>OX465289.1:113833745-115033745 GCA_949987695.1 Merzomyia westermanni
TTTCCTACTCTATTCAATCCAAAAAACTTTTAATAATTAATTAAAATGATTATTAATAAATAAAAACAATAATAATTTTCATAAAATTCCAAAAGTGAAAAATTATTATTCTTGGCCTTGAGCTCGTTTCATGAATACTTGAAAATGTACAGGCCCGTAATCAACAACATTGTTGGTACAAAAAAGCAATAACAAAAACCGAGAGCACACGGAAAGGCAGTTCTGATGATAAAACAGAGCTGTCAAAAATCCATCATGATCGCACTACTAACTGTCAAATGGCGGAAGTGGTTCATGCATATGGTAAAAAGATGAATAGAACTAGGAGTTTAGATGACATCAAAACCAGCGTATTGTTAGCTTAATGGTTAGCAATGCGTGCCAAAATTTCTCTGATGAGTGAAGTCTAGCAGCTTCCGAAATGGATCTATAAGAAAAGCTATGGCAGTTGTCTCTAAAACATTTTTCCTACTCTATTCAATCCAAAAAACTTTTAATAATTAATTAAAATGATTATTAATAAATAAAAACAATAATAATTTTCATAAAATTCCAAAAGTGAAAAATTATTATTCTTGGCCTTGAGCTCGTTTCATGAATACTTGAAAATGTACAGGCCGTAAATCACAACATTGTTGGTACAAAAAAGCAATAACAAAAAACCGAGAGCACACGGAAAGGCAGTTCTGATGATAAAACAGAGCTGTCAAAAATCCATCATGATCGCACTACTAACTGTCAAATGGCGGAAGTGGTTCATGCATATGGTAAAAAGATGAATAGAACTAGGAGTTTAGATGACATCAAAACCAGCGTATTGTTAGCTTAATGGTTAGCAATGCGTGCCAAAATTTCTCTGATGAGTGAAGTCTAGCAGCTTCCGAAAGGGATCTATAAGAAAAGCTATGGCAGTTGTCTCTAAAACATTTTTCCTACTCTATTCAATCCAAAAAACTTTTAATAATTAATTAAAATGATTATTAATAAGATAAAAAGCAATAATAATTTTCATAAAATTCCAAAAGTGAAAAATTATTATTCTTGGCCTTGAGCTCGTTTCATGAATACTTGAAAATGTACAGGCCGTAAATCAACAACATTGTTGGTACAAAAAAGCAATAACAAAAACCGAGAGCACACGGAAAGGCAGTTCTGATGATAAAACAGAGCTGTCAAAAATCCATCATGATCGCACTACTAACTGTCAAATGGCGGAAGTGGTTCATGCATATGGTAAAAAGATGAATAGAACTAGGAGTTTAGATGACATCAAAACCAGCGTATTGTTAGCTTAATGGTTAGCAATGCGTGCCAAAATTTCTCTGATGAGTGAAGTCTAGCAGCTTCCGAAATGGATCTATAAGAAAAGCTATGGCAGTTGTCTCTAAAACATTTTTCCTACTCTATTCAATCCAAAAAACTTTTAATAATTAATTAAAATGATTATTAATAAATAAAAACAATAATAATTTTCATAAAATTCCAAAAGTGAAAAATTATTATTCTTGGCCTTGAGCTCGTTTCATGAATACTTGAAAATGTACAGGCCGTAAATCAACAACATAGTTGGTACAAAAAAGCAATAAAAAAAAATCCTATAAAAATACATGTGTAGGTACATATTTATATGCATACGTAACATATACTCGTATGTTACAAAAATTCAATATTATTTTTATATCAAACTTTTTGCAGCGAAAACCAAATCTTTTTCATATTTAACATAATTAAAAATTTTTGGAATGTTCTTTTATGTTATAACCACAACTTTCTCTCTCTCTATGGCGCGATATACAACAGGTATATCATCATAAACCTCCTAAGAGATTTTTGCGCCAAGCTTCTCTTCCAATTTGTGGTGTGCCGATTTGAATTTTCCCTACAAATTGGTGGGACCTACAGTTTTTTGCCGACTCCGAACGGCATCTACAAAGGAGACGAATTTTTGCTGAGAAGCCTGTCATGGCAGAAATACACTCGGAGAGTTTGCCAAACCT
This sequence comes from Merzomyia westermanni, assembly GCA_949987695.1. Taxonomy (NCBI): domain Eukaryota; kingdom Metazoa; phylum Arthropoda; class Insecta; order Diptera; family Tephritidae; genus Merzomyia; species Merzomyia westermanni. The sequence continues at coordinate 113,835,743 of OX465289.1, forward strand.
CTGCCGAGGGGCGACCCCGTTTTGAAAAACTTTTTTCAAATCACTTTTGATGTTACCTGTACCAGGGCTCGAACCATGGACCTTCGGTGTGGTAGGCCGGCAACACTACCTTCACACCACGGCGGCCACAATATTATTTATCTCAGCAAAATCAAAATTTTATTTTGCTTTTTGATAAAAATAACGTTATTATGCTAGTACATACTATAACCAAAAATCTTGCTACAAATAAATAAAAATAAATAATTGGACCTTTGGTGTGGTGGGCCAGTTACATTACCGCCACACCACGGCGACCGCCAACAAACAAACACCTTATAAAAAAACAGCAAACCCAGTTTGAATGCTAGTTTTCGCCATTGATGAGACGAAAGTGGTACTTTTCATTAGACATAAATTGAAAGTGCTAGTTTTCGTCAGACACAAAATGCAAGTGATAGTTTTAGTCAGTCACGAAACAAAATTGCTACTTTTGGTTAGACACAAAAATTATGTTGCTAGTTTTCGTAGGGCTCTTCGATATAAACTTTTTCTTTTATACTAGTAAACCTAGCCCGACTCGCTGCGTCTCAGAACTAAAGAATGACTGAGTCCGATTTTCATCATATAACCCATACGAGATACGATATGGAACTTAATTACATCGCTTACTGCAGCCATTGTCACCTTTCGTTTGATACCCATATTATACTAGCACATTTGGAGTCAGGTTGGTCCACATATCGATCGATACCTCCGAAACCGGTCGAGCTATCGGTACAAATTACATCTTCACTTTTAAGTTAAACGTCTAGTGATGCAATGGTAAACGCTTCATTCCATTCCTTTCAGCAGTTTTTGAGTGATGCGCGACCAAACAGACAAAAATTCTAAAAACTGTTGATTTGGCTTCTATTGGCTTAATAATGGTCCCTCCTATCGATTTATCTTAAATATATGCGATGTACAGACATCGACCTGTCACAATTTTATTATATATAGATATAATAAAATAGTGATGTCTGTACGTTATAGATTTCAAAGAAAAATTAATAAGTTGGTCCTTTATTTGAATAACAGAATGCAAAACAACAGTTTGAAGAATTTTTATGTGTCTATCTGTAGGTTTTAACGCGCATCACTCAAAAACTGCTGAATGGAATTGAATGATTGCTGTAGTGGCTATAAAAGTAGGAGCACCTCATTTTATAAAAATAGTGAAGTCGTTTCAAGCCGATGCCATAATAGATATTACGTAAAAATGCATAAGGGGATTATTTTAAGATCAACAGGATTAAAATTCTTTCGTTTTTGCCCGTATCTAATATGTTTTAACTCGCATCAGTATATTCCTACTGCAACCAATTGAATATTTTTTTTTTAATATACTGCTGTAGGCCTACATTGAAAAATAGGAAACATTTTAATAATGTTGTCTCATTTCATCAACTAATTGAATTGTGTTGCTCACACTGGCTTACTGGCTGTCAAAAGGAGATTCAAGCTTACTAATTTTATTGATATTATTAGATTACAATCACTTTTTAACCATGCTCGCAACACATAACTTCTTAAAAATTAATATTCCCTGCCTTCACTTCCCCTCATTCGCTTACACCATCCAGTTGATTTCACTGGTCTACAAATTCGAACTTTTTTCTCCACCAGAGACGCGAATATTAAATTCGTATGTAAAACCACCCCCTGATTCCGAAAATTTAGGTTATTTTTGATTATATAGTACCGTTTTTGAGATATTTACGATTTACCGTTATTTCAAAAAAAAAAAAAGATGGATCCACTTAATGATTTATATCTCAAGAACAAATTGAGCAATTCCAAAACGGTTTGAAAAATTTAAAAGCTAATAAAATTTGCTATAAACAATGCACACAACAAAAAAACCGCTAGGCCGTGTAGGTTCGAAGATGATGAACAATCAATACGGAGTTTTACCTTTTTTTTTTTGTAAAAATATAAAAAAATTTGTACTTTGCGTGGAAGGATTTCGAAAACTTTTTATGTTTTTCCAGATATTTTTTCTCTATAAGCTCTGTTTTATTACAATAAAAATAAGCTTTCATCGAATAAATCGATGGACTAATACAAAAGTTATAAGCATTCAAATAAATATAGCCATATAATGCTGAAGTACCCTACTCGTACATACGAGTATATATTACACCGCGTTACACACATTCTGTCCTACGAACCAAAAATACTTTTTCGGAAAGGGGAGAAAAAATAAAAATACACGTGTATCGGCGATTTTCATGTACACGTCAGAATTTTTTTTTATGTATAAAGCTCGTAGTGCCCGTCTGCCCGCCTGTGATCGGAACAAACACACAAACGGAAGAGAGTGTGTTGTATCAAACAATAAACTTGCCGAATTTAAATGATGCAATATTGATTGTGCGATTCAATGTTTCATCTGTCCTACCTGTTGAAACTGTTGTAAAAGTCATAAACAGTTTAGTGTTAGAAAGTTTTTATTGATAAACTACAAATATATGGAGTAGGATGGGTCGAAAAACAATTTTTTTTTTCGGAACGCTTTAGTTAGTTTAAAAATTCGGAGTCCCTTAAAGTTAAATTCAGGAAAACCAGAGAATTGGTAAAAACTCTATTTTCTAAAAAATTTGGCGTGATACAGACATTTCCACGAGTCCGCCTGCAAAAATTCAGCTCGATTGGATCACGGAAAAAGGGTTAAAAATCGATCCAAAGTCTTTCTTACAGGCGGACAGACGGAAACTACGAGCTTTATACTTTATACATAAAAAAAAAAAAATTCTGACGTGTACATGAAAATCGACGATACACGTGTATTTTTATTTTTTCTCCCCTTTCCGAAAAAGTATATTTCTTTCATAGGACAGAACTAAAGCTCGGTTTTGTAACGCAGTATTAGTATTCATATATTAGTTAGTACGTAGGTAGATTTTCGAAGGGTTATTAGATACAAAAAACTGTTAATGCCGTTAAGAAGGTAAACTTTAAAATTTCAAACCCAGGTACGTTTGAAGCAAGCGCAAATTTTTTAAAGCAGGTAGTACTTTCTTTGTATAACTAAGGAACCTTCTTGTCTAGGTAGGTTTCGATTTTTACTTGATCTGAGTATAAGTAGGAGTAAATGCGAATTGTTCCTTCATAATATCTGGAAGGCTCACCGGGTACTGTTCAGTCTATAAGTGCATTTCGTAACCCGTCATTTACTTAAAAAAATAATATGAATAAAAGGGCGCGAGAGTTTGAGTGTAAAAATTATCCAGATATGTTCTGCTTCATCTCCTGTCAATATATTGTTAAAAGGATGCGACGTGTGTTTTCAAATCCTTTGAAAGTTAAATACTATAAGTATTTTGGCATTCAGCCTAAAAACACTGGAAAATCATGGACACCGAATACTGTGTGCACCGCATGTCGAATCGAATTGATTCATTCAAAAGCATCCGGAACAAAAAGGTGCGTAGTAAAATATGGGAATTTGCTACTTTTTAATGCATATCTGACTAATTTCTGAAACTATCTTCTTAGGAAACATATGAAATTTAGTACACCAATGAGCCAACTTGCCATTCGACGGACTACTATATTTGTAGTACAGAAGTATTTGGGGTTGGCAAGTCAAGAAAAGTAATGCAGCGTATCTACAGCGTCATTGCCAGTACCAAATTCAACGGAAGTTGCTCATCTAACTACATTGCCATTGTCACATTCAACTTTAGTTCCGGGTCCAGTTTCACTGTCAACAGCAGCATCTGATTACGCGGCATCAAGTTGTACTGAGCTTCAGACGGAAAACGAAAGAAACGCTTTGTCACAAGCACAACTCAATGATTGGCTAAGAAATTTGGAATTGTCCAAGGTAAAGGCCGAGCTACACGCCTTTCGTATGCAACAATTTAAATTCCTTTCATCCGATATTAAGGTAACATATTACAGAACTCGTCACGAACCCTTTTCCAAGTTCTATACGATAGAGGACAGTGTTTGTTACTGCAAAGACATTTCTGGCTTATCCAAACAGTTTGGTTAACCATATGTTTCCAAAGAGTGGCGGTTGTTCATAGACGGCAATAAACTAAGTTCAAAGGCCGTATTATTACATATTGGCAACCAAAAGCCGTTTATCCCGATCGCGCTTGCAGCGAGCTCGTCGAGACCACTACATCATAAAGGATTGGCCAGACCGAATTGAATTTAAAGTTGGTGTGGATAACATAAAATACTCCCCTCTTATAAAGAAAGAAAAAATTATTTTACCCCCGCTCCACATCAAGCTCGGCCTTATCAAAAACTTTGTTAAGGCTTTGGACAAAGAAAGCGAAGCCTTCCGTCGTTTAAAAACAATCTTTCCAGAGATTTCAGAAGCCAAGATAAAGGAGGGCATTTTTGTTCGGCCGCGAATAAGAAAGATGCTTAACAATAACCAATTCAAAGAACTATTGACACCAGTGGAGGCAGCAGCGTGGGATTCTTTTGAAAAGGTCGTTGCTTCTTTTTTAGGCAAACGCAAAAGTCCTAACTACGAGATGATAGTGAACGACTTAATCAAGAACTATGCGAAAATGAGTAAATAAAAAAACATAGTTAAGGCCGTTTTCTAAAGTAAACTTTAAGACCTATCTGCCCCATAAACAAAAAATTTGTATGAAAATTTTAAAGTTTGCATTCTGTATCAGAAAAGTCAAAAAAGAACGAGTAAAATGTAAACAAAAATTTTGTTCGGAACTGCCTAAGAAAATTACACACAAATGTGTCAGTTATTTATCTAATTTACTTATTTATTTTATTTTCAAGAGTAATTATGTCCCTCAAAAATTATTTTCTGCACTCCCATTTAAATTTTTTTCGCAAAATCTTGGTGACGAAAGTGACGAGCATGGCGAACGGTTTCTACAGAAAATAAAGTTAACTGGGATGTGGCAATGATGACTGCTGTTGGTTTCTCATAAGAGAAACCGATCCTAATCTCAATAAGCGTAAAAACAAAACAAATAACTTTTTCAAGTACAAAATAAGATCTTAGAGTTAAGACAAAACTTACATACATATTTATCTGTACATACTCGTACGCTAATATTTTTAGGGTACTTCATTATTATATGACTATATTTGTTTGAATGCTTATAATTTTTGTATTAGTCCATCGATTTTATTGGATGAAAGCTTATTTTTTTTTGCAATAAAACAGAGCTTGCAGAGAAAAAAAAAATGCTGGAAAAAAATAAAAAGTTTTCGATATCCTTCCCCGCAAATTACAAATTTTTTTACATTTTTCCAAAAAAAAAAGGTAAAAATCCGTATTGATTGTCCATTATCTTCGAACCTACAGGGCCTAGCCAAAAGTTGTATACATTGTTTATAGCAAGTTTTATTCGGTTTTAAACCGTTTTGGAATTGCTCAATTTGTTCTTGAAATATACATAATTAAGTGGAGCCATCAATTTTTTTTTTTTTTTGAAATAACGGTAAATCGAAAATATCTCAAAAACGGTACCATATAATCAAAAATAACCTCGATTTTCGGAATTAGGGGGTGGTTTTACATACGCATTTTATGTCTGCGTCTCTGGTGGTTTTTGGCTGTAGACCAGTGTTTTCACAATCTATATAAATATATGTGCTGCTGTAGAGTTGACTTATGTGCTGTTCATGCCGAGCCTGCATTTTGCATTTACCTCGCATTTTAGCATTTAGCCCAAAATGCAGTATTTATTTTCGCATTTACCATACAAATTTTGACACCTAAATGCAACTTTATTTTTGCATTAGCATTATAAATGTTGAAATCCTGCAATCTTCAAAGAAACTCGCTATTCGAATTCAAAAGAGTAGTAATATTGAGACTTTTTTCTTGGCATTCTCTGATTCTCTGTCATACGTAAACATTTAACAAATTTATAATGATTTCCAATTTGTAATTTAGCGCGCGTGTTGTGTGATATTGTTAAAATAAAACCATCTACAAGTTAATCTGATGTTTGCGAATGGAATTAATCGAAAGATTAAATAAAAATGTGTATATTTTTGCACAATTTTCATAACCCCAAAAAATGTTTGTAAACAAAAACATAAGACTTCAACTTGCTAAATGTGCATTTACTAAATGCTTTTTTGAAATCAATGTCCGAAAATCAACGACCGCATCGTTGCCTTTTTGTGCGTTTCGACGAAGCTCATACAAGCCAAACAGTACCAAACAATTTCACATAGCAACCGCCATTGACTAACAATCCTGAATTCACTCACTCTAATATTATATCCAATTTGCTTCCAACAAGAAAAAGTTTCGTCAATTTACGTTTATATAATAAGCCCGTTAGCCATTATGTTTAGGGCAACATTGCTCCAAAGTCTCTTTTTTTTTTTGTTACGCCATCCAACTATTTACGTTTCATCAAATGTAGTAAATTTACCTGAAATATTCATGTTATAATGCTCGTTTTCCAGATTCATGTTTACCATTTCCATGGCTCTAGTAGATTTAGATGTTTCTGATACTGATAACGACCTTTTTCTCAAGCTATCGCTAAGCGTTTCGGCGCTGGTTGACATCGCTCTGGAAATAAGTGTTGTTATGTTTAATTTTGATAGCTAAATCCTTTTTTAAATAATATCTTAAAGTACAGTATCCCCGGCAGTTTGAAAAAATATTATAGTACCCAAACCCGAAAACAGTAGGCTTATGTGGGCAGAGAAATTTAAGCAATACCAAAAACAACATCAAATTCATCGATGCAGCATATAGCTTCTAGGCAGTGGCAAGGGAAGTCGAAGTGGAACAGGGAGAACTGCAAGTCAGGGAGAGGACGGCAGTAGTGGTAGTTTACCAATCGCAATGTTACAAGAAGGGTTAGAAAGAGCTATTGATGCGACAAAGAAAGCCAACTCGGGAAAGACTCCTTCTTACTGGAAAAAACTAAAGCTAACGAAAAAACTCCAGCTTACTCCGGAAGGATGACCGCAGTTTTCCGTATTGTTAGATGTCTGCCGGACAGATTAGCACCATGATCGGGAAGAAGAGGAACGAGGTGTGGGTTCTTCGGGGTCAGAAGTGAAAGAGCTTTAGGGTACAAAAAGTGGCTCGGAGATCAGCGAAACGAAGAGATTCTTTTGAAAAAAGTTCTGTGTGGACATCTAAATCTTTAGCGAAAGGTTAAAGAAAGTCCTATTGAGTTCCGAAATCTGCCAGCCACGTGGTTGGGAAGAGTCTTTAGAGGGGATTCTTGATATTAAGCGGATGGTGCCATGGTTGGAAACCTTGCTCCAAGTTTAAGTCGCCTCGTCCGAATCGAATATTCTTGTCATGCTAGAAATGACCGGCAAAACGTTCATATACTGACTCAATCCAATCTGTTATGGGTGCACAAGTATGGTATTCGTCGTTTTCCTTTCAAAGACTTCATGTCTATCAGTCTAATTTAGTCACTGCCCTAACCCCTTAAGCAGATAAGTAATGTATACCAGAAATGCTAATGTTTCTAACTTCTTCAATTCACGAAGTTTCGGGATCTGTCAGCGTGTAAGATGTTCGCACGATACGAGGATGTAACTTCGACCCGGATTACCACCTAACAGCAACCAACATTCGTACCCGCCTCTGTATGACAAAAAAGGGGCAGCACAAGTTAACCCAGTGGAATGCATGAGCAATAGGAGCACATCCGATTTCTCCCGCTGAGGAAATAATTAGATAGCGGCGAACTCGGAACACCTGGTACGATGAAGTTTGACGTTAAAAGCGAACGCAAGAGGAGTACGTGTGCGCACTATCACCAGTTGAGGATAAAGTTTTAAAATTCTGTCAAACATTATTTCTTGAAACTGTTGAATTCGAAGTACTGTGCATGCGCCGGTTTTGATTGTGTTAGTGCACTGTCGTAGCAGGGGTTACTATTCAAAAATTGTGCATAAAAGTTATAAAATCACAGTTTAGTGGTTTAACCAATCAAAAGGCCAAACCATAGAATATAAGCCTTGATGTATTTAAGCTTTAACTGGCTAACAGCCATTCAACTTATACTATTTACATAAATGCTAGAAAAAAAAACAAGTTGCTGCCTTGATATGTTTTCAGATGAAATAAATTCATTTTACGCTTACATGCATCTTATACTATTCGCATGAATTAAATAAGTTGGAATATAATCATTTACTATTGTAGACTCACTAGGCGTTTTTTTTCGCAAGTGCTCTAATTTTTCAAATGCTAAAATGCTAGCAACGTAGCAGCAACTATAAATGGAGGGGGCCCAAACAAACCGGATCGTCCTTAAAGGGTATTTTGACAACGATTCTTCCATCGGGTTTCCTTGACACGGTTTCATTATACAAGTTATTGCAGACCTGATGTTCACGAGTCCAAGGCTCTGGATTATTTGTAACTTCCTCCAACTTCCACAACATTTCCAATTTAGCGTGTAACGATTCGGTTGCTTTAAATAAACAAGATGGTTTGGATAAATTATTGCTGCTTGTTTGATACGACTCAGCCTAAGAGGGTTTTTTTGTAAGATAGGTAGGTTCGGTCCAAGCTGAATTTGACCGACGGACAACAAACTAAAGTATGTTTATGTACCAAGTAACATGTTGATCCTTTTTGGTACATAGAACTCATCATCAGCAAGTATTATGTTGTTTGGTATATTCCATGCCGATATGTCGATTTCAGGGTCTGGTTGATACGCAATGTTCGAAGTTATGCAACGTCAATGGAAGTTCTAAACCAGTGATTTGAGACCTTATCTTAATTGTACAGGGTGTTTTTTTTACAGGTTTGTTTTTCGAATAGAGATAAAACTGGCATTTTGTGGTCAAATCTGGCAACTATAATGTCATTTATGTTCAGTTTGGTTTGCCATTTCATCATGAACAGGTTGACAAAAGAACAACGCTTGCAAATCGTGCAAATTTATTTCGAAAATAATGGTTCAGTTCGCGAAGTTTACCGTGAGCTCCGTCCATTTTATGGTCGACATAATCGTCCATCAGAGCAATTAATTCGGTTAACCATGGATCGTTTTCGCACTACGTTTACTCTATGTGATAATACGCATCCGCAGAGACGTCGAACAGTGCGCACCGAAGAAACAATTGCCGCTGTAGAGCAAAGTGTTGAAGAGGACCCGAATGAATCGATTCGCCACCGTGCACAGCAATTGGAGCTTTGTCCATCAACTTTATGGAAGATTTTGCGCAAAGATCTTGGCTTGCGACCTTACAAGATCCAGCTTGTGCAAGAATTAAAGCCGCGAGACCATGCAATGCGTCGTGATTTTGGTGTATGGGCCGAAAATGAGATTGATTTCGATGCTGATTTTCATCGCAAAATTTTGTTCAGTGATGAGGCTCAGTTTTGGTTGTATGGCTACGTCAACAAGCAAAATTGCCGCATTTGGAGTGAAGAGAATCCACATGAGACCCTTGAAACGCCATTACATCCACAAAAACTGACTGTTTGGTGTGCTCTATGGGCTGGTGGAGTCATTGGGCCATACTTCTTCCGCAATAATGCTGGAGAGGCAGCTACCGTTAATGGAGACCGGTATAGAGCCATGATAACCGACTATTTTGTTCCCGAATTGGATGGCATGAATGTGGATGAGTTGTGGTTCCAACAAGACGGCGCTACATGCCACACAGCGCACGTCACAATCGATTTATTGAAGGAAACATTCGATGAGCGCATAATTTCGTGGAATGGACCTGTCAATTGGCCACCAAGGTCGTGTGATTTGACACCATAGGATTATTTTCTTTGGGGATATGTGAAGTCGCTCGTCTACACCAACAAACCAGAAACGTTAGGGGAATTGGAAGCCAACATTCGTGGCGTTATTGCCGACATACGGCCCCATATGCTCGAAAAAGTGGTTGAAAATTGGACCTGTAGAATTGGCTTTATTCGAGCCAGCCGCGGCGGCCACATGCCCGAAATCATATTTAAACATTAATGGCATAAAATTATCCTTCCAATAAAGCCAAATTGATGGACCTTAAAACTATTTTCTTGTGTTTTATTTCAATTCAAAGTTCTATACCCCTAAAAAAACACCCTTTAGTTTTATACTTGATGTTAATTGAAGACGAACCCTGCTTTAAATTTGAATTTCAATTTTGCTGTTGTGAGGATAACATTATCCGACGACGAATTATTCATGTGTGTATGCACGACCGCCTCTTGTGAAGTGGATAACTGAGCTGCTGGTTGTTGGCCTGGAGCAGGAACGCGATGCAGTAAGCTATGGTGCTGTCGTGCACAAACCTTGCACCTCTGTGTTGATGGATACTGTGCAACTTGATGCCCATTCGAAAGGCAATTTATACAAAGTCCCATTTTCTTGGTATTCTCGAAGCGTTGTGTGACATCCATAGATTTGAAACGTTCACAATTTGTAATGGAAATTGAAAGGAAAATGTATAACCTTTTGTTTGACTCTTTTGCTTTGTTGATGATTTGCTGATTCCTTGCGCAGGAGAACAAATAGTCTGCGTGCTGGCCACAGATTCGAGATACGGGCAGTGTTTTTCTAAGACCTTTGTTCAGCCATCCCATGACGGCAGAGTTTTAAAGTCGAGGGATTCCTTCCACTTTTTTTTGGTCTGTTTATTAGATTTCTTCAACACCATATATATAAGCATAGCTCGGGATATTTGCCTGCCACTGCCTAACGATGCTAACGAAGCATAAATAGCTGAAGCCTTATCAATGAGACTTCTTAGCTGGATGCCATTTGGCTTAGTAACCGCTGGCAAATCAAATAAAGATGATGTACCTTCCTTTGGATAGTTTTCGTTTGTAACCTGAAATTTATCTACAGTTTCTAAAGCTTGGCCTTGGAGACAGTTTCGAAAATGATTGAATTTCACCATATTTGTTAAGTTGAACTCACGATCAATTATTTGCTTGAAAGAGGTGATAAACTTCTGGTAATTCAAATACTTGCAGTCAAAGCTTGGAAGTTTGAGTCGTGGAAGCTTTGAAGTCGACTGTACTACGCAAGCTGTATCAGACAACGAAATGTTGTTATCTTCTGCCAGCTGCGATTAAATAGCTAGTTTAGTTGTGATAAAGAGCTCCTCCAGGTCACCGCGTCCTCCATCATCCGCATCAACCCGTTCGATTTCAGTTTAAATTGAGAGAATCTGTTTAAAGTATGACTTCAAGATACCCAACCGACATTTGTATTCGGAAGCTGAAAGAACCTTTCCACCTGGTCGCAAGCTGGCGTCGATAATATTTTTGATGCCCGTAATATTTTTCTTGCTGCTAGCACGTTGTTGTTTTCACTAGTCCAAAGACATCGTTGGTTAGAAAGGAAATGCAATTAGGCTATGACTAACGTTGGGAGCAATACGGCAATGGCAAGGGGGAATGCAAGTATAGTGTAACTTACGTTGTTAACAAGGCCATAGTGGGAAACCTGGTATCCCGTTGTGGGGTTTCAAAAGCTGGTACCTCCGAATATTAGCAGCGGCGAGTGGTGGCGGCGACGGTGTAGCGCGTGCAGTGCAGTTGAACAGTATTCCAATTTTGATGAATCCACGATGAGCTACCGATGAATACGCCTATTTTACTGAAGTCCTGCAGAGACGATGAGTCATGGTGGAGTCTAATGTTGACAACCAAATTTCCAAAAATTAAAATGAGCGATATCAAATCCAAATTCCTTACTCGTGCTTTACGTTGGGCGCCAAAAAATGTAGAGTCACAAAGCGTTTTTTGCAACTGCTCTAATTTTCCAAATGCTAAAATGCTAGCAACGTAGCAGCAACTATAAATGGAGGGAAGTAAAAACGATGAATGCGTTGGTGATCAGCTATTAGACTAACTTTTATTTTCAATTTCATGTCCGTTTTCTGCTAAACTATAATTCCAAGGTATACAAATTATATATGTATAGATAGGAAATTTCGAGGTGTACTTTTATCCGCAAATAAAAAAAATTTTTAAAATCATTTTAATATAAAAAATTTCACATAAAAGTCACACCACTACACATGCACTTATTCATACTATAGACACGCTGTGTATGTGTGTACTTGCTTTTTGTGTACTATGCTGAATCGTGAGCATGGCCGAGGAGTTGCTTTGTAGGAAAAAATGAAACAACAATAAAAATTAAACAAAAATACATAGCTGATCATGCATCAAGTGTTTATAAAAACAAAACAAAACAAGTAAGGACGGCGCTGTCTTCGGCTGTGCCGAAAGCTTTATACCTTTCATGAATACGTGCAAACTTAAACGCATGGTTGAAAGTTCTCTAAAACTTTGTCAGCAATACATTTAATTTTCTTTTATAATAAGTTTTATTTGTTATCTGTTAGCAAATATCTCACCAAGTTTCAAGTTTTAATCTTCCAAAATGAGGGGTAAATGGCCATAATCCTCTTATCTGGACGATCGGTTGTATGGGATATATACTATATATAGCTCCGATCTTAGCGATTTTTTTACCAAATTTTTTATTATCTGTAAGCAAATATTTCACCAAGTTTCAAGTTTTAATCTTCCAAAATGAGGGATAAATGACCATAATCCTCTTATCTGAACGATCGGTTGTATGGGATATATACTATACATATATAACTCCGCTCTTGGTGTTTTTTCACGAAATCCTTTGCTATCCATAAGAAAATATCTCACCAAGTTTCAAGTTTTAATCTTTAAAAATGAGGGAGAAATGGTCATAATCCTCTTATTTGAACCATCGGTTGTATGGGAGATATATGCTATAGTGACCCGATTATACCGGATCCGACAAATGTCTAATATAATACAATAACACATCTGTGTGCCAAATTTCATCGAGATATATCAAAAATTGAGGGACTAGTTTGCGTTCAAACAGACGGACGGACAGACGGACATGGCTGTATCAACTCAGTTCATCGTCCTGATCAATTTGGTATACTTAATGGTGTGTCTATCTCTTATATTTCTAAACGTTACAAACATCGGACCAAAGCTAATATACCATTTCATGTCCATGAAAGGTATAATAAGCATGCTAATTTATTGTTGGTAAAAATACTCAAAGTAGGGGTTAGTATTGTTTTTTTTTACTCTATATTGAGAATGAGTGAAGCGAAATCATTTCCAAGAGAATAACGGCGTACGAATGTAGTCTTTGTTTTTGGTTTTGTATGTTTTCTGGATATTCGAAAAATTACTGTATTTTTGTTGCTATTTTTTGACAACTTTATACTGTTAGCACCAAAAGGGGGTTTTGGCGTTCTTTCACTTTAGATTAACTTATTTAATTAGTTTACCGATACGTGTGCCAAAGTGAAAACCTCTTTTATCTCTCCGTAAATAGTACATTAAATAAAACGTGGATTTACATACTTAAGTCTTATTAGTAAAATTTAATTTAAAAAAAACTGTCATAATTTAGTTTACAAAAGGTAAGTAATATATATCTTAATTAAGATGTTAAAGTTTGTGATTTTAATTATTTTATTGGCATTAAGTCCAAATATCCTTTGCTTTCCTGTCCTTCGCTTCCTTTTCCTTTCCTTGCCTTTCCTTTCCTTTCCTTTCCTTCTCTTTCTTTTCTTTCGTTTGCTTTCCTTTCTTTTCCATTCTGTTCTTTTATTTTCGTTTGCGTTCCTTTCCTTTCGTTTCCTTTCCTTTTCTTTCCTTTCCATTCCTTTCCATTCCTTTTCTTTCCTTTTCTTTACTTTGCTTTCCTTTCCGTTCCGTTCCTTTCATTTCGTTTCCTTTCCTTTCCTTTCCATTCCTCTACTTTTATTTTATTTCATTCCTTTTATTTTCATTTCTTTTCCATTGATTTTCCTTCCTTCCCTTTCCTTTCCTTTTCCTTCCATTCCTCTACTTTTCTTTTATTTCATTTCTTTTATTTTCATTTCCCTTCCATTAATTTTCCTTCCTTTCCTTTCCTTTCCTTTCCATTCCTCTACTTTTATTTTCTTTAATTTCTTTTATTTTCATTTCTTTTCCATTGAGTTTTCTTCCTTTCCTTTCCTTTCCTTTTCCTTCCATTCCTCTACTTTTCTTTTATTTCATTTCTTTTATTTTCATTTCCCTTCCATTGATTTTCCTTCCTTTCCTTTCCTTTCCTTTCCTTTCCATTCCTCTACTTTTCTTTTCTTTCATTTCTTTTATTTTCATTTCCCTTCCATTGATTTTCCTTCCTTTCCTTTCCTTTTCCTACCTTTTGTTTACGAGAAGCAGATTGATTAAATCATACCCTTCCTGCCAGAGCAATATAAAATTACCCTATTTCGAGCTTACTTATTCATTATATTACCCAGTTCCTATTATCTTATATATAAATAGACAAGATGAAAAAATGTGGAACCGTTTTCTGCTAAACTATAATTCTAAGGCATACAAATTATATATTTATAGATAGGAAATTTCGAGGGGTACTTTTATCCGTAAATAAAAAAATTTAGAAAATCATTTTAATATAAAAAATTTAACTTAAAAGTCACACCACTACACATGCACTTATTCATACTATAGACACGCTGTGTGTGTGTGTACTTGCTTTTTGTGTACTATGCTAAATCGTGAGCATGGCCGAGGAGTTGATTTGTAGGAAAAAATTAAACAACAATAAAAATGAAACAAAAATACATAGCTGATCATTATAAAAACAAAACAAAATAAGCATGCTAATTTATTGTTGGTAAAAATACTCAAAGTAAGGGTTAGTATTGTTTTTTTACTCTATATCGAGAATGAGTGAAGCGAAATCATTTCCAAGAGAATAACGGCGTACGAATGTAGTCTTTGTTTTTAGTTTTGTATGTTTTCTGGATATTCGAAAAATTACTTAGGAGTTTAGACGAAATCAAAACCAGCGTATTGTTAGCTTAATGGTTAGCAATGCGTGCCAAAATTTCTCTGGTGAGTGAAGTCTAGCAGCTTCCGAAATGGATCTATAAGAAAAGCTATGGCAGTTGTCTCTAAACATTTTTCCTACTCTATTCAATCAAAAAACTTTTAATAATTAATTAAAATGATTATTAATAATGAAAAACAATAATAATTTTCATAAAAATTCAAAAAGTGAAAAATTATTATTCTTGGCCTTTAGCTCGTTTCATGAATACTTGGAAATGTACAGGCCGTTAATCAACAAAAATTGTTGGTATAGAAAAGCAATAAAAAACCGAGAGCACACGGTAAGGCTTTTCTGATTATAAAACAGATCTGTCAAAAATCCATCATGATCAAACTACTAACTGTCAAATGGCGGAAGTGGTTCATGCATATGGTAAAAAGAAGAATAGAACTAGGAGTTTAGATGACATCAAAACCAGCGTATTGTTAGCTTAATGGTTAGCAATGCGTGCCAAAATTTCTCTGATGAGTGAAATCTACCAGCTTCCGAAATGGATCTATAAGAAAAGCTATGGCAGTTGTCTCTAAACAGTTTTCCTACTCTATTCAATCAAAAAACTTTTAATAATTAATTAAAATGATTATTAATAATTAAAAACAATAATAATTTTTATAAAAACTCAAAAAGTGAAAAATTATTATTCTTGGCCTTTAGCTCGTTTCATGAATACTTGGAAATGTACAGGCCGTTAATCAACAAAAATTGTTGGTATAAAAAAGCAATAACAAAACCGAGAGCACACGATAAGGCTTTTCTGATTATAAAACAGATCTGTCAAAAATCCATCATGATCACACTACTAACTGTCAAATGGCGGAAGTGGTTCATGCATATGGTAAAAAGAAGAATAGAACTAGGAGTTTAGATGACATCAAAACCAGCGTATTGTTAGCTTAATGGTTAGCAATGCGTGCCAAAATTTCTCTGATGAGTGAAATCTACCAGCTTCCGAAATGGATCTATAAGAAAAGCTATGGCAGTTGTCTCTAAACAATTTTCCTACTCTATTCAATCAAAAAACTTTTAATAATTAATTAAAATGATTATTAATAATTAAAAACAATAATAATTTTCATAAAAATTCAAAAACTGAAAAATTATTATTCTTGGCCTTTAGCTCGTTTCATGAACATTTGTTGACAACTTTATACTGTTAGCACCAAAAGGGAGTTTTGACGTTCTTTCACTTTAGATTAACTTATTTAATTAGCTTACCGATACGTGTGCCAAAGTGAAAACCTCTTTTATCTCTCCGTAATCAGTACATTAAATAAAACGTGGATTTACATACTTAAGTCTTATTAGTAAAATTTAATTTAAAAAAACTGTCATAATTTTGTTTACAGAAGGTAAATATTAAATATTTCTTAATTAAGATGTTAAAATTTCTGGTTTTAATTATTTTATTGGCATTAAGTCCAAATATCCTTTGCTTTCCTGCCCTTCGCTTTCTTTTCCTTTAATTTGCTTCTTTTTCTTTCCTTTCCTTCCATTTCCTTTCCTTTCCTTTCGTTTCCTTTTATTTACTTTGCTTTCCTTTCCTTTCCGTTCCTTTCATTTCCTTTCCTTTCCTTTCCAGTCCTCTAATTTTCATTTCTTTCATTTTTTATTTTCATTTCTTTTCCATTGATTTTCCTTCCTTTCCTTTCCTTTCCTTGTCCTTCCATTCCTCTACTTTTCTTTTATTTCATTTGTTTTATTTTCATTTCCCTTCCATTGATTTTCCTTCCTTTCCTTTCCATTCCTCTACTTTTCTTTTCTTTCATTTCTCTTATTTTCAGTTCTTTTCCATTGATTTTCCTTCCTTTCCTTTCCTCTCATTTCATTTCCTTTCCTTTTCCTTCCATTCCTCTGCTTTTCTTTTATTTCGTTTCTTCTATTTTCATTTCCCTTCCATTGATTTTTCTTCCTTTCCTTTCCTTTCCTTTCCTTCCTTTCCATTCCTCTACTTTTCTTTCATTTCTATTATTTTCATTTCCCTTCCATTGATTTTCCTTCCTTTCCTTTCCTTTCCTTTCCTTTCTTTTCTTTTCTTTTCTTTTCTTTCCTTTCCTTACCTATCCTTTCCTTTCCTTACCTTTCCTTTTCCTACCTTTTGTTTACGAGAAGCAGATTGATTAAATCATACCCTTCCTGCCAGAGTAATATAAAATTTCCCTATTTTGAGCTTACTTATTCATTATATTACCCAGCGAATGTTCCTATTATCTTATATATAAATAGACAAGATGAAAAAATGTGGAACCGTTTTCTGCTAAACTATAATTCTAAGGCATACAAATTATTTATTTATAGATAGGAAATTTCTAGGTGTACTTTTATCCGTAAATAAAAAAAATTAAAAAAAACATTTTAATATAAAAAATTTTACATAAAAGTCACACCACTGTTGGTATAAAAAAGCAATAAAAAAACCGAGAGCACACGGTAAGGCTTTTCTGATTATAAAACAGATCTGTCAAAAATCCATCATGATCACACTACTAACTGTCAAATGGCGGAAGTGGTTCATGCATATGGTAAAAAGAAGAATAGAACTAGGAGTTTAGATGACATCAAAACCAGCGTATTGTTAGCTTAATGGTTAGCAATGCGTGCCAAAATTTCTCTGATGAGTGAAATCTACCAGCTTCCGAAATGGATCTATAAGAAAAGCTATGGCAGTTGTCTCTAAACATTTTTCCTACTCTATTCAATCAAAAAACTTTTAATAATTAATTAAAATGATTATTAATAATTAAAAACAATAATAATTTTTATAAAAACTCAAAAACTGAAAAATTATTATTCTTGGCCTTTAGCTCGTTTCATGAACATTTGTTGACAACTTTATACTGTTAGCACCAAAAGGGAGTTTTGACGTTCTTTCACTTTAGATTAACTTATTTAATTAGCTTACCGATACGTGTGCCAAAGTGAAAACCTCTTTTATCTCTCCGTAATCAGTACATTAAATAAAACGTGGATTTACATACTTAAGTCTTATTAGTAAAATTTAATTTAAAAAAACTGTCATAATTTTGTTTACAGAAGGTAAATATTAAATATTTCTTAATTAAGATGTTAAAATTTCTGGTTTTAATTATTTTATTGGCATTAAGTCCAAATATCCTTTGCTTTCCTGTCCTTCGCTTTCTTTTCCTTTAATTTGCTTCTTTTTCTTTCCTTTCCTTCCATTTCCTTTCCTTTCCTTTCGTTTCCTTTTATTTACTTTGCTTTCCTTTCCTTTCCGTTCCTTTCATTTCCTTTCCTTTCCTTTCCAGTCCTCTAATTTTCATTTCTTTCATTTTTTATTTTCATTTCTTTTCCATTGATTTTCCTTCCTTTCCTTTCCTTTCCTTGTCCTTCCATTCGTCTACTTTTCTTTTATTTCATTTGTTTTATTTTCATTTCCCTTCCATTGATTTTCCTTCCTTTTCTTTCCATTCCTCTACTTTTCTTTTCTTTCATTTCTCTTATTTTCAGTTCTTTTCCATTGATTTTCCTTCCTTTCCTTTCCTCTCATTTCATTTCCTTTCCTTTTCCTTCCATTCCTCTGCTTTTCTTTTATTTCGTTTCTTCTATTTTCATTTCCCTTCCATTGATTTTTCTTCCTTTCCTTTCCTTTCCTTTCCTTCCTCTTCATTCCTCTACTTTTCTTTCATTTCTATTATTTTCATTTCCCTTCCATTGATTTTCCTTCCTTTCCTTTCCTTTCCTTTCCTTTCCTTTCCTTTCCTTTCCTTTCCTTTCTTTTCTTTTCTTTTCTTTCCTTTCCTTACCTATCCTTTCCTTTCCTTACCTTTCCTTTTCCTACCTTTTGTTTACGAGAAGCAGATTGATTAAATCATACCCTTCCTGCCAGAGTAATATAAAATTTCCCTATTTTGAGCTTACTTATTCATTATATTACCCAGCGAATGTTCCTATTATCTTATATATAAATAGACAAGATGAAAAAATGTGGAACCGTTTTCTGCTAAACTATAATTCTAAGGCATACAAATTATTTATTTATAGATAGGAAATTTCTAGGTGTACTTTTATCCGTAAATAAAAAAAATTAAAAAAAACATTTTAATATAAAAAATTTTACATAAAAGTCACACCACTGTTGGTATAAAAAAGCAATAAAAAAACCGAGAGCACACGGTAAGGCTTTTCTGATTATAAAACAGATCTGTCAAAAATCCATCATGATCACACTACTAACTGTCAAATGGCGGAAGTGGTTCATGCATATGGTAAAAAGAAGAATAGAACTAGGAGTTTAGATGACATCAAAACCAGCGTATTGTTAGCTTAATGGTTAGCAATGCGTGCCAAAATTTCTCTGATGAGTGAAATCTACCAGCTTCCGAAATGGATCTATAAGAAAAGCTATGGCAGTTGTCTCTAAACATTTTTCCTACTCTATTCAATCAAAAAACTTTTAATAATTAATTAAAATGATTATTAATAATTAAAAACAATAATAATTTTTATAAAAACTCAAAAAGTGAAAAATTATTATTCTTGGCCTTTAGCTCGTTTCATGAATACAGGGTGGCTGATGAATTTTGCTACATTAAGAAACTCAAATAATTTTTTTTTCAGTGTATGGAATTCATTTTTCTTTTATTCATGTTAAAGCTCATTAAATTTTATTAAATATAGCTTAATTAGTTTTAAAAATAATGGAATTTAAATGCCCCCCCTGCTCGTCGATGCATGTGCGGCATCTTACCAAAAAGTTGTTCATTACTGCTTGGAGAGTTGAGACAGGAATAGCCGCAATTGTTTCTCGAATGGATTGCCTTAGTTCATTCAAATTTGTTGGTTTTGCTTTGAAGACTTCCTGTTTGCAATAACCCCACAAGAAAAAGTCAGGTGCAGTAAGGTCAGGCGACCTGGGTGGCCAACGGCATGTGGAGTTTCTGGATATCAGCTTATTGGGAAATTTTCGTCGCAATTCTGTCATAACAGGTTGGGCTATATGAGGAGCTGCACCATCTTGCTGAAACCACACAGAGTTGAAAGAAATTCTCATCATCATCAAAATCATTTTAATATAAAAAATTTCACATAAAAGTCACACCACTACACATGCACTTATTCATACTATAGACACGCTGTGTATGTGTGTACTTGCTTTTTGTGTACTATGCTGAATCGTGAGCATGGCCGAGGAGTTGCTTTGTAGGAAAAAATGAAACAACAATAAAAATTAAACAAAAATACATAGCTGATCATGCATCAAGTGTTTATAAAAACAAAACAAAACAAGTAAGGACGGCGCTGTCTTCGGCTGTGCCGAAAGCTTTATACCTTTCATGAATACGTGCAAACTTAAACGCATGGTTGAAAGTTCTCTAAAACTTTGTCAGCAATACATTTAATTTTCTTTTATAATAAGTTTTATTTGTTATCTGTTAGCAAATATCTCACCAAGTTTCAAGTTTTAATCTTCCAAAATGAGGGGTAAATGGCCATAATCCTCTTATCTGGACGATCGGTTGTATGGGATATATACTATATATAGCTCCGATCTTAGCGATTTTTTTACCAAATTTTTTATTATCTGTAAGCAAATATTTCACCAAGTTTCAAGTTTTAATCTTCCAAAATGAGGGATAAATGACCATAATCCTCTTATCTGAACGATCGGTTGTATGGGATATATACTATACATATATAACTCCGCTCTTGGTGTTTTTTCACGAAATCTTTTGCTATCCATAAGAAAATATCTCACCAAGTTTCAAGTTTTAATCTTTAAAAATGAGGGCGAAATGGTCATAATCCTCTTATTTGAACGATCGGTTGTATGGGAGATATATGCTATAGTGACCCGATTATACCGGATCCGACAAATGTCTAATATAATACAATAACACATCTGTGTGCCAAATTTCATCGAGATATATCAAAAATTGAGGGACTAGTTTGCGTTGAAACAGACGGACGGACAGACGGACATGGCTGTATCAACTCAGTTCATCGTCCTGATCAATTTGGTATACTTAATGGTGTGTCTATCTCTTATATTTCTAAACGTTACAAACATCGGACCAAAGCTAATATACCATTTCATGTCCATGAAAGGTATAATAAGCATGCTAATTTATTGTTGGTAAAAATACTCAAAGTAGGGGTTAGTATTGTTTTTTTTTACTCTATATTGAGAATGAGTGAAGCGAAATCATTTCCAAGAGAATAACGGCGTACGAATGTAGTCTTTGTTTTTGGTTTTGTATGTTTTCTGGATATTCGAAAAATTACTGTATTTTTGTTGCTATTTTTTGACAACTTTATACTGTTAGCACCAAAAGGGGGTTTTGGCGTTCTTTCACTTTAGATTAACTTATTTAATTAGTTTACCGATACGTGTGCCAAAGTGAAAACCTCTTTTATCTCTCCGTAAATAGTACATTAAATAAAACGTGGATTTACATACTTAAGTCTTATTAGTAAAATTTAATTTAAAAAAAACTGTCATAATTTAGTTTACAAAAGGTAAGTAATATATATCTTAATTAAGATGTTAAAGTTTGTGATTTTAATTATTTTATTGGCATTAAGTCCAAATATCCTTTGCTTTCCTGTCCTTCGCTTCCTTTTCCTTTCCTTGCCTTTCCTTTCCTTTCCTTTCCTTCTCTTTCTTTTCTTTCGTTTGCTTTCCTTTCTTTTCCATTCTGTTCTTTTATATTCGTTTGCGTTCCTTTCCTTTCGTTTCCTTTCCTTTTCTTTCCTTTCCATTCCTTTCCATTCCTTTTCTTTCCTTTTCTTTACTTTGCTTTCCTTTCCGTTCCGTTCCTTTCATTTCGTTTCCTTTCCTTTCCATTCCTCTACTTTTATTTTATTTCATTCCTTTTATTTTCATTTCTTTTCCATTGATTTTCCTTCCTTCCCTTTCCTTTCCTTTTCCTTCCATTCCTCTACTTTTCTTTTATTTCATTTCTTTTATTTTCATTTCCCTTCCATTAATTTTCCTTCCTTTCCTTTCCTTTCCTTTCCATTCCTCTACTTTTATTTTCTTTAATTTCTTTTATTTTCATTTCTTTTCCATTGAGTTTTCTTCCTTTCCTTTCCTTTCCTTTTCCTTCCATTCCTCTACTTTTCTTTTATTTCATTTCTTTTATTTTCATTTCCCTTCCATTGATTTTCCTTCCTTTCCTTTCCTTTCCTTTCCTTTCCTTTCCATTCCTCTACTTTTCTTTTCTTTCATTTCTTTTATTTTCATTTCCCTTCCATTGATTTTCCTTCCTTTCCTTTCCTTTTCCTACCTTTTGTTTACGAGAAGCAGATTGATTAAATCATACCCTTCTTGCCAGAGCAATATAAAATTACCCTATTTCGAGCTTACTTATTCATTATATTACCCAGTTCCTATTATCTTATATATAAATAGACAAGATGAAAAAAAGTGGAACCGTTTTCTGCTAAACTATAATTCTAAGGCATACAAATTATATATTTATAGATAGGAAATTTCGAGGGGTACTTTTATCCGTAAATAAAAAAATTTAGAAAATCATTTTAATGTAAAAAATTTAACTTAAAAGTCACACCACTACACATGCACTTATTCATACTATAGACACGCTGTGTGTGTGTGTACTTGCTTTTTGTGTACTATGCTAAATCGTGAGCATGGCCGAGGAGTTGATTTGTAGGAAAAAATTAAACAACAATAAAAATGAAACAAAAATACATAGCTGATCATTATAAAAACAAAACAAAATAAGCATGCTAATTTATTGTTGGTAAAAATACTCAAAGTAAGGGTTAGTATTGTTTTTTTACTCTATATCGAGAATGAGTGAAGCGAAATCATTTCCAAGAGAATAACGGCGTACGAATGTAGTCTTTGTTTTTGGTTTTGTATGTTTTCTGGATATTCGAAAAATTACTTAGGAGTTTAGATGAAATCAAAACCAGCGTATTGTTAGCTTAATGGTTAGCAATGCGTGCCAAAATTTCTCTGGTGAGTGAAGTCTAGCAGCTTCCGAAATGGATCTATAAGAAAAGCTATGGCAGTTGTCTCTAAACATTTTTCCTACTCTATTCAATCAAAAAACTTTTAATAATTAATTAAAATGATTATTAATAATGAAAAACAATAATAATTTTCATAAAAATTCAAAAAGTGAAAAATTATTATTCTTGGCCTTTAGCTCGTTTCATGAATACTTGGAAATGTACAGGCCGTTAATCAACAAAAATTGTTGGTATAGAAAAGCAATAAAAAACGGAGAGCACACGGTAAGGCTTTTCTGATTATAAAACAGATCTGTCAAAAATCCATCATGATCAAACTACTAACTGTCAAATGGCGGAAGTGGTTCATGCATATGGTAAAAAGAAGAATAGAACTAGGAGTTTAGATGACATCAAAACCAGCGTATTGTTAGCTTAATGGTTAGCAATGCGTGCCAAAATTTCTCTGATGAGTGAAATCTACCAGCTTCCGAAATGGATCTATAAGAAAAGCTATGGCAGTTGTCTCTAAACATTTTTCCTACTCTATTCAATCAAAAAACTTTTAATAATTAATTAAAATGATTATTAATAATTAAAAACAATAATAATTTTTATAAAAACTCAAAAAGTGAAAAATTATTATTCTTGGCCTTTAGCTCGTTTCATGAATACTTGGAAATGTACAGGCCGTTAATCAACAAAAATTGTTGGTATAAAAAAGCAATAACAAAACCGAGAGCACACGATAAGGCTTTTCTGATTATAAAACAGATCTGTCAAAAATCCATCATGATCACACTACTAACTGTCAAATGGCGGAAGTGGTTCATGCATATGGTAAAAAGAAGAATAGAACTAGGAGTTTAGATGACATCAAAACCAGCGTATTGTTAGCTTAATGGTTAGCAATGCGTGCTAAAATTTCTCTGATGAGTGAAATCTACCAGCTTCCGAAATGGATCTATAAGAAAAGCTATGGCAGTTGTCTCTAAACAATTTTCCTACTCTATTCAATCAAAAAACTTTTAATAATTAATTAAAATGATTATTAATAATTAAAAACAATAATAATTTTCATAAAAATTCAAAAACTGAAAAATTATTATTCTTGGCCTTTAGCTCGTTTCATGAACATTTGTTGACAACTTTATACTGTTAGCACCAAAAGGGAGTTTTGACGTTCTTTCACTTTAGATTAACTTATTTAATTAGCTTACCGATACGTGTGCCAAAGTGAAAACCTCTTTTATCTCTCCGTAATCAGTACATTAAATAAAACGTGGATTTACATACTTAAGTCTTATTAGTAAAATTTAATTTAAAAAAACTGTCATAATTTTGTTTACAGAAGGTAAATATTAAATATTTCTTAATTAAGATGTTAAAATTTCTGGTTTTAATTATTTTATTGGCATTAAGTCCAAATATCCTTTGCTTTCCTGTCCTTCGCTTTCTTTTCCTTTAATTTGCTTCTTTTTCTTTCCTTTCCTTCCCTTTCTTTTCTTTCCTTTCGTTTCCTTTTATTTACTTTGCTTTCCTTTCCTTTCCGTTCCTTTCATTTCCTTTCCTTTCCTTTCCAGTCCTCTAATTTTCATTTCTTTCATTTTTTATTTTCATTTCTTTTCCATTGATTTTCCTTCCTTTCCTTTCCTTTCCTTGTCCTTCCATTCCTCTACTTTTCTTTTATTTCATTTCTTTTATTTTCATTTCCCTTCCATTGATTTTCCTTCCTTTCCTTTCCATTCCTCTACTTTTCTTTTCTTTCATTTCTCTTATTTTCAGTTCTTTTCCATTGATTTTCCTTCCTTTCCTTTCCTCTCATTTCATTTCCTTTCCTTTTCCTTCCATTCCTCTGCTTTTCTTTTATTTCGTTTCTTCTATTTTCATTTCCCTTCCATTGATTTTTCTTCCTTTCCTTTCCTTTCCTTTCCTTCCTTTCCATTCCTCTACTTTTCTTTCATTTCTTTTATTTTCATTTCCCTTCCATTGATTTTCCTTCCTTTCCTTTCCTTTCCTTTCCTTTCCTTTCCTTTCCTTTCCTTTCCTTTCCTTTCTTTTCTTTCCTTTCCTTACCTATCCTTTCCTTTCCTTACCTTTCCTTTTCCTACCTTTTGTTTACGAGAAGCAGATTGATTAAATCATACCCTTCCTGCCAGAGTAATATAAAATTTCCCTATTTTGAGCTTACTTATTCATTATATTACCCAGCGAATATATAAATAGACAAGATGAAAAAATGTGGAACCGTTTTCTGCTAAACTATAATTCTAAGGCATACAAATTATTTATTTATAGATAGGAAATTTCTAGGTGTACTTTTATCCGTAAATAAAAAAAATTAAAAAAAACATTTTAATATAAAAAATTTTACATAAAAGTCACACCACTGTTGGTATAAAAAAGCAATAAAAAAACCGAGAGCACACGGTAAGGCTTTTCTGATTATAAAACAGATCTGTCAAAAATCCATCATGATCACACTACTAACTGTCAAATGGCGGAAGTGGTTCATGCATATGGTAAAAAGAAGAATAGAACTAGGAGTTTAGATGACATCAAAACCAGCGTATTGTTATCTTAATGGTTAGCAATGCGTGCCAAAATTTCTCTGATAAGTGAAGTTTAGCAGCTTCCGAAATTGATCTATAAGAAAAGCTATGGCAGTTGTCTCTAAACATTTTTCCTACTCTATTCAATCAAAAAACTTTTAATAATTAATTAAAATGATTATTAATAAATAAAAACAATAATAATTTTCATAAAAGTTCAAAAAGTTAAAAACTATTATTCTTGGCCATTAGCCCATTTCATGAATACTTGAAAATGTACAGGCCGGAATTCAACAAAAATTGTTGGTATAAAAAAGCAATAACAAAACCGAGAACACACGGTAAGGCAGTTCTGATTATAAAACAGATCTGTCAAAAATCCATCATGATCACACTACTAACTGTCAAATGACGGAAGTGGTTCAGCGTATTGTTAGCTTAATGGTTAGTAATGCGTGCCAAAATTTCTCTGATGAGTGAAGTCCCGCAGCTTCCGAGATGGATCTATGAGAAAAGCTATGGCAGTTGTCTCTAAACGTTTTTCCTACTCTATCCAATCAAAAAACTTTTAATAATTAATTAAAAAATGGGAAAAGAGAGCGCGAGGTGGAGATAAGATAATCTCGCGAATGCACGTAATTTCACCAAAAGACATAGAACTTTTTCATTTAAGATTATTATTACTGCATGTTCGAAGTCTCGCAGCTTCCGAAATGGATCTATGAGAAAAGCTATGGCAGTTGTCCCTAAACGTTTTTCCTACTCTATCCAATCAACAAACTTTTAATAATTAATTAAAATGATTATTAATAAATAAAAACAATAATAATTTTCATAAAAATTCAAAAAGTGAAAAATTAGTATTCCTGGCCTTTAGCTCGTTTCATGAACATTTTTTGACAACTTTATACTGTTAGCACCAAAAGGGGGTTTTGACGTTCTTTCACTTTAGATTAACTTATTTAATTAGCTTACCGATACGTGTGCCAAAGTGAAAACCTCTTTTATCTCTCCGTAAATAGTACATTAAATAAAACGTGCATTTACATACTTAAGTCTTATTAGTAAAATTTAATTTAAAAAAACTGTCATAATTTTGTTTACAGAAGGTAAGTAAAATATTTCTTAATTAAGACGTTAAAATTTCTGATTTTAATTATTTTATTGGCATTAAGTCCAAATATCCTTTGCTTTCCTGTCCTTCGCTTTCTTTTCCTTTCCTTTGCTCCTTTTTCTTTCCTTTCCTTCCCTTTCCTTTCCTTTTGCTTTCGTTTCCTTTTCTTTACTTTGCTTTCCTTTCCTTTCCGTTCCTTTCATTTCCTTTCCTTTCCATTCCTCTAATTTTCATTTCTTTCATTTTTTATTTTCATTTCTTTTCCTTTGATTTTCCTTCCTTTCCTTTCCTTTCCTTTCCTTGTCCTTCCATTCCTCTACTTTTCTTTTATTTCATTTCTTTTATTTTCATTTCCTTCCCATTGATTTTCCTTCCTTTCCTTTCCTTTCCTTCCTTTCCATTCCTCTACTTTTATTTTCTTTCATTTCTTTTATTTTCATTTCCCTTCCATTGATTTTCCTTCCTTTCCTTTCCTTTCCTTTCCTTTCTTTTCTTTTCTTTTCTTTTCTTTTCTTTTCTTTTCTTTTCTTTTCTTTCCTTTCCTTACCCATCCTTTCCTTTCCTTACCTTTTCCTACCTTTTGTTTACGAGAAGCAGATTGATTAAATCATACCCTTCCTGCCAGAGTAATATAAAATTTCCCTATTTTGAGCTTACTTATTCATTATATTACCCACCGAATGTTCCTATTATCTTATATATAAATAGACAAGATGAAAAAATGTGGAAAAGTTTTCTGCTAAACTATAATTCTAGTCTTATTATGGTCCATCTGCTCGGAGGATTGCCGCCAAACGTGCGCCTATACTCTCTTTGAACCGAAACTACGGACTCCAGTGCGTGATAGCGGCGGACAATCCAAATTCTTGTTTCAGTGTCCCAGTTATCCATTTTTGTTAAATGTAAAAGTCAATCTGCAAAATAATAAAAAAATTAACCAGATTCATTAAATAGAAAAAAAGTTATTTAATTTTTTTTGGTAGCGGCTTTCATCAGCCACCCTGTACTTGGAAATGTACAGGCCGTTAATCAACAAAAATTGTTGGTATAAAAAAGCAATAACAAAACCGAGAGCACACGATAAGGCTTTTCTGATTATAAAACAGATCTGTCAAAAATCCATCATGATCACACTACTAACTGTCAAATGGCGGAAGTGGTTCATGCATATGGTAAAAAGAAGAATAGAACTAGGAGTTTAGATGACATCAAAACCAGCGTATTGTTAGCTTACTGGTTAGCAATGCGTGCCAAAATTTCTCTGATGAGTGAAGTCCCGCAGCTTTCGAAATGGATCTATGAGAAAAGCTATGGCAGTTGTCTCTAAACGTTTTTCCTACTCTATCCAATCAAAAAACTTTTAATAATTAATTAAAATGATTATTAATAATTAAAAACAATAATAATTTTCATAAAAATTCAAAAAGTGAAAAATTATTATTCTTGGCCTTTAGCTCGTTTCATGAACATTTGTTGACAATTTTATACTGTTAGCACTAAAAGGGGGTTTTGACGTTCTTTCACTTTAGATTAACTTATTTAATTAGCTTACCGATACGTGTTCCAAAGTGAAAACCTCTTTTATCTCTCCGTAAATAGTACATTAAATAAAACGTGGATTTACATACTTAAGTCTTATTAGTAAAATTTAATTTAAAAAAACTGTCATAATTTTGTTTACAGAAGGTAAGTAATATATTTCTTAATTAAGATGTTAAAGTTTGTGATTTTAATTATTTTATTGGCATTAAGTCCAAATATCCTTTGCTTTCCTGTCCTTCGCTTTCTTTTCCTTTCCTTGCCTTTCCTTTCCTTTCCTTTCCTTCTCTTTCTTTTCTTTCGTTTGCTTTCCTTTCTTTTCCATTCTGTTCTTTTATTTTCGTTTGCTTTCCTTTCCTTTCGTTTCCTTTCCTTTTCTTTCCTTTCCATTCCTTTCCATTCCCTTTCTTTCCTTTTCTTTACTTTGCTTTCCTTTCCGTTCCGTTCCTTTCATTTCGTTTCCTTTCCTTTCCTTTCCATTCCTCTACTTTTATTTTATTTCATTTCTTTTATTTTCATTTCTTTTCCATTGATTTTCCTTCCTTCCCTTTCCTTTCCTTTTCCTCCCATTCCTCTACTTTTCTTTTATTTCATTTCTTTTATTTTCATTTCCCTTCCATTAATTTTCCTTCCTTTCCTTTCCTTTCGTTTCATTTCCATTCCTCTACTTTTATTTTCATTAATTTCTTTTATTTTCATTTCTTTTCCATTGAGTTTCCTTCCTTTCCTTTCCTTTCTTTTTCCTTCCATTCCTCTACTTTTCTTTTATATCATTTCTTTTATTTTCATTTCCCTTCCATTGATTTTCCTTCCATTCCTTTCCTTTCCTTTCCTTTCCTTTCCATTCCTCTACTTTTCTTTTCTTTCATTTCTTTTATTTTCATTTCCCTTCCATTGATTTTCCTTCCTTTCCTTTCCTTTTCCTACCTTTTGTTTACGAGAAGCAGATTGATTAAATCATACCCTTCCTGCCAGAGTAATATAAAATTTCCCTATTTTGAGCTTACTTATTCATTATATTACCCAGCGAATGTTCCTATTATCTTATATATAAATAGACAAGATGAAAAAATGTGGAACCGGTTTCTGCTAAACTATAATTCTAAGGCATACAAATTATTTATTTATAGATAGGAAATTTCTGGGTGTACTTTTATCCGTAAATAAAAAAATTAAAAAAAACATTTTAATATAAAAAATTTTACATAAAAGTCACACCACTGTTGGTATAAAAAAGCAATAAAAAAACCGAGAGCACACGGTAAGGCTTTTCTGATTATAAAACAGATCTGTCAAAAATCCATCATGATCACACTACTAACTGTCAAATGGCGGAAGTGGTTCATGCATATGGTAAAAAGAAGAATAGAACTAGGAGTTTAGATGACATCAAAACCAGCGTATTGTTAGCTTAATGGTTAGCAATGCGTGCCAAAATTTCTCTGATGAGTGAAATCTACCAGCTTCCGAAATGGATCTATAAGAAAAGCTATGGCAGTTGTCTCTAAACATTTTTCCTACTGTATTCAATCAAAAAACTTTTAATAATTAATTAAAATGATTATTAATAATTAAAAACAATAATAATTTTCATAAAAATTCAAAAAGTGAAAAATTATTATTCTTGGCCCTTAGCTCGTTTCATGAATACTTGGAAATGTACAGGCCGTTAATCAACAAAAATTGTTGGTATAAAAAAGCAATAAAAAAAACCGAGAGCACACGGTAAGGCTTTTCTGATTATAAAAGAGATCTGTCAAAAATCCATCATGATCACACTACTAACTGTCAAATGGCGGAAGTGGTTCATGCATATGGTAAAAAGAAGAATAGAACTAGGAGTTTAGATGACATCAAAACCAGCGTGTTGTTAGCTTAATGGTTAGCAATGCGTGCCAAAATTTCTCTGATGAGTGAAATCTACCAGCTTCCGAAATGGATCTATAAGAAAAGCTATGGAAGTTGTCTCTAAACATTTTTCCTACTCTATTCAATCAAAAAACTTTTAATAATTAATTAAAATGATTATTAATAATTAAAAACAATAATAATTTTCATAAAAATTCAAAAACTGAAAAATTATTATGCTTGGCCTTTAGCTCGTTTCATGAACATTTGTTGACAACTTTATACTGTTAGCACCAAAAGGGAGTTTTGACGTTCTTTCACTTTAGATTAACTTATTTAATTAGCTTACCGATACGTGTGCCAAAGTGAAAACCTCTTTTATCTCTCCGTAAATAGTACATTAAATAAAACGTGGATTTACATACTTAAGTCTTATTAGTAAAATTTAATTTTAAAAAACTGTCATAATTTTGTTTACAGAAGGTAAATATTAAATATTTCTTAATTAAGATGTTAAAATTTCTGGTTTTAATTATTTTATTGGCATTAAGTCCAAATATCCTTTGCTTTCCTGTCCTTCGCTTTCTTTTCCTTTCCTTTGCTTCTTTTTCTTTCCTTTCCTTCCCTTTCCTTTCCTTTCCTTTCGTTTCCTTTTATTTACTTTGCTTTCCTTTCCTTTCCGTTCCTTTCATTTCCTTTCCTTTCCTTTCCATTCCTCTAATTATATTCATTTTCATGAATACTTGGAAATGTACAGGCCGTTAATCAACAAAAATTGTTGGTATAAAAAAGCAATAACAAAACCGAGAGCACACGATAAGGCTTTTCTGATTATAAAACAGATCTGTCAAAAATCCATCATGATCACACTACTAACTGTCAAATGGCGGAAGTGGTTCATGCATATGGTAAAAAGAAGAATAGAACTAGGAGTTTAGATGACATCAAAACCAGCGTATTGTTAGCTTACTGGTTAGCAATGCGTGCCAAAATTTCTCTGATGAGTGAAGTCCCGCAGCTTCCGAAATGGATCTATGAGAAAAGCTATGGCAGTTGTCTCTAAACGTTTTTCCTACTCTATCCAATCAAAAAACTTTTAATAATTAATTAAAATGATTATTAATAATTAAAAACAATAATAATTTTCATAAAAATTCAAAAAGTGACAAATTATTATTCTTGGCCTTTAGCTCGTTTCATGAACATTTGTTGACAACTTTATACTGTTAGCACTAAAAGGGGGTTTTGACGTTCTTTCACTTTAGATTAACTTATTTAATTAGCTTACCGATACGTGTGCCAAAGTGAAAACCTCTTTTATCTCTCCGTAAATAGTACATTAAATAAAACGTGGATTTACATACTTAAGTCTTATTAGTAAAATTTAATTTAAAAAAACTGTCATAATTTTGTTTACAGAAGGTAAGTAATATATTTCTTAATTAAGATGTTAAAGTTTGTGATTTTAATTATTTTATTGGCATTAAGTCCAAATATCCTTTGCTTTCCTGTCCTTCGCTTTCTTTTCCTTTCCTTGCCTTTCCTTTCCTTTCCTTTCCTTCTCTTTCTTTTCTTTCGTTTGCTTTCCTTTCTTTTCCATTCTGTTCTTTTATTTTCGTTTGCTTTCCTTTCCTTTCGTTTCCTTTCCTTTTCTTTCCTTTCCATTCCTTTCCATTCCCTTTCTTTCCTTTTCTTTACTTTGCTTTCCTTTCCGTTCCGTTCCTTTCATTTCGTTTCCTTTCCTTTCCTTTCCATTCCTCTACTTTTATTTTATTTCATTTCTTTTATTTTCATTTCTTTTCCATTGATTTTCCTTCCTTCCCTTTCCTTTCCTTTTCCTCCCATTCCTCTACTTTTCTTTTATTTCATTTCTTTTATTTTCATTTCCCTTCCATTAATTTTCCTTCCTTTCCTTTCCTTTCGTTTCATTTCCATTCCTCTACTTTTATTTTCATTAATTTCTTTTATTTTCATTTCTTTTCCATTGAGTTTCCTTCCTTTCCTTTCCTTTCTTTTTCCTTCCATTCCTCTACTTTTCTTTTATATCATTTCTTTTATTTTCATTTCCCTTCCATTGATTTTCCTTCCATTCCTTTCCTTTCCTTTCCTTTCCATTCCTCTACTTTTCTTTTCTTTCATTTCTTTTATTTTCATTTCCCTTCCATTGATTTTCCTTCCTTTCCTTTCCTTTTCCTACCTTTTGTTTACGAGAAGCAGATTGATTAAATCATACCCTTCCTGCCAGAGTAATATAAAATTTCCCTATTTTGAGCTTACTTATTCATTATATTACCCAGCGAATGTTCCTATTATCTTATATATAAATAGACAAGATGAAAAAATGTGGAACCGGTTTCTGCTAAACTATAATTCTAAGGCATACAAATTATTTATTTATAGATAGGAAATTTCTGGGTGTACTTTTATCCGTAAATAAAAAAATTAAAAAAAACATTTTAATATAAAAAATTTTACATAAAAGTCACACCACTGTTGGTATAAAAAAGCAATAAAAAAACCGAGAGCACACGGTAAGGCTTTTCTGATTATAAAACAGATCTGTCAAAAATCCATCATGATCACACTACTAACTGTCAAATGGCGGAAGTGGTTCATGCATATGGTAAAAAGAAGAATAGAACTAGGAGTTTAGATGACATCAAAACCAGCGTATTGTTAGCTTAATGGTTAGCAATGCGTGCCAAAATTTCTCTGATGAGTGAAATCTACCAGCTTCCGAAATGGATCTATAAGAAAAGCTATGGCAGTTGTCTCTAAACATTTTTCCTACTGTATTCAATCAAAAAACTTTTAATAATTAATTAAAATGATTATTAATAATTAAAAACAATAATAATTTTCATAAAAATTCAAAAAGTGAAAAATTATTATTCTTGGCCTTTAGCTCGTTTCATGAATACTTGGAAATGTACAGGCCGTTAATCAACAAAAATTGTTGGTATAAAAAAGCAATAAAAAAAACCGAGAGCACACGGTAAGGCTTTTCTGATTATAAAAGAGATCTGTCAAAAATCCATCATGATCACACTACTAACTGTCAAATGGCGGAAGTGGTTCATGCATATGGTAAAAAGAAGAATAGAACTAGGAGTTTAGATGACATCAAAACCAGCGTGTTGTTAGCTTAATGGTTAGCAATGCGTGCCAAAATTTCTCTGATGAGTGAAATCTACCAGCTTCCGAAATGGATCTATAAGAAAAGCTATGGCAGTTGTCTCTAAACATTTTTCCTACTCTATTCAATCAAAAAACTTTTAATAATTAATTAAAATGATTATTAATAATTAAAAACAATAATAATTTTCATAAAAATTCAAAAAGTGAAAAATTATTATTCTTGGCCTTTAGCTCGTTTCATGAATACTTGGAAATGTACAGGCCGTTAATCAACAAAAATTGTTGGTATAAAAAAGCAATAGCAAAACCGAGAGCACACGATAAGGCTTTTCTGATTATAAAACAGATCTGTCAAAAATCCATCATGATCACACTTCTAACTGTCAAATGGCGGAAGTGGTTCTTGCATATGGTAAAAAGAAGAATAGAACTAGGAGTTTAGATGACATCAAAACCAGCGTATTGTTAGCTTAATGGTTAGCAATGCGTGCCAAAATTTCTCTGATGAGTGAAATCTACCAGCTTCCGAAATGGATCTATAAGAAAAGCTATGGCAGTTGTCTCTAAACATTTTTCCTACTCTATTCAATCAAAAAACTTTTAATAATTAATTAAAATGATTATTAATAATTAAAAACAATAATAATTTTCATAAAAATTCAAAAACTGAAAAATTATTATGCTTGGCCTTTAGCTCGTTTCATGAACATTTGTTGACAACTTTATACTGTTAGCACCAAAAGGGAGTTTTGACGTTCTTTCACTTTAGATTAACTTATTTAATTAGCTTACCGATACGTGTGCCAAAGTGAAAACCTCTTTTATCTCTCCGTAAATAGTACATTAAATAAAACGTGGATTTACATACTTAAGTCTTATTAGTAAAATTTAATTTTAAAAAACTGTCATAATTTTGTTTACAGAAGGTAAATATTAAATATTTCTTAATTAAGATGTTAAAATTTCTGGTTTTAATTATTTTATTGGCATTAAGTCCAAATATCCTTTGCTTTCCTGTCCTTCGCTTTCTTTTCCTTTCCTTTGCTTCTTTTTCTTTCCTTTCCTTCCCTTTCCTTTCCTTTCCTTTCGTTTCCTTTTATTTACTTTGCTTTCCTTTCCATTCCGTTCCTTTCATTTCCTTTCCTTTCCTTTCCATTCCTCTAATTATATTCATTTTCATGAATACTTGGAAATGTACAGGCCGTTAATCAACAAAAATTGTTGGTATAAAAAAGCAATAACAAAACCGAGAGCACACGATAAGGCTTTTCTGATTATAAAACAGATCTGTCAAAAATCCATCATGATCACACTACTAACTGCCAAATGGCGGAAATGGTTCATGCATATGGTAAAAAGAAGAATAGAACTAGGAGTTTAGATGACATCAAAACCAGCGTATTGTTAGCTTACTGGTTAGCAATGCGTGCCAAAATTTCTCTGATGAGTGAAGTCCCGCAGCTTCCGAAATGGATCTATGAGAAAAGCTATGGCAGTTGTCTCTAAACGTTTTTCCTACTCTATCCAATTAAAAAACTTTTAATAATTAATTAAAATGATTATTAATAATTAAAAACAATAATAATTTTCATAAAAATTCAAAAAGTGACAAATTATTATTCTTGGCCTTTAGCTCGTTTCATGAACATTTGTTGACAACTTTATACTGTTAGCACTAAAAGGGGGTTTTGACGTTCTTTCACTTTAGATTAACTTATTTAATTAGCTTACCGATACGTGTGCCAAAGTGAAAACCTCTTTTATCTCTCCGTAAATAGTACATTAAATAAAACGTGGATTTACATACTTAAGTCTTATTAGTAAAATTTAATTTAAAAAAACTGTCATAATTTTGTTTACAGAAGGTAAGTAATATATTTCTTAATTAAGATGTTAAAGTTTGTGATTTTAATTATTTTATTGGCATTAAGTCCAAATATCCTTTGCTTTCCTGTCCTTCGCTTTCTTTTCCTTTCTTTTGCTTCTTTTTCTTTCCTTTCCTTTCCTTTCCTTTCCTTTCCTTTCCTTTCGTTTCCTTTTATTTACTTTGCTTTCCTTTCCTTTCCGTTCCTTTCATTTCCTTGCCTTTCCTTTCCATTCCTCTAATTTTCATTTCTTTCATTTTTTATTTTCATTTCTTTTCCATTGATTTTCCTTCCTTTCCTTTCCTTTCCTTTCCTTGTCCTTCCATTCCTCTACTTTTCTTTTATTTCATTTCTTTTATTTTCATTTCCCTTCCATTGATTTTCCTTCCTTTCCTTTCCTTTCCTTTCCTTTCCATTCCTCTACTTTTCTTTTCTTTCATTTCTCTTATTTTCAGTTCTTTTCCATTGATTTTCCTTCCTTTCCTTTCCTCTCCTTTCATTTCCTTTCCTTTTCCTTCCATTCCTCTGCTTTTCTTTTACTTAGTTTCTTCTATTTTCATTTCCCTTCCATTGATTTTTCTTCCTTTCCTTTCCTTTCCTTTCCTTCCTTTCCATTCCTCTACTTTTCTTTTCTTTCATTTCTTTTATTTTCATTTCCCTTCCATTGATTTTCCTTCCTTTCCTTTCCTTTCCTTTCCTTTCTTTTCTTTTCTTTCCTTTCCTTACCTATCCTTTCCTTTCCTTACCTTTTGTTTACGAGAAGCAGATTGATTAAATCATACCCTTCCTGCCAGAGTAATATAAAATTTCCCTGTTTTGAGCTTACTTATTCATTATATTACCCAGCGAATGTTCCTATTATCTTATATATAAATAGACAAGATGAAAAAATGTGGAACCGTTTTCTGCTAAACTATAATTCTAAGGCATACAAATTATTTATTTATAGATAGGAAATTTCTAGGTGTACTTTTATCCGTAAATAAAAAAAATTAAAAAAAACATTTTAATATAAAATATTTTACATAAAAGTCACACCACTACACATGCATTTATTCATACTATAGACACGCTGTGTGTGTGTGTACTTGCTTTTTGTGTACTATGCTGAATCGTGAGCATGGCCGAGGAGTTGCTTTGTAGGAAAAAACTAAACAACAATAAAAATGAAACAAAAATACATAGCTGATCACGCATCAAGTGTTTATAAAAACAAAACAAAATAAGCATGCTAATTTATTGTTGGTAAAAATACTCAAAGTAGGGGTTAGTATTGTTTTTTTACTCTATATTGAGACTGAGTGAAGCGAAATCATTTCCAAGAGAATAACGGCGTACGAATGTAGTCTTTGTTTTTAGTTTTGTATGTTTTCTGGAT
This sequence comes from Merzomyia westermanni, assembly GCA_949987695.1. NCBI lineage: Eukaryota > Metazoa > Arthropoda > Insecta > Diptera > Tephritidae > Merzomyia > Merzomyia westermanni. The sequence goes on from OX465289.1 coordinate 113,871,982, forward strand.
ATTCGAAAAATTACTGTATTTTTGTTGCTATTGCATGCATATGGTAAAAAGAAGAATAGAACTAGGAGCTTAGATGACATCAAAACCAGCGTATTGTTAGGTTAATGGTTAGCAATGCGTGCCAAAATTTCTCTGATGAAGAAGCTTAGGAGCTTCCGAAATGGATCTATAAGAAAAGCTATGGCGGTTGCTCTTAACATTTTTGCCACTCTATTCAATTAAAAAAAAAAAAAATTTTAATAATTAATTAAAAATGATTACTAAAAAATAAAAATAATAATAATTTTCATAAAAATTCAAAAAGTGAAAAATTAATATTCTTGGCCTTTAGCTCGTTTCACGAATACTTGAAAATGTACAGGCCGTAAATCAACAAAAATTGTTGGTATAAAAAAGCAATAACAAAACCGAGAGCACACGGTAAGACAGTTCTGATGATATAACAGATCTGTCAAAAATCCATCATGATCACACTACTAACTGTCAAATGGCGGAAGTGGTTCATGCATATGGTAAAAAGAAGAATAGAACTAGGAGTTTAGATGACATCAAAATCAGCGTATTGTTAGCTTAATGGTTAGTAATGCGTGCCAAAATTTCTCTGATGAGTGAAATCTACCAGCTTCCGAAATGGATCTATAAGAAAAGCTATGGCGGTTGCTCTTAACATTTTTGCTACTCTATTCAATTAAAAAAAAAACTTTTAATAAATAATTAAAAATGATTATTAAAAAATAAAAATAATAATAATTTTCATAAAAATTCAGCAAGTGAAAAATTATTATTCTTGGCCTTGAGCTCGTTTCATGAATACTTGAAAATGTACAGGCCGTGAATCAACAAAAATTGTTGGTATAAAAAAGCAATAACAAAACCGAGAGCACACGGTAAGGCAGTTCTGATGATAAAACAGATCTGTCAAAAATCCATCATGATCACACTACTAACTGTCAAATGGCGGAAGTGGTTCATGCATATGGTAAAAAGAAGAATAGAACTAGGAGTTTAGATGACATCAAAACCAGCGTATTGTTAGCTTAATGGTTAGCAATGCGTGCCAAAATTTCTCTGATGAGTGAAATCTACCAGCTTCCGAAATGGATCTATAAGAAAATCTATGGCAGTTGTCTCTAAACATTTTTCCTACTCTATTCAATCAAAAAACTTTTAATAATTAATTAAAATGATTATTAATAATTAAAAACAATAATAATTTTCATAAAAAATCAAAAAGTGAAAAATTATTATTCTTGGCCTTTAGCTCGTTTCATGAATACTTGGAAATGTACAGGCCGTTAATCAACAAAAATTGTTGATATAAAAAAGCAATAAAAAAACCGAGAGCACACGGTAAGGCTTTTCTGACTATAAAACAGATCTGTCAAAAATCCATCATGATCACACTACTAACTGTCAAATGGCGGAAGTGGTTCATGCATATGGTAAAAAGAAGAATAGAACTAGGAGTTTAGATGACTTCAAAACCAGCGTATTGTTAGCTTAATGGTTAGCAATGCGTGCCAAAATTTCTCTGATGAGTGAAGTCCCGCAGCTTCCGAAATGGATCTATGAGAAAAGCTATGGCAGTTGTCTCTAAACGTTTTTCCTACTCTATCCAATCAAAAAACTTTTAATAATTATTTAAAAAATGGGAAAAGAGAGCGCGAGGTGGAGATAAGATAATCTCGCGAATGTACGTAATTTCACCAAAAGACATAGAACTTTTTCATTTAAGATTATTATTACTGCATGTTCGAAGTCTCGCAGCTTCCGAAATGGATCTATGAGAAAAGCTATGGCAGTTGTCCCTAAACGTTTTTCCTACTCTATCCAATCAAAAAACTTTTAATAATTAATTAAAATGATTATTAATAAATAAAAACAATAATAATTTTCATAAAAATTCAAAAAGTGAAAAATTAGTATTCCTGGCCTTTAGCTCGTTTCATGAACATTTTTTGACAACTTTATACTGTTAGCACCAAAAGGGGGTTTTGACGTTCTTTCACTTTAGATTAACTTATTTAATTAGCTTACCGATACGTGTGCCAAAGTGAAAACCTCTTTTATCTCTCCGTAAATAGTACATTAAATAAAACGTGGATTTACATACTTAAGTCTTATTAGTAAAATTTAATTTAAAAAAACTGTCATAATTTTGTTTACAGAAGGTAAGTAAAATATTTCTTAATTAAGACGTTAAAATTTCTGATTTTAATTATTTTATTGGCATTAAGTCCAAATATCCTTTGCTTTCCTGTCCTTCGCTTTCTTTTCCTTTCCTTTGCTCCTTTTTCTTTCCTTTCCTTCCCTTTCCTTTCCTTTTGCTTTCGTTTCCTTTTCTTTACTTTGCTTTCCTTTCCTTTCCGTTCCTTTCATTTCCTTTCCTTTCCATTCCTCTAATTTTCATTTCTTTCATTTTTTATTTTCATTTCTTTTCCTTTGATTTTCCTTCCTTTCCTTTCCTTTCCTTTCCTTGTCCTTCCATTCCTCTACTTTTCTTTTATTTCATTTCTTTTATTTTCATTTCCTTCCCATTGATTTTCCTTCCTTTCCTTTCCTTTCCTTTCCTTTCCTTCCTTTCCATTCCTCTACTTTTCTTTTCTTTCATTTCTTTTATTTTCATTTCCCTTCCATTGATTTTCCTTCCTTTCCTTTCCTTTCCTTTCCTTTCCTTTCTTTTCTTTTCTTTTCTTTCCTTTCCTTACCTATCCTTTCCTTTCCTTACCTTTTCCTACCTTTTGTTTACGAGAAGCAGATTGATTAAATCATACCCTTCCTGCCAGAGTAATATAAAATTTCCCTATTTTGAGCTTACTTATTCATTATATTACCCACCGAATGTTCCTATTATCTTATATATAAATAGACAAGATGAAAAAATGTGGAAAAGTTTTCTGCTAAACTATAATTCTAAGGCATACAAATTATATATTTATAGATAGGAAATTTCGAGGTGTACTTTTATCCGTAAATAAAAAAAATTAAAAAAATCATTTTAATATAAAAAATTTTACATAAAAGTCACACCACTACACATGCATTTATTCATACTATAGACACGCTGTGTGTGTGTGTACTTGCTTTTTGTGTACTATGCTGAATCGTGAGCATGGCCGAGGAGTTGCTTTGTAGGAAAAAATTAAACAACAATAAAAATGAAACAAAAAAACATAGCTGATCACGCATCAAGTGTTTATAAAAACAAAACAAAATAAGCATGCTAATTTATTGTTGGTAAAAATACTCAAAGTAGGGGTTAGTATTGTTTTTTTACTCTATATTGAGAATGAGTGAAGCGAAATCATTTCCAAGCGAATAACGGCGTACGAATGTAGTCTTTGTTTTTAGTTTTGTATGTTTTCTGGATATTCGAAAAATGACTGTATTTTTGTTGCTATTGCATGCATATGGTAAAAAGAAGAATAGAACTAGGAGCTTAGATGACATCAAAACCAACGTATTGTTAGGTTAATGGTTAGCAATGCGTGCCAAAATTTCTCTGATGAGTGAAGTCCCGCAGCTTCCGAGATGGATCTATGAGAAAAGCTATGGCAATTGTCTCTAAACGTTTTTCCTACTCTATCCAATCAAAAAACTTTCAATAATTAATTAAAAAATGGGAAAAGAGAGCGCGAGGTGGAGATAAGATAATCTCGCGAATGTACGTAATTTCACCAAAAGACATAGAACTTTTTCATTTAAGATTATTATTACTGCATGTTCGAAGTCTCGCAGCTTCCGAAATGGATCTATGAGAAAAGCTATGGCAGTTGTCCGTAAACGTTTTTCCTACTCTATCCAATCAAAAAACTTTTAATAATTAATTAAAATGATTATTAATAATGAAAAACAATAATAATTTTCATAAAAATTCAAAAAGTGAAAAATTATTATTCTTGGCCTTTAACTCGTTTCATGAATACTTGGAAATCTACAGGCCGTTAATCAAGAAAAATTGTTGGTATAGAAAAGCAATAAAAAAACCGAGAGCACACGGTAAGGCTTTTCTGATTATAAAACAGATCTGTCAAAAATCCATCATGATCACACTACTAACTGTCAAATGGCGGAAGTGGTTCAAGCATATGGTAAAAAGAAGAATAGAACTAGGAGTTTAGATGACATCAAAACCAGCGTATTGTTAGCTTAATGGTTAGCAATGCGTGCCAAAATTTCTCTGATGAGTGAAGTCCCGCAGCTTCCGAAATGGAACTATAAGAAAAGCTATGGCGGTTGCTCTTAACATTTTTGCCACTCTATTCAATTAAAAAAAAAAAAACTTTTAATAATTAATTAAAAATGATTACTAAAAAATAAAAATAATAATAATTTTCATAAAAATTCAAAAAGTGAAAAATTAATATTCTTGGCCTTTAGCTCGTTTCATGAATACTTGAAAATGTACATGCCGTAAATCAACAAAAATTGTTGGTATAAAAAAGCAATAACAAAACCGAGAGCACACGGTAAGGCAGTTCTGATGATAAAACAGATCTGTCAAAAATCCATCATGATCACACTACTAACTGTCAAATGACGGAAGTGGTTCATGCATATGGTAAAAAGAAGAATAGAACTAGGAGTTTAGATGACATCAAAACCAGCGTATTTTTAGCTTAATGGTTAGCAATGCGTGCCAAAATTTCTCTGATGAGTGAAGTCCCGCAGCTTCCGAAATGGATCTATAAGAAAAGCTATGGCAGTTGTCCCTAAACGTTTTTCCTACTCTATCCAATCAAAAAACTTTTAATAATTAATTAAAATGATTATTAATAAATAAAAACAATAATAATTTTCATAAAAATTCAAAAAGTGAAAAATTATTAATCTTGGCCTTTAGCTCGTTTCATGAACATTTTTTGACAACTTTATACTGTTAGCACCAAAATGGGGTTTTGACGTTCTTTCACTTCAGATTAACTTATTTAATTAGCTTACCGATACGTGTGCCAAAGTGAAAACCTCTTTTATCTCTCCGTAAATAGTACATTAAATAAAACGTGGATTTACATACTTAAGTCTTATTAGTAAAATTTAATTTAAAAAAACTGTCATAATTTTGTTTACAGAAGGTAAGTAAAATATTTCTTAATTAAGATGTTAAAATTTCTGATTTTAATTATTTTATTGGCATTAAGTCCAAATATCCTTTGCTTTCCTGTCCTTCGCTTTCTTTTCCTTTCCTTTGCTTCTTTTTCTTTCCTTTCCTTCCCTTTCCTTTCCTTTCGTTTCCTTTTCTTTACTTTGCTTTCCTTTCCGTTCCTTTCATTTCCTTTCCTTTCCTTTCCATTCCTCTAATTTTCATTTCTTTCATTCTTTTATTTTCATTTCCCTTCCATTGATTTTCTTTCCTTTCCTTTCCTTTCCATTCCTCTACTTTTCTTTCCTTTCATTTCTCTTATTTTCAGTTCTTTTCCATTGATTTTCCTTCCTTTCCTTTCCTCTCCTTTCATTTCCTTTCCTTTTCCTTCCATTCCTCTGCTTTTCTTTTATTTCATTTCTTCTATTTTCATTTCCCTTCCATTGATTTTCCTTCCTTTCCTTTCCTTTCCTTTCCTTTCCTTTCCTTTCCTTTCCATTCCTCTACTTTTCTTTTCTTTCATTTCTTTTATTTTCAGTTCCCTTCCATTGATTTTCCTTCTTTCCTTTCCTTTCCTTTCCTTTCCTTTCTTTTCTTTTCTTTTCTTTCCTTTCCTTACCTATCCTTTCCTTTCCTTACCTTTCCTTTTCCTACCTTTTGTTTACGAGAAGCATATTGATTAAATCATACCCTTCCTGCCAGAGTAATATAAAATGTCCCTATTTTGAGCTTACTTATTCATTATATTACCTAGCGAATGTTCCTATTATCTTATATATAAATAGACAAGATGAAAAAATGTGGAACCGTTTTCTGCTAAACTATAATTCTAAGGCATACAAATTATATATTTATAGATAGGAAATTTCGAGGTGTACTTTTATCCCTAAATAAAAAAATAAAGAAAATCATTTTAATATAAAAAATTTTACATAAAAGTCACACCACTACACATGCATTTATTCATACTATAGACACGCTGTGTGTGTGTGTACTTGCTTTTTGTGTACTATGCTGAATCGTGAGCATGGCCGAGGAATTGCTTTGTAGGAAAAAATTAAACAACAATAAAAATGAAACAAAAATACATAGCTGATCACGCATCAAGTGTTTATAAGAACAAAACAAAATAAGCATGCTAATTTATTGTTGGTAAAAATACTCAAAGTAGGGGTTAGTATTGTTTTTTTACTCTATATTGAGAATGAGTGAAGCGAAATCATTTCCAAGAGAATAACGGCGTACGAATGTAGTCTTTGTTTTTAGTTTTGTATGTTTTCTGGATATTCGAAAAATTACTGTATTTTTGTTGCTATTGCATGCATATGGTAAAAAGAAGAATAGAACTAGGAGTTTAGATGACATCAAAACCAGCGTATTGTTAGCTTAATGGTTAGCAATGCGTGCCAAAATTTCTCTGATGAAGAAGCTTAGCAGCTTCCGAAATGGATCTATAAGAAAAGCTATGGTGGTTGCTCTTAACATTTTTGCTACTCTATTCAATTAAAAAAAAAAAACTTAATAATTAATTAAAAATGATTATTAAAAAATAAAAATAATAATAATTTTCATAAAAATTCAAAAAGTGAAAAATTAATATTCTTGGCCTTTAGCTCGTTTCATGAATACTTGAAAATGTACAGGCCGTAAATCAACAAAAATTGTTGGTATAAAAAAGCAATAACAAAACCGAGAGCACACGGTAAGGCAGTTCTGATGATAAAACAGATCTGTCAAAAATCCATCATGATCACACTACTAACTGTCAAATGACGGAAGTGGTTCATGCATATGGTAAAAAGAAGAATAGAACTAGGAGTTTAGATGACATCAAAACCAGCGTATTTTTAGCTTAATGGTTAGCAATGCGTGCCAAAATTTCTCTGATGAGTGAAGTCCCGCAGCTTCCGAAATGGATCTATAAGAAAAGCTATGGCAGTTGTCCCTAAACGTTTTTCCTACTCTATCCAATCAAAAAACTTTTAATAATTAATTAAAATGATTATTAATAAATAAAAACAATAATAATTTTCATAAAAATTCAAAAAGTGAAAAATTATTAATCTTGGCCTTTAGCTCGTTTCATGAACATTTTTTGACAACTTTATACTGTTAGCACCAAAATGGGGTTTTGACGTTCTTTCACTTCAGATTAACTTATTTAATTAGCTTACCGATACGTGTGCCAAAGTGAAAACCTCTTTTATCTCTCCGTAAATAGTACATTAAATAAAACGTGGATTTACATACTTAAGTCTTATTAGTAAAATTTAATTTAAAAAAACTGTCATAATTTTGTTTACAGAAGGTAAGTAAAATATTTCTTAATTAAGATGTTAAAATTTCTGATTTTAATTATTTTATTGGCATTAAGTCCAAATATCCTTTGCTTTCCTGTCCTTCGCTTTCTTTTCCTTTCCTTTGCTTCTTTTTCTTTCCTTTCCTTCCCTTTCCTTTCCTTTCGTTTCCTTTTCTTTACTTTGCTTTCCTTTCCGTTCCTTTCATTTCCTTTCCTTTCCTTTCCATTCCTCTAATTTTCATTTCTTTCATTCTTTTATTTTCATTTCCCTTCCATTGATTTTCTTTCCTTTCCTTTCCTTTCCATTCCTCTACTTTTCTTTCCTTTCATTTCTCTTATTTTCAGTTCTTTTCCATTGATTTTCCTTCCTTTCCTTTCCTCTCCTTTCATTTCCTTTCCTTTTCCTTCCATTCCTCTGCTTTTCTTTTATTTCATTTCTTCTATTTTCATTTCCCTTCCATTGATTTTCCTTCCTTTCCTTTCCTTTCCTTTCCTTTCCTTTCTTTTCCTTTCCATTCCTCTGCTTTTCTTTTCTTTCATTTCTTTTATTTTCAGTTCCCTTCCATTGATTTTCCTTCTTTCCTTTCCTTTCCTTTCCTTTCCTTTCTTTTCTTTTCTTTTCTTTTCTTTTCTTTTCTTTTCTTTCCTTTCCTTACCTATCCTTTCCTTTCCTTACCTTTCCTTTTCCTACCTTTTGTTTACGAGAAGCATATTGATTAAATCATACCCTTCCTGCCAGAGTAATATAAAATGTCCCTATTTTGAGCTTACTTATTCATTATATTACCTAGCGAATGTTCCTATTATCTTATATATAAATAGACAAGATGAAAAAATGTGGAACCGTTTTCTGCTAAACTATAATTCTAAGGCATACAAATTATATATTTATAGATAGGAAATTTCGAGGTGTACTTTTATCCGTAAATAAAAAAATAAAGAAAATCATTTTAATATAAAAAATTTTACATAAAAGTCACACCACTACACATGCATTTATTCATACTATAGACACGCTGTGTGTGTGTGTACTTGCTTTTTGTGTACTATGCTGAATCGTGAGCATGGCCGAGGAGTTGCTTTGTAGGAAAAAATTAAACAACAATAAAAATGAAACAAAAATACATAGCTGATCACGCATCAAGTGTTTATAAGAACAAAACAAAATAAGCATGCTAATTTATTGTTGGTAAAAATACTCAAAGTATTGTTTTTTTACTCTATATTGAGAATGAGTGAAGCGAAATCATTTCCAAGAGAATAACGGCGTACGAATGTAGTCTTTGTTTTTAGTTTTGTATGTTTTCTGGATATTCGAAAAATTACTGTATTTTTGTTGCTATTGCATGCATATGGTAAAAAGAAGAATAGAACTAGGAGTTTAGATGACATCAAAACCAGCGTATTGTTAGCTTAATGGTTAGCAATGCGTGCCAAAATTTCTCTGATGAAGAAGCTTAGCAGCTTCCGAAATGGATCTATAAGAAAAGCTATGGTGGTTGCTCTTAACATTTTTGCTACTCTATTCAATTAAAAAAAAAAAAACTTAATAATTAATTAAAAATGATTATTAAAAAATAAAAATAATAATAATTTTCATAAAAATTCAAAAAGTGAAAAATTAATATTCTTGGCCTTTAGCTCGTTTCATGAATACTTGAAAATGTACAGGCCGTAAATCAACAAAAATTGTTGGTATAAAAAAGCAATAACAAAACCGAGAGCACACGGTAAGGCAGTTCTGATGATAAAACAGATCTGTCAAAAATCCATCATGATCACACTACTAACTGTCAAATGGCGGAAGTGGTTCATGCATATGGTGAAAAGAAGAATAAAACTAGGAATTTAGATGACATCAAAACCAGCGTATTGTTATCTTAATGGTTAGCAATGCGTGCCAAAATTTCTCTGATAAGTGAAGTTTAGCAGCTTCCGAAATTGATCTATAAGAAAAGCTATGGCAGTTGTCTCTAAACATTTTTCCTACTCTATTCAATCAAAAAACTTTTAATAATTAATTAAAATGATTATTAATAAATAAAAACAATAATAATTTTCATAAAAGTTCAAAAAGTTAAAAACTATTATTCTTGGCCATTAGCTCGTTTCATGAATACTTGAAAATGTACAGGCCGTAATTCAACAAAAATTGTTGGTATAAAAAAGCAATAAAAAAACCGAGAGCACACGGTAAGGCTTTTCTGACTATAAAACAGATCTGTCAAAAATCCATCATGATCACACTACTAACTGTCAAATGGCGGAAGTGGTTCATGCATGTGGTAAAAAGAAGAATAGAACTAGGAGTTTAGATGACATCAAAACCAGCGTATTGTTATCTTAATGGTTAGCAATGCGTGCCAAAATTTCTCTGATAAGTGAAGTTTAGCAGCTTCCGAAATTGATCTATAAGAAAAGCTATGGCAGTTGTCTCTAATCATTTTCCTACTCTAGTCAATCAAAAAACTTTTAATAATTAATTAAAATGATTATTAATAAATAAAAACAATAATAATTTTCATAAAAGTTCAAAAAGTGTAAAACTATTATTCTTGGCCATTAGCTCGTTTCATGAATACTTGAAAATGTACAGGCCGTAATTCAACAAAAATTGTTGGTATAAAAAAGCAATAAAAAAACCGAGAGCACACGGTAAGGCTTTTCTGACTATAAAACAGATCTGTTAAAAATCCATCATGATCACACTACTAACTGTCAAATGGCGGAAGTGGTTCATGCATATGGTAAAAAAAAGAATAGAACTAGGAGTTTAGATGACATCAAAACCAGCGTATTGTTAGCTTAATGGTTAGCAATGCGTGCCAAAATTTCTCTGATGAGTGAAGTCCCGCAGCTTCCGAAATGGATCTATGAGAAAAGCTATGGCAGTTGTCTCTAAACGTTTTTCCTACTCTATCCAATCAAAAAACTTTTAATAATTAATTGAAAAATGGGAAAAGAGAGCGCGAGGTGGAGATAAGATAATCTCGCGAATGTACGTAATTTCACCAAAAGACATAGAACTTTTTCATTTAAGATTATTATTACTGCATGTTCGAAGTCTCGCAGCTTCCGAAATGGATCTATGAGAAAAGCTATGGCAGTTGTCCCTAAACGTTTTTCCTACTCTATCCAATCAAAAAACTTTTAATAATTAATTAAAATGATTATTAATAAATAAAAACAATAATAATTTTCATAAAAATTCAAAAATTGAAAAATTAGTATTCTTGGCCTTTAGCTCGTTTCATGAACATTTTTTGACAACTTTATACTGTTAGCACCAAAAGGGGGTTTTGACGTTCTTTCACTTTAGATTAACTTATTTAATTAGCTTACCGATACGTGTGCCAAAGTGAAAACCTCTTTTATCTCTCCGTAAATAGTACATTAAATAAAACGTGGATTTACATACTTAAGTCTTATTAGTAAAATTTAATTTAAAAAAACTGTCATAATTTTGTTTACAGAAGGTAAGTAAAATATTTCTTAATTAAGATGTTAAAATTTCAGATTTTAATTATTTTATTGGCATTAAGTCCAAATATCCTTTGCTTTCCTGTCCTTCGCTTTCTTTTCCTTTCCTTTGCTCCTTTTTCTTTCCTTTCCTTCCCTTTCCTTTCCTTTTGCTTTCGTTTCCTTTTCTTTACTTTGCTTTCCTTTCCTTTCCGTTCCTTTCATTTCCTTTCCTTTCCATTCCTCTAATTTTCATTTCTTTCATTTTTTATTTTCATTTCTTTTCCTTTGATTTTCCTTCCTTTCCTTTCCTTTCCTTTCCTTTCCTTTCCTTTCCTTTCCTTGTCCTTCCATTCCTCTACTTTTCTTTTATTTAATTTCTTTTATTTTCATTTCCCTTCCATTGATTTTCCTTCCTTTCCTTTCCTTTCCTATCCTTTCCATTCCTCTACTTTTCTTTTCTTTCATTTCTCTTATTTTCAGTTCTTTTCCATTGATTTTCCTTCCTTTCCTTTCCTCTCCTTTCATTTCCTTTCCTTTTCCTTCCATTCCTCTGCTTTTCGTTTCTTCTATTTTCACTTCCCTTCCATTGATTTTCCTTCCTTTCCTTTCCTTTCCTTTCCTTCCTTTCCATTCCTCTACTTTTCTTTTCTTTCATTTCTTTTATTTTCATTTCCCTTCCATTGATTTTCCTTCTTTCCTTTCCTTTCCTTTCCTTTCTTTGCTTTTCTTTTCTTTTCTTTTCTTTTCTTTTCTTTCCTTTCCTTTCCTTACCTATCCTTTCCTTTCCTTACCTTTCCTTTTCCTACCTTTTGTTTACGAGAAGCATATTGATTAAATCATACCCTTCCTGCCAGAGTAATATAAAATGTCCCTATTTTGAGCTTACTTATTCATTATATTACCTAGCGAATGTTCCTATTATCTTATATATAAATAGACAAGATGAAAAAATGTGGAACCGTTTTCTGCTAAACTATAATTCTAAGGCATACAAATTATATATTTATAGATACGAAATTTCGAGGTGTACTTTTATCCCTAAATAAAAAAAATAAAGAAAATCATTTTAATATAAAAAATTTTACATAAAAGTCACACCACTACACATGCATTTATTCATACTATAGACACGCTGTGTGTGTGTGTACTTGCTTTTTGTGTACTATGCTGAATCGTGAGCATGGCCGAGGAGTTGCTTTGTAGGAAAAAATTAAACAACAATAAAAATGAAACAAAAATACATAGCTGATCACGCATCAAGTGTTTATAAAAACAAAACAAAATAAGCATGCTAATTTATTGTTGGTAAAAATACTCAAAGTAGGGGTTAGTATTGTTTTTTTACTCTATATTGAGAATGAGTGAAGCGAAATCATTTCCAAGAGAATAACGGCGTACGAATGTAGTCTTTGTTTTTAGTTTTGTATGTTTTCTGGATATTCGAAAAATTACTGTATTTTTGTTGCTATTGCATGCATATGGTAAAAAGAAGAATAGAACTAGGAGCTTAGATGACATCAAAACCAACGTATTGTTAATGGTTAGCAATGCTTGTCAAAATTTCTCTGATGAGTGAAGTCCCGCAGCTTCCGAGATGGATCTATGAGAAAAGCTATGGCAGTTGTCCCTAAACGTTTTTCCTACTCTATTCAATCAAAAAACTCTTAATAATTAATTAAAATGATTATTAATAATTAAAAACAATAATAATTTTCATAAAAATTCAAAAAGTGAAAAATTATTATTCTTGGCCTTTAGCTCGTTTCATGAATACTTGGAAATCTACAGGCCGTTAATCAACAAAAATTGTTGGTATAGAAAAGCAATAAAAAAACCGAGAGCACACGGTAAGGCTTTTCTGATTATAAAACAGATCTGTCAAAAATCCATCATGATCACACTACTAACTGTCAAATGGCGGAAGTGGTTCAAGCATATGGTAAAAAGAAGAATAGAACTAGGAGTTTAGCTGACATCAAAACCAGCGTATTGTTAGCTTAATGGTTAGCAATTCGTGCCAAAATTTCTCTGATGAGTGAAGTCCCGCAGCTTCCGAAATGGCTATAAGAAAAGCTATGGCGGTTGCTCTTAACATTTTTGCCACTCTGTTCAATTAAAAAAAAAAAACTTTTAATAATTAATTAAAAATTATTACTAAAAAATAAAAATAATAATAATTTTCATAAAAATTCAAAAAGTGAAAAATTAATATTCTTGGCCTTTAGCACGTTTCATGAATACTTGAAAATGTACATGCCGTAAATCAACAAAAATTGTTGGTATAAAAAAGCAATAACAAAACCGAGAGCACACGGTAAGGCAGTTCTGATGATAAAACAGATCTGTCAAAAATCCATCATGATCACACTACTAACTGTCAAATGACGGAAGTGGTTCATGCATATGGTAAAAAGAAGAATAGAACTAGGAGTTTAGATGACATCAAAACCAGCGTATTTTTAGCTTAAGGGTTAGCAATGCGTGCCAAAATTTCTCTGATGAGTGAAGTCCCGCAGCTTCCGAAATGGATCTATAAGAAAAGCTATGGCAGTTGTCCCTAAACGTTTTTCCTACTCTATCCAATCAAAAAACTTTTAATAATTAATTAAAATGATTATTAATAAATAAAAACAATAATCATTTTCATAAAAATTCAAAAAGTGAAAAATTATTAATCTTGGCCTTTAGCTCGTTTCATGAACATTTTTTGACAACTTTATACTGTTAGCACCAAAATGGGGGTAAAAAGAAGAATAGAACTAGGAGTTTAGATGACATCAAAACCAGCGTATTGTTAGCTTAATGGTTAGCAATGCCTGCCAAAATTTCTCTGATGAAGAAGCTTAGCAGCTTCCGAAATGGATCTATAAGAAAAGCTATGGCGGTTGCTCTTAACATTGTTGCTACTCTATTCAATAAAAAAAAAAAAACTTTTAATAATTAATTAAAAATGATTATTAAAAAATAAAAATAATAATAATTTTCATAAAAATTCAAAAAGTGAAAAATTAATATTCTTGGCCTTTAGCTCGTTTCATGAATACTTGAAAATGTACAGGCCGTAAATCAACAAAAATTGTTGGTATAGAAAAGCAATAACAAAACCGAGAGCACACGGTAAGGCAGTTCTGATGATAAAACAGATCTGTCCAAAATCCATCATGATCACACTACTAACTGTCAAATGGCGGAAGTGGTTCATGCATATGGTGAAAAGAAGAATAAAACTAGGAATTTAGATGACATCAAAACCAGCGTATTGTTATCTTAATGGTTAGCAATGCGTGCCAAAATTTCTCTGATAAGTGAAGTTTAGCAGCTTCCGAAATTGATCTATAAGAAAAGCTATGGCAGTTGTCTCTAAACATTTTTCCTACTCTATTCAATCAAAAAACTTTTAATAATTAATTAAAATGATTATTAATAAATAAAAACAATAATAATCTTAATGGTTAGCAATGCGTGCCAAAATTTCTCTGATAAGTGAAGTTTAGCAGCTTCCGAAATTGATCTATAAGAAAAGCTATGGCAGTTGTCTCTAAACATTTTTCCTACTCTATTCAATCAAAAAACTTTTAATAATTAATTAAAATGATTATTAATAAATAAAAACAATAATAATTTTCATAAAAGTTCAAAAAGTTAAAAACTATTATTCTTGGCCATTAGCCCGTTTCATGAATACTTGAAAATGTACAGGCCGTAATTCAACAAAAATTGTTGGTATAAAAAAGCAATAACAAAACCGAGAGCACACGGTAAGGCAGTTCTGATGATAAAACAGATCTGTCAAAAATCCATCATGATCACACTACTAACTGTCAAATGGCGGAAGTGGTTCATGCATGTGGTAAAAAGAAAAATAGAACTAGGAGTTTAGATGACATCAAAATCAGCGTATTGTTAGCTTAATGGTTAGCAATGCGTGCCAAAATTTCTCTGATGAAGAAGCTTAGCAGCTTCCGAAATGGATCTATAAGAAAGGCTATGGCGGTTGCTCTTAACATTTTTGCTACTCTATTCAATTAAAAAAAAAAAATAAAACTTTTAATAAATAATTAAAAATGATTATTAAAAAATAAAAATAATAATAATTTTCATAAAAATTCATAAAGTGAAAAATTATTATTCTTGGCCTTGAGCTCGTTTCATGAATACTTGAAAATGTACAGGCCGTGAATCAACAAAAATTGTTGGTATAAAAAAGCAATAACAAAACCGAGAGCACACGGTAAGGCAGTATTGATGATAAAACAGATCTGTCAAAAATCCATCATGATCACACTACTAACTGTCAAATGGCGGAAGTGGTTCATGCATATGGTAAAAAGAAGAATAGAACTAGGAGTTTAGATGACATCAAAACCAGCGAATTGTTAGCTTAATGGTTAGCAATGCGTGCCAAAATTTCTCTGATGAAGAAGCTTAGCAGGTTCCGAAATGGATCTATAAGAAAAGCTATGGCGGTTGCTCTTAACATTTTTGCTACTCTATTCAATTAAAAAAAAAAACTTTTAATAAATAATTAAAAATGATTATTAAAAAATAAAAATAATAATAATTTTCATAAAAATTCAGAAAGTGAAAAATTATTATTCTTGGCCTTGAGCTCGTTTCATGAATACTTGAAAATGTACAGGCCGTGAATCAACAAAAATTGTTGGTATAAAAAAGCAATAACAAAACCGAGAGCACGCGGTGAGGCAGTTCTGCTAATAAAACAGGTCTGTCAAACAATCCATCATGATCACACTATGAACTAGGAAAAAAAAATAAAATTATTTTTGCAATGGATTGATGATATTTATGTTCACGCCTACATTTCATAAAACAAAATCAACAAAACTTACGAAGTGAACTGTATAATAATCTTACTGATTATTTGAACACAAATTCATACAGTCTCTCAAATATTGGACGACGTATTGTCCTTCCTTCTTCTTTTATTGGCTCTCCGCGTAATATGTATCAAAACTATATCGATGTGTCAATAGTTCAACATTTTGGAAAGCCAAGTTTGTTCATAACCCCAAATGGCCAGAAATTTTAAATAATATTGATAGTAAAGATTCCCCAAATTTTAGACATGATGTTGTAGTAAGAGTTTTTAAAAGCAAATTGAAAGAATTATTAAAGTGCATCATTTCTAATAAAACTTTTGGTAATATTGTCGCATGGGTTTACACCATAGAGTTTCAAAAGCGCGGTTTACCACATGCCCATATTTTAATAACTCTTTCAGAGAATGATAGCATTGCTTCCATCACAGATATCGACAATGTTGTCTGCTCTGGGACACCTGATAATGACGCACAGCCAAAACTGCTTGAATACGTCAAGAGTCATATGATGCATGGTCCATGTGGGTTACTAAATCCAAATGCTGTATGATTGACGGAAGGAAAATGCTCGAAAGCCTTTCCAATAGACTTCTGTGAGCGAACGCATAATTCTGCAAACGGATACCCAATTTACAGGAGAAGAGACAATAATGTAACTGTCGATGTGAGGGGCAACAGCCTTAATAATCGATACGTCGTTCCATACAATCCTTACCTCCTAGCAAAGTTTAACTGTCATATAAATGTGGAAGTTTGCACGACAGGTAAAAGTGTTAAATACATTTATAAATATGTATATAAAGGCTACGATAGCGCAAGTGTTGAAATAAATGGCGCTGATAATTTAAACGATAATGTTTCTGTCGATGAAGTAACAAATTATGTAAGTGGACGCTATGTTGGATCCACAGAGGCTACATGGCGTATACGTGAATTTGAAATGCATCAGCAGTCACATACTGTTTACTGTTTAGACATTCACTTACCTAATAGGCAAAATGTCATTTTCAGAGAAGGACAAGAATGAAATGCCGTTGATAATCTTAGACTTACAAAATTGCTAGATTTCTTCGAATTGAATCGAACCGACCCCAATGCTCACCAATATCTCTATACAGAAATTCCTTCGCACTATAAATGGGATAAAAAATGGGAAAAGAGAGCGCGAGGTGGAGATAAGATAATCTCGCGAATGTACGTAATTTCACCAAAAGACATAGAACTTTTTCATTTAAGATTATTATTACTGCATGTTCGAGCTGTTAAAAATGTTGAGGACATTAGAACATATAACCATGTTTTGTATAACACATTTGTTGCAGCCTGTCATGCCGGTGGTATAGCTCCAGACGATAGTGAATGGAGAAAGTGTTTAGATGAAGCAAAGAATTTTCAATCACCAAAAAAAATGAGAGAATTATTTGGAATAATATGTGCATGAAATTTGCCAACAAATGCATTAGAATTGTGGAATGAATTCAAAACGTACTTAAGTGAAGATTTTATGAGGATTTATAACGAAAATTTGGCGTATAATCACGCTCTCCTAGAAATTGAAAATATTTTGAACGTTCATACTTTGAATTGCCAAGCTTTCAAATGCAACTTTTGAAAATGTGCTCGATCCGTGTGAAGAACAAGCTGTTTTTACACAATTGTACGACAGAGCTAATGAAGAACAAAAAACCTTAATAAATAACGTTATTCAGGATTCCAATATCACGATACCGGATCAAATATTTTCTGTTTAACTGCACAAGCAGGCTGCGGAAAAACATTTGTTGAAACAGCAATAATTGATAAAATGCAGGCATTGCAACGAAGTTGCATTATTACAGCTTTCAGTGGCATTTCATCAACGCTTTTAATTAATGGTAGAACGTTACATAATGCCTTCAAATTGCCGATTCCTTTATTGGATACATCACCTCCAAATATAACATCGAACAGTTCTTACGGTCAATATATCAATTCAGTTGATTTAATTATAATTGATGAAATTTCAGTGTGTCCACTCAGTATTTTTAAAATAATCGATGCCTTTTTAAGATACATCACACCTGACCATACAAAAAAAAATATTTTATTTGGGGGCAAGACCGTTCTTCTCAGCGGTGATTTTAGGCAAATTTTACGAGTCATCCCACATGGTACACGAATCACACTTATTGAAAACTGTATCACAAGTTGGAATGAGTTTAACTCATTTCATCATTGCACCCTTAAACAAAATATGAGAGCAAGACCAGATGAAATAGAAATCGTTGAATTTCTTAACAAGCTGGGCAATGGTGAGCTAGGAACTTCTTTGCAGATAATTAGTGTTTTTGAAAATTTCATTACAGACACATATGGCAATATTTCTGATAATATTTTATCAGAAGAAATTCTAAATTCTGTAATTTTGGCACCTACGAATGATATACTTAATCGTAAAAATGTATTGCAGTTTTGACAAAATATTAGATGAATCAGAAATAAATGAATATCCTATTGAATTTCTAAATTCACTTAGTCTAAGCGGAATGCCTCCACACTAAATGACATTAAAAATCAATGCGATAGTGATGCTTATCCGAAATTTAAATACAACACAAGCATTAGTAAATGGGACTCGAATGAGAGTTAAATGCCTTCATCGGAACACCATTGATTGCGAAGTCTTGACAGGAGTAGCACGTGGTAAAAAAAATCTTACTTCCACGGATAAATCTAACTTTTTCAGGGTCGATTCTTCCATTTAAGTTTCAAAGAACGCAGTTTCCCATAATACCAGCATTTGCTATGACCATTAACAAGTCTCAGGGTCAGACTTTTGAGAAAATTGGCGTTCTCTTGAGAAGGCCAGTTTTTGCCCATGGACAACTATACGTAGCAGCAAGTAGAGTTCGCTATTTTGATAGCATAAAGTTTTATTTTTCAAATGAAAATGGACAGAAAAAAATTAATTAATGACAACAGAGTGTTTACAAAAAATATTGTATATAAAGAAGTTCTACGTAGTCATTAAGCATTTTATTAGCTACAAACAAACTTCGAATATGTTTTTTTTACCAGAGTAGCCGTAGTATTTTTGAGAATTTTGGTTTGCAATGTAACTTTTTTATAAGAACAAATACCTTCTTAGATATCAATAGCTGTAGTTTCTTATATTTTTAAACATTACGTCCAAAAAGTACTTTAAAGCCATCTTAGAATAAATAAATAAATATAAATTAAAATTTTAGTTAGTTTTGAACTATGTAATAGTTTTTTAAGTTTTGTTCAGTATTGAAATTGTTAAATTTACCAATATATTAATGTTAATAAAAATTTTAACGTTTTTAAATAACTCTTTTTCTTACTAGGGTAAATATCGTTAAGTATGAACAATAAAAATTGTATATATTATTTTAACTACTTATGTGGTTGAATTTCAACCACTGGGCGAACTCTACTACATATAATTGCGCGATGGAAAGCAATGATAGCGGAAGAATGCAAGCAAAGACAATAATAGAGAGTGCAAGCACAACTATTATTGGGGTGAATGGCATAAAAATGTTGTGGCCTTGAATATTTTTGGCATATTGTTGAGCGACGATAAGTACATACAAAACATATGATCAAAGAATGCAGCGGTTGCCAATCTGTGACCCAACCACTATAATAGTACAAATTGTATAATTTTTAAGGAAAGGGACGGCTAACTTTGCAAGACATATAAGAAAAGCCGAAAAAATACATTTATTTGCCTATTGTGGAAATGTCCGCATATTTCATCACCCCCTTTCTACAAAATTTTAACAACTTTGAGATTGTATAATATACTTTATATCAGTAGTAGA
Organism: Merzomyia westermanni; assembly: GCA_949987695.1. NCBI lineage: Eukaryota > Metazoa > Arthropoda > Insecta > Diptera > Tephritidae > Merzomyia > Merzomyia westermanni. Next base: position 113,891,494 of record OX465289.1, read on the forward strand.
AATACAGAAGTATTACATATATGGAGGTGAGGCGGTTTTTCTATAAGAAAAAAGAGAGACATAAAAGTGTAAGAGCGAAGAGGTTGAGATGTTAGCAAGCAGGAATAGCGTCCGAAAATTCTATCAAAAAATACCTCGAATGACTGAGGACTTCTCTGGTCTATTAAATGGAGGCATCACAATCTAAGATGGTGGAATTAATGTTTTCCAACCGGGCTATGACGAGGTGAGAATAGCAATACGCCGATTGGAAAACCATAAAACGCATGCATCAGCTAAATATAGGAATCTAAGTGTTCTATACCCAGTACATAGATTTTCATAAAATGAGCTAGCGTCCGGCCACTTTTAATCTAAATCCTTTAAAGCGTTTCATGTAATCTATCTATCTTATAAACACAAATGAATGTGCGCCTGTGTGTCTTTTGTAGGCGTATAAAGAACGGAAAGGATTTTAATGAAATTTTCACAGTAGATTCTTGGGTTCACTGGGTACGGCATAAGCTATATATAAACGTAGAAAAGTAGACGTTCTGAGTCTTTTTATTTTAAATTATTGATATTTGCGTCTAAGTGTGCTTTAGCCAAGATTACCACAATTTAGGAAAATGATTGATGCCACGCCCACATATTTGTGCGTTGGGTTTGGGACCCACCACATAAAACAACGTTCCAATGAAATTCAACAACAAAGCCTCGGATATGAGAACCCCTTTTTTAGATGACAACACCCGCAAACTAAATAAGGATTATGAGATAAGGGCATGTACCTGGAATGTCCGGTCCCTTAATGGGGAAGGTGCCGCTGCCCGGCTGGATGAGGTCCTGAAGAAAGAAAAAGCTGACATCAACGCCATACAAGAGATGCGATGGACGATCGAAACACCTTGCAACATCTACTAGAGTGGGCATGAAGACAAGCGCAGATTGGGCGTGGGATTTGTGGTGGGAGAGAGACTCCGTCACCGAGTACTGTCGTTCACACCCGTGAACGAGCGTCTCGCCGCAATCCGCATAAAAGTACGAATTTTCACCATATTGTTTATCTGCGCTCATGCACCGACGGAAGAGAAGGACGGCGGGGAAAAGGATGCATTCTACGAGCGCCTGGAAGAAGCATACGAGCGCTCCCCCGTCATGATATCAAAGTCGTGCTTGGCGACTTTAACGCCAGGGTGGGTAAGTAGGGTGTATTCGGCCCCACTGTCGGGAAGTTCAGTCTCCACGATCAGACTTCGCCAAATGGATTCAGGCTGATCGACTTCGCCGGTGCCCGAAACATGTTCATATCCAGCATTAGGTTTATGCACAAGAAGATCCATCAAGCTACATGTCTGTCCCCCGATCGAAAAACACGCAACCAGATCGACCACGTTGTGATAGACGGACGGCATGCTTCCAGCGTTTTAGATGTTGGCACAATACGAGGACCTAACATCGACTCTGATCACTACCTAGTAGAAGCCAAGATTCGTACCCGCCTCTGTACGACAAAACAGGTGCAACAAAAAACGCAGGGAAAGCTGGACGTCGAAAAGCTGCAATCGCAACAGACCGCCAATTATTTCGCAGATCGCCTCTCACACCTGCTCTCCGAGAGCAAAATTCAACCTAGTGGAATGCATGAGCAGAGGGATCATATCTCAGGAGCACTTCGTACCGCGCTGCAACGAAAAGAAAGGACGAAGCCTACAAGGCAACGCTGAGATCGAATGCAACGAGGAGTGTGGGTGAACGCTTCCGCGAGTTGAAGAGGGAAGCGATACGGCTTTTCCGGGCTAAAAAAAGAGAGGCAGAAAAGCGTGAAATAAAGGAGCTTGAGATGCTGGCCAACGGGAATAATTCCCGAAAATTCTATCAAAAAATTGGGCGAATGACAGAGGGTTTTAAGCCCGAGGCAAACTCCTGTAAGAATGAGAGCGGCGACCTGGTGGCCGATGTTCAGAGAGCGCTCAGAATATGGAGGGATCAATTCTCTGCCCTTTTAAATAGATAAACTGAGCAAGAAACCAGAGAAGATGCCGGACCCGAACCCACAATCGAAGATGATGGAATTGACGTTCCACAACCCGACTATAATGAGGTGCGAATAGCAATATCCCGATTGAAGAACAATAAAGCAGCTGGCGCTGATGGTTTGCCTGCTGAGCTATTCAAACACGGAGGCGAGGAGCTGGTAAGGCGCATGCATAAGCTTCTATGCAGAATATGGTCGGATGAATGCATGCCTGAAGATTAGAATCTAAGTGTTCTCTGCCCAATCCACAAGAAGGGCGATCCTGCAAACTGCGCCAACTATCGCGGAATCAGCCTTTTGAATATCGGATATAAGGTCCTATCAAGCGTATTGTGCGAAAGACTGAAGCCTGATGTGAACAGACTGATTGCACCTTATCAGTGTGGCTTCAGACCTGGTGAATCTACCATCGACCAGATTTTTACAATACGCCAAATCTTGGAAAAAACCCGTGAAAAAAGAATCGACACGCATCATCTCTTTGTTGATTTTAAAGCCGCTTTCGATAGCACGAAAAGGAGCTGCCTATATGCCGCTATGTCTGAATTTGGTTTCCCCGCAAAACTTATACGGCTATGCAAAATGACCTTGAGCAACACCGCCAGCTCGGTCAGAATTGGGAAGTACCTCTCCGAGCCGTTCGAAACTAAACGAGGTTTCAGACAGGGTGACCCCCTATCGTGCGATTTCTTTAATTTAATGCTGGAGAAAATAATACAAGCTGCAGAACTTAACCGCGCTGGAACAATATTTTATAAAAGCGTGCAACTGTTGGCATATACTGACGATATTTATATCATTGGCCTTAACAACCGCGCCGTAACTTCTGCTTACTCCAAATTAGAAAAGGAAGCGGATAAAATGGGGTTGGTTTTGAACGAGGGCAAAACGAAGTACCTTCTGTCATCATGCAAAGAGTCAGCGCATTCGCGCCTTGGCAACCAAGCCACTGTTGGCAGCAATAATTTCGAAATAATAAAGGACTTCGTTTACCTGGGAACCAGAATTAACACCAACAATAATGTTAGCCTAGAAATCCGACGAAGAATAATTCTTGCAAACAAATGCTATTTCGGACCGAGTAGGCAATTGAAAAGTAAAGTCCTCTCTCGACGAACGAAAATAACACTCTCCAAGTCACTCATCGCACCCACCTGCTATATGGTGCAGAAGCGTGGACACAACAACATCTGATGAGGCGGCTCTGGCAGTATTCGAGAGAAAGGTACCTCGAAAGATTTGTGGACCTCTACGCGTTGGCCACGGCGAGTACCCAAGAAGATTTAATGATGCGCTGTATGAACTTTACGCAGACGCCGACATAGTTCAGCGAATTAAAACACAGCGGCTTCGCTGGCTAGGCCACGTAGTGCGAATGAGCGAAGATGCTCCAGTCCAGAAGGTATTCTTATCGGCACCCGCCGGTGGAAGCAGAGGAAGAGGGAGACCACCACTCCGATGGAAGGACCAAGTGGAGACCGATTTGCGATCCCGCGGTGTTTCCAATTGGCGCCAGTTGGCGCAACGAAGAAACGACTGGCGAGCTATGTTGGACCGCCCAGGCGGTTAGATGACCATTTAAGGAAAGAAAGATAGGTTTAGGAATTCGCTTGGTAGGACACAGTATATATATAGTTTTTGGAGAAGTGGCCGCTACCACGTTATCAGGCTATATAAAACTTCAATTTGCTTTAAGTTTAAGTTTCGAATGATAAATTTTAATAAATGTGAATATTATGTTTTGGTGAGTAAAAGGAAATTACTTTGGAAATGTCGTTCAAAATCCAAAAATTATAGTGGTTTTTGGTAGTTTTTGAAAAGATGGGCAGTTATTTTGCTATTGCTATTGTTTTAATTTGATAAAAAAATTTCTTAAATTTTGTAAGCAATTGGAGACAATATTCGAACACTGCAAATGAAGTTGCATAACCAAAACAACGATAACAATAGACACTGGTGGTAGCTCTTATTATATGTCTATCACTGTGCAGTCACAGTCATGGATCAGAATCGCTGCGGCTGAGAAATCATAGTCACAAGCCACACTGTTCTTCAGAAATCGCGGGATCATCTAACTCTAGTTTCAACAGAGCGCTGTCAAGATACACATTTTTATACCACTCTTCGGAAAATTAAGGTGCTTTATTTTCAATTATTTGTGAGTTTTATGTCGAAGATGATGGAATTAGTGTTCCCCCACCCGACCATAACGAGATACGAGTAGCGATATCGCGATTAAAAAACAACAAAGCCGCAGGCGCTGACTGATTACCGGCTGAGCTATTCAAGTATGACGGCGAGGAACTGGTAACGCGCATGCATCAGCTTCTATGCGGAATATGGTTGGATGAATGCATGCCTGAAGATTGGAGTCTAAGTGTTCTCTACCCAATCCACAAGAAGGGCGATCCTGCAAACTGCGCCACCTATCGCGGAATTAGCCTTTTGAATATCGCATATAAGGTCCTATCAAGCGTATTGTGCGAAAGACTGAATCCTGATGTGAACAGACTGATTGGACCTTATCAGTGTGGCTTCAGACCTGGTAAATCTACCATCGACCAGATTTTTACAATACGCCAAATCTTGGAAAAAACCCGTGAAAAAAGAATCGACACACATCATCTCTTTGTTGATTTTAAAGCCGCTTTCGATAGCACGAAAAGGAGCTGCCTATATGCCGCTACGTCTGAATTTTGTTTCCCCGCAAAACTTATACGGCTATGCAAAATGACCTTGAGCAACACCGCCAGCTCGGTCAGAATTGGGAAGTACCTCTCCGAGCCGTTCTAAACTAAACGAGGTTTCAGACAGGGTGACCCCCTATCGTGCGATTTCTTTAATTTGATGATGGAGAAAATAATAAAAGGCGCGGAACTACAACACTCAGAAACCATCTATTACAAAAGTGTACAATTGCTGGCATATGCCGGTAAGTTCTGCCTTCTCCAAATTGGAGAAAGAAGCGAAAAAGTGGGTTTGGAGGTGAACGAGGGCAAAACGAAGTACCTTCTGTCAAGAGTCAGCGCATTCGAGCCTTGGCATACACGCCACTGTTGGCAGCCATAAGTTTGAAATAATGAAGGACTTTGTTTGCCTGGCAACCAGCATTGACACAGTCACGGACGCATAATTTGTCAACACGAAACACATACACACATTGTAAACAAACTACTTTTTCGTAAAACTCATCATCTATCGCCTGAACCAAAATAAAACTTTAAACGTATTAAATATTTGAAAAATGTGTTTTACGGTCTTTTCTTTTAATTTTGATACCGGTTGCGAATGCAGAGGTGAGGTTTTTTAGTGCAAAGTGTAGTCCCTTACAGTCTACAAAGGGGTCAAGTGCTGGCTTTAATGTCATTAAAAGTGTTCGTTCACTATTATAATAGCGAGTCTTCGTGGACTCGATTAGGGCTATTTTTGCCCGCTGCAAGTCTTGATGCGTTAACGTATAGCTTGCGGTATTGGGTATTTCTTTCACCTTATTCTTTAAGCGATTTACAAATTGAAACAAATGCGCTATTAAGCGAAAATCGCTCGAGGATATCTGTGCCCTCCAGAGTTGTATGAAAGCCTTCGCTTCTTCGACTTTATGGGGCTATGATATTGCACGTAAGAGGCTTACAGTCTCGAGAGATTTGCCACTAATAGGTGACTTGTAATTTTGCCATTGTGCTGGGTTCGCACATAACCAGCTGCGTAGTATACTTTTTTTTTTGCTTTGGAACCTGTTTTGAATGGGTGCTTTCAGCAGGGCTGCCTTGAGGCTTTTCTTGTTCACCCATTTTGGGTACATCTAATAATTGATGAGTTATTCTAGGGTCCGTTGACATTATAAGTCGAAAACTGAACCTCTTTCATAAGTAAAATTATCGATATATTTATATATGTCGATATATATTTGTTTTTTGTATGGTTTTTAATTTACCGAGCTTTTAAATTTACCGGTGCTTATTTTTTGCGCGCGACTGTAGTTTGTCAATCTTTAACGATTGGATTTTTTAAAATAAACATCAGTATATATTGTTTGTAGTAAATCGCGATATTATGCATACCACTGCTTTTATTTTACTCGCGGCTGTAAAATCCAAGTCGGGTTTGATTGTACTTATTACGTTAAAGATACAAACATATGTTTCATTATGTGTACTTTCTTTTATGCTTTTGTGCAAAAAAGGTTTGTTGGGTTACCCTCTTGACTACGGTCAAGTTAGTAAATTTTACGTATATATACCAGTATATATGTACGTTTGTATGTACCCTATTTTTTGTGAGGGTGGCTAAATACAAGTTTGTGTGTCTGTCTAAATGTAAGCAGTGGACAATGATAATGCCAGTAAACAATGTTTTTCTTTTCTTCTGCCTATGCAATTCTAAGTACAATGAAATTTAGTGCAAGAAACTTTTGTTTGTTTACCCTTTTTTAGTGCTGGACAGCAGCTTTTTCGCTTAACATACGTTTGTGCCGTTGTTAATATTTCTTCCGTGAATATAATAAATATGCAGATGATTATGATGGGATGTCAGAAAATAGCTTGTTGGTTATTTTAGTGTTTTGGTTTCTTTTACTTGTTAGTTTCTGCTTATTTAGGGTTTACAATCCTGCCTTTGCTTGACTTATAAATGTAAGGGAATGCAAGCAGAGGGGGTATTGCGGGATAAATTTGCAAGTAAAACTTGAATATTTTGTTTTTGTTTGTTGAAAAATAAGCTGAAAAGCCGCGGTTTGAAATTTAGATAAGTATTTTGTTTGTTTACTTTAGGTAGGTGACTTAATTTGGGATTTTAATTTTTATATGTGTGTAAATATATACAAACGTATGATAGGAAATATGTTCAAATTAGGATGACAATATACCTATTTGAAAAAAATGTTTGTATGTTTTTTGCCGACTACGGTTTACCATAAAATATTCCGTTGTTGATGGAGATTTTGTTTGTTTTTTTGAAAATGTGTACTTATGTACGACAAAAATTAGGGTTTTTGGTTGCTATTGTTTTAGCAACAGGAAAATTTTTCATAAGGTTTTGCAGGCCGATATTCTTGCATATATAAAATATGCTAAGTAAATTAAAATATTAAATAAATTGTTGAGATACAACTTACTTTGCTACCGCTTCTAAGGGGTTAGGGGTACTTATCCTTTTAGGTGAACTATTGTTTGTCCTTGTTGTGCAGTTGTATATGTTTAGGATTTTGTGTAGTTGTGTTGTTTTAATTTTTTAGTTGTTCGCTCCCGAATTTTTTATGTAAGTGGACTGTATTGTTTTTTTTTTTTGTATTTTGGTTTGATATTTATCTAACCGGCGCGCCCGAATCTGCCTTTTCGTTATATATATATATACGAGATGTGTTCAAAACGTATCGCGAATTTTGAATTTTCGCTGGTTACGTATATTCGAATTTCGAATTTTTTGTGGCGTTATGTTGGTACTCATGTCTCTCACTTATGCCGACAAGCTCGGCCATTTTGAATGTTCAGTTAATTGTTGACAGCTGCTTTGCTGGCTTTGGATCGTCTTCGATTTTTACCTATTCAAAAAAATGGATCAAAGAACCTGTATCAAATTTTGTGTGAAAAACGAAATTAAGTGCGCGGATGCATTCCGAATGTTGACTGTGGCATGCGGAGAAGCTACCTTGGACCGAAGCAACGTTTATCGGTGGTACAAAATGTTCTCAGAAGGCCGAGAAGATGTGCAAAGAAGAACAAAAATTATCTTTTGCACCACGATAACGCCCCTGCTCCCGCATCGTTTCTTGTGCGCGACTTTTTGGCCAAAAACAACACACTAATGATGCCGCAGCCACCCTGTTCCCCAGATCTGGCCCCCTGTGACTTTTTCTTGTTCCCTAAACTGAAGAGGCCCATGAAAGGACGACGTGAGGCTTCTCTTGACGAGATAAAGACGGCATCGAAGGAGGAGCTGAACAAGATACAAAAAAATGATTTTTTGAAGTGCTTCGAAGATTGGAAAAACCGTTGGCACAAGTGTATAATATCTCATGGGGATTACTTTGAAGGGGACAAAATATATATTCATGAATAAATAAATAATTTTTGAAAAAACACAAAATTCGCGATACTTTTTGAACACACCTCGTATATGTATGTGATTTTTCTGCACTGAAGATTTATTTTTTTCTTTTGTTTTGTCACCGCAGTATATACTCTAACTTTGAACTTTAGTAAATTTGTTTTTCGTTTTTGGGTAAAGTATCTCTTTTTTATTTTAATTTTATTTTGTTAATTCACTGTCCATAGGTTCCTTGCAAGACGGCGATGGAGGACCACATATAAACTAGGGGCACTTCACTGCACTTTGCACTAAAAAAACCTCTCCTTTGCATTCGCAACCGGTATCAAAACTAAAAAAAAGATCGCAAAACATAATCTGCAAATATTTAATACGTTTAATGTTTTATTTTGGCTCAGGCGATAGTTGACCGTATTGCTCAGAGGTTTACCCAAAAGTGGCTTGTTTCCAATGTGTATGTGTGTTTGGTGTTGACAAATTATGCGTGCGTGACTGTGTAAGTGCGGGTGTGTGATGTGGTGAATGTTGGCAGCAGAAGTATGGAGTCGGCGCAGATGAGTCGGCCCTTGGAGTATTCGAGAGAAAGGTTCTTCGTAGGATTAATGATGCCGAAGGTGTTTACCAAAGAAGATTTAATGATGAGTTGTATGAGCTCTAAGCAGACATCCACATTGTCCAACGAATTAAAACCCAGCGGCTGCGTTGGCTTACCCATGTAATGCAAATGGAAGAAGATGCTCCGGCCCGGAAGGTATTCTTGTCGGAACCCACCTATGGAAGCAGAGGAAGAGGAGGCCCCCACTCCTTTGAAAAGCCCAAGTGGAGAACAATCTGCGATCCGTTGGCGTTTCTAATTGGCGTCAACTGGCAAAGAATAGAGTCAGGTGGCGTGCTTTGTTGGAAGTTCAAAATTGTTTAGACGGTTAAACAAACAGCTATTAAGGGCTGTTGACCTGTATATGTATGTAAGTTTATGTCTTCAGGTTTAGTATTGCATTATTTAAATTTGATTGTTTTAATATTAAGTGCAAACCACCTTGTGTTGGTTTGTGTGTGTGTGTGTGTGGGGCTTCGTTGACATATACCCTCGCCAGGAGCGCCAGAAACCCTAGATTGTTACAAACTCATCGTAAACAAAATAAAAATCGGCAACACTTAATACTTCGACCTACAACTGCTATGGCGCTATGGAAAATGTTGAGAGGGGTACCCAGGAGTCTTGGAAACTTGTCGAGTTGCGAACAAAACAAAAACGAAACGCACGTCTAGCATAGCCATGCGCAATTGGCGACAAATTTTAACAAAACCTGAATATTCTCATTCGCGAATATCATAAGCATTCGCATTCTCGAATGGTCAAAAAGTAGCATTCGTTAGATCACTGCTTTAAACTGCCCTCCGATGTTGGGAAGCCTTCGATTTTTTTCATTAAAAATATCAATATAATTATTATCGGGAGTCCCTGATATTTGGACATGTGTGTTCTTTGAACAAGCTTTACACAATTTAGAAAAATGGGCGATGCCACGTGCACATATTTTTGTGTTCCTTATTGCCGACAAAACTTCATCACCGATAAGTAAAACATATTCACAGTGGGTTCAGGGGTCAACTGCTTAAGATACTAGCTGTTTATAGTTTTTGGAAAAGCCTCTAGGCTATACGAAGTTGCGATTCGCGAATTTATATGGTTCAAGTGAAGTTGAGATGAAGAGAAGGGTAAGGAATGAAAAAAGAGGAAGATATTGGAATACATGAAGAGGAAACGTTAAATGGGGAGGAAGTTGAGTACAATTTGTCAAATGTAGGCAAATAAATTTTTGTTTACAACTGCTGTCAGGTCTATATAATACTATAATAAATAAATAAATAATTGGCGCGATATATACCTCCAAGGAGATTAAGACCGAGCTTCTCTAACAATTTGTGGTGTGCTGCACTTAATTTTTTCCTACCAATTGGCGGGACCTACAGTTTTTTGCCGATTCCAAACGGGCATCTGAAAAGCAGATGAATTTTTGCTGAGAAGACTTCCTTGGTAGAAATACATTTGGAGTTTGCATAAGTAATTTTTTGTTTAGGACAACTGCTGTCAGGTCTGCTAATACTATAATAAATAAATAAATAATTGGCGCGATATATGCCCCCGACGAGATTAAGGCCGAGCTTCTCTACCAATTTGTGGCGTGCTGCACCTAATTTTTTCCTACCAATTGGCGGGACCTACAGTTTTTTGCCGATGCCAAACGGCATCTAAAAAGCAGATGAATTTTTGCTGAGAAGCCTTCTATGGAAGAAATACATTTGGAGTTTTCCCAACCACTGCCGAGGGGCGATCCCGTTTTAAAAAAACTTTTTCAAACCATTTTTGATGGTACCTGTCCCAGGACTCGAACCTTGAACCTTCGGTGTGGTAGGCTAGCAACACTACCGCGACTCCACGGCGACTGCCATGCTATTATAAAACCCTAGAAAAGTATGTTTTGTTGGATTTCTTGGAAAAAGTAACACAAGTTGATACAGGGAGTGTCTTACAGTGCATTTCTATAATTTTTAAAATTAGTGTGTGTATGTTTGTATGAATGAACACGCTAATATCGGAAACTACTTAAGGGTTTCTAATGGGACTTTTATTGGTGGACAGATGTTGTTGTTGCAACAGTATTTTGACTTTCTAGGATGACACATCCATTTCATAGAATGGGACGTAAAAAAATGCCAAACAGGGTTATACTTGTGGTACTGGCCCGACTGCCGCGGAAACGTTTTAGTGTCGACTCCCATTACGGGAATATTCTGACTCGCAGATCAGACTCTAGATCGTGCCATGGGGTTTATTAAATCGGCGTCTAAACAAAAAAGATATATAAGGTTACGGAAACCCACTTATAGCGTCACAACGGCGCTTGCAAAAAAGAATTCTTTTCATGCAAGTTTACGGCAGACCACTTATAGTGGCACGACGACGGCGGTAAACAAGAATTATTTTTATAACCACGCAACTCAAATTTGCTTATGTCCGGTTTGGAGTTTTAATTGAATTTAATCAGGATCTTCTTTGTGCATGAATTGGGTATTTAAACTAAGATTAAGACCCAGCCGCTGTTCGTATTATGTAATTTTGGCAAAGTCCTTTCCCGTACGAAAAGGCGTAATTGGTGCCTAGCGTAGGGCCCGCTCGATGAAAACGAGTAAGCTCAAATTAAAAACAGGACCAGAAAAGAGAAATAAAAAGTATTCTTGGAACCCAAAAACTAATAAAAAATAGAATACATTTAACGCATCGAAACACTACCTACTATCTTTAAGTTTTGTGTATATTGTGTCCAGAATTTGCTTACTAATTTGCAAAAACGCTGATTGGCAGCGTCATTGGTACATTGGATGAATTTGCTTACTAATTTGTAAAAACGCTGATTGGCAGCATCATTGGTACATTTGATGTTCTATGTTTAACGAAAATCCCGTAAAGCTAACATGCATGCACCAAAGACACAATAAGTTGTGTGAATCATTCAAAATATACTGATTTTTCAAAAACAATGTACTTTTAAAAATAATAACCATGGCACAGTGAACCGGTAAAAGCAGAAATAAAAATGCAGCCCTGCTGTGTATTTTGTTGGTAGCTCAGGTTTCTAGGATGTCAACAAGTTTTTCCTTTTTACGAAACTGCGCTTTTAAAATTCACTTACCAGGATTAGCATTTTAAATTCAAATTAATGTATCAGCTCCAGCATCGGTACCCACGCTATAACGCAAAGCCGCGCAGCGTTACACAGCTTTAATGGAAGTAGTTGACATTTTATTATTGTTTACATGTTCACGAAAATGTAATTTTAATGACAAACGTTTTTAGCAAATTCTTATGATTTTACGCGTTCCGCGATTAGTTTTAGAAGTGTGGCAGTAAAGTATTAACTATAAAGCTGTGAAAGCTCAAATGCCTCATAAAAAACGGGTGCCTGTTTAGTTACAATTTGAACGCTCACCAATACAAGCTCTGTCCCAATCCTGCTATCTTATGGGATCTTTGGATAGGTAAAAGAACTAGCAGTACCTCTCCCTACTTGTGTTACACCCTTCCATCATTCAACAAACTCTTTTATAAATGTATTCTATTTTAAGAAACAAATTACTGCTGGATGTAAATAAAAGCAAAAATGTAAACAAAATTTGGCATTTCAAAGACCACCTCGAATAACAAAAAAAAAAAATCAACCCTGATGCACCTACCTGTTTATTGTACCATGCTCCCAACATATTCGTTTTATCACATTCACACTTAGGTAAGAAAGGTTAGCGTAACAAAGCCGATTAACAAGGCACTGATACATAATACATAGTGCAACAACCAAAGGTGATATCCCTTTTAACAGTTAACAGAATAAAATTATTGTTAGAAGTTAATATAGAAGTCAAAGAATAAGAAACAATTAGTAGCTATGAATTTCGGAAAGAAAGAATTGATTTTTTTATGCTGAAAAGCGAGTCTGAAATATCAAATCTACCAGAAAGAGAGCTATAATCTTGACACAAACAGCGAAAAGGCTGATTTAACTGAAAGTTGGTTCGGCTCTGTTTTAAGACTAGAGGTTTAAAATGCCTTGAAGGACGAGACGGCACATTGAACTTCACTTCACTTAGAAGAAATGGGCTAGATAGTGAACCATTTAGCAATTTAATCATAAAAATAATTCCAAGCATTTCCCTCCGACTAGAAAGTGTGTGCAGATTAATGAGTTTTAAACGATTCGTATAGGGTGGCAGATTATACAAGGGATCCCAATGAAAATCTCTTAAGGCAAATAGTAAAAATTGTTTTTGAACTGATTCTAGGCGATCTACATGAACCTGGTAACGCGGGTTCCAAATTATAGAACCGTATTCAAGTATCGGTCTGACTAATGTAGTGAAGAGGGCTCTAGTTACATAAGGGTCGCTAAATTCTTTAGACTATCGTTTAACGAATGCTAGGACACCTCTAGCCTTATTGACTGTTGTGTTAATATGGCGGTTGAAACTGAGTTTCCAGTCCATAGTAACCCCCAGGTCAACAAAATCATACACTTGCTCAAGACTATAATTTTTAATTGTATAGGAAGCCGGCTAAAAATTCCACGCGAAAACCTCAAGTGTTTTCATTTTTTAAGGTTAAGTGACATATAATTTAAATCGCACCAAGTAACTAGTGTATCTAGATCTGATTGTAGCTTATTTCTATCTTCAAATGACGCGAATGGCACGAAAAGCTTTACGTCGTCAGCATACATTAACATTTTTGAAAATTTTATTATTGTAGAAATATCATTTATAAACAACAAGAACAGAATTGGGCCAAGATGGCTTCCTTGAGGAACCCCCGAAGAGACATAAATGACATCGGATACTAAATTTTTAAACACTACTATTTGTGTTCTGTCACTAAGGTAAGAAGAGATCCAGTGATTGAGACTCGGTTCGAAGCCCAACTGATCGAGTTTATGAATAAGTAATGAGTGACACACTTTGTCAAAAGCTTTGCTGAAATCCGTATAAATAACGTCGGTGTGCAGATTTTTCTAAAGCTATTTGAGACATGACTGGTATCCTCAAGTAAATTCGTAACTGTGGACTTTCCCTTACTGAACCCGTGTTGGCAGTCAGCTATCAAAGTAGAGATCGGACCCGTAAGTTGATTTGTAACAATAGCTTAAAACAATTTTGGGATGGCAGAAAGCTTTGCTATGCCACGATAGTTCTCTATAGAAGACCTACTCCCGCTTTTATGCAGCGGTAGCAGAAACGATTCTTTCCACGCAGTTGGAAAAACACCACATTTTAGTGATAGATTGAACAAATTGGTAAGGGGTTGGTAAATATGGATCGCATACTTTTTCAAGAAACATGTAGGAATCCTATCAGGACCGTGTTTAAAAGAGTCTTTTAAGGGTTTAAGGTAAATTAGAACATCTTTGGCGCATATAATTGGAGAATTCATTGAATTTGTCCCGTGTAGCTTATACGGATAATTTTGAAAGTTTGAATTAGTGACAGCAGAATAGTTAGAAGTGAAAAATTGAGCAAAGAAATTTGCGATACATTGATTATCGCTAGATATAATGTCTTGATATTTCATGGCTGAGGGAAACCCTGATACTTTACGTTTAGAATTTACGAAACCATAAATGACTTTGGATGGAGAATAATGTCTCTTTTGGTTTTAGAGATATAAGCTTTATAGCACTTTTTATTTAAATCTATGTACTTCTGACGTAGAATGGAACACAGTAAGTAATGTTTATCTAATCCGGATTTCTTATATAAATTTAGTAAACCAAGTTTGCGTAGGATGATCATAAGTTAATTTACGTTTAGGAATAAACTTCTCGATATCCCAACCAAATTCAGGCCAAGTTAATTTAGACAGTTCTTTATTTAATTTCTTGTAGTTTGCTTTGGAAAAGTTACAATCAGTAGCACTGCGTACCTTGGTCATTACTTATGGTTTCGTAGACTATTTCCATAGAAGGGTGGTAAAGGTCTTCTGGTAAAACCAACGGATCACAACGACTTACAGAAAATTGGTTTATATTATCAACATACACTAAATCTAAGACTTTCCCAAACTTGTTAGCGGTAACATTTATTTGATTAAGGCAAAGATCGGAAATTCCATCTAAAAAGTCATTGTACCCCAGTTTGGACGGATTTGGAATAATGTTACCATCAGATATGTCCCACGATATATGAGGTAAGTTAAAATCACCCAAAACAATAATTGAATCTGAAGCTTTAGTCATAAAGTTAACAGTTTTGAGCAGAGAGACATGTTGCATGTAGACTGAAAAATCTGACGTTCTCTAGTTGAATGCGGATGCATTTGAACTCAATGAAATCGATGTTAGGAATATTAACCTCTTCTGAAGGGATGGAGGAATGAACGGCGAGCAGAACACCACCTCCGACTCTGTTCAAGCGATCATTTCTATATACTTGATATTCATTACATAAAAACTCTGAATTGAAAACATGAGGTTGTAGCCAAGTTTCGGTAAAAGCAATTACGTTATATTTACAATGAAAAGATTTCAAAAAGAGATCAGTTAATTTGGTATTTAAACGTCTGGCATTTTGATAAAAGATATTCACGAATTTAGTGCTCAGTTTTTAGACTCAACGTTATTACGAGAAATTTTCGATACATTTTGAACATTTCTATTCGGTCTGTATTCAAACTCCCGCACAAGAGCCCCGGGAGGCCAAAAAGAGCTGTCCAAAAGAGTATCGAAATCTTTCCCAGATACATCTATCTTAAACGAAGACATGCTTCTTTGATATGTGAAATTAAATTTTCTGACAGTTACGCTTTGATCTTTAATTTTAGAAGAAATATGGTACATCAAATCATCCTCGGTAGTGTCTGGATGGAACCTAGACACAAAAATAGCTTTTTCCGAGGGACCACAACCAGCTTACTAACGATTGGTTCAGACTCCATTGCAATAGTTGGATGTTCCGGGTTTTTCCTAGTGGATATTTTTGAAAGGGGCGTTCTTCGACGTTGTTCAAAGGGCATGTTGTATTTTGCAAGTACAAGAGAAGGAGGGCATAAAAACTTCTAATAAAATAGTATTGGATTTTATACTTTGCTTTTTAGTTGTCGAATACAGATTTCAGCGTACAAAAAATAATTTTAATATAATTTTAAGAAAATAACAATTAGCTGATTGTCTCTGATCCACCTGGCCAGACTATAGCGAAAAGAGGACGAGAAGTCTACTAAGCAGGTCAAGAGCTGGCACCCACAAACTTATAGCAGTATGCACAGGTCACTGGGCGGTAGGTACGCATGCGGAAAAGATGGGAATTCCGCACCATGATAACTGCAGAAGTTTCAAGGACATAGATATCAAGAGACCGTTGAGCACATCCTTGAGTTTATCAACAACTCTGGTTGGTTGTAACAGATATCCGTACTAAATCAATAGGTTTCAACGAGTTTTTTATGGGATCAAAACGGCTTCTAAAAGCTACTTGGGCGACCTGGGTCGCAGCCATTTTACCTACCTACCTACACTCTCTGCAGCCAGTCTATAAAAGTTTTGATACATCAGTAGCTCTTTTTTTACCAAAGATATTTAAATAAAAGTATGAAACACAAAGTTTTCTACTGCACCCCAATATACGAGGTGTGTTCAAAAAGTATCGCGAATTTTGTGTTTTTTCAAAAATTATTTATTTATTCATGAATATCTATTTTGTCCCCTTCAAAGTAATCCCCATGAGATATTATACACTTGTGCCAACGGTTTTTCCAATCTTCGAAGCACTTCAAAAAATCATTTTTTTGTATCTTGTTCAGCTCCTCCTTCGATGCCGTCTTTGTCTCGTCAAGAGAAGCGTAACGTCGTCCTTTCATGGGCCTCTTCAGTTTAGGGAACAAGAAAAAGTCACAGGGGGCCAGATCTGGGGAATACGGTTGCTGCGGCATCATTAGTGTGTTGTTTTTGGCCAAAAAGTCGCGCACAAGCAACGATGCGTGAGCAGTGGCGTTATCGTGGTGCAAAAGCCAACTTTTGTTCTTCTTTGCACATCTTCTCGGCCTTCTGAGAACATTTTGTACCACCCATAAACGTTGCTTCGGTCCAAGGTAGCTTCTCCGTATGCCACAGTCAACATTCGGAATGCATCCGCGCACTTAATTTCGTTTTTCACACAAAATTTGATACAGGTTCTTGATCCATTTTTTTGAATAGGTAAAAATCGAAGACGATCCAAAACACGTGCAAGCAAAGCAGCTGTCAACAATTAACTGAACATTCAAAATGGCCGAGCTTGTCGGCATAAGTGAGAGACATGAGTACCAACATAACGCCACAAAAAATTCGAAATTCGAATATACGTAACCAGCGAAAATTCAAAATTCGCGATACGTTTTGAACACACCTCGTATAAGTTATATATTAAGCTCCATAAAGGACATCTCTCAAATGATAGGGAATAGCGGTTCATGGAACAATATAACTCCAAAATTAGGCCAACGTTGAAAGCTACGGTGATGCATATGCATGCGGAAAAACGAACACGAATTTTTATTTTTTTAAGTGGGCTTACAAAGAAAGTCGTTGGCAGGTTCCGTGGTAGAAGCGTTAACAAATTGGCAAAGGCATCCCTGTATTTTCTAGATCCAAAATCAAGACGAATTTGTACTACTGGCGGAATAAAGACAGCCTTATACAGGGTGGCGCAAAAGTTATCCTCCTATCAGAAAATGCTATAAATTTTGCGATTGGCCCCTAAAGTCAGTTCTGTTTTGACATTTGAGTAGTAAATACATGCGAAATACACGTTAATAAACAATGTTACGCTACACTGCTCCAGAACGCGGAATATTGCTGACTATTTATTTGACCAATAATCGGTCGGGGCCAAACGGTTACTGTGAATGGTGAGCGCTACAGAGCAATGATCAACGAGTTCTTTTTGCCGCAACTTGATGAATTGGGATTGGAAAACATGTGGTTCCAACAAGACGGTGCAACAGCACACACTGCACGTGCCACAACCGATATGCTGAACATCGGAAGCTTACTTTTGCGCCACCTGTAGAAAACTGTGACCGTTTTAAGCGTGAGAAAGCTCTGAGGAAATTGGAAAAGCTCTTAAAGTTTACACATGGAAACAGACAATTATTAATACGGACTTCATCTACTTCGGGGCGACTTTAAAGGTCGAAGTCAGGTTGCTGTGACGAAGAAGTTATAAGGTAAGCAGCGACAACTTCCAATAAAGCTTATAGGGGCATTTTCAAAACGTGTAGAACCAACTCATAACTCAGTAAACTCGCATATCGCTGGGGGTTTGAATATTAATAGACTACTTCAATGCTCCAATAATTTCATTACTTATCCATTTAGGGCCTTGCTTCCGTAAAATAATTATTTATTGGACAGAAATGCTACAACAGATTATCTGCTAGCAGTAAATGGATCTGGGTATTAATGTTTGAATAAATTGATTGTCGAAATGTACACTAGAAAGGGAAATAACTTAGTTACCATTATCGATCATATTTTAACTGACAATTTGAACTGGGATTATACTCTAGCAGTAACAGACAACTCAATATCCGATCATAGGTTAATCTCGCTGACAGTGAACCTTGAAACTAAGCTCGTTGCAAATAAAAGAAATGACATTATTGAAATAGCAGATTATTACTCTTTCCAAAAAGAAGGAACGTTGAACCAAATACTACAGAAGCCAACATTTAGTACCTTCCATTCCTCACTATGTGAAAACATCAAAAATTGTACAAAAAATGCCACCAAATTAAAAAAGAATATCATCCAGCCATGGATGGGTTCTGAGCTTCTCGATAATGCCACTTTAGAAAAAAATTTTAGAAAACTTAAAGATATGGCTAGGAACAGGGCCAATTACTTAAAAAAACTATATTACGGTAGCCAAATTGAGGGAAGCATCAACTCCAGCAATAAAACCTGTTATATTTCAAAAGAACTGATTTATGGAAAAAGAGTTGAATTTTCAAACGAGATTAGCCAAATTAACTTCAAAAATCAAACAATAACCAACCCAGTTCAAATCGCAAACTCCTTCAACGAATATTTTACACATATAGTGAATATCCCCGATTCTGTGGAGTATCTCGATCAGCCCCTATGCGAAATAACACAACCGTTTAGGTTAGACGAATGTGACACACTTGAAATTGAAATAACAAAAAACAATCAGATCTGCAAACGGACCAGATGGGATTTCGGGACGTTACGTTAAGAAATATAAAAAGTTCTTAGTAGAACCTATAAAGAATTTTGTCAACAAATGTTTCCAGGAGGGGCAATACCCAAAAGAATTGAAAATTGGATGTGTGGTACCAATACATAACGGGGGAAGTAAAGAAATCTGCTCGAACTATCGTCCTATAACCAAATTAACTACAATTGACAAAATTTTCGGAAACATAATTCTGAATCGGGTAAAATTGTTCCTAAAAGAGAACAAAATTATACATCATAATCAGTATGGGTTTGTCGAAAATTCGAATACACTAGCAGCGTGTCTGTCCTTCATGGAATTCATTTATGAAAATCTAGATCAGGGGAAATACGTAGCAGTCCTTGCAATAGACATGTCGAAGGCATTTCACTTTGTGAACTTAGAAATTATGATCAGAAAACTTGCTGAATTAGGTATACAGGGCCAGCACCTAAAACTCATTGAAAGCTTTCTGCTAAATAGAGAACAAAAAGTGCAAATAAATGGGGAAAAAAGTTCTGTACTAAAGATTAGGGCATGAGTGCCACAGAGATTGAAACTAGCGGCAACACTTTTTTTATTTACATTAATAATATATTGAAACTGGACTTAAAAGGAACTTCACAATTCTATCCGGATGATGGACTTTTTATGTATTCTGCTGATACAATTGAGGAACTCATATCAAACATGAAGACCGACCTTTGAACAATTTGCCACTATCTCTCTATCTCTATGGCGCGATATACAACAGGTATATCATCATAAACCTCCTAAGAGATTTTTGCGCCAAGCTTCTCTTCCAATTTGTGGTGTGCCGATTTGAATTTTCCCTACAAATTGGTGGGACCTACAGTTTTTTGCCGACTCCGAACGGCATCTACAAAGGAGACGAATTTTTGCTGAGAAGCCTGTCATGGCAGAAATACACTCGGAGAGTTTGCCAAACCACTGCCGAGGGGCGACCCCGTTTTGAAAAACTTTTTTTCAAATCACTTTTGATGTTACCTGTACCAGGGCTCGAACCATGGACCTTCGGTGTGGTAGGCCGGCAACACTACCTTCACACCACGGCGGCACAATTTGCCACTGGCTGGATATAAAACCTATTGAAAATAAATCTAAACAAAACAAATCTCGTGATATTAAATAACTTTAGACCAACACCGAACTTGGAAGACTTTCCAGGTATTCATAAAAAGAGCCGATACATTAAAGTACCTTGGGGTCTCATTACACTCCAACTTTAACTGAAATGAACATACATATAAAGAACATAAAATTAAAGCTTATGCCTCTTAGTTTTGCCATTTATGGAAATAAAAACCATATTCCAAGGAAACAGCTATGACTGCTATACGAGGCTTTGTTTATGTCCCAAATAAATTAGCTAAATGCATTTTGGAATCGCCATACAGCCCAAAGAATAAACGAATTACAAAGAATTCAGAACAAAATTATAAAAAATATTCTACTGCTTCCTAGGCAGACTGCTTCCAGCAGCTTATATACCTGCAGGTTAAATATATATCAGAATTGCATATTTCAAACTCTAATGACTGTTTATAAAAAAAAAATAGATTAATCAAACACAATTTAGATATCGATTCAACAGAAAATTCTAAATATAAT
This sequence comes from Merzomyia westermanni, assembly GCA_949987695.1. Lineage (NCBI taxonomy): Eukaryota > Metazoa > Arthropoda > Insecta > Diptera > Tephritidae > Merzomyia > Merzomyia westermanni. The sequence continues at coordinate 113,911,949 of OX465289.1, forward strand.
CTTCGAAGTAAATTTGATATGAATACCAAAGTCTTTAGAACAGAAAATAGCTTGAGATTAAGTAGAAACGATGGTATAAAAATTTTCAATAAACTTCCGGAACAAATAAGAAGGGCTGTTATTATACAGAGATTGAAGGATTCCCTTAATCTATTCTTTTGCAAACCTTTGATTTCAATTGGCAGAAATGCTTTTAATAATTACAATTTAAGTTACTGTTTAAGTAAAAGTTTTAATCAATATTCACATTGGTCGAGCTTCTTTTCCAATTTGTGGTATACTGCTTCTAATTTCTCCTACAAATTGGTGTGACCTACAGTTTTTCGCCGATTCCCAACGGCATTTGCAAAGCAGATGAATTTTTGCTGGGAAGCCTTCCATGGCAGAAATACACTCGGAGAGTTTGCCAAACCACTTCCGAGGGGCGACCCCGTTTTGAAAAAACTTTTCCAAACCACTTTTGATGTTACCTTTACCAGGGCTCGAACCTTGGAACTTCGGTGTGGTAGGCCAGCAACACTACCGCCACACCACCGACTACTCCATGTCGACGACGGAGACGCGCTTATGGCAAAATGCAAAAGCTCTTAAAGTTTGGAAGGAGTTAAGTGTGTTGAAATACAACCAACCTCTGCGGGTAAGGGGCTTAGAATATCCCAAAGGGTAGGCATACCTGTAATAAGAGGCACAAAGGTAATGATGTGCAACTCGATGGTTGATCCACGGATATAATGCCCCTCATCTCTCCTTATCTATCTTCTCCTTCCTTATAGAAGGGGCGTGACATAACCAAGAAGGTTGCACTGGTCATACCAAATCGCTCCCGCGACAGTCGGGCATGTACCGCAAGGGAGTACTGGAGCGCAGCATGTGCATATCGGGCAAAGGACTTTCACTTTCGACAACACTCTCGAAACCTTTCGAGGAGTTCTTTTGTCGTTAAAAACAACTAACAACAACTGCAACCATAAATTCTGCTTGCCTCTAAATCGGGAAGACTATACATGTTAATCTAGGCTCTCACTACCACCGATTTTGATCCGCCGAATCTCGAACCCGAAAATGTTCGCATGTTTAAATCGGTTGGCGCTCTTTAAAGTACGCCTTCTTAGTGTTTTGGGGCCGAAAAAATCGGTGACACTGGGTGCGTAGCCTTAGAAGTATTCACTCCTACGAAGCACGACATTGATTGGGTGATACTGGGCCGTCAAGAGAAGACAGAATATTTGTCCCTAACGGCGTGCATAATTGTATTAAAGTTAGGTATGTGGATACATATATCCACTTGTTGCCTGTCTTCCAGCCTGTGAAATATATTTAAAATATGCATTATCACGGCGGCCGCCGTGGTGTGAAGGTAGTGTTGCCGGCCTACCACACCGAAGGTCCATGGTTCGAGCCCTGGTACAGGTAACATCAAAAGTGATTTGAAAAAAGTTTTTCAAAACGGGGTCGCCCCTCGGCAGTGGTTTGGCAAACTCTCCGAGTGTATTTCTGCCATGACAGGCTTCTCAGCAAAAATTCGTCTCCTTTGTAGATGCCGTTCGGAGTCGGCAAAAAACTGTAGGTCCCACCAATTTGTAGGGAAAATTCAAATCGGCACACCACAAATTGGAAGAGAAGCTTGGCGCAAAAATCTCTTAGGAGGTTTATGATGATATACCTGTTGTATATCGCGCCATAGAGAGAGATTATCATTTTAATACTACTTTACTAACTATCACATCATATCTTACCCTTATTCGCCGTGAAAAACTGCATTTGTTTGCAAATTAAAACGATAAAAAAAATTATTTTCAGGGAACTGTCAGAGAATTGTTTAATAGAAAAGTCCACACAAAGCAGTTTTGGAGAAAAATTGTATGCCGTTGTATACTTTTTTTTTTTTGTATGCTTTATAGTACTTTTTATAAGAAAATATATTCTGAATAAAAAAGGACTCTTATAAAGAGGCAACATTGTAATTACTAGTGTCGTTCAATATGGCGGCGTTAAGCTTTGGTTTCCTAGGAAAATGGTGCCGCAATGTAACGTTCGCTATATAGCGGCCGCTAAGCTTACCGTCATTAGCGGCACCGCTTTCCTGTAAAGTTCGATGAACGTTGCGGTCAATTTGGCAGATTATGTCGCTGCCTGTTTTCGAGTTTTTTATTTTTATTTATTTCTAATATTTTGCAAAACAACAGGAATGTCATAACTTCCGCTTCGTGTAAAAATATTTGAAATATTTGATTGAATTCTCACCGTTTTGAATATGACGTTGGAAAAAACGTTGACGAAATATTTGCCACCGTCATGACTGCCGCAATATTTTATGCTTGCGGCTATATTACGTTACGGTAAACTTTACCGTCTTTTTAGTTTACACGTAGTAACTTTTGCATTGACAACCTACTATACCGCTATGTGACAGCCGCTATATAGAGGCACCGCTTTCGAGGACACCACGTATTTATAGCGATATGGTGCGAACCGAGAACATTTAATTAAATTAATTAAAGCATTTAATTCAAACTCGCCATATCTCAGCTGAAAATGTATTGAATTTTCGTTAAAATAGGGCGTTTTTTAATCTAACTCAAGAACGCCATTCTTGAACAAAATTTAGAAATAGTAATTCAAATTTATTTAACAATTAATTAGTACATTAAGATTTTAAACCTTTTTTGGCACAACAATAGGAAACATTAATGAATGTGAAAGTATATTAAGCACTAGTTTACTAGAAAAGATAAAATAAAATTAAATTCCATAAAAACTTACAGCTAATCTTACATATAAGGCATTTTAAATTTAACATAGTTATCCAATCAGTAGAAGGTCGGTCTGAGTATTTGTAGTGTTAGAAAAATACTAGTAAATAATTTCCTTGCAGTTGCTTTTGTTTAATTTATTTTTAACTGAAGCTGGTATAGATTTCCAAGTTCTTACTTACTACATTGACAAAAAACAGTGTAGTTGACGTTACATAATTAAACGCGGGTACAACGAGATCCGTCAAACGCTGAGACTTTGTAAATATAAGCTTTTCGTACAGATAAGATGGATTACGAAACAAAATAAGTCGGCACAGAAAAACACAATTTTTGGCTTTCTGAAAATCAAATATGCTACACCCCAATACACGGTCGCTCCAGCCCGAGATAATATCAAATTTTTTCAGACCATAAACATAACGAGTGACATTATTAAATGTAACGTTGATTTTGTGACTAGACTTATCTAGTGTGATCTAGATTATTATAAACAAACTCAGAGTATGTTATTATTAGCGGTATTACCTGTATAGCAAGTCTGTGTCTAACAGGAAACAACCGGTAAATTGCCTGATACTCCTAAGAGCTACGTAACTCTTACCTATAACAGAGTTAATGTGATCACTTTAGGTTAATGTTGAGTTAATCACAAACCCCAGGTTGGTAATCCTGACTACAAATTGCAGAGATTTGTTCCTTAAAATTAGAGGAGGTATAGTGAGGCCACTCAATTTCTTTTTTGCTATCGGTAATACAAAAACTTGATTGGATTGAGAGAGAGGCCGTTTTGACAGGACCAAGTCTGCCGCGCTGATAAGTCAGAACTTGCTCGATAAATACAGCTGTATGTCATCAGCGTAAGCATACATGCTAACAAATTTACAAGAAAAGAATATGTCGTTTATGAACAGGGTCTTTGACAGTGTTGGTCCGTAATCGATTTATTAATTGGTTAAAAAAGTAATTGCAATTACATCAATTGCAATTAAAGTAATTGCAATTAAATAAATTGATTTAAAATTAATTGCAATTTTAATTTTAATTGCTTGTCGCAATTAAATTATTTAAAATTAAATTAATTACAATTGAAAAAATTCTAATTACTTTTTTAATTGTATAATGAAGCAGTTAATAATAATTAACCATTTTTTACAATTACCCGGGTAATTCTTGATTGATTTCATTGAAATATTCAGTACAATTTTTCAGGGGCACCGAATTTTCACGACCTACATGTTCTTGCAGTAGAAGTTTGTCGCAATAAAACACCACGGTACTCAGCTAACAATATACTCTCTCTATGGCGCGATATACAACAGGTATATCATCATAAACCTCCTAAGAGATTTTTTCGCCAAGCTTCTCTTCCAATTTGTGGTGTGCCGATTTGAATTTTCCCTACAAATTGGTGGGACCTACAGTTTTTTGCCGACTCCGAACGGCATCTACAAAGGAGACGAATTTTTGCTGAGAAGCCTGTCATGGCAGAAATACACTCGGAGAGTTTTCCAAACCACTGCCGAGGGGCGACCCCGTTTTTGAAAAACTTTTTTCAAATCACTTTTGATGTTACCTGTAACAGGGGTCGAACCATGGACCTTCGGTGTGGTAGGCCGGCAACACTACCTTCACACCACGGCGGCCGCAATATACTATTATTGTTAAATTCATAAAACAATTGTAATTAACAAATTGTTTATTATAGAGAAACCCAATCAATAATTAATTAATTGTAATTAACAATTGTAATTAACAAATTGTTTATTATAGAGAAACCCAATCAATAATTAATTAATTGTTAGTTGCGTGCATTGCAATTGATTAATCGTTAGTTGTACATTTTTGCAATTAATTAATTGTTAATTATTAATTGTTTTAACAATTATAATTGACCCAACACTGCTCTCTGATAACGTCGTATAAGGTAGCTTCCCATAGGCTTCAAAGAATGTGCGCCAAATCCAAAGTATTTCTCAAGCTTAAAGCAAAGTGTGGAGTGGTTCACTGAGTCAAAACCTTTAGAAAAGTCTAATAGGCAAAGGAGTGTCAGCTTATTCTTGTCAAATGGTGAACGAATATCGTAGTATATGTTTTCTACTAGCGCAACTTACTCCGAGTCTGCACACACACATAAACCACACAGGGTGCGTTTTATTCAATAATAAAACAATCAAATTTAAATACTGCAATATTGAACGTGAAGACGTAAAACACCTAAATTATTGGATATGAAGATGTTATAACACCTTATCAGTTCCTTAAATTCACTTTAAATTGGAATTTTCAGTTGTAGTTTTTACTTTAAAACAACTCTGAACGCGATTCCCGTCATTCCACTTTCTCGGATTACCTTTATCCACTACCTTCCACTCCGAATCGCAAAAGAAGATGCCAAACTAGTAGACGTAAACAATGAAGAATATCATCTATTTAGAATTTTAATCATCGCAGTGGAGCAGCTGTGCTTTTTCCGAAAGCCTGACTGGAAGTTAGAGACTAGATTATTACTTTTCACATGCAAATTAATTTTCTCAGCCAAAAGGGATTCGAAGACCTTTGAGAGCAGAATACTTATAGGCCGAAAATCACAAGGAGAAGAAGCATTCCTTTTTTTTAGCTATTGGCCTCACCGACGCTACCTTCCACATGTTGGGAAAACTGCAGGTACCTATGGAGTGGTTAATTATATTTGGTCCAATTTAAAAAAAAACGCAATTTTTGTGTCCCAAAAATATGAGAGTGCCCATCGAGGAATATGTTTCTTTCTTTTGTTTTGATTTGTTATAGTTGTCAAAAATTAATTAGTGCGAATTTGGCGTTGCAAAGAAAGGTTGTCCCCACAATTTGCATTGAGCGTCACTTCTTTATAAATCAAGTAATATTACCACTTTTCAATTTGCATTTAAATAAAGTAAATAACGTAAGGAAAGTACAAACTTTAATTATTACAAAAGTGAAAAAGCGAAAAAAATTTATTAAAAAAAGTGTGCATTTGCGTAGTTTTTGTGAACACCATGGTAAGGGCGCGATAAAATTTCATGGGCGTCACGGTAATTTTTTTAAAAGTGAATATATTAAAAGTAAAAAAATGAAGTTGACAATCATTGTTTACATGGTTTCAACTCATTTGTTTATAATTTGTGAATTTGGGAAATAAATTGCTTACGGAAAAAAACCAAAATAGGCAAACATTTCATGAGCATCACTTTTGATACATATTTCTTCATAGCTTAAAATGCTTAATGTTGATTTTATTTTTTAATTTTCAAGAGTAAAACAACAAAATTAACGGCGGCTGAAAGAGCACGGAAATATCGAGAGAAAATAAAGCTCGATAAAGCGCGTAATGACGAATATAAAAGAAAGAAGAAAGAAAGGTATAATCGTGGTATATTTGAGTTTAATTTTTATTGTTACTGACTGATTCCGTTTTTGAATAGCAACGAGAAACGGATGAAAAGAGGTGACATGCCGAAAAAAATGCTTCAGAGTGAGCGAGCTAAAAATAGAGAATATGTACGTGCGAGGAAGTTAAAAAAAAAGCTACCGACCGTCAAATGACCGATACGTTAAGTAGTACAATTACTGAAGCCCATGGATTACCGGAATTTATAAGCAATGAAAAGGAAGAATTGCCAGCAATACCTGCTCAATTTAATGAGAATACTTCTGAAAACAAAAGATTAAAAAGGTATAATAAGCAGCTAAAAAACAAAAATCGCGAATTACAATTACTAGTTCACCGTTTAAAGGGTAAACTTAAAGATGCTGAAACAAAGAAACAAAAGTACAAAAAAAAATTACAAAGTTCTAAAAAACATATTAAAGATACCAAAAGCTTAAGTTCGACTGTTCGAGATTCGAAGGAAACTTTGAGTCTTTTAAAACAGAAGTATACTAAGAAAAAAAACATTTGCTCAGTAATGGCTTCTAAAATTTTAAAACGTTACAGACTAAAAAAATATTGTAAAAAGGAAAAAAAAAATGCCGGAACCACTGCCTAGAAAAAACACAACAGTAAATGATTTTTTTATGAGGGACGACGTTAGTAGAGCTTGCGCTGGAAAGAAAGAAACTGTTACTTGCGGTAAAATAAAAAAGCAAAAACGATATCTGTCTGAGCTTGTATGGATCACGCTAATATTGATTTAAAGCCTCGAAACTATTTCTACAAAAAGCACTTGTTGAAAGAAATCCTGCTCAGTAAGTTAAACCAATTATGTGCGATAGCGAGTCGGCTTTATGCGCTTGGGGTCTTTGCAAAACTTGCAAGTGTAAAAAAAATTGTATAGGCTCAACTAACAGTTCAGATGAATGCAAATGGTTTCAATGGGAGTCTGTTACGGAAAAAAGATTAAATAAGAAGAGTATTTCTCAAGATAAATATGATGTTAAGGTCATGAAAAAGGTTGAAAAAGTTTCAACAGTAGCTTACTTGGTGAGTGAGTTTCAGAAAGACATGCTGAAGTTTAAAAAACATTACTTTAATGTTCGAAATCAGTACAGTGCATATCGTTTTTGCAAGGATAATTTGAGCGAAACAGAAGTTTTGATTCACATAGACTTCTCCGAAAACTACATGTGCAAACTTTGAGAAGAAGTGCAATCGTTTACTTTGCTGCTTCGCGAAACCAAGCATCCCTGCAATACCAGGGACCATACACTTCTTTTCGGATGGGCCATCTTCTCAGTATAAGCAGAAAAACAATTTTTTCTTTTTCTGCAATCAAATATTTGACAAATACTTTACATCCGCAATATGGTCATTTTTTGAGAAATCTCATGAAAAGGTGCAGCAGATGGAGTGGGTGCTGTCGTGAAGCGAACAGCAGATTCGCTTGTTGCTCACGGAGCAGACATAGTAGGTGCAGAAGAATTGTACCACTCGCTTTTAGGCAAAATTGATGTAAAATTGTTTTACGTTACGTTTACGTTACCAAATCAAATTTACAACATCAACAAAACATTGCCCACAAATTTAAAGACAGTTCAAGGCACGAGAGATATTCACCAAATAATTACAAAATCCAGAGGTGAATTGATTTACAGATCTCTATCGTGCTTTTGCAACTTAAACCTCTGGGGGACCGGAAATTTATGCAAACAAACTTAATTCGGTAAAAATGAATGAGAATGAAAAAAACCAAAGCCGCTTGTCATTTCATGAAGTTTCAGAAAAAGAGTTCGAATGAAAATTTATAAATTAAATTAAGTTAAGTTATTGTTTTGCGTCAAATATTTACATATGTGTATAAGTTTCTTCAAGAATTACTTCCTTTTTTCCATTTTTGTTAAAGACATCAAAGAATATGTACATGTTTAGTTTTGTATGAAAGTTTTTGTTTTCTTTTATTTACTTTTTGTAAAAAAATAAACTTTTTTTCGTTAAACTTTAAATTTGGCATTATTTCTTGTTTACGTGCCACAAAATCTCTTGATCGTCACAAAATATCTTGAGCGTCACACTTAGTTTTTTTTTTTTTAAAACGCTTATAATTGCAGTTTTTTTTTAATTACATTGTTACAAGCCTATTACTTTGCAAGTAACCTCTTAGTTCAAGTCTTTTTTTAACAAAAATTTACATATTTTCATCTTAAAAAAAAAAAAAAAATCAAGGTGAATCGTGATTTTGTGTTTATAATCGAAAAGGTGATTTTCGCAAAAGGCAATCTTGAAAAACCAAAGAACATCGTAGTAAGCTTGAATTTTAAATATTTTTGCATTTTAAGCGATTTTTTATACATATTTGGTGTGTGACGCTCAAGATAGAAATCGTAGAAAACCTAAAAAAAAATCCAAAAATATTACTTTTTTTGAGAGCCTAAAGGTACCACCGGATTCTCCATCAATTTCTACATAAATTGGCCACTCTTACAGGCGAATTGAAAAAACTTTAAAAATAAGCAAAAAAAACTCTTTGTGTACGTTTTTTTTGAAATTGATCCATCTGTCAATGTACTTAAAATATACGGCAAAACAATTTTCACAAATTTAATGGAAAACAGTTTGAGTTAGGCGTTCTTCAATAAAATTCTGAGATAGGGCGTTTTTGAAACACATTTTGAAATAGGGTGATTCTGCTGTTCCTCTCTCGTATTCTAAACACGGATGCACCGTAAAAATAGTATTATCGCTTACCGAAAAAACCCAATCGTTTCTATTGAAACGATTCAGTTTTTTATCGTCTACCGAATGACATACATACAAACTCAGTATACGAAAGAAAAGTAAACATTTGATTTTTGGAATGCGTGAGATTGGATAAGTTTTTCATTAAATTCTAACGTTTTAATTATATAAATAACTATATAATCTACTTATTTGCAAAATATAATTTACGTGGTAATTTTTCAATGCTCAAATATCAAGTGTATATTCGCACGAATTGATTTAATTTAAGTGAGAGCTATGCATGCGTCTCTTAAAGAATATTTTCGTTGGTTTTTTTCGTTGCAACGTTATCGGTTACATTTTGATGATCTAGTTTTGTGAATTACCGAAACGAAATTATTTTAATAATTTTATTTTGTAACGAAGCGAAATATAATCGTTTCATTCGTTAAGCATCATTGATTCTAAATAATTTTTATCTTTTAAAACTCATAGTGGCTCACTGATGATGTTTCAAAATCGTCGCTTGCCGAGATTGCGGGTTTGAGCCTATCGAGGCTGATGTTGCTTGGCCGAACTGTTAGTAGAGAGAGAATGAAGTAAAACTCTCTCGAAAAGCAAAATTTAAAAAGTTTCCTAATTGATATTGATATTAGAGGAAAAATTACAACGTTATGCACAGCGATGGTATGGGATGACATGTTTCGAAGTGCCCAACTTCTCATCAGACCCCTTCTCGGACACTGAGATACGAACCCAAGTGTCTGCACCAAAGCCGCAAAGTTTCCGCCCAACAGAATTCAGTCGGTAGGAACTATTGCCTAGACCCCAGTACAAAAATTATTTATTTCAGCGAAAAATCACATACCATTGGAACCGTTTTAATTTGTACCACCTGAAAATAGGTGTAGCAAAATTTTAACCCTTCCGAAAATTAAAAAAATTACGAAAAACCCAAATGTTGAAAAACATATACTCCTGGCACAAAAATGTTTTATTTTCTAAAAAAAAATATGGAAATAGATTCTTCTCAATTTGTACCATCAAAAAATATAAACTATAGCCTGTACACGTTTGTTGCTTTCTATTTTTCCTCTAATCAAAATAATAATAATTAACTAAAAATTACTTTCAACTGGTCTTGAGCTCGTTAAACTTACAAAAAATATGTTAAAAATGAACAGACCATAAAACCAACCAAATAAGTGTATACCGGAGCACGCGGTTATGTACAACAACTATCTTCTAAAAATAGGAGGAAGAATGTACAAAAACAAAGTCCAGCATACATGATTTACATATAGACAGAATGTCTAAAATATTCTGTATACCGTTGGCAAGATAACAAACAACAATTAGAGGAAAACTTGAATTAAGCAGGTTGCAAAACTTCACGCAGCATAGCCTATGGGTTAGGCAGCTGCGCTTTCAATCAGAGGGAGTGGGTTCGATTCTCCACAAGATCCTCTGAAATAGCAAAAAGTATACGAATTAGTCTGATGAGAAATCGTGGCTGTTTTCGAAATAGTACTATACTATAGCCTGTATGTGTTTGTTGCTTTCAATTTTTCCTCTAATCAAAATAATAATAATTAACTAAGAATTATTATCAACTGGTTTTGAGGCCGTTAAACCTACAAAAAATATGTAAAAATGAACAGATCATAAAACCAACAACATAAAAATTATAATTTTTACCCCTTCGGAAAATGAAAAAACTTCGAAAAACCAAAATGTGGAAAAACATATACTCCTGGACGAAATTGTTTTATTTTCTAAAACACATGACAATTTGTACCATCCAAAATAAAAAAATTATAATTTGTGCCCCTTCGGAAAATGAAAAAATATTTGAAAAACAAAAATGTTGAAAAATACATATACTCCAGGCACGAAGTTGTTATATTTTCTAAAAAAAATTGTGGAATTTGTACCATCCAAAAATATAAAAATTATAATTTGTACCCCTTCGAAAAATTAAAAAAAACTTCGAAAAAGCAAGATGTTGAACAACGTACCATACAAGAAACGCTGATTTTATTTAATAACACACTCACACTCTAAATTGACATTGCAATATAAATTGACATTGCTATATTTATAATTTTTGAACACGTTAAATTATTTTTCCTGTACCGGTGTTGAAACCGAAAGTCGGATTAAGAATCCGCATATCGATTTAATCGAAACAGTAATTAGCAAAAGCTATTAAATTTAGTGTAAAGTAAATTTAGAAAATATATTTACCTATAGTAAATTAAAATAATGATGCTGAATTAGAAAGCAAATTCATATACACATAAATATTACATATTCGTACTTAGGACAATCTACGTACAAAACAAAATTTTCTAATTTTCATAAAAATAATTTAAAAATTAAATTTAATGAAGCACCCTTTGTGCAACATACGTAAAGAATATACAGGAATTAAATTCCAAATTAGGAGTGTTATTTTACGCAAGGTACGTGGATGATATCATATGCGTTTTAACTACCAACAACGAAGAGCAAGTACTGGAGTACCTCAACAAGCAGCACGGGAACATAAAATTCACAATGGAAACCGAAAAAGACGGAGCAATCAATTATCTGGACCTCACAATAAGTATTGATAAAGCTAGCAATAAATTCAACTACGACATATATAGGAAACCAACGGCCACCGACACAATAATACATAATACCTCTAACCACCCACAACAACATAAAAATGCAGCGCTAAGGCACTTAGTACAAAGATTGGAAAGAACACCTCTTACACAAGAAGCATATAGAAGAGAGCTTGGAATAATATATAACATCGCTACAAACAACGGATATAAAAAAGCACTAGTAGATAAACTCAGGAGAGACCTTAGAGACCAAAAAAGAAGCAATGGAGAAGAAAGTACACAAACCTGGACGACAATGACATATACTGGAAGGGCAACATATAAATTAGCAAATTTCCTTAGAAAATACAACATCAACACAGCGTTCAAAACATCGAACAATTTAGGACGGAAGCTAAGAACCAAAACTAACTCAGAAGATCCATTTAGCAGCCATGGTGTATACAAGCTCACTTGTGAATGCCAGCACAGTTACATAGGACAAACCGGACGACAAGTAAGAACGAGGTTCAGAGAACACATTAGAGATTACAACAAAAAGATACGGAATCCAACCATCATACCAGAGTCCAACTTTGCGAATCACATGGCGGAGAATAAATGCCCCCCCGGAAACATCAAAAAAACAGTCAAGGTCCTACATGTACAAGCAAAAGGCAGACGTCTGAACGTACTCGAAAACATGGAAATCTACAAACAAAAAACATTCGACGGTAGAATAATAAACGAACAGACAAACACTGTTTCCGACACAATATTCGAACCTTTAAAATTGGTTTACAAAAAACAAAGCAACCACTCAGGTACAACAAACACACACGCACCGACAAATAAGCACAAAACAGCAAAAGATCAAAAACAACAAACAAGCAAAAAAGGTCAAACAACAAAAATCACCAACTTTTACCTGCCTCAGTCAGGCACAAAAAAACCGGTCGATGCAAACCACCCCCGTTTCTGAATGTACACACACAACACATGCACACACGTACACAAACAGACACCCATGCTGACGTTACCTGCTACCTACTATAAATACAAGTCAAACGACCACAACAGATCAGAACGAAAATCGACACTGATGATGGCACAACGCCGAAACCGGTTTGTCTCAAAACCAAATTTGACAAGGGATGACGAAAAATCGTTCCAATATACATACGTAAAGAAATATAATTAATAAATTTAACTTAATAATTAAGCTAATGATATTAAAGTCAAGAAGACTTTCTGTCAAGTAAATTTCATTCTAAGGTATGTTGGTACAAATGTACTCTCTAGCCTCCCTCACACCAGCTTTTGTTGTTTTTGTTATTTCTTTCATCTAGGTTGGAAAAAAATTTTGCTAAGTTACATACCCATATACATACGATTGTTTTTTTTTCCTTCGAGAAATCGAAGTTTCTTTTTTTTTGCTTCATTCTCACTTAAATATTTAATTATTCATTAAACTTTGCTTTGCCTCTCGTTCAAAGTATTTTCGCTCACTGCCGCTCATCCAAGTAAGCGGTTACGGTGGCCGGAACAAAAATAGCCCCGAAACGATCTGAAGTTTGAGTAGGATAAATGTGGGGTTTTTACTATTGTCGTTATATTGCGATTGTTCGTCATATAAGGGAGAAATGTAGGTAAATCATAGTTCAAATTAAAAGACCGTCATAACTAGTTGCTCGAAGCCGGTAGCTTTCGATAATAGCCGAAATAACATCCTAACTTTCAGCACTACGTCACAGCGAGGAGGCCTCAACGCTACGCCGGAATGCTTTGCATGTAAGTAATATGTTTAATATGTTATTACATAAATGAAATTATAATTTTTTTTTTGTTCCTCCGTATGTACATATGCTAGTGCGGTTGTACACCTGAGCCAGTGTTTCTAGCTTTTGGTTGCCTTAGCTAAGCCTCTCAGATGATAAAGCTGATTTGAGTATGCATACATACGTACATATGGATGAGTTTTGTTTGAGCTGCAATTGCTAAAGATAATGATCAGCCATTAGTTTTTTTTTACTCTCCCACTCAATTGCATTGTGACGACAAAGTCAGAAATATAATTATTTAGTTTTTTTTTCTTTTTGTTTCGCTCTCCTTTTGCGGGCAAATATACATATGTATGTATATGAATATGTAGTTTCTTGCCTAAAAATCTCCAAATCGTTTTACAAAGATGGTTCAATGACCATATAAAGGTAGAAATCAGCTGTTGAGGAAGGTTAGTAATCTACATTTTACTATACCCTCTACGAAACTTTGTAAAGCTTATGTCATAAAAGAATAACTAAATACCTATATACTAAGTGGCAATTTTGTTTAACCCTTGAAAGCTTCACTTGTAGCAGAAAACAAAAAAGAATTGCTTTTCTTACTTTTATTTTTCAATCCCAATCTTATTATGCCGTGAATTGTTATAATAAACATTGGGTAAGTTTATAGGTTTTCTTTTTGGTTGTGCTGTGTGCAATAAAAATGTCTCGTTATGGCTATGGATTAGGGAGAAGGTATCTGGGTTCTGCAGCTGTGTAAACACGCCGCCCCAGGCTGAAGCTCCGGGAACAAGCCAGTGAACCCTGGCCACAAGTCGCATAACAGAAATGGCGCCCAACGTGGGGCCCGAGAGAAGATGTTTAATACCATTCTTTGGCCCTATTCCTTCTTGGAAGATTTAACGTCCGTCTGATCCGTTCATTTTTTTAGATTGATTTAAGACTCTTTTCTTGGGGAAATCTCTAGGAGTTTGACCTGTTAGCTAAATGCATACGGTTTTGACCAGTCCTTTCCTCTCGAAAATAAAGTGTCAATGGATAAGTACTATTTAGCTCTAACTATTTTATTTATGCGAACTGTCGTGTTTGTACATTAGCCTCCGCTGAAATGGTAACTCTTCTAGGTTAAATACTCAAAGAACCGATCGCGAGTGTCGAAGTATAAATGACATTTTTAATTTGTCCCTTTTTCTTTTTAATCCTACTCTATACCTGTGCCTGGTGTTTAACTATTGGACTTAAGTTGCAGTATGGCTAAATGCTATCTGGCTTACCAGCGTTGAATCCTTTGTACAGATAAAAGCATGGTAAATCAAAATCTCATTATTGTTGGGATATTTTAGTAAAATATTTTTTTTCCACACCTTAGTGGTTGTTTGCACAACTTTAATTTTTTTTGATACCAATCTGTAATTACTTATCTTCATCCGACAAACTTGTCACCCAAATCGGACACCCTCACGACTGGAGAATCAGACCACCAGTTTTGAAGATATACTTATTCCAGTTCTTTTGCTTTTTTTTATATATATACCTTTGTTTTTATTCAGATTTGTAAGGAATTTTGTATACATATGTTAAGTTAACATAAATTCTCAGATATTACAACCATTATTTTTTTAATTTTTTTTGCATTTCTTTTCGATCACCCTAATGTTTTTGTTTGGAACCCTATTTTGAGAAACTGTTTTGTTACGTTCATCAAACAGTCTTATCTGGTTACACTACGAAACAGAAGCCTTTATTTGAGATATTTTTTTTTTGCGATTGAACAAAACCGATCGAGTGACCTACTTTAATTTTTTTATTAATTTTGTTGTTCAGCAATGGCTATGCGTCACAGTAACGTGAATGTACCTCCTCAATCTAAGGGATGTACGATTTGTGGAACAAGCTTTCATGAGCACGATGACATTGTGACAACAGCCTGTTCTCACATTTTTCACCGAGCGTGTTTGTTGACCTATCTGAAGAATAAGAACTCTTGTCCCCAGTGTCATGCGAACTGTAGCAGTAGGGAATTCCTCCAAAAACCAAATACTAGGAGTCGCACAGTCGCACAAACAGCAAATTCTTCCAATGGTAGAAATCATGGACCTCAAACTGGACAGCACACCAGTTTCCAACGTCCGGATCAACAAGAGCAGGGCGCTGCAGGCCCAATGGAAGAGCCACCGCAAGGGGCAACCAACGCAAATAACTTGGAGGACAACCGTGTCCGAAATATCGTTTCGGCAGTAATAGCCGCTAGACATGCCACTCTCTTTGACGATTTAGAAAACCGCGTTTCACAAATTTTAGATCAAAGACTTGACAATATAATGTCGAACTTGGTAGAGAGATTAAATATAAATGCACCGCCCACGCAACCTGTTGTCAACAGTAGCCCTACAAATGTAAATCGCAATAACAATGTGCAAGCACATGTATCAACTCCTTCTTGGCCAAGGGACATTAATTGACTAGGTTATGATTCTAACCAAAACTTTTATAGAAATATGGACCAAATACGATTTAGTGACCATACCAGTATCCCTAATTCAGGAAAAATAGCCCAGCTTATATCCAATTGATATATTAAGTTTGATGGATCACCTCGTCTTTCTGTTGATAGCTTTATCTATAGAATAGAATGCCAAGTAGTCGATACTCTTGGTAGCAATTATAGTTTGCTGTGTGAACATGTCCAAAGCCTTTTCATAAACGAAGCTAAGGATTGGTACTGGCGATACCGTCGTTCGGTTGAACGGGTCACTTGGCCTTCGCTTTGTCAGGCACTGCGAACCAACTTTCAACAGCACAAAAGTGACTTTGAAATAAAGGAGTCGATTCGTAGTAGGAAACAGGGGCCAAGTGAAACATTTGACGATTATCGTAATGCCGTTTTGAAAATCGCTGAATTACTACAAACGCCCTTGCCAGAAACTGAGTTGGTGGAAATACTTCAGCATAACCTAAGACCTCGTGTGCGTCAAAAACTGCTCTATTTGCCAATCGGTTCATTAGCGGAGTTGCGTCGACTTTGTCTCAAAGGTGAAAGCCTCCTTAACGAAATCGCCGAGTCTAGCACTGTTGTACCTGCCACCAATCAGCGACCACCTCAGCGCCGCTTTGTTAACGAGATAAACCCCGAAGAAGATTTCTCAGCCAACTTAGACTACGAAGTGGAAGGAATTTCTACGCACCTGGATAAATCTAAACTCATATGTTGGAACTGCAAGGGTGAGGGGCATCGATATTTCGATTGCTTGGAGGAGAGAAGTGTGTTCTGTTACGGGTGTGGTGCCAGTAATGTATACCGACCTACATGTAAAAACTGCAACCCGGGAAACGCGAAAACGAGCGAGGCTTCGAGACAGAATCCTCGCAAAGACCTGAAGAACAAAGTGTAAAATATCCCACAGTACGTCCGGACCAGTCGAAAAGCGACGAAAAGGTAAAATTGCTCATCCGCCCATGTCAGTCTAAAAATAGTTTTAATGATAGGTTACCCACACACCCGTGCCGTGATCTTAAAAGCCATACTATTATACCATATGATGTTCGTAAGAAAAATTATATTAAAATCAGAGAAAATATCTTTAACAACAATCCCAAAGTAAACTCCCAACCTAGTCGATCCTCATCCCGCGCAGCAGAATTTTGGAAGAAAGTGAGGAATAACAGCAAGCATGTAAACCAAATTGTTTGCGCTATCTCGGGAAAGAGTTATGATTTGAGGCCCTATGCTAAAGTTTGTATCCTTGGCGCCGAACACATAGCTCTACTCGATAGTGGCGCTCAAGTGTCCTGTGTAGGTTCAGGGTTAGCAGGTGAAATTTCCAAGAAAACACCGTTGCGCAAACATACTACGTCCGTCTGCACCGCCGATGGAAAAGTGCAAGTGGTTTTTGGCACGGTTGATTTAGAAGTCCAGTTTGAAAATAAATGCGAAATTATCAAATTTTTCGTAATCCCTAGTCTGTCACAAACAGTTATTCTGGGGATAGACTTTTGGATTAAGTTCCAAATAGCGCCAAACCTGGTTTCCGAGATATCACATTCTCCGTTGAAAGAAGATGAGTGCTCACTTTCCTTGAGCTTTGAGCAACAACGCCGCTTAGAAATAATTAAAGCACGATTTCCTAACTTCGAGAAGGAAGGCTTAGGAAAAACTTCGTTAATGGAGTATGTCATTGAACTCCAGCCAAATGTCCGTCCGATTAAGCAAAGATATTTCCCTATATCTCCAGCAGTGGAAAAACTAGTCCATGATGAAATTGATGATATGCTCAAATTAGGTGTAATTGAGGAGTCCCCCAATAGTCCATGGTCCAGTCCGATTGTCTTGGTGAAAAAGCCGAATAAAGTCCGTCTGTGTTTAGACTCAAGAAAAGTAAAGTGTTACCGTTAAGGACGCTTATCCCCTTCCACACATAGATGGTATTTTGAGTAGAATACCAAAGGCTAAATTCATCAGTTCCCTTGATCTGCGACGTGCCTTTTGGCAGATTCCCTTAGCAGAAAACTCCAGAGACTACACCTGTTTTACAGTCCCTAATCGTCCGCTTTACCGATACCGCGTAATGCCTTTCGGTTTATGCAACGCCCCACAAGCACTTTGTCGCTTGATGGATGCCGTTATCCCTCCTCAACTGAAGAATCAAGTGTTTGTCTACTTAGACGACCTCCTAATCGTGTCGGAAGAATTCGACACGCACATGTCCGTATTGTCCGAGGTTGCTCATTGTCTAAGGAAAGCCGGTTTGACAATTAATGTCGAAAAAAGCAAATTTTGTATACGAGAGGTGAGATATCTCGGTTACATTGTTGGTGGAGGAACTCTTAAAACCGATCCAGATAAAATTTCTGCAGTGACAAATTATCCTGCTCCCACTAACGTTAAACAATTAAGGCGTTTTCTTGGTATGGCCGGATGGTACAGACGCTTTGTGGACAACTTTGCGGCCGTCACCACTCCCCTCACTAATTTACTAAAGAAAAGTAAAAACTTCGATTGGAATGAAGAAGCACAAAAAGCCTTTGATACACTTAAGCAAAAGTTATGTAGCGCCCCAGTCCTGACCAGTCCAAATTATGAAAAAACTTTCATTATCCAGTGCGATGCATGCAAGCTTGGTGTTGGTGCTGTTTTATCGCAGAAAAACGACGATGGGATCGAAGTCCCAATAGCCTACTTCTCACAAAAACTCAACAAGGCTCAGAGTAACTACAGTGTTACGGAATTAGAGTGCCTCGCTGCAATACTCAGCCTTAAAAAGTTTAGAGCATATGTAGAGGGGCAAGACTTCACCATCGTCACAGACCATGCCAGCTTGCAATGGCTCATGCGTCAGACAGACCTGTCTAGTCGACTAGCTCGATGGTCCCTTAAGCTCCAGGGGTATCGATTTAAGATCGAGCATAGGAAAGGAACGCAAAACGTAGTACCCGATAGCTTGTCACGACAGAATTTCGAAGATATTAATGAAATAGAAGCCCGTCCAATAATAGACCTTAAGTCGTCAGAGTTTTCGTCTGAAGATTACCAGAAGCTAATAAGTCAAGTCCGTAATAATGAAAGTCGGGTACTGGATCTGCAAGTTGTAGATGATCGTTTATACAAACGAACCGAACACCCTGATGGAAACCCTGCACGGGAAGCCTTTAACTGGAAGCTATGGATTCCAAAAACTCTAATTGACAGAGTTATTCAAGATGCCCATTCCCCACCCAATAAATGTCATGGAGGTATAGCTTAGACATTAGAGCGACTTCGATTGAACTTTTATTGGCCGAATATGGTTTCCAACGTCAAAGATTATGTTAGCAAGTGCGACACTTGCCGCCAAAACAAGTCGCCTAATGTCACGCTACGACCCCCTATGACCGCGCACTACACTGTCCAACGTCCGTTCCAAAAATTGTATATAGATCTACTTGCCCCATATCCCAGATCCAGGCAAGGCAATATCGGCATCTTAATTGTTCTTGATCACCTAACTAAATTCCCCCTGTTAAAGCCCATAAGAAATTTTAATACATCCGCTATTTGTAGCTTTATGAGAGAACAAGTCTTCAGTATTTTCGGAACTCCCGAAATAATTCTTAGTGACAACGGGAAGCAATTCAAATCCTCGCAATTCAATAATTTGCTTAGTGAACGGGGAATTAAGCACGTATACACAGCGTTGTACAGCCCACAAGCTAACGCCAGTGAGCGTGTAAATCGGTCGATAATAGCAGGCATACGAGCTTATTTAAAAGATGGCCAGACGCGCTGGGACAACCACCTGCCCGACATAGGCGAAGCTTTAAGAAGCGCTTATCACCAATCAATTGAATGTTCCCCCTATTATGCTCTTTTTGGGCAGCAAATGCTATCTCATAGTGAGGAATACCCCCTTTTGCGAACACTGGAAGCTCTAGAGGACCAAGAAATTGATAGGGCTGACAAACTGCAGCTAATAAGAACTTCAGTAATGGGTAATATCAAGCAAGCGTTTGAAAACTCTTTGTGTAGGAGACAGAGTGTATAGGAGGAATTTTGTACAAAGTGATGCAACAAAGAAGTTTTGTGCTAAGTTTGCACCAAAGTTTGTTAAACAACTGTGGTGGCAATAAAAGGAAATTGTATGTATGAGCTTGAGGACGACATTAGTGGTAGGCGGGAAATCTATCACCGCAAGGACATTTTGGAAAACAAAAATAGCCCACCAACACTTTAGGAGGGGGGGTGTGTACTGACGTACCTGCAAAACATCAACACAAATAGTTTGTCAAAAATCCACCGGATTCATTTGGTATATACCGAGTATTTGTGAATACCCCTCTTTGTTGAAACTAACTCGCAGCGCACCCGTTTCAGAACACTTCCCTATAAACGTATAAGAGTTAAGTTGACAGCTGGCAGAGAACCTGTCAAATTGTAACTTAGTCCGATCACCGGAAAGACTCCTTTCTTTTTTTTCTGAACGAGCGATGGATTAGGTAAGGTGAGGTTACCACGTTACAACCGCAAGTAAACTTAAAGTAACTTAATATAAAAAAAAAGTTAAAAGTAATAGTTAAAAATCATTTAATTGGTTATAAATGCAAACTTTGCGCGAAAAATCTCTGCTGACCAAAGACGTCAACACACCGCCTAGCCAGATCACGTGCACTTCCTCCCACGCAGAAGAAATCTACATCAGCAACCAGGAACGAGAGATCCCCGGCCTCTTCCTGTCGGTGAACCCGTCATTTATCTATTTTTATAATATTAAAAAAAAAAAAATCCCAATTTATAATTTTTGAACACGTTAAATTATTTTTCCTGTACCGGTGTTGAAACCGAAAGTCGGATTAAGAATCCGCATATCGATTTAATCGAAACAATAATTAGCAAAAGCTATTAAATTTAGTGTAAAGTAAATTTAGAAAATATATTTACCTATAGTGAATTAAAATAATGATGCTGAATTAGAAAGCAAATTCATATACACATAAATATTACATATTCGTACTTAGGGCAATCTACGTACAAAACAAAATTTTCTAATTTTCATAAAAATTATTTAAAACATAAATTTAATGAAGCACCCTTTGTGCAACATATGTAAAGAAATATAATTAATAAATTTAACTTAATAATTAAGCTAATGATATTAAAGTCAAGAAGACTTTCTGTCAAGTAAATTTCATTCTAAGGTATGTTGGTACAAATGTACTCTCTAGCCTCCCTCACACCAGCTTTTGTTGTTTTTGTTATTTCTTTCATCTAGGTTGGAAAAAAATTTTGCTAAGTTACATACCCATATACATACGATTGTTTTTTTTTTCCTTCGAGAAATCGAAGTTTCGTTTTTTTTGCTTCATTCTCACTTAAATATTTAATTATTCATTAAACTTTGCTTTGCCTCTCGTTCAAAGTATTTTCGCTCACTGCCGCTCATCCAAGTAAGCGGTTACGGTGGCCGGAACAAAAATAGCCCCGAAACGATCTGAAGTTTGAGTAGGATAAATGTGGGGTTTTTACTATTGTCGTTATATTGCGATTGTTCGTCATATAAGGCGATTGTTCGTCATATAAGGGAGAAATGTAGGTAAATCATAGTTCAAATTAAAATACCGTCATAACTAGTTGCTCGAAGCCGGTAGCTTTCGATAATAGCCGAAATAACATCCTAACTTTCAGCACTACGTCACAGCGAGGAGGCGTCAACGCTACGCCGGAATGCTTTGCATGTAAGTAATATGTTTAATATGTTATTACATAAATGAAATTATAATTTTTTTTTGTTCCTCCGTATGTACATATTTATGTACATATGCTAGTGCGGTTGTACACCTGAGCCAGTGTTTCTAGCTTATGGTTGCCTTAGCTAAGCCTCTCAGATGATAAAGCTGATTTGAGTATGCATACATACGTACATATGGATGAGTTTTGTTTGAGCTGCAATTGCTAAAGATAATGATCAGCCATTAGTTTTTTTTTACTCTCCCACTCAATTGCATTGTGACGACAAAGTCAGAAATATAATTATTTAGTTTTTTTTCTTTTTGTTTCGCTCTCCTTTTGCGGGCAAATATACATATGTATGTATATGAATATGTAGTTTCTTGCCTAAAAATCTCTATATCGTTTTACAAAGATGGTTCAATGACCATATAAAGGTAGAAATCAGCTGTTGAGGAAGGTTAGTAATCTACATTTTACTATACCCTCTACGAAACTTTGTAAAGCTTATGTCATAAAAGAATATATAAATACCTATATACTAAGTGGCAATTTTGTTTAACCCTTGAAAGCTTCACTTGTAGCAGAAAACAAAAAAGAATTGCTTTTCTTACTTTTATTTTTCAATCCCAATCTTATTATGCCGTGAATTGTTATAATAAAATATTGTTAACATGAGTAATTAAACCTATTAGTTTGGTCTGATCGTAGGAAGTGGGGGTGGTCTAATGGGGCCTTTTCACCATCTTAAAGGCCAAGGTAGGGTGGGTAGAGAGCAGCCACAACCTGTATCTGCGCTGCAACGTGATAAGTGTCGGATCTCCCTGTAAGTAAGTACAATGGTATATGGGTAAGTTTATAGGTTTTCTTTTTGGTTGTTCTGTGTGCAATAAAAATGTCTCGTTATGGCTATGGATTAGGGAGAAGGTATCTGGGTTCTGCAGCTGTGTAAATACCCCGCCCCAGGCTGAAGCACCGGGAACAAGCCAGTGCACACGCACCAGCTGTAGGAACACTTCTCACCAGACCTTCTGAACGACTCTCAAACGTTCCATTGAACCCTGGCCACAAGTCGCATAACATTACCTACTACTATTTTTCACGCAGAAAAATTGCCAAATTTTTCTTGAGCAATTACTTGTGATCTGCGTACCGCTCTTAAGGAGTATTCTTCAGATGATTTAACGGAGTATTTGGGTTTTTTTGCAGGGTAGTGAATTTGTAGTAGTAGGGTATCTTGGAAGTAAAATTAAAAATGTTCAAACAAAAAGCGGTATTGTAAGTCGGCAACAAGAAAAAAATGTCTAGGCGTTTTATATTTAAGCAGCAATTTCAAGAAACCACGACATCACAGCGTCCAGAAATACTCAAATTAATTACTTTTTAAGTTTTAATTTTTTGAAAAAATAAATATTTTCCTAACAAGACGAACAGTAATGTATCATTTTCGACAATTTATGACAATGGTCAGCTGTGAAAGTTGTATGGTCAGTACTGACAGTTGGACAGTCTTGATAATATAAAAGTCAGCACTGATACAATAAATAGAGTGAGAGTAAGCAGTACAGATGTATGTGCTAAAGGGGGGCAAAATCTCACACGGACACAGTTGTTTACATCAGGTTTGCGGAAGCCCGCTTGAGTCTGTGATATAAAGTTTGTTTGGAGTGCTGTTCATTAGACTGACAGTACTCACTATCACATGTTATATCAAATGACAGTCAGTGTTCTTGTAGGGTAGGGTACAGTCCTGACACGAAATTTTGAGTAAATATATAGCTGTACTGCTCGCTCTTGTTCTGTTTATTGGGTCAGCACTGACGGTTGAGGCTGGTAGGTCGAATTTTATCGACTATATCGAAATTACCTACTATGCTTTTATATTATGCTTGAATATATGAAATGATAATACGATATGAAATGCTGAAATCAACCCCGTAATCCTCCAAGAAAATATATAGCGATTCGCGTTCGAAAGAGTAGCAATATTGGTTGTTTTTTTGGTAATTGCCTACGACCACCACCGAGTGCTAAAACACGTCCGGAAAATGTATCAAACGACGCGTTTTGACCTCGGTGTTAATAATCCGAAACTGCAAAAGAAATATTTTATTTCTGTCAAGAGATATTTGCTATCAAAGTTGAATATTTTCTGTAATTTTCTTGTGGTTGTTGTAATCACACACATAGCGGAGAAATACTGAGGCTCGCGGAGCCGGTGTTGGACCGAACCCCCATTTGGGTTCGGACCAGGGCTATTTTTGGTTTTTTGCCAATAACTTTTCACTGAAACAACTTTCAACTTTACACAATACCTTTTTTGCTGAAAAATGAATTTTCACAATTTTAAGTGGTCCGTTTCAGGAATTCTTACCCATATATCTTTTGTAAAATTTTGTTTTTAAAATATTTTATAAAAAAAATGCAAATATAAACGTATTTGTAAGAATAAGTTTTTAGGTTATTGGTTTCAAACCATTTCATTAAAAAATAAGATACAAGTTAACATTCATTTGTCTTAAAGAATTAGTTTTTAGTCAACTGTAATTATGTAATTTATTTTGTAATTAAAAAAATTATGAAATTTGTTGAGAGCGATAGAGTTGGAGCCGATTTACAAAGTCTTGAATTCAAGTCCAGTCGTTTCAGGCTCTTCTTCCTATCTATTTCACTCCTCTTTGTACGCAAGTGTTTTGTTTCCCAATTGCTTTCAAGAAAAATTAACACATGTAAACGCGAAGAGAAAACCCAAAAGAAAACGCAAGCAGAATTAAATTCAAAAATTTATTTGTGTAACAGGGCTCTTAATGATTTCTCAACTTGACCAACAAGAACAGTGACGCTCATTTGATATATTATATAACTATCAGCAGTTCAAAAATGTCAACACTTTGTTTCAACATATTAATAATTTCTTGCAGGGTTGTTAGTCCTTGGTTAATTTGCTTAGTAATTTTATTGTTTGGTTTGTTTTGCTAGGGGCTACAAATTATAATTTTTGAGTTTTGAGATGGCACAAATTGAGAGCAATCTATTTCCATATACATTTTTTTTTGAAAATCAAAAATTTTTGAGCCAGGAGTGGAAACTTTCCCATGGCATATGAACACGCGTTACAAACAGGGTAGTTCACGAGAAATCGTCGATTTCCTGGTTTGCAAGGGGGTACAAACTATAAATTTTATATTTTATATTTTTGTTTTTCAACATTTAGGGTTTTCGTAATTTTTTCCATTTTCGGAAGGATTACAAATTATGCTACACCTATCGTATTTTCAGATGGCACAAATTAAAACGGCTGAAATAAATAATTTTTGTGCTGAACACTTTTGAGTAAAAGTTTTATAAAATTTTAAAAAATATTACACTCGCCGAACAGAATTATAGTGCCCATTTGTCTAAACAATTACAAAAGATAGCTTATTGGAGGCATCTGGGCGCACGCTCGATTATAGCGTTAGTACGCAAATGAGTGGTTCCTATTACGTTAAGTTAGGTTAAGAGAGCGCGCATGCATTATTCCAAACTTTTACTCTGAGACACTTATGTCCATTGTGAATGCTCTCTTCGCGTGCAGGGTGGGGGCACAACCGTCCAACCAGGTATTGCTCACTTAATCATATTTAAACCATTTACTTTCCCATATGAACTCGATAGGGAGCGAAAGATCCACTTCCCTCACATCTGCCAGACTGTCGAAAAAGCGTTCTCCCAGAAATCTGAGACGCCTTGACAGTAGTCCTAGACATCTACAAAGAAAGTGATGGATCGGCTCCTCTTTCTCCTCATCCCGACAACTTCTACATAGGGAGCTCGTTGGCATACGCCATCGTCGGAAGCTAGTTCCTTTTCTGTCTAAAAATGGACATATGGACTCAGAGACTTCGCAGTCATCCCGGTTGGTATATAGGAAATTCCTTGGTTTAAAAGAATGCTCATCGATTTTCCTTAGCAGACTTCCCAATTTCATCGGCTATTTCGTTTCCATCAATACCGCTGTATCCAGGGACTCAGCAGAGTGAAATGTTGAGATGATCCAGATTTTATCACGTTCGATTATAATGCCTTTAATGCAGCTTGGCTGTCAACAAAAATCGATACATTTATCGCTGGTACTATATTCTCGGGCAGCAATCCAGCTGTCTTTTTTATGAAGTAATTGCTGTTAACGACATAAGCTCCTGAAAATGGCTAACTCGAACTGTCCAGCATGGTCTGACGTAATGCGCTCCGGAAAACCGAACATCGATATCCGAAAGGTATTTGTGCCTTTACGACGGTTTCGGCAGTCATAATCGGAATGGGAACTCCTCCCAGCCTGCGTGTAAAACGGTCGATGACAAACGGGACCTATATATCGATAAATTCCCGGATGTGCTAGGCTGTGCATTTTAGACAATATCTGATTACGAAAATATGTAGGAATGTATGGACGATGTATCGTGAATCAGCTGAACATTCGTTACTGGTGGGACAAAAGGTTGTAAAGTTAATGTAAATGTAGATTTTTACCTGATGCAGCAACGCTGTAAGTTCAGGGTCATTTTCCTGCGCTTGTGCAGTGGCATTAAAATCAACTAATTGGTCCAGTAACTGTACATTTGAGAATAGATCCATTTTGAACTGCCTAATGTTTTCGAATTGACGTACTCAGCGAGGAGCTGTTTTTTCGAGCTTTTACCGGAATGGGAAAACAAGAGGGCCATGATTCGTAAGTAAGTGGCAATGTTCTCCTTTAATCATATACCGAAAGTGTGAGACATCTTGATACATGGTAGATACTGTATGCGATCTGGGCCGGTGTTAACTTTTTCGGCGCCGATGTTTATGGACAGTTCTACGTTTTCTGATGGGTGAAATACTTGAGTAGCATTCGCGAGTTCTTCCTTGCAGCTTTAAAAAGCTGTTTCGGCTTCAGAGAGTTGGTGCACTTTAGATTCGTGGTTAGCAGCGAGTGGAAGACATTTCCTATGTTAAGGAGTTTGCCTCTTTCTCAAGAGCTGCCCAGAGGCCTGGATATTTGAGACATTTTTTGAAATTAGTGTTGGGCCCATGCTTTCCCATTTTTGTGTTTTCTAATCTTATTCGGCCGATCTGCACAAAACAAAGCTCAAAAGTTTTTGTTTCCTCCTGCGCGTATGGATGCATTATCGCATTCTCTTCAGGGAGACTATATATTTCCACATAAAAATATACGACATTAAATTAAACATTTGTTAATGGAATTTATTATGTTTGAGCTATTTCGACATGTTCAAAAACGTAAGTGTCAAACCGTTTTTAGATTTCGCTCAAAAGCTTATGCATAATAAAGAGAAGAGGGGCATTTGGATCTAACCACTGGATTTGACAGAGATATACCAACAACAAAGTTAGACTAATAATATATTAAAAAATCAATAAGATGTTTATTTTGACGTGCTGCAAATTGCTTGAGCTCGACGCACCGACGACGGTTGTCATTATGGAACTTTTTTTGTTTGGTATATAGGCTGACAATTTATCACTTTTTCCCCCAGATTTGGTTTTTTTTAAATCCATTTAGCGGGAGAAAATGACAAACTAAAAATTTGACGTGTTTCTCGCTTTTTCTCCTCAACCACAACTTAGACTTAATTCAAAAAAATTTCGTGTTTATTTTTAAGGCAGGTTGTCATTTTAACTAGTTAAGTTTTCGGGTTATAGGTCTGCCCTTTTACAAATTGAAATATATGAAGAACGAAATAGTTGCTGTCTTCAGGAAAATTAACACGATTTCTAACCACTTCGTAAATATAAAATTAAAGAAGCTACAACCTGCGTTTTAGGTTCTGTATTTTAAATATGGGGTCTATCAGCAATTCCGTGCCCACGGTGAGACCTGATATAAATAACGAAATTTATCGAAATTATCTGCCGAACTCCGATAAATTTCGGGATTTCATCCAGTTTCCCGTTCCGACGTAATTTTGTTGTGTTACATTTTTGTTGTTGTTGTTGTTGTTGTAGCGACTACTTAACCTGTCCAGGGTGTCACCCCCAACCAACACTGTCATCAGGCTCTTCTAACGGAAGTCCAAGAAACCTCGCGGCTTCAACAGGGGTGGACCAGAGTGAGATTGGAGTTAGAAGAGTGGGCTCGGTTGAGCAGAGGAACAGATGGTTAGTATCGTGGGGAGACATGCCGCATGCCGGGCAGACATTTGGCATGTCGGGGTTCAGTCTGGATAAGTAAGAGTTTAGTCTGTTACAATATCCAGAACGAAGTTGAGCCAGCGTGACTCTTGTCTCCCTGGGCAGTTCGCGTTCCTCGGCGGCAACAGGTGGAGCTTGTGCCTGTAGGACCACATTCACTGGACGAGACCCGACAAAGGAGTTTACCGACTCTACCCTGTCTAACCTGTCACCCCTGTGTTACATTTTTGACTTGCATTTATTTACCTTGAGTACTATATTGGTCAGAAAAAACTTAATTGCATAAAAAAATTCTTAAATTATGTATGTATTTAATTTAATATATTTAGTTTAAGGAGATTACATAGCATTGGACCGCTTACTTCTTTTCTTATGTAGTGCATAGGTTTATTTGCACATGTGAATATTCCAATGGAAACCCTGCAGTGAAATATCAAACTAGTCAGTAAGCATACTAGTATCCAACTATAATTTTCTGGTTGAAATCATACTAGTCAGAAAAAGTCCATACGATACTAAAATACAACTATAATTTTCTGGTTGACATCATGCTAGTCAGAAAAAATTCAATCCATACTAGTATACGACTACAATTTTCATAGAATGTGTTAAAGCGACATAAGCTTTAATTATTGCTGTTGTTTTTTTCATTTGCATTACGGGCTATTGTAATTCCCAACCAGCTTATGAAATATTCCAAAGATATAGTTTATGTTTTGCAATCCCAAATCGGGGTTTTTCACAGCGAAAATGATGAAAAACGAAAATGATGTATTGATGAGTCCATTTTCTTATTTTAATCCCTGCTCGAGGTTTTGGTCCACATTTGGACTAGTACTCTTATATATTTTTCGAACTAGTATGATACTTGTATGATTAATCTGCAATTTTACTACTATGAAACTGGTATTTTACGACCAATTTGATACTAGTATATTTCCACTATATACTAACTCGTATTTCATGAGTAGTAGATGACTTGTATGTTGTGGTCGAAATCTGACAATTGACATCTCGTACGACATCGCCATGTTAGAAATACCAGTTGATTATATGGAAATATGACGCTTGGCTGACTAGTTGGGCTTGGTGCATATACTAGTTGTAAAGTAGTTTGCAACCAGTTGGATTGACTGCAGGGAAGGTATTTACTCATACAATGAAACGCACTGCTAAAATTTAAATAAACACTATATTAAAAGATTGTAGGCGCCAATAGCGTTGTGGGGTTAGCAACTAGTGACCTTGAAGCGGCCCATTACATAGCATTGGACCGCTTACTTCTTTTATTATGTAGTGCATATGTTTATTTGTATATGTAAATATTCCAAAAGAAAGGTATTTAAATTAATTGTAATTGTGAAAAATTTAAGTATTTATATAAATTAAAAGGTAAGTATTTATATAAGTTCATGTACTATAAAGGGTAAGTATGTATGTGTTTCAAACATAATTGTGTAAAATACTACTTATACTACTTATTTTTAACAGCCTTTCTAATCCTTGAATTCGATGAGGTTGTAACCCGGTATAGTTCGGTGCCCTCCTGTGGATAACGCGATGATAAGATGGTCGATTTTGCGTTCAGGGCTGGGCGTTGCCGTTGCCGAACGCCATGTTGGCCGGTGGACCACGGGGCGTGATGGATGTGGCGAGGCAGTGGACGCAATCCCGATGTGCCCGCGACGACTTGCACCTTTCATCTGGCGTTATTGCCAAAAAACGGTCGGCAATGACTCAGCGGATGCATCTGGCAGCACAAGCGGCATGTACGGTAAGCCCTGGATCCGTTAGTACTGTAACGAGAGAGAGAGAGAGAGAGAGAAAAAAAGAGAACACGAAACCATTTTTAGGCATGTGTAGTGATGGAGATGCGATTGGGAGTTGAGATGAAGAGAGATTTGGAGGTCGGTGGGTACTTCGACTAAGAAGGCGACAGTAAACAAAGTTTGGTTATTTTGTTAATTGATATTAGAGGAAAAATTACAACGTTATGCACAGCGATGGTATGGGATGACATGTTTCGAAGTGCCCAACTTCTCATCAGACCCCTTCTCGGACACTGAGATATGAACCCAAGTGTCTGCACCAAAGCCGCTGTTAGAGTACTCTAACAACTAAGCTATGATGCCCTGTAGTGTCACGATGCATTTTTCCTCTAATGTGCCATTTGCTTATTCCTTTTATACATTCTTTGGTACATATATTTTATATGTCAACTCAAGGAAAGTGGAAATATTTTTAGGCGCGTTCATAGAACAGTTTTAGATACAGAAGGGCTTTTATGCATATCAACACTTCCGTGTTATTTGTTATGCACCCGCACTGTACCTGTAACAATTATAAAGTTTGGTTATGTTGCGCGTGGTGGCCCCGCTTGGGTGCGGATATCCACCACGCAAATGTTGTTGTCTGGTGCGGGAAGAAGTTTGATGATTCGCCCTAGTCGCCATTCGTTCGAAATATTGGGTTCGTGGGTTTTCCGTTTCCAGCGTTTATCGAGTTCCTTTAAATATTTAGTTTTTCAGCGAACTCTTAGTCGTTGCCATTTATTTCCTTAAGGAAGGCCCAGATGGGTAATGAGGTGTGAGAGGCATTATATCCGTAGATCAACCATCGAGATGCACGTCATAACCTTTGTGCATTTTAGTCGCTTCTTACGACCGCTATGCCTACCTCGGGCATATTCTACCCCTAACCCGCAAAGGACGCGTTCAACCCCCTCATACCGAGTAGGTTTTGGATGATTCCTTTTGATGAAGAATCGTCTAAATTATGCACGCTTAGTACTCCTTTAGGCCGATTTAGATTTTTGATGATAAATGCAGCTCCTAAAAATGTTCATGCTGTAATAGTAAGGCTGATCCATATACTGCACTCTTAAACTATCGCACCACACCTAAGGGTAATATACCAACTCCAATAGCGAGGGGAGGAAAAATAATTTTCAAAAAGACACCCCAATCAACATGGTTTCTAGGGGACGTGATTAAAAGCTGCCACGACCTTCGTTCTTAATTGAAATAGAAAGACAATGAACCAAAAGATGTAGACGAAACCGAAAAGTATTGAAAACTCAGAAAAATTATTTAAGGACAGTGAAAGCCAGTGGTGTAGAGAGGACGAAGGGGGTTCGGGGGATAGATCCCCCCTTCTCCAATGAACTACTTTTTTTTTACTTTTGATTTAATAACACAATACCATTTTATGCTTTTGATTTATAATTTTCTTATTTTAGACTAATGACAAAGCATATTTTTTATTAATATATGAATGTATCGATTAGTGGAGTATGCGTTTGAATATTAAGTTTATATATGTGCATATACTAGTCTTTTCAGACCTTCTAAGACATTCCCTAGCCTTTCAAGGCGATAAAACCGGTTTCGATATATGCGTAAACATTCGTTCTGGTAGTAATAAAATAACAGACCGAAATAATACAGTAATTTTTGCGGTCTGAAATTGCTGAGCTACAACTATACTCCCTTCTCTCTCACTTCTATAAAAATCAGAATTCAAGCGGTCTGAAAATACTAGAGTACGGCGGGTCAGTAAGTAATTTAATCAGAGCACACAGTAGCGGGAAAAAAATTGCGACGAAATATTTTTAAACGATTTTTATCAAAGTATAGCCTATTATCTAATGAGAAACATGCAAGAACAAATTTCAAACTTTGTAGAAAACCTAGAAAAATCAAGTCTCATCAAAATTTCACAATCTTTAATCAGAATTTTTATAAAAAACTAGCGGACCCTCACCCGCTTCGCTGGGTGAAAGAAAAATATAAATGAAAGGTGTAATTTGTGCCACGCCCCCTTTTCACATAACGTCTACTTTTATGCGCTAAAACGGTTTTGATATTCTATACTTCTATAGCGATTTTCAGGTCCTTACCTTAGACCCTTTCACAGATATTCTGCTTGAAAATTTAAGTTTGTATGGGAGATGCCACACCCCTTTTTATGTGTGAGAATGCTTTTGATATCATATAGGTCTATACCAATTTTGAGGTCCCTACCTTGAACCCTTTCACAGATATTCTGCTTGAAAAATTTAGTTTGTATGTGAGGTGCCACACCCATTTTTCTGATAACCCCCCTTTTTATGTGTGAGAATGATTTTGAATTCATATAGGTCTATACCGATTTTCAGGTCCCTACCTTCAACCCTTTCACAGATATTCTGCTTGAAAAATTTAGTTTGTATGTGCGGTGCCACACCCCTTTTTCTGATAACCCCCTTTTTTAGTTATAACCGTTCTCCACATGTGTCTCTTCAATGTGGCAACGTTTGGTTGAAATCGGTTCAGCCATTCTCCGTAACGTTCATCACAACGCCAAAAACGGCTAAATTTTTATATATAAAGATTAGAGGTGATATGCTCCCTTTTCTGATAACCCCCCTTCTTATGTGTAAGAATGATTTTGATATCATATAGGTCTATACCAATTTCCAGGCCCTACCTTGAACCCTTTCACAGATATTCTGCTTGAAAAATTTAGTTTGTATGTGCGGGGCCACGCCCATTTTTCTGATAACCTCCCTTTTAATGTGTTTGAATGCTTTTGATATCATATAGGTCTATACCAATTTTCAGGTCCCTACCTTAAACCCCTTTAGAGATATTCACCTTGAAAAATTAAGATTGTATGGGAGGTACCACGCCCCCTTTTTCGATAACCCCCAGTTTTATGGGTGAGAATGGCGTTGTTATCCTACAGCTCTGTTCTAATTTTCATGTTCCTACCTTTAACACTTTTAAAGATATTCACCATGAAAAATAAAGTTTGTATGGGAAGTGCCCCGCCCCCTTTTCTGATAACCCCCCTTTTTTTGTGTGAAAATGCTTTTGATACCTTATAGGTCTATACCTACCACGGACACATAGATTGACATTACCTGCCACAGCACCCATTGACTATAAAAACAACGCAACGGATAGACACAGACCAGAACGAAACTATGCATTGAAAATGGCAGAACGCCGAAACCGGTTTGTCACAAAACCAAACTTGACAAGGGATGACGGAAAATCGTTCCAACAAAAATCAATTTATGAAAACGCTGGCCACCAGCGTACCCCGCGATACACATCTTTACCTTCCCCATTTTAAACGCTTAGTAATTCAGTTTTTATCGCCTTTTAATTGAAGTTTATATAAGTATATACTATAGATTGTTTGGATTAAACGAAATAGCACTGATTTCTGAAAATTGTTTTGGTGCGTTTTTTGCTTTCTGGCTCCTCATTGTTTATGTATCTAATGTCAGATGGTCCTCGATTATGCAGTGTTGCCAACTAGCAACACATGTTTTTGGGATTAAGTAAACGCCACGAACCAGGGATGACTAGACCTCAGTTCGCCAGATCCAACAATTGTCAGCGCGGGTCTCATAAACTGCGTTGAATGGCGACCAATGCTCACTCTTGCATCGGATCATTTACCGATAATCCTCTCAATCGATCGATTGTTACTTCTGAGCACTTTCTGCCGGCAATTTGTTCTGCATCCTCCGGTTGACAAGGAAATCAGGCGTGCCATTAGGGAAGCGCACAAACGTAAAATAAGTCAAGCGCCCATTGCAATCACCACCACGGAGGTTCGGGAGTCCATAAGGGGGTCCAAAAACTCCAAATCTATTGGCCCAGACGGTATATCCTTGCTGATGCTAAAACATCTCGGAGAAGAGGGAGTAAGGTACCTAACAACTGTCTTCAATCTGTCTATGACTACCTTTGACACTCCAGAAAAATGGAAACAGGCAAAGGTGGTGCCACTACTAAAGCCCGGCCAACGAGGGGGAGTTTATCGACCGATATCACTCCTCTTGCCAGTAGTGAAGACCTTGGAGACGGTTCTTCTCCCTTACTACACCGCTAACTTGCCACTAGCCGAACATCAGCATGCATTCCGTAAAATGCATATCTCCACCACCGCGCTAAACGCCATCACCACTCAGGTAGGTGCCGGTCTCAACCAACATCGTCCAAATGACAGGACCGTGCTAGTTGCTCTTGACCTGTCGAAAGCCTTTGATACGGTCAATCAGCGTAAGCGTTGGACCGCCAGTTATCTGAGTGGTCGGCAATCTTCGGTTGAATTCAGAGGCGAACAATCCAAACCACGTATAATCAAACAAGGGGTGCCACAGGGTGGTGTACTACATATCGCGCCTCCCCTCCCCACCAGAATATGTCTCGATCGTCTCCTACTTTTATGACTTCACGATTCTGTTGACGGGACCCTCCGTAGATTAGCTGTGCTCAAGAATAAACTCTTACCACCCACCCTTGTCCGGTTTCTTCGATGCACGTAATTTGTCATTGTAACCGACCTAATGGGTATCTTTAATGGGGGTGTTTGCGCCAGGCACACACCA
Organism: Merzomyia westermanni; assembly: GCA_949987695.1. Taxonomy (NCBI): domain Eukaryota; kingdom Metazoa; phylum Arthropoda; class Insecta; order Diptera; family Tephritidae; genus Merzomyia; species Merzomyia westermanni. Next base: position 113,945,951 of record OX465289.1, read on the forward strand.
GCGCCACCCCAAACCGTCGACTCGTAGGTGCATACACCATCCTCCTCCAACCGGGGGAGGAGCCTCCTCGTGGTGATACCTGGTAACGCCCCAGCAGTAGCCAAGGATCGCAAGATCATTGGCGTAATCGATGAGGGCAGTGTAGATGGCAGGATCCCGAAACAACAATGGAAGTGGATGGAGGCCGCGCTCGCTAAAGTTGCCGTCCAGGTAAAGAGGGAGAACCTTGCACCGCCACCAACCTATACCGATGCAGGATGGTACCAAGGTAATGTCAGGCTGATCGCCTGTGGAGACGCTAGGTCCGTGGACCTATATAAGATCGGCGTGCAGGGGGAAGTGTACCCTGGCGCGCCTTAAAGCAGTGGATGCGTGTGACATCCCGCAACGGTCAAGAGCTAGAGCCTGGGTGCCAGTGACGCCAATGGAGCCAAATTAAATCCTGGAGCAATTGCAGGAGTTTAACCCGCGTCTACCGACCCAGAACTGGAAGGTGGTTAGCGTGGACGAAGCAGCCGGACAAGCAATCATGCAGATAGTTCTGCTGTAAGATCAGGCAAGCATCGAAGCCCTGGATCGATGCGACTACCGTATGAGCTATGGCTTCAAGAATATTAGCTTGAAGGTGTATAAGGCTGACGCCGAAGCCCTTGCAAATTTTTCATCTCTTGCGAAGGTGGAGCCTCCCCCCAACGAGATTTAGGTTGATTACAATGGGTCGGATGTGCGGAGCGGCTATGCCTCGTCCAGCTTGGACGGTAGCGGGACTCTCAGGAGGCTTTACTCCGAGAGTCAGCTTCTGAGCGAGGACGACGCGGACGCGACGCTCACGGAGGAGAGTGCAAAAAAGCAAGATTATGAGGGTCCTCTAAATCAACCTTCATCACAGTAAAGCAGCGTCATCTGCACTTCTACTCCAACTTTCAGCAGGTGGAGTAGATATCGTTCTACTCCGCCTGTAACACATCCCAAAATCTTAGGTGTCACGTTTGATAACATGTTCAACTACGGTGCTTATGTACCCGCGATTGCCATCAAAGTACAAAACCGCAAAAAAGTCCTCAAGCCACTAGCTGGCAGCACTTGGGGAAAAGACAAAAAAACGTTATTGGCAACGTACGAGGCAATTGGCCAGCCGGTTCTAAGCTACGCGTCATGCTGGCCCAACTTCTTTCTGGATATTGTAACAGGCTAAACTCTTACTTATCCAGAGTGAACCCTGACATGCCAAATCTCTGCCCGGCATGCGGGCATTCGCTCGACTGAGCCGACTCTTCTAACAGAAATTTCACTATGGTCCAACCCTATTGAAACCGCGAGGGTTCTGGGACTCCCGTTAGAAGAGCTTGATGACAATGTTAGGTAAGGGAGGTGACGACTAGGCAGGCAAACTATCGTTACAACAACAACAACAAGAGAGTAAACATAATGAACTGTCCCAAAAAACTGTATTTATTACACACTAATTAATTAAAAACATGCAGTAAGTTTATTTTTTAAATTTTAGTATATAATGAATACCTCGTGAAATGAATGAGTAGACAAAAAATATATTACGGTAAGAGCGGATTATCGCTGGAAATTTTTTATCATCCCCCCTCGCCAAATCCTGGCTAAGCCACTAGTGAAAGCTATACAGTTTCAAATAGTGAAACAGAAATATCCACCAAAAATGAAAGTAATTAAGGTATCTAAGCTTTAATGTTATGGAGGGCGAGTAGCTTAGTAAGTTATTTTTTTATATTATTTTATTATTTGTGTTGTTGGTTTTATGGTCTGTTAATTTTCACATATTTTTGTAAGTTTAACGAGCTCAAGACCAGTTGATAATAATTCTTAGTTAATTATTATTATTTTTGATTAGAGGAAAATTGAGAGCAACAAACATATATAGGCTATAGTTATAGTACTATTTCGAAAACAGCCACGATTTCTCGTCAGACTAATTCGTATAGTTTTGCTATTTCAGAGGATCTTATGGAGAGTCGAACCCACTCAATCTGATTGCAAGCGCAGCTGCCTAACCCATAGGCTATGCTGCGTGTAGTTTTGCAAGTTGCTTAAAACAAGTTTTCCTTTAATTGTTGTTTGTTATCTTGCCAACGGTATACACAATATTTTGGGCATTCTGTCTATATGTAAATCATGTATGCTGGACTTTTGTTTTTGTACATTCTTCTTTATATTTTTAGAAGATAGTTATTGTACATAACCCCGTGCTCCGGTATAAATTTATTTTGTTGTTGGTTTTATGGTCTGTTCATTTTCAATACCAGTTAATAATAATTTCCTGGCAAATGAGCGTGACCATGTGCGACGCTTGGACCCTGCGGATCCCCGAATACAAGATCTCAATGCGGAAATCAGACGACTGGTTGATCAACACAAACGCGTCAAATGGGAGAAGAACCTAAGCTCCTGCAACCTATCTGCAGGTGTTGGCAAACTATGGTCCACTGTGAAATCCTTGTCAAATCCGACCAAACTTAACGACAAAATATCCATCACCTTTGGTGATAAGGTGCAATCGAAAGCGAAAAGATGCGCGAGCGCTTTCTGCCGGCAATTTGCACTGCATCCTCCAGTGGACAAGGAAATTAGATGAGCTACCAAGGAAGCGCACAAACGAAAGAATAGCCAAGCGCCCGTTGCCATCATCACCACGGAGGTTAAGGAGGCCATACTGGGGTTCAAGCGTTCCAAATCCATCGGTCCTGAAGGTATATCCATGCTGATGCTAAAACATCTCGGAGAAGAGGGAGGTATCTAACAACTGTCTTCAATCTGTCTATGACCACCTTTGTCACTCCAGAAAAATGGAAACAGGCAAAGGTGGTGCCACTACTAAAGCCCGGCAAGCCGGCCAACGAGGGGGAGTCTTATCGACCGATATCACTCCTCTCGCCAGTAGTGAAGACCTTAGAGACGGTCCTTCTCCCTTACTACACTGGTAACTTGCGACTAGCCGAACATCAGCATGCATTCCGTAAAATGCATAGCACCACCACCGCGCTAAACGCCATCACCACTCAGATAGGTGCCGGTCTCAACCAACATCGTCCAAATGACAGGACCGTGCTAGTTGCTCTTGACAAGTCGAAAGCCTTTGATATGGTCAATCATGCGCAACTCATTAACGACCTCGAGGATTCAACTCTTCCGCCATGGCTAAAGCGTTGGACCTCCAACCATCTGAGTGGCCGGCAGTCATCGGTTGAATTTAGACTCGAAAGATTAAAACCCTGTATAATTAAACAAGGGGTGCCACAGGGTGGTGTCCGCTTTTGTTTAACTAGTATATATCGAGACTCCCTGTCGCACATCCCAAACTCTGAAGGGTCACATTTGATAACATTTTCAACTACGGTGCTCATGTAGTCGCGATGGCCAAAGTACAAAGCCGCAACAAAATCCTCAAGTCACTAGCTGGCAGTACTTGGGGAAAAGATAAAGAAACTTTACTGGCAACGTACAAGGCAATCGGCCAGCCGGATCTGAGCTACGCGACGCCTATATGGTTGCCGGGGATAGCAGACACACACTGGAGGTGGTTGCAGGCCTGCCAAAACAACACACTCAGAACTGCCGCGGGATGCCTCCTTATGTCTCCTGAGCATCACCTTCACAGTGAGGCAAAAATGCTCGGTGTAAAAGAGTATAGCGAGATGTTGACCAGGCAATTTCTGTTCAGCTGCTATAGACAGCAGCATCCGAACAGGAACCTGCTCAACGAAAATCCGCCTCCCAGAAGACTAAGGAGTCATCTCGGTAAGCACTATGATGAGATCAAATTTTCTCGCCGTTTGATCCAAAGGTGCATTGGCGGGCCCTCCATCTCATCCACACGCAGTCGGTAAACTCCTTTGTCAGCTCTCGTCCGGTGAATGCAGTCCTACAGCCACAAGCTCCACCTGTTACCGATGAGAAACGCCGCGAACTGCCTAGTGAGACAAGGGTCATGCTGGCCCTACTTCGTTCTGGATACTGTAACAGACTAAACTCTTACCTATCCAGACTAAACCCTGACATGCCAAATGTCTGCCGGCATGCGGCGTGTCTTTCCACGATACTAACCATCTGTTCATCTGCTCACCTGAGCCAACTCTTCTAACAGCAATTTCACCTTGGTCCACCCCTGTTGAAGCCGCGAGGTTTCTGTGACTCCCGTTAAAAGAGCCTGATGACAATGTTGGATAAAAGAGGTGATACTTTAGGCAGGTTAGACAGTCGCTACCACAACTACAACAACAACAACAGGAGTTTGCCAAACCACTGCCGAGGGGTGAACCCGTTTTGAAAAATTTGTTCAAACCACTTTTGATTTCACCTGTCCCAGGACTCAAACCTTGGACCTTCGGTGTGGTAGGCCGGCAACACTACCGCCACACCACGACGGCCGCCAATCAATATCTTACTAATAATATTACTTTCTTTAGACATTGAAATACAATTTTTCAGGTGCTTCCACATCGCTTTGCTGTCCCCTATATTGATTGTTATTTTGGTTTCATATACTTGGCCCTTTAGATCTTAATTAATTGTATATATTTACGCCTGGTGGAATTGTGTTATTTCTAACGGCCTGTTACCTTGGCGAGGTTGTAGGGGTGTAACTTTTTTTGTTGAAATCAGCTACATCAGTGGATGGATGCCTCTCACCGCTCATTACCCATATTATCCTTCCTTACGGAAGGAGGGGTGACATGACCTAGAAAGTTTCACTGGTCATAAATCGCTACAACGACAGTCGGGCAGTACCGCAAGGGAGTACCGGAGCGTATCGGGTTCAAATCCGGCCAAGGGCTGTTAATTCGACAACACTCCCCAAAACCTTCGGGGAGTGTTTTTGTTGTTACCACAACAACAACAAGAACAACAGATCAATCAACGTTTCAGAGTTGTGCCCTTTTCTAGTACAGAAATTAATTTTTTGCTCCATAGCAAAATATCGACACAAGTTAACTAATTGTTTACTATATGTCGAGCTGTTATAAAGATTTGCATTAAAATCACCGATAAATACGATCTTATCTTTGTAACTCATTGACTACTCACAATTTCATTAATATAAGTAATAAAATCTGCATCACTCGAGCGGGGTAAAAGATATATAACACTTATTTTATATTGCGGAAAAGTGTTTTTAATGTTTATGACTATGCACCAGATGTTTTATTAACTGCATTGTTATAAGATGTTTGGTATTCAATCGAGGCATGTACGTATGCTATAACTCCACCAGTGTGTCTACTATGAGAACCACATCGTATCAGTTTGTAAGTTGGTATCCGTAACTCTTGATTTGTTATGTCATCGGCGGAGCAGCTCTCTGAACATAAGATCAAATGTGTTTTTCGCACTTCTATAAGATGTTCTAGTTCACATTTATTGATGAAAATACCACTAATATTTAAGTATATACATTCCAGTTCCTGAATTTTTGTTGCTATATGCGCACTTTTTTTTTAGACTGAGCATGCTTTTTGAATGCAGGGCAATCTTTGCTGAACGTATAGTGATTAACATCGACATCAATAACTTTCTTTTGTACCAGTTCACTGCAGTTGACGCATTTAACAATGTTAGTGCGTTTGCCACAAGTTACTTTATTTGGGCACTCGCTGGCTTTGTGATTGTATCCCGAACATTTGAAGCACCTCAGAACAAGTATATCACTCAATAAATACTGTATTTGCTGCGTAATACTTTCATACGTTATAGCGTCTGTTTCAACTAACGGAATATAACTTTCCGATCTACGGGTGGCATTGTCATACAACTCTAAAACTTCAAAATCCTTCCCAGTGCAACATGGTTCTGTTTAGTTAGACATTCTACTAATCTATCGTTACTTATTTTTTCTGATAATCCAACTATCTTCATAATCTTTGTCATTTCACTTTTACCCTCTGTTTTCTCTGCTTCATATTCGGCTCCGATAGTCTCCCTAACTTTTAGTTGCACTTGTTCACAAGCGTCTTTGTTTTCGCATTCTACTATTATTGCACCCCATTTATCTCTTCAAAATTTCTGATAAGCCCCTTAGTAGGTTCAACTACCCTTTTAATGCTTCTTTATTTTCCTTTGCTTTTTTGCTCTTTGAATTTGGCACAACAACGCTGGCAGAGCGCAAATATATTACGCGGCCTTCACCGACAGAAAAAACAAAGTAAACAACAACAAAAAATAGAAGATCAGCAACTTATTGTAGCAGATCGACAGCAACAGGTTGAGAGGTGCGCTCAGCAGTTATCAAAAAAACGGACTTAAGGTCCGTGGATACAAAAAAAATTAAAAGGGCCAACTTGCCCTGTGAAGGAAACACAAAATTGAGTTTTACAATAAGCACTACTTTATTTAACACTACTAATCTAACTTATCACAACCGTTCCTTGTCCCGGACTCAACTAACTGGTTCCGTGGCCGCTGCTTCCCTTTATAGCCAATGTCCGGCAGCGGCGTGCGTGTTGCGCAATTGTTGACGGCTCGTTGCTTGTGAATATGTTCCGCCGTTTGTTCCCACAGGTGCGTTATGCATTGATTCTATTTCATAAGCATGTGAAATAGAATTATGCTGACGGTGCGTCTGGAGTAATGCAGTAGCATACGTATTAACTGCCGGTATTGACCATGGCCTTGAATTTGGGTGTTACGTTACCGTGCGACGTGGGAACGTACTTATGCTGACACTGCGGCACGTGTGATGGGTGAGTATGGGACCGTTGTATGTTGTGAAATACAATTGTGATGAGTAGGCAGAATGTGTTGCGATTAAACGTGGGAGCGTTGCAAGGGGTGAGACTGGCGTGTGTTAACTCTTCCCCGCTTAAGGATCTGCGTCCCGCGGATTAGGCAGATGAGGCTTACCCTCGTGTTGCCGTCCTCGAAAGCTTCTGTTTAGTAGTGATATCTTTAGCTCAGGGATCTTTACACCGGTCGTTATCTTCTTCCAAATTGCCCAGATGAGTAACGTGACCAGAATAAAAATTATGATTTCAGAGGTAATCAATACGTTGGTCTTCCTTCCGAGAAATTTAAGGAGCTTAATGTTGCCTGTGGTCATTTCGTGAACAAGGTTTATGTTGACTGCCAGAGTTTTGTTCCTGACGTTAGTAAGGATGGGCGGTAGTAGCTGTACCTCGGATTTGCTTGTACTCCAAAAGGTTTGGTTGTTAATTGTAACAGATTCGTTGTTCATCTGTAATATGAAAGAACCAGTTAAGTACTCAAAGGTTTTATCTGATCCTATGCTGCCATTGAAATTGTTGAGGAAAATAGTGTCCTCTTTTATAACTTCAATTGTGGACTCGTTGTAGGTAAGGTAACGACAATTAGCATCTCCCCCTTTGATGAGCCGAGGGAAACAATCTTCTTCTGCCAGTAGGTCGAGCGTCTTTTGCTCACAAATCATAGCTGCTGTAAGATATAAGCAGTTTCCCTTGATGCCATATGTTCGCTGTTGGTTTACCAGGATTGTTGAGTAGTTCAATTCAACTTGATGTCCGTGTTGTGATAGCTCGGGCGATTAGATGATTGTACCTTGTTTCTGTGACCTTTGGCATCGACACAACGTAGATTAGGAGGGTGCCGTTCGTGAAGATTGAGGGTTTGCTATATTCTATGGCCTCGATCACGTTGCTGTAAGGAAGGACCTCGACCTCGCTTATGAGCCTGTTGATTTCCTCTTTGCTTAATAGGTTAGTATTAACTACGCCGGCCTTGGCCATTTGACAAGCACGGACAAGCTCGTAAATGTCTTCTTTGAGGATCATTATTTTCCCTTGGATTTCCTGCATGATTTTTCCCATCCTGGTACGTTCATGGACATCATTCGTAACAGAGACGGCTGCGTTGATCACCTGCAACAACTCGTGAGTCGTTTGAAATATTTCAGAGTTTACCTGATATTGTTGTTCATTGTTGCTCAAAAGGGTGTCCTGCCTTTGGAGTACTTGGTCCCAGTCAGTTGCATCGGGCGAGCCGGCGATCCATTTCCATGCCGAGCCAATCCAGTTGATTGATCGTTTTGTTCGGGTCAGCTCAGGACCTCTCAAATCTTGCAGATACGTCTTTATTTTTGATAGGTGATAATTGAGCACATCGGTCATTGGATCGGTTTCATTGAGGTTGGCGATAGCATATTTTAATTTGTCAAAAATTCTCTCGCATTTCTCCAGATCTGTGGATGAGTTTAAAATGCCCGTCTATAATCCAGCCATATCCATCGCGGATCGTTACAATCGGTGAATCGATGCTGAATAAGCTATATGCTTCGGCGGTTGCTCCGAGGACAAGGAATACGAAAATGTTTAGTTTAATATTATTCTTATTTTCGATATGCTTTGGATTGAACATTATTAAAATTCGGTTATCAAATTCTTACTGTAAAATTAGATAGAAATCAACGTTAGTATACAAAATAATGAACAATAGCAAAAAATATTAGTATAAAAGAAACTACGTGTTCTACATGTTTGAGTTACTAGCGCGAATTACTTGACATATAAATTTTTTTGTACATGCTTCTTACTTAGCGATGGAGAAATTCTTTAATTTTTAATACCATTTTTTCAAATTTAACTTGTTTAGCGATTTGCAATTAATGAAAATTTCTTAAGTTCTAATATTATTACTAATGAGTGGAGTCCGGGAAGTTAAGGGCCATGAAGGGTTTATACAGGACCAGGAAGTGATGTTGGGAGTGGAAGTTTCTGACAATTAGTTTTTCAGTTACTGTTAGTTTATTAGAAAGCATTAGTAAGTTAATAGTGTTAGTTAGATTAGTATTGGTTTTTTGTTTTTTCTGTTGCGGATTAGTAAGTAAGCTTTTTAGTTTAGTTTGTTAGTATTAGTAAGTTTTCTCTTTTTTCGAGGAATGTTTCCCCTTTTTTATGTTTTTTAAAGAAAGAAGAAATTTTGTGAATTTTGTAAACACACATGTGTAGTAGAAAAAATTCCATGGACTTTTTTTAAAGTGTAAGAGAGATAAGTTTTTTCTGTAAAAATAGCTTAAAACTCAATAGTTGTTTAGCATCAAAAGAAAGGCTATTAAATTACCTTTCATTTGGTGCTAATTGCGTTAAATTCGCTAAATGATTTATTGTAAATATTTTAAATTTTGTAAACACTTATATGTGATCAGAACGAATGTCATGTATTTTGTAAATTTCAGTAAAAATAGCTAATTTTGTATTTATGTACATATAATAACTTTAAAAAAAATTTTATATTGTTTTTATTCAAATATGTATCCTTATTTTGATTAAAACAGATTTAAAAACCGAAGTTGTGTTGAATTATTTGGATATTTATTTCTCAATTTAGGCGATTTTTTGGGCTTTTTGCCTTTTTTTTGGGTATTTTTTGGGCATACCATGTTTCAGATCTGGCAACCCTGTGAAAATTGCAACCCTTTGTTTTGGGAAATTTTCTTACGTAGAACGGCGTAGATATACTTTTTCTTACGGCGTTTATGAATGTGTGCGAGGGTGATGCAAGGTCACACGTACACGAAATGTACATGGGGAAAGTGATTAATATCTGCACGCCGCCCATACAAAACTATCCATTTTTTTATCTTCATTTGTGGATAGCGCGACCTATGTTTTATCCACTTTTTTATCTGCGTATGGTTGGTAGGGTAGATGTAGGAACATGTATCTGGTGGTATGCGTGAAGTTTTTCGTGAAAGTTTATATCTGTCGTTTCCCGTCAGTTATAATCCCTTAAATGTATTTGTGTCCTTCGGCTTTGAGTGGAAATGGAGGGGCGAACATTTTCCGTTTATGAGGTTCGATCGTCAAACGAATCTAGGGCAATGATTTCAATTTAAAGTTGAGTCAAGGAGTGCAGAAGCCTTTACCCGGTTGTCGTGTAGTTTTTATTAGTTAATAAAAACCGATAGAAAATAATTTTTGGTGAACCGTTTTAACGGTTTGGTTGTTAAAACGGGTATTAATGTGGTTCGAATTAACAAAAACTATTCTGGCCAAAATTGTGCAAACAACAAATAATTTAAGTGAACAAGGCAAAAACTGAATATTGACAAACAAGGCAAATAAAATCAACTTAGGCAAACGGAGGTAACCTAGTTGATCTATTTAAAAAAAAGATTACTAAAGGCGCACCGTGATCATACACCAACAACAAAAATCGAATATGCAGAAATAAGGAAAAGCTATCAACACGCCAGAGCACTTATAAATAAGTATCAAGTATTATCAAACAAAGTAGTAAAAATTAGATCTAGTATTAAGTTTTTTTTAAAGTGGAGGAAGTCAAAACTAATTCCTAAATTTATAAAAAGTTCGACTAGATGTAATAAAGTATCTGCATTTGACCGAGACACACACACAGCTATAGACAGAACTTTAAACAGATACACATATTCTTACAACATATTAAAAAGACAACAACAGCAGGTTGAAAATATAAGAACGAACCTTAAGAAGCAAATGAGCGAGGATGATTTTGAAGGTTTCATGAGAAGAGAGGATAATATCATCAACAAACTTACAATACCATTGAAAAATAAACAAGAAACAAAACATGAGAAATCTAATTTTGGCCAACAACAACAAAAACGATGAGTGGTTTGCAAACAAAACTAAAGTAGACTTTCCAGCTGATATAAAAACTATATTGGCGATGGGTCCAAAGTTCGCGATCCCAGTAGCAATGGAACTTAATGACTATAACAATAAAATGACGACGTATAGAGTTCAAAGTCAAGATCCCCCTTCAAAATTGAAAAATAAAAACAACAGTCTCGTGGATAAACTGTTTAGAATCAAAAGAAAGGCTATTAAATTACCTTTTATTTGATCCTAATTTCGTTAAAATCGCAAAATAATTGATTGTAAATTTTGTGAATTTTGTAAACACATATGTGTAGTAGAAAAAAATCCATGGACTTTTTTTAAAGTGTAAGAGAGATAAGTTTTTTCTGTAAAAATAACTTAAAACTCAATAGTTGTTTAGCATCAAAAGAAAGGCTATTAAATTACCTTTCATTTGATGCTAATTTCGTTAAAATCACAAAATAATTGATTGTAAATTTTGTGAATTTTGTAAACACACATGTGTAGTAGAAAAAAATCCATGGACTTTTTTTAAAGTGTAAGAAAGATAAGTTTTTTCTGTAAAAATAACTTAAAGTTCAATATTTGTTTAGCATCAAAAGAAAGGCTATTAAATTACCTTTCATTTGATGCTAATTTCGTTAAAATCGCAAAATAATTGATTGTAAATTTTGTGAATTTTGTAAACACATATGTGTAGTAGAAAAAAATCCATGGACTTTTTTTAAAGTGTAAGAGAGATAAGTTTTTTGTGTAAAAATAACTTAAAACTCACTAGTTGTTTAGCATCAAAAGAAAGGCTATTCAATTACCTTTCATTTGATGCTAATTTCGTTAAAATCGCACAATAGTTGATTGTAAATTTTGTGAATTTTGTAAACACACATGTGTAGTAGAAAAAAATCCATGTACTTTTTTTAAAGTGTAAGAGAGATAAGTTTTTTCTGTAAAAATAACTTAAAACTCAATAGTTGTTTAGCATCAAAAGAAAGGCTATTAAATTACCTTTCATTTGATGCTTATTTCGTTAAAATCGCAAAATAATTGATTGTAAATTTTGTGAATTTTGTAAACACATATGTGTAGCAGAAAAAATCCATGGACTTTTTTTAAAGTGTAAGAGAGATAAGTTTTTTCTGTAAAAATAACTTTAAACTCAATAGTTGCTTAGCATCAAAAGAAAGGCTATTAAATTACCTTTCATTTGATGCTAATTTCGTTAAAATCGCAAAATAATTGATTGTAAAGTTTGTGAATTTTGTAAACACACATGTGTAGTAGAAAAAAATCCATGGACTTTTTTTAAAGTGTAAGAAAGATAAGTTTTTTCTGTAAAAATAACTTAAAGTTCAATAGTTGTTTAGCATCAAAAGAAAGGCTATTAAACTACCTTTCATTTGATGCTTATTTCGTTAAAATCTCAAAATAATTGGTTGTAAATTTTGTGAATTTTGTAAACACACATGTGTAGTAGAAAAAAATCCATGGACTTTTTTTAAAGTGTAAGAAAGATAAGTTTTTTCTGTAAAAATAACTTAAAATTCAATAGTTGTTTAGCATCAAAAGAAAGGCTTTTAAATTGCCTTTCATTTGATGCTAATTTCGTTAAAATCGCAAAATAGTTTATTGTAAATTTTGTGAATTTTGTAAACACACATGTGTAGTAGAAAAAATTCCATGGACTTTTTTTAAAGTGTAAGAGAGATAAGTTTTTTCTGTAAAAATAACTTAAAACTCAATAGTTGTTTAACATCAAAAGAAAGGCTATTAAATTACCTTTCATTTGGTGCTAATTGCGTTAAATTCGCTAAATGATTTATTGTAAATATTTTAAATTTTGTAAACACTTATATGTGATCAGAACGAATGTCATGTATTTTGTAAATTTCAGTAAAAATAGCTAATTTTGTATTTATGTACATATAATAACTTTAAAAAAAATTTTATATTGTTTTTATTCAAATATGTATCCTTATTTTGATTAAACAGATTTAAAAACCGAATTTGTGTTGAATTATTTGGATATTTATTTCTCAATTTAGGCGATTTTTTGGGCTTTTTGCCTTTTTTTTGGGTATTTTTTGGGCATACCATGTTTCAGATCTGGCAACCCTGTGAAAATTGCAACCCTTTGTTTTGGGCAATTTTCTTACGTAGAACGGCGTAGATATACTTTTTCTTACGGCGTTTATGAATGTGTGCGAGGGTGATGCAAGGTCACACGTACACGAAATGTACATTGGGAAAGTGGATAATATCTGCACGCCGCCCATACAAAACTATCCATTTTTTTATCTTCATTTGTGGATAGCGCGACCTATGTTTTATCCACTTTTTTATCTGCGTATGGTTGGTAGGGTAGATGTAGGAACATGTATCTGGTGGTATGCGTGAAGTTTTTCGTGAAAGTTTATATCTGTCGTTTCCCGTCAGTTATAATCCCTTAAATGTATTTGTGTCCTTCGGCTTTGAGTGGAAATGGAGGGGCGAACATTTTCCGTTTATGAGGTTCGATAGTCAAACGAATCTAGGGCAATGATTTAAATTTAAAGTTGAGTCAAGGAGTGCAGAAGCCTTTACCCGGTTGTCGTGTAGTTTTTATTAGTTAATAAAAACCGATAGAAAATAATTTTTGGTGAACCGTTTTAACGGTTTGGTTGTTAAAACGGGTATTAATGTGGTTCGAATTAACAAAAACTATTCTGGCCAAAATTGTGCAAACAACAAATAATTTAAGTGAACAAGGCAAAAACTGAATATTGACAAACAAGGCAAATAAAATCAACTTAGGCAAACGGAGGTAACTTAGTTGATCTATTTAAAAAAAAGATTACTAAAGGCGCACCGTGATCATACATCAACAACAAAAATCGAATATGCAGAAATAAGGAAAAGCTATCAACACGCCAGAGCACTTATAAATAAGTATCAAGTATTATCAAACAAAGTAGTAAAAATTAGATCTAGTATTAAGTTTTTTTTAAAGTGGAGGAAGTCAAAACTAATTCCTAAATTTATAAAAAGTTCGACTAGATGTAATAAAGTATCTGCATTTGACCGAGACACACACACAGCTATAGACAGAACTTTAAACAGATACACATATTCTTACAACATATTAAAAAGACAACAACAGCAGGTTGAAAATATAAGAACGAACCTTAAGAAGCAAATGAGCGAGGATGATTTTGAAGGTTTCATGAGAAGAGAGGATAATATCATCAACAAACTTACAATACCATTGAAAAATAAACAAGAAACAAAACATGAGAAATCTAATTTTGGCCAACAACAACAAAAACGATGAGTGGTTTGCAAACAAAACTAAAGTAGACTTTCTAGCTGATATAAAAACTATATTGGCGATGGGTCCAAAGTTCGCGATCCCAGTAGCAATGGAACTTAATGACTATAACAATAAAATGACGACGTATAGAGTTCAAAGTCAAGATCCCCCTTCAAAATTGAAAAATAAAAACAACAGTCTCGTGGATAAACTGTTTAGAATCAAAAGAAAGGCTATTAAATTACCTTTCATTTGATAATAATTTCGTTAAAATCGCAAAATAATTGATTGTAAATTTTGTGAATTTTGTAAACACATATGTGTAGTAGAAAAAAATCCATGGACTTTTTTTAAAGTGTAAGAGAGATAAGTTTTTTCCGTAAAAATAACTTAAAACTCAATAGTTGTTTAGCATCAAAAGAAAGGCTATTAAATTACCTTTCATTTGATGCTAATTTCGTTAAAATCGCAAAATAGTTTATTGTAAATTTTGTGAATTTTGTAAACACACATGTGTAGTAGAAAAAAATCCATGGACTTTTTTTAAAGTGTAAGAGAGATAAGTTTTTTCTGTAAAAATAACTTAAAACTCAATAGTTGTTTAGCATCAAAAGAAAGGCTATTAAATTACCTTTCATTTGATGCTTATTTCGTTAAAATCGCAAAATAATTGATTGTAAATTTTGTGAATTTTGTAAACACATATGTGTAGCAGAAAAAAATCCATGGACTTTTTTTAAAGTGTAAGAGAGATAAGTTTTTTCTGTAAAAATAACTTAAAACTCAATAGTTGCTTAGCATCAAAAGAAAGGCTATTAAATTACCTTTCATTTGATGCTAATTTCGTTAAAATCGCAAAATAATTGATTGTAAAGTTTGTGAATTTTGTAAACACACATGTATAGTAGAAAAAAATCCATGGACTTTTTTTAAAGTGTAAGAAAGATAAGTTTTTTCTGTAAAAATAACTTAAAATTCAATAGTTGTTTAGCATCAAAAGAAAGGCTTTTAAATTGCCTTTCATTTGATGCTAATTTCGTTAAAATCGCAAAATAATTTATTGTAAATTTTGTGAATTTTGTAAACACACATGTGTAGTAGAAAAAATTCCATGGACTTTTTTTAAAGTGTAAGAGAGATAAGTTTTTTCTGTAAAAATAGCTTAAAACTCAATAGTTGTTTAGCATCAAAAGAAAGGCTATTAAATTACCTTTCATTTGGTGCTAATTGCGTTAAATTCGCTAAATGATTTATTGTAAATATTTTAAATTTTGTAAACACTTATATGTGATCAGAACGAATGTCATGTATTTTGTAAATTTCAGTAAAAATAGCTAATTTTGTATTTATGTACATATAATAACTTTAAAAAAAATTTTATATTGTTTTTATTCAAATATGTATCCTTATTTTGATTAAAACAGATTTAAAAACCGAAGTTGTGTTGAATTATTTGGATATTTATTTCTCAATTTAGGCGATTTTTTGGGCTTTTTGCCTTTTTTTTGGGTATTTTTTGGGCATACCATGTTTCAGATCTGGCAACCCTGTGAAAATTGCAACCCTTTGTTTTGGGAAATTTTCTTACGTAGAACGGCGTAGATATACTTTTTCTTACGGCGTTTATGAATGTGTGCGAGGGTGATGCAAGGTCACACGTACACGAAATGTACATGGGGAAAGTGATTAATATCTGCACGCCGCCCATACAAAACTATCCATTTTTTTATCTTCATTTGTGGATAGCGCGACCTATGTTTTATCCACTTTTTTATCTGCGTATGGTTGGTAGGGTAGATGTAGGAACATGTATCTGGTGGTATGCGTGAAGTTTTTCGTGAAAGTTTATATCTGTCGTTTCCCGTCAGTTATAATCCCTTAAATGTATTTGTGTCCTTCGGCTTTGAGTGGAAATGGAGGGGCGAACATTTTCCGTTTATGAGGTTCGATCGTCAAACGAATCTAGGGCAATGATTTCAATTTAAAGTTGAGTCAAGGAGTGCAGAAGCCTTTACCCGGTTGTCGTGTAGTTTTTATTAGTTAATAAAAACCGATAGAAAATAATTTTTGGTGAACCGTTTTAACGGTTTGGTTGTTAAAACGGGTATTAATGTGGTTCGAATTAACAAAAACTATTCTGGCCAAAATTGTGCAAACAACAAATAATTTAAGTGAACAAGGCAAAAACTGAATATTGACAAACAAGGCAAATAAAATCAACTTAGGCAAACGGAGGTAACCTAGTTGATCTATTTAAAAAAAAGATTACTAAAGGCGCACCGTGATCATACACCAACAACAAAAATCGAATATGCAGAAATAAGGAAAAGCTATCAACACGCCAGAGCACTTATAAATAAGTATCAAGTATTATCAAACAAAGTAGTAAAAATTAGATCTAGTATTAAGTTTTTTTTAAAGTGGAGGAAGTCAAAACTAATTCCTAAATTTATAAAAAGTTCGACTAGATGTAATAAAGTATCTGCATTTGACCGAGACACACACACAGCTATAGACAGAACTTTAAACAGATACACATATTCTTACAACATATTAAAAAGACAACAACAGCAGGTTGAAAATATAAGAACGAACCTTAAGAAGCAAATGAGCGAGGATGATTTTGAAGGTTTCATGAGAAGAGAGGATAATATCATCAACAAACTTACAATACCATTGAAAAATAAACAAGAAACAAAACATGAGAAATCTAATTTTGGCCAACAACAACAAAAACGATGAGTGGTTTGCAAACAAAACTAAAGTAGACTTTCCAGCTGATATAAAAACTATATTGGCGATGGGTCCAAAGTTCGCGATCCCAGTAGCAATGGAACTTAATGACTATAACAATAAAATGACGACGTATAGAGTTCAAAGTCAAGATCCCCCTTCAAAATTGAAAAATAAAAACAACAGTCTCGTGGATAAACTGTTTAGAATCAAAAGAAAGGCTATTAAATTACCTTTTATTTGATCCTAATTTCGTTAAAATCGCAAAATAATTGATTGTAAATTTTGTGAATTTTGTAAACACATATGTGTAGTAGAAAAAAATCCATGGACTTTTTTTAAAGTCTAAGAGAGATAAGTTTTTTCTGTAAAAATAACTTAAAACTCAATAGTTGTTTAGCATCAAAAGAAAGGCTATTAAATTACCTTTCATTTGATGCTAATTTCGTTAAAATCACAAAATAATTGATTGTAAATTTTGTGAATTTTGTAAACACACATGTGTAGTAGAAAAAAATCCATGGACTTTTTTTAAAGTGTAAGAAAGATAAGTTTTTTCTGTAAAAATAACTTAAAGTTCAATATTTGTTTAGCATCAAAAGAAAGGCTATTAAATTACCTTTCATTTGATGCTAATTTCGTTAAAATCGCAAAATAATTGATTGTAAATTTTGTGAATTTTGTAAACACATATGTGTAGTAGAAAAAAATCCATGGACTTTTTTTAAAGTGTAAGAGAGATAAGTTTTTTGTGTAAAAATAACTTAAAACTCACTAGTTGTTTAGCATCAAAAGAAAGGCTATTCAATTACCTTTCATTTGATGCTAATTTCGTTAAAATCGCACAATAGTTGATTGTAAATTTTGTGAATTTTGTAAACACACATGTGTAGTAGAAAAAAATCCATGGACTTTTTTTAAAGTGTAAGAGAGATAAGTTTTTTCTGTAAAAATAACTTAAAACTCAATAGTTGTTTAGCATCAAAAGAAAGGCTATTAAATTACCTTTCATTTGATGCTTATTTCGTTAAAATCGCAAAATAATTGATTGTAAATTTTGTGAATTTTGTAAACACATATGTGTAGCAGAAAAAATCCATGGACTTTTTTTAAAGTGTAAGAGAGATAAGTTTTTTCTGTAAAAATAACTTTAAACTCAATAGTTGCTTAGCATCAAAAGAAAGGCTATTAAATTACCTTTCATTTGATGCTAATTTCGTTAAAATCGCAAAATAATTGATTGTAAAGTTTGTGAATTTTGTAAACACACATGTGTAGTAGAAAAAAATCCATGGACTTTTTTTAAAGTGTAAGAAAGATAAGTTTTTTCTGTAAAAATAACTTAAAGTTCAATAGTTGTTTAGCATCAAAAGAAAGGCTATTAAACTACCTTTCATTTGATGCTTATTTCGTTAAAATCTCAAAATAATTGGTTGTAAATTTTGTGAATTTTGTAAACACACATGTGTAGTAGAAAAAAATCCATGGACTTTTTTTAAAGTGTAAGAAAGATAAGTTTTTTCTGTAAAAATAACTTAAAATTCAATAGTTGTTTAGCATCAAAAGAAAGGCTTTTAAATTGCCTTTCATTTGATGCTAATTTCGTTAAAATCGCAAAATAGTTTATTGTAAATTTTGTGAATTTTGTAAACACACATGTGTAGTAGAAAAAATTCCATGGACTTTTTTTAAAGTGTAAGAGAGATAAGTTTTTTCTGTAAAAATAACTTAAAACTCAATAGTTGTTTAACATCAAAAGAAAGGCTATTAAATTACCTTTCATTTGGTGCTAATTGCGTTAAATTCGCTAAATGATTTATTGTAAATATTTTAAATTTTGTAAACACTTATATGTGATCAGAACGAATGTCATGTATTTTGTAAATTTCAGTAAAAATAGCTAATTTTGTATTTATGTACATATAATAACTTTAAAAAAAATTTTATATTGTTTTTATTCAAATATGTATCCTTATTTTGATTAAACAGATTTAAAAACCGAATTTGTGTTGAATTATTTGGATATTTATTTCTCAATTTAGGCGATTTTTTGGGCTTTTTGCCTTTTTTTTGGGTATTTTTTGGGCATACCATGTTTCAGATCTGGCAACCCTGTGAAAATTGCAACCCTTTGTTTTGGGCAATTTTCTTACGTAGAACGGCGTAGATATACTTTTTCTTACGGCGTTTATGAATGTGTGCGAGGGTGATGCAAGGTCACACGTACACGAAATGTACATTGGGAAAGTGGATAATATCTGCACGCCGCCCATACAAAACTATCCATTTTTTTATCTTCATTTGTGGATAGCGCGACCTATGTTTTATCCACTTTTTTATCTGCGTATGGTTGGTAGGGTAGATGTAGGAACATGTATCTGGTGGTATGCGTGAAGTTTTTCGTGAAAGTTTATATCTGTCGTTTCCCGTCAGTTATAATCCCTTAAATGTATTTGTGTCCTTCGGCTTTGAGTGGAAATGGAGGGGCGAACATTTTCCGTTTATGAGGTTCGATAGTCAAACGAATCTAGGGCAATGATTTAAATTTAAAGTTGAGTCAAGGAGTGCAGAAGCCTTTACCCGGTTGTCGTGTAGTTTTTATTAGTTAATAAAAACCGATAGAAAATAATTTTTGGTGAACCGTTTTAACGGTTTGGTTGTTAAAACGGGTATTAATGTGGTTCGAATTAACAAAAACTATTCTGGCCAAAATTGTGCAAACAACAAATAATTTAAGTGAACAAGGCAAAAACTGAATATTGACAAACAAGGCAAATAAAATCAACTTAGGCAAACGGAGGTAACTTAGTTGATCTATTTAAAAAAAAGATTACTAAAGGCGCACCGTGATCATACATCAACAACAAAAATCGAATATGCAGAAATAAGGAAAAGCTATCAACACGCCAGAGCACTTATAAATAAGTATCAAGTATTATCAAACAAAGTAGTAAAAATTAGATCTAGTATTAAGTTTTTTTTAAAGTGGAGGAAGTCAAAACTAATTCCTAAATTTATAAAAAGTTCGACTAGATGTAATAAAGTATCTGCATTTGACCGAGACACACACACAGCTATAGACAGAACTTTAAACAGATACACATATTCTTACAACATATTAAAAAGACAACAACAGCAGGTTGAAAATATAAGAACGAACCTTAAGAAGCAAATGAGCGAGGATGATTTTGAAGGTTTCATGAGAAGAGAGGATAATATCATCAACAAACTTACAATACCATTGAAAAATAAACAAGAAACAAAACATGAGAAATCTAATTTTGGCCAACAACAACAAAAACGATGAGTGGTTTGCAAACAAAACTAAAGTAGACTTTCTAGCTGATATAAAAACTATATTGGCGATGGGTCCAAAGTTCGCGATCCCAGTAGCAATGGAACTTAATGACTATAACAATAAAATGACGACGTATAGAGTTCAAAGTCAAGATCCCCCTTCAAAATTGAAAAATAAAAACAACAGTCTCGTGGATAAACTGTTTAGAATCAAAAGAAAGGCTATTAAATTACCTTTCATTTGATAATAATTTCGTTAAAATCGCAAAATAATTGATTGTAAATTTTGTGAATTTTGTAAACACATATGTGTAGTAGAAAAAAATCCATGGACTTTTTTTAAAGTGTAAGAGAGATAAGTTTTTTCCGTAAAAATAACTTAAAACTCAATAGTTGTTTAGCATCAAAAGAAAGGCTATTAAATTACCTTTCATTTGATGCTAATTTCGTTAAAATCGCAAAATAGTTTATTGTAAATTTTGTGAATTTTGTAAACACACATGTGTAGTAGAAAAAAATCCATGGACTTTTTTTAAAGTGTAAGAGAGATAAGTTTTTTCTGTAAAAATAACTTAAAACTCAATAGTTGTTTAGCATCAAAAGAAAGGCTATTAAATTACCTTTCATTTGATGCTTATTTCGTTAAAATCGCAAAATAATTGATTGTAAATTTTGTGAATTTTGTAAACACATATGTGTAGCAGAAAAAAATCCATGGACTTTTTTTAAAGTGTAAGAGAGATAAGTTTTTTCTGTAAAAATAACTTAAAACTCAATAGTTGCTTAGCATCAAAAGAAAGGCTATTAAATTACCTTTCATTTGATGCTAATTTCGTTAAAATCGCAAAATAATTTATTGTAAAGTTTGTGAATTTTGTAAACACACATGTATAGTAGAAAAAAATCCATGGACTTTTTTTAAAGTGTAAGAAAGATAAGTTTTTTCTGTAAAAATAACTTAAAATTCAATAGTTGTTTAGCATCAAAAGAAAGGCTTTTAAATTGCCTTTCATTTGATGCTAATTTCGTTAAAATCGCAAAATAATTTATTGTAAATTTTGTGAATTTTGTAAACACACATGTGTAGTAGAAAAAATTCCATGGACTTTTTTTAAAGTGTAAGAGAGATAAGTTTTTTCTGTAAAAATACCTTAAAACTCAATAGTTGTTTAGCATCAAAAGAAAGGCTATTAAATTACCTTTCATTTGGTGCTAATTGCGTTAAATTCGCTAAATGATTTATTGTAAATATTTTAAATTTTGTAAACACTTATATGTGATCAGAACGAATGTCATGTATTTTGTAAATTTCAGTAAAAATAGCTAATTTTGTATTTATGTACATATAATAACTTTAAAAAAAATTTTATATTGTTTTTATTCAAATATGTATCCTTATTTTGATTAAAACAGATTTAAAAACCGAAGTTGTGTTGAATTATTTGGATATTTATTTCTCAATTTAGGCGATTTTTTGGGCTTTTTGCCTTTTTTTTGGGTATTTTTTGGGCATACCATGTTTCAGATCTGGCAACCCTGTGAAAATTGCAACCCTTTGTTTTGGGAAATTTTCTTACGTAGAACGGCGTAGATATACTTTTTCTTACGGCGTTTATGAATGTGTGCGAGGGTGATGCAAGGTCACACGTACACGAAATGTACATGGGGAAAGTGATTAATATCTGCACGCCGCCCATACAAAACTATCCATTTTTTTATCTTCATTTGTGGATAGCGCGACCTATGTTTTATCCACTTTTTTATCTGCGTATGGTTGGTAGGGTAGATGTAGGAACATGTATCTGGTGGTATGCGTGAAGTTTTTCGTGAAAGTTTATATCTGTCGTTTCCCGTCAGTTATAATCCCTTAAATGTATTTGTGTCCTTCGGCTTTGAGTGGAAATGGAGGGGCGAACATTTTCCGTTTATGAGGTTCGATCGTCAAACGAATCTAGGGCAATGATTTCAATTTAAAGTTGAGTCAAGGAGTGCAGAAGCCTTTACCCGGTTGTCGTGTAGTTTTTATTAGTTAATAAAAACCGATAGAAAATAATTTTTGGTGAACCGTTTTAACGGTTTGGTTGTTAAAACGGGTATTAATGTGGTTCGAATTAACAAAAACTATTCTGGCCAAAATTGTGCAAACAACAAATAATTTAAGTGAACAAGGCAAAAACTGAATATTGACAAACAAGGCAAATAAAATCAACTTAGGCAAACGGAGGTAACCTAGTTGATCTATTTAAAAAAAAGATTACTAAAGGCGCACCGTGATCATACACCAACAACAAAAATCGAATATGCAGAAATAAGGAAAAGCTATCAACACGCCAGAGCACTTATAAATAAGTATCAAGTATTATCAAACAAAGTAGTAAAAATTAGATCTAGTATTAAGTTTTTTTTAAAGTGGAGGAAGTCAAAACTAATTCCTAAATTTATAAAAAGTTCGACTAGATGTAATAAAGTATCTGCATTTGACCGAGACACACACACAGCTATAGACAGAACTTTAAACAGATACACATATTCTTACAACATATTAAAAAGACAACAACAGCAGGTTGAAAATATAAGAACGAACCTTAAGAAGCAAATGAGCGAGGATGATTTTGAAGGTTTCATGAGAAGAGAGGATAATATCATCAACAAACTTACAATACCATTGAAAAATAAACAAGAAACAAAACATGAGAAATCTAATTTTGGCCAACAACAACAAAAACGATGAGTGGTTTGCAAACAAAACTAAAGTAGACTTTCCAGCTGATATAAAAACTATATTGGCGATGGGTCCAAAGTTCGCGATCCCAGTAGCAATGGAACTTAATGACTATAACAATAAAATGACGACGTATAGAGTTCAAAGTCAAGATCCCCCTTCAAAATTGAAAAATAAAAACAACAGTCTCGTGGATAAACTGTTTAGAATCAAAAGAAAGGCTATTAAATTACCTTTTATTTGATCCTAATTTCGTTAAAATCGCAAAATAATTGATTGTAAATTTTGTGAATTTTGTAAACACATATGTGTAGTAGAAAAAAATCCATGGACTTTTTTTAAAGTGTAAGAGAGATAAGTTTTTTCTGTAAAAATAACTTAAAACTCAATAGTTGTTTAGCATCAAAAGAAAGGCTATTAAATTACCTTTCATTTGATGCTAATTTCGTTAAAATCACAAAATAATTGATTGTAAATTTTGTGAATTTTGTAAACACACATGTGTAGTAGAAAAAAATCCATGGACTTTTTTTAAAGTGTAAGAAAGATAAGTTTTTTCTGTAAAAATAACTTAAAGTTCAATATTTGTTTAGCATCAAAAGAAAGGCTATTAAATTACCTTTCATTTGATGCTAATTTCGTTAAAATCGCAAAATAATTGATTGTAAATTTTGTGAATTTTGTAAACACATATGTGTAGTAGAAAAAAATCCATGGACTTTTTTTAAAGTGTAAGAAAGATAAGTTTTTTCTGTAAAAATAACTTAAAGTTCAATATTTGTTTAGCATCAAAAGAAAGGCTATTAAATTACCTTTCATTTGATGCTAATTTCGTTAAAATCGCAAAATAATTGATTGTAAAGTTTGTGAATTTTGTAAACACACATGTATAGTAGAAAAAAATCCATGGACTTTTTTTAAAGTGTAAGAAAGATAAGTTTTTTCTGTAAAAATAACTTAAAATTCAATAGTTGTTTAGCATCAAAAGAAAGGCTTTTAAATTGCCTTTCATTTGATGCTAATTTCGTTAAAATCGCAAAATAATTTATTGTAAATTTTGTGAATTTTGTAAACACACATGTGTAGTAGAAAAAATTCCATGGACTTTTTTTAAAGTGTAAGAGAGATAAGTTTTTTCTGTAAAAATAACTTAAAACTCAATAGTTGTTTAGCATCAAAAGAAAGGCTATTAAATTACCTTTCATTTGATGCTAATTTCGTTAAAATCGCAAAATAATTGATTGTAAATTTTGTGAATTTTGTAAACACACATGTGTAGTAGAAAAAAATCCATGGACTTTTTTTAAAGTGTAAGAAAGATAAGTTTTTTCTGTAAAAATAACTTAAAGTTCAATATTTGTTTAGCATCAAAAGAAAGGCTATTAAATTACCTTTCATTTGATGCTAATTTCGTTAAAATCGCAAAATAGTTTATTGTAAATTTTGTGAATTTTGTAAACACACATGTGTAGTAGAAAAAAATCCATGGACTTTTTTTAAAGTGTAAGAGAGATAAGTTTTTTCTGTAAAAATAACTTAAAACTCAATAGTTGTTTAGCATCAAAAGAAAGGCTATTAAATTACCTTTCATTTGATGCTTATTTCGTTAAAATCGCAAAATAATTGATTGTAAATTTTGTGAATTTTGTAAACACATATGTGTAGCAGAAAAAAATCCATGGACTTTTTTTAAAGTGTAAGAGAGATAAGTTTTTTCTGTAAAAATAACTTAAAACTCAATAGTTGCTTAGCATCAAAAGAAAGGCTATTAAATTACCTTTCATTTGATGCTAATTTCGTTAAAATCGCAAAATAATTGATTGTAAAGTTTGTGAATTTTGTAAACACACATGTATAGTAGAAAAAAATCCATGGACTTTTTTTAAAGTGTAAGAAAGATAAGTTTTTTCTGTAAAAATAACTTAAAATTCAATAGTTGTTTAGCATCAAAAGAAAGGCTTTTAAATTGCCTTTCATTTGATGCTAATTTCGTTAAAATCGCAAAATAATTTATTGTAAATTTTGTGAATTTTGTAAACACACATGTGTAGTAGAAAAAATTCCATGGACTTTTTTTAAAGTGTAAGAGAGATAAGTTTTTTCTGTAAAAATACCTTAAAACTCAATAGTTGTTTAGCATCAAAAGAAAGGCTATTAAATTACCTTTCATTTGGTGCTAATTGCGTTAAATTCGCTAAATGATTTATTGTAAATATTTTAAATTTTGTAAACACTTATATGTGATCAGAACGAATGTCATGTATTTTGTAAATTTCAGTAAAAATAGCTAATTTTGTATTTATGTACATATAATAACTTTAAAAAAAATTTTATATTGTTTTTATTCAAATATGTATCCTTATTTTGATTAAAACAGATTTAAAAACCGAAGTTGTGTTGAATTATTTGGATATTTATTTCTCAATTTAGGCGATTTTTTGGGCTTTTTGCCTTTTTTTTGGGTATTTTTTGGGCATACCATGTTTCAGATCTGGCAACCCTGTGAAAATTGCAACCCTTTGTTTTGGGAAATTTTCTTACGTAGAACGGCGTAGATATACTTTTTCTTACGGCGTTTATGAATGTGTGCGAGGGTGATGCAAGGTCACACGTACACGAAATGTACATGGGGAAAGTGATTAATATCTGCACGCCGCCCATACAAAACTATCCATTTTTTTATCTTCATTTGTGGATAGCGCGACCTATGTTTTATCCACTTTTTTATCTGCGTATGGTTGGTAGGGTAGATGTAGGAACATGTATCTGGTGGTATGCGTGAAGTTTTTCGTGAAAGTTTATATCTGTCGTTTCCCGTCAGTTATAATCCCTTAAATGTATTTGTGTCCTTCGGCTTTGAGTGGAAATGGAGGGGCGAACATTTTCCGTTTATGAGGTTCGATCGTCAAACGAATCTAGGGCAATGATTTCAATTTAAAGTTGAGTCAAGGAGTGCAGAAGCCTTTACCCGGTTGTCGTGTAGTTTTTATTAGTTAATAAAAACCGATAGAAAATAATTTTTGGTGAACCGTTTTAACGGTTTGGTTGTTGTGGTTCGAATTAACAAAAACTATTCTGGCCAAAATTGTGCAAACAACAAATAATTTAAGTGAACAAGGCAAAAACTGAATATTGACAAACAAGGCAAATAAAATCAACTTAGGCAAACGGAGGTAACCTAGTTGATCTATTTAAAAAAAAGATTACTAAAGGCGCACCGTGATCATACACCAACAACAAAAATCGAATATGCAGAAATAAGGAAAAGCTATCAACACGCCAGAGCACTTATAAATAAGTATCAAGTATTATCAAACAAAGTAGTAAAAATTAGATCTAGTATTAAGTTTTTTTTAAAGTGGAGGAAGTCAAAACTAATTCCTAAATTTATAAAAAGTTCGACTAGATGTAATAAAGTATCTGCATTTGACCGAGACACACACACAGCTATAGACAGAACTTTAAACAGATACACATATTCTTACAACATATTAAAAAGACAACAACAGCAGGTTGAAAATATAAGAACGAACCTTAAGAAGCAAATGAGCGAGGATGATTTTGAAGGTTTCATGAGAAGAGAGGATAATATCATCAACAAACTTACAATACCATTGAAAAATAAACAAGAAACAAAACATGAGAAATCTAATTTTGGCCAACAACAACAAAAACGATGAGTGGTTTGCAAACAAAACTAAAGTAGACTTTCCAGCTGATATAAAAACTATATTGGCGATGGGTCCAAAGTTCGCGATCCCAGTAGCAATGGAACTTAATGACTATAACAATAAAATGACGACGTATAGAGTTCAAAGTCAAGATCCCCCTTCAAAATTGAAAAATAAAAACAACAGTCTCGTGGATAAACTGTTTAGAATCAAAAGAAAGGCTATTAAATTACCTTTTATTTGATCCTAATTTCGTTAAAATCGCAAAATAATTGATTGTAAATTTTGTGAATTTTGTAAACACATATGTGTAGTAGAAAAAAATCCATGGACTTTTTTTAAAGTGTAAGAGAGATAAGTTTTTTCTGTAAAAATAACTTAAAACTCAATAGTTGTTTAGCATCAAAAGAAAGGCTATTAAATTACCTTTCATTTGATGCTAATTTCGTTAAAATCACAAAATAATTGATTGTAAATTTTGTGAATTTTGTAAACACACATGTGTAGTAGAAAAAAATCCATGGACTTTTTTTAAAGTGTAAGAAAGATAAGTTTTTTCTGTAAAAATAACTTAAAGTTCAATATTTGTTTAGCATCAAAAGAAAGGCTATTAAATTACCTTTCATTTGATGCTAATTTCGTTAAAATCGCAAAATAATTGATTGTAAATTTTGTGAATTTTGTAAACACATATGTGTAGTAGAAAAAAATCCATGGACTTTTTTTAAAGTGTAAGAGAGATAAGTTTTTTGTGTAAAAATAACTTAAAACTCACTAGTTGTTTAGCATCAAAAGAAAGGCTATTAAATTACCTTTCATTTGATGCTAATTTCGTTAAAATCGCACAATAGTTGATTGTAAATTTTGTGAATTTTGTAAACACACATGTGTAGTAGAAAAAATTCCATGGACTTTTTTTAAAGTGTAAGAGAGATAAGTTTTTTCTGTAAAAATAACTTAAAACTCAATAGTTGTTTAGCATCAAAAGAAAGGCTATTAAATTACCTTTCATTTGATGCTTATTTCGTTAAAATCGCAAAATAATTGATTGTAAATTTTGTGAATTTTGTAAACACATATGTGTAGCAGAAAAAAATCCATGGACTTTTTTTAAAGTGTAAGAGAGATAAGTTTTTTCTGTAAAAATAACTTAAAACTCAATAGTTGCTTAGCATCAAAAGAAAGGCTATTAAATTACCTTTCATTTGATGCTAATTTCGTTAAAATCGCAAAATAATTGATTGTAAAGTTTGTGAATTTTGTAAACACACATGTATAGTAGAAAAAAATCCATGGACTTTTTTTAAAGTGTAAGAGAGATAAGTTTTTTCTGTAAAAATAACTTAAAATTCAATAGTTGTTTAGCATCAAAAGAAAGGCTTTTAAATTGCCTTTCATTTGATGCTAATTTCGTTAAAATCGCAAAATAATTTATTGTAAATTTTGTGAATTTTGTAAACACACATGTGTAGTAGAAAAAATTCCATGGACTTTTTTTAAAGTGTAAGAAAGATAAGTTTTTTCTGTAAAAATAACTTAAAACTCAATAGTTGTTTAGCATCAAAAGAAAGGCTATTAAATTACCTTTCATTTGATGCTAATTTCGTTAAAATCGCACAATAGTTTATTGTAAATTTTGTGAATTTTGTAAACACACATGTGTAGTAGAAAAAAAATCCATGGACTTTTTTTAAAGTGTAAGAGAGATAAGTTTTTTCTGTAAAAATAACTTAAAACTCAATAGTTGTTTAGCATCAAAAGAAAGGCTATTAAATTACCTTTCATTTGATGCTAATTTCGTTAAAATCGCACAATAGTTTATTGTAAATTTTGTGAATTTTGTAAACACACATGTGTAGTAGAAAAAAATCCATGGACTTTTTTTAAAGTGTAAGAGAGATAAGTTTTTTCTGTAAAAATAACTTAAAACTCAATAGTTGTTTAGCATCAAAAGAAAGGCTATTAAATTACCTTTCATTTGATGCTTATTTCGTTAAAATCGCAAAATAATTGATTGTAAATTTTGTGAATTTTGTAAACACATATGTGTAGCAGAAAAAAATCCATGGACTTTTTTTACAGTGTAAGAGAGATAAGTTTTTTCTGTAAAAATAACTTAAAACTCAATAGTTGCTTAGCATCAAAAGAAAGGCTATTAAATTACCTTTCATTTGATGCTTATTTCGTTAAAATCGCAAAATAATTGATTGTAAATTTTGTGAATTTTGTAAACACATATGTGTAGCAGAAAAAAATCCATGGACTTTTTTTAAAGTGTAAGAGAGATAAGTTTTTTCTGTAAAAATAACTTAAAACTCAATAGTTGCTTAGCATCAAAAGAAAGGCTATTAAATTACCTTTCATTTGATGCTAATTTCGTTAAAATCGCAAAATAATTGATTGTAAAGTTTGTGAATTTTGTAAACACACATGTATAGTAGAAAAAAATCCATGGACTTTTTTTAAAGTGTAAGAAAGATAAGTTTTTTCTGTAAAAATAACTTAAAACTCAATAGTTGTTTAGCATCAAAAGAAAGGCTATTAAATTACCTTTCATTTGATGCTTATTTCGTTAAAATCGCAAAATAATTGATTGTAAATTTTGTGAATTTTGTAAACACATATGTGTAGCAGAAAAAAATCCATGGACTTTTTTTAAAGTGTAAGAGAGATAAGTTTTTTCTGTAAAAATAACTTAAAACTCAATAGTTGCTTAGCATCAAAAGAAAGGCTATTAAATTACCTTTCATTTGATGCTAATTTCGTTAAAATCGCAAAATAATTGATTGTAAAGTTTGTGAATTTTGTAAACACACATGTATAGTAGAAAAAAATCCATGGACTTTTTTTAAAGTGTAAGAAAGATAAGTTTTTTCTGTAAAAATAACTTAAAATTCAATAGTTGTTTAGCATCAAAAGAAAGGCTTTTAAATTGCCTTTCATTTGATGCTAATTTCGTTAAAATCGCAAAATAATTTATTGTAAATTTTGTGAATTTTGTAAACACACATGTGTAGTAGAAAAAATTCCATGGACTTTTTTTAAAGTGTAAGAGAGATAAGTTTTTTCTGTAAAAATACCTTAAAACTCAATAGTTGTTTAGCATCAAAAGAAAGGCTATTAAATTACCTTTCATTTGGTGCTAATTGCGTTAAATTCGCTAAATGATTTATTGTAAATATTTTAAATTTTGTAAACACTTATATGTGATCAGAACGAATGTCATGTATTTTGTAAATTTCAGTAAAAATAGCTAATTTTGTATTTATGTACATATAATAACTTTAAAAAAAATTTTATATTGTTTTTATTCAAATATGTATCCTTATTTTGATTAAAACAGATTTAAAAACCGAAGTTGTGTTGAATTATTTGGATATTTATTTCTCAATTTAGGCGATTTTTTGGGCTTTTTGCCTTTTTTTTGGGCATACCATGTTTCAGATCTGGCAACCCTGTGAAAATTGCAACCCTTTGTTTTGGGAAATTTTCTTACGTAGAACGGCGTAGATATACTTTTTCTTACGGCGTTTATGAATGTGTGCGAGGGTGATGCAAGGTCACACGTACACGAAATGTACATGGGGAAAGTGATTAATATCTGCACGCCGCCCATACAAAACTATCCATTTTTTTATCTTCATTTGTGGATAGCGCGACCTATGTTTTATCCACTTTTTTATCTGCGTATGGTTGGTAGGGTAGATGTAGGAACATGTATCTGGTGGTATGCGTGAAGTTTTTCGTGAAAGTTTATATCTGTCGTTTCCCGTCAGTTATAATCCCTTAAATGTATTTGTGTCCTTCGGCTTTGAGTGGAAATGGAGGGGCGAACATTTTCCGTTTATGAGGTTCGATCGTCAAACGAATCTAGGGCAATGATTTCAATTTAAAGTTGAGTCAAGGAGTGCAGAAGCCTTTACCCGGTTGTCGTGTAGTTTTTATTAGTTAATAAAAACCGATAGAAAATAATTTTTGGTGAACCGTTTTAACGGTTTGGTTGTTAAAACGGGTATTAATGTGGTTCGAATTAACAAAAACTATTCTGGCCAAAATTGTGCAAACAACAAATAATTTAAGTGAACAAGGCAAAAACTGAATATTGACAAACAAGGCAAATAAAATCAACTTAGGCAAACGGAGGTAACCTAGTTGATCTATTTAAAAAAAAGATTACTAAAGGCGCACCGTGATCATACACCAACAACAAAAATCGAATATGCAGAAATAAGGAAAAGCTATCAACACGCCAGAGCACTTATAAATAAGTATCAAGTATTATCAAACAAAGTAGTAAAAATTAGATCTAGTATTAAGTTTTTTTTAAAGTGGAGGAAGTCAAAACTAATTCCTAAATTTATAAAAAGTTCGACTAGATGTAATAAAGTATCTGCATTTGACCGAGACACACACACAGCTATAGACAGAACTTTAAACAGATACACATATTCTTACAACATATTAAAAAGACAACAACAGCAGGTTGAAAATATAAGAACGAACCTTAAGAAGCAAATGAGCGAGGATGATTTTGAAGGTTTCATGAGAAGAGAGGATAATATCATCAACAAACTTACAATACCATTGAAAAATAAACAAGAAACAAAACATGAGAAATCTAATTTTGGCCAACAACAACAAAAACGATGAGTGGTTTGCAAACAAAACTAAAGTAGACTTTCCAGCTGATATAAAAACTATATTGGCGATGGGTCCAAAGTTCGCGATCCCAGTAGCAATGGAACTTAATGACTATAACAATA
Organism: Merzomyia westermanni; assembly: GCA_949987695.1. Classification (NCBI taxonomy): domain Eukaryota; kingdom Metazoa; phylum Arthropoda; class Insecta; order Diptera; family Tephritidae; genus Merzomyia; species Merzomyia westermanni. The sequence continues at coordinate 113,977,003 of OX465289.1, forward strand.
AAATGACGACGTATAGAGTTCAAAGTCAAGATCCCCCTTCAAAATTGAAAAATAAAAACAACAGTCTCGTGGATAAACTGTTTAGAATCAAAAGAAAGGCTATTAAATTACCTTTTATTTGATCCTAATTTCGTTAAAATCGCAAAATAATTGATTGTAAATTTTGTGAATTTTGTAAACACATATGTGTAGTAGAAAAAAATCCATGGACTTTTTTTAAAGTGTAAGAGAGATAAGTTTTTTCTGTAAAAATAACTTAAAACTCAATAGTTGTTTAGCATCAAAAGAAAGGCTATTAAATTACCTTTCATTTGATGCTAATTTCGTTAAAATCACAAAATAATTGATTGTAAATTTTGTGAATTTTGTAAACACACATGTGTAGTAGAAAAAAATCCATGGACTTTTTTTAAAGTGTAAGAAAGATAAGTTTTTTCTGTAAAAATAACTTAAAGTTCAATATTTGTTTAGCATCAAAAGAAAGGCTATTAAATTACCTTTCATTTGATGCTAATTTCGTTAAAATCGCAAAATAATTGATTGTAAATTTTGTGAATTTTGTAAACACATATGTGTAGTAGAAAAAAATCCATGGACTTTTTTTAAAGTGTAAGAGAGATAAGTTTTTTGTGTAAAAATAACTTAAAACTCACTAGTTGTTTAGCATCAAAAGAAAGGCTATTCAATTACCTTTCATTTGATGCTAATTTCGTTAAAATCGCACAATAGTTGATTGTAAATTTTGTGAATTTTGTAAACACACATGTGTAGTAGAAAAAAATCCATGGACTTTTTTTAAAGTGTAAGAGAGATAAGTTTTTTCTGTAAAAATAACTTAAAACTCAATAGTTGTTTAGCATCAAAAGAAAGGCTATTAAATTACCTTTCATTTGATGCTTATTTCGTTAAAATCGCAAAATAATTGATTGTAAATTTTGTGAATTTTGTAAACACATATGTGTAGCAGAAAAAATCCATGGACTTTTTTTAAAGTGTAAGAGAGATAAGTTTTTTCTGTAAAAATAACTTAAAGTTCAATATTTGTTTAGCATCAAAAGAAAGGCTATTAAATTACCTTTCATTTGATGCTAATTTCGTTAAAATCGCAAAATAGTTTATTGTAAATTTTGTGAATTTTGTAAACACACATGTGTAGTAGAAAAAAATCCATGGACTTTTTTTAAAGTGTAAGAGAGATAAGTTTTTTGTGTAAAAATAACTTAAAACTCACTAGTTGTTTAGCATCAAAAGAAAGGCTATTCAATTACCTTTCATTTGATGCTAATTTCGTTAAAATCGCACAATAGTTGATTGTAAATTTTGTGAATTTTGTAAACACACATGTGTAGTAGAAAAAATTCCATGGACTTTTTTTAAAGTGTAAGAGAGATAAGTTTTTTCTGTAAAAATAACTTAAAACTCAATAGTTGTTTAGCATCAAAAGAAAGGCTATTAAATTACCTTTCATTTGATGCTTATTTCGTTAAAATCGCAAAATAATTGATTGTAAATTTTGTGAATTTTGTAAACACATATGTGTAGCAGAAAAAAATCCATGGACTTTTTTTAAAGTGTAAGAGAGATAAGTTTTTTGTGTAAAAATAACTTAAAACTCACTAGTTGTTTAGCATCAAAAGAAAGGCTATTCAATTACCTTTCATTTGATGCTAATTTCGTTAAAATCGCACAATAGTTGATTGTAAATTTTGTGAATTTTGTAAACACACATGTGTAGTAGAAAAAATTCCATGGACTTTTTTTAAAGTGTAAGAGAGATAAGTTTTTTCTGTAAAAATAACTTAAAACTCAATAGTTGTTTAGCATCAAAAGAAAGGCTATTAAATTACCTTTCATTTGATGCTTATTTCGTTAAAATCGCAAAATAATTGATTGTAAATTTTGTGAATTTTGTAAACACATATGTGTAGCAGAAAAAAATCCATGGACTTTTTTTAAAGTGTAAGAGAGATAAGTTTTTTCTGTAAAAATAACTTAAAACTCAATAGTTGCTTAGCATCAAAAGAAAGGCTATTAAATTACCTTTCATTTGATGCTAATTTCGTTAAAATCGCAAAATAATTGATTGTAAAGTTTGTGAATTTTGTAAACACACATGTATAGTAGAAAAAAATCCATGGACTTTTTTTAAAGTGTAAGAAAGATAAGTTTTTTCTGTAAAAATAACTTAAAATTCAATAGTTGTTTAGCATCAAAAGAAAGGCTTTTAAATTGCCTTTCATTTGATGCTAATTTCGTTAAAATCGCAAAATAATTTATTGTAAATTTTGTGAATTTTGTAAACACACATGTGTAGTAGAAAAAATTCCATGGACTTTTTTTAAAGTGTAAGAGAGATAAGTTTTTTCTGTAAAAATACCTTAAAACTCAATAGTTGTTTAGCATCAAAAGAAAGGCTATTAAATTACCTTTCATTTGGTGATAATTGCGTTAAATTCGCTAAATGATTTATTGTAAATATTTTAAATTTTGTAAACACTTATATGTGATCAGAACGAATGTCATGTATTTTGTAAATTTCAGTAAAAATAGCTAATTTTGTATTTATGTACATATAATAACTTTAAAAAAAATTTTATATTGTTTTTATTCAAATATGTATCCTTATTTTGATTAAAACAGATTTAAAAACCGAAGTTGTGTTGAATTATTTGGATATTTATTTCTCAATTTAGGCGATTTTTTGGGCTTTTTGCCTTTTTTTTGGGTATTTTTTGGGCATACCATGTTTCAGATCTGGCAACCCTGTGAAAATTGCAACCCTTTGTTTTGGGAAATTTTCTTACGTAGAACGGCGTAGATATACTTTTTCTTACGGCGTTTATGAATGTGTGCGAGGGTGATGCAAGGTCACACGTACACGAAATGTACATGGGGAAAGTGATTAATATCTGCACGCCGCCCATACAAAACTATCCATTTTTTTATCTTCATTTGTGGATAGCGCGACCTATGTTTTATCCACTTTTTTATCTGCGTATGGTTGGTAGGGTAGATGTAGGAACATGTATCTGGTGGTATGCGTGAAGTTTTTCGTGAAAGTTTATATCTGTCGTTTCCCGTCAGTTATAATCCCTTAAATGTATTTGTGTCCTTCGGCTTTGAGTGGAAATGGAGGGGCGAACATTTTCCGTTTATGAGGTTCGATCGTCAAACGAATCTAGGGCAATGATTTCAATTTAAAGTTGAGTCAAGGAGTGCAGAAGCCTTTACCCGGTTGTCGTGTAGTTTTTATTAGTTAATAAAAACCGATAGAAAATAATTTTTGGTGAACCGTTTTAACGGTTTGGTTGTTAAAACGGGTATTAATGTGGTTCGAATTAACAAAAACTATTCTGGCCAAAATTGTGCAAACAACAAATAATTTAAGTGAACAAGGCAAAAACTGAATATTGACAAACAAGGCAAATAAAATCAACTTAGGCAAACGGAGGTAACCTAGTTGATCTATTTAAAAAAAAGATTACTAAAGGCGCACCGTGATCATACACCAACAACAAAAATCGAATATGCAGAAATAAGGAAAAGCTATCAACACGCCGGAGCACTTATAAATAAGTATCAAGTATTATCAAACAAAGTAGTAAAAATTAGATCTAGTATTAAGTTTTTTTTAAAGTGGAGGAAGTCAAAACTAATTCCTAAATTTATAAAAAGTTCGACTAGATGTAATAAAGTATCTGCATTTGACCGAGACACACACACAGCTATAGACAGAACTTTAAACAGATACACATATTCTTACAACATATTAAAAAGACAACAACAGCAGGTTGAAAATATAAGAACGAACCTTAAGAAGCAAATGAGCGAGGATGATTTTGAAGGTTTCATGAGAAGAGAGGATAATATCATCAACAAACTTACAATACCATTGAAAAATAAACAAGAAACAAAACATGAGAAATCTAATTTTGGCCAACAACAACAAAAACGATGAGTGGTTTGCAAACAAAACTAAAGTAGACTTTCCAGCTGATATAAAAACTATATTGGCGATGGGTCCAAAGTTCGCGATCCCAGTAGCAATGGAACTTAATGACTATAACAATAAAATGACGACGTATAGAGTTCAAAGTCAAGATCCCCCTTCAAAATTGAAAAATAAAAACAACAGTCTCGTGGATAAACTGTTTAGAATCAAAAGAAAGGCTATTAAATTACCTTTTATTTGATCCTAATTTCGTTAAAATCGCAAAATAATTGATTGTAAATTTTGTGAATTTTGTAAACACATATGTGTAGTAGAAAAAAATCCATGGACTTTTTTTAAAGTGTAAGAGAGATAAGTTTTTTCTGTAAAAATAACTTAAAACTCAGTAGTTGTTTAGCATCAAAAGAAAGGCTATTAAATTACCTTTCATTTGATGCTAATTTCGTTAAAATCACAAAATAATTGATTGTAAATTTTGTGAATTTTGTAAACACACATGTGTAGTAGAAAAAAATCCATGGACTTTTTTTAAAGTGTAAGAAAGATAAGTTTTTTCTGTAAAAATAACTTAAAGTTCAATATTTGTTTAGCATCAAAAGAAAGGCTATTAAATTACCTTTCATTTGATGCTAATTTCGTTAAAATCGCAAAATAATTGATTGTAAATTTTGTGAATTTTGTAAACACATATGTGTAGTAGAAAAAAATCCATGGACTTTTTTTAAAGTGTAAGAGAGATAAGTTTTTTGTGTAAAAATAACTTAAAACTCACTAGTTGTTTAGCATCAAAAGAAAGGCTATTCAATTACCTTTCATTTGATGCTAATTTCGTTAAAATCGCACAATAGTTGATTGTAAATTTTGTGAATTTTGTAAACACACATGTGTAGTAGAAAAAAATCCATGGACTTTTTTTAAAGTGTAAGAGAGATAAGTTTTTTCTGTAAAAATAACTTAAAACTCAATAGTTGTTTAGCATCAAAAGAAAGGCTATTAAATTACCTTTCATTTGATGCTTATTTCGTTAAAATCGCAAAATAATTGATTGTAAATTTTGTGAATTTTGTAAACACATATGTGTAGCAGAAAAAATCCATGGACTTTTTTTAAAGTGTAAGAGAGATAAGTTTTTTCTGTAAAAGTAACTTAAAGTTCAATATTTGTTTAGCATCAAAAGAAAGGCTATTAAATTACCTTTCATTTGATGCTAATTTCGTTAAAATCGCAAAATAGTTTATTGTAAATTTTGTGAATTTTGTAAACACACATGTGTAGTAGAAAAAAATCCATGGACTTTTTTTAAAGTGTAAGAGAGATAAGTTTTTTGTGTAAAAATAACTTAAAACTCACTAGTTGTTTAGCATCAAAAGAAAGGCTATTCAATTACCTTTCATTTGATGCTAATTTCGTTAAAATCGCACAATAGTTGATTGTAAATTTTGTGAATTTTGTAAACACACATGTGTAGTAGAAAAAATTCCATGGACTTTTTTTAAAGTGTAAGAGAGATAAGTTTTTTCTGTAAAAATAACTTAAAACTCAATAGTTGTTTAGCATCAAAAGAAAGGCTATTAAATTACCTTTCATTTGATGCTTATTTCGTTAAAATCGCAAAATAATTGATTGTAAATTTTGTGAATTTTGTAAACACATATGTGTAGCAGAAAAAAATCCATGGACTTTTTTTAAAGTGTAAGAGAGATAAGTTTTTTGTGTAAAAATAACTTAAAACTCACTAGTTGTTTAGCATCAAAAGAAAGGCTATTCAATTACCTTTCATTTGATGCTAATTTCGTTAAAATCGCACAATAGTTGATTGTAAATTTTGTGAATTTTGTAAACACACATGTGTAGTAGAAAAAATTCCATGGACTTTTTTTAAAGTGTAAGAGAGATAAGTTTTTTCTGTAAAAATAACTTAAAACTCAATAGTTGTTTAGCATCAAAAGAAAGGCTATTAAATTACCTTTCATTTGATGCTTATTTCGTTAAAATCGCAAAATAATTGATTGTAAATTTTGTGAATTTTGTAAACACATATGTGTAGCAGAAAAAAATCCATGGACTTTTTTTAAAGTGTAAGAGAGATAAGTTTTTTCTGTAAAAATAACTTAAAACTTAATAGTTGCTTAGCATCAAAAGAAAGGCTATTAAATTACCTTTCATTTGATGCTAATTTCGTTAAAATCGTAAAATAATTGATTGTAAATTTTGTGAATTTTGTAAACACACATGTGTAGTAGAAAAAATTCCATGGACTTTTTTTAAAGTGTAAGAGAGATAAGTTTTTTCTGTAAAAATAACTTAAAACTCAATAGTTGTTTAGCATCAAAAGAAAGGCTATTAAATTACCTTTCATTTGATGCTAATTTGGTTAAAATCGCAAAATAGTTGATTGTAAATTTTGTGAATTTTGTAAACACACATGTGTAGTAGAAAAAAATCCATGGACTTTTTTTAAAGTGTAAGAGAGATAAGTTTTTTCTGTAAAAATAACTTAAAACTCAATAGTTGTTTAGCATCAAAAGAAAGGCTATTAAATAACCTTTCATTTGATGCTAATTTCGTTAAAATCGCAAAATAATTGGTTGTAAATTTTGTGAATTTTGTAAACACACATGTGTAGTAGAAAAAAATCCATGGACTTTTTTTAAAGTGTAAGAGAGATAAGTTTTTTCCGTAAAAATAACTTAAAACTCAATAGTTGTTTAGCATCAAAAGAAAGGCTATTAAATTACCTTTCATTTGATGCTAATTTCGTTAAAATCGTAAAATAATTGATTGTAAATTTTGTGAATTTTGTAAACACACATGTGTAGTAGAAAAAAATCCATGGACTTCTTTTAAAGTGTAAGAAAGATAAGTTTTTTCTGTAAAAATAACTTAAAACTCAATAGTTGTTTAGCATCAAAAGAAAGGCTATTAAATAACCTTTCATTTGATGCTAATTTCGTTAAAATCGCAAAATAATTGGTTGTAAATTTTGTGAATTTTGTAAACACACATGTGTAGTAGAAAAAAATCCATGGACTTTTTTTAAAGTGTAAGAGAGATAAGTTTTTTCCGTAAAAATAACTTAAAACTCAATAGTTGTTTAGCATCAAAAGAAAGGCTATTAAATAACCTTTCATTTGATGCTAATTTCGTTAAAATCGCAAAATAATTGGTTGTAAATTTTGTGAATTTTGTAAACACACATGTGTAGTAGAAAAAATTCCATGGACTTTTTTTAAAGTGTAAGAGAGATAAGTTTTTTCTGTAAAAATACCTTAAAACTCAATAGTTGTTTAGCATCAAAAGAAAGGCTATTAAATTACCTTTCATTTGGTGCTAATTGCGTTAAATTCGCTAAATGATTTATTGTAAATATTTTAAATTTTGTAAACACTTATATGTGATCAGAACGAATGTCATGTATTTTGTAAATTTCAGTAAAAATAGCTAATTTTGTATTTATGTACATATAATAACTTTAAAAAAAATTTTATATTGTTTTTATTCAAATATGTATCCTTATTTTGATTAAAACAGATTTAAAAACCGAAGTTGTGTTGAATTATTTGGATATTTATTTCTCAATTTAGGCGATTTTTTGGGCTTTTTGCCTTTTTTTTGGGTATTTTTTGGGCATACCATGTTTCAGATCTGGCAACCCTGTGAAAATTGCAACCCTTTGTTTTGGGAAATTTTCTTACGTAGAACGGCGTAGATATACTTTTTCTTACGGCGTTTATGAATGTGTGCGAGGGTGATGCAAGGTCACACGTACACGAAATGTACATGGGGAAAGTGATTAATATCTGCACGCCGCCCATACAAAACTATCCATTTTTTTATCTTCATTTGTGGATAGCGCGACCTATGTTTTATCCACTTTTTTATCTGCGTATGGTTGGTAGGGTAGATGTAGGAACATGTATCTGGTGGTATGCGTGAAGTTTTTCGTGAAAGTTTATATCTGTCGTTTCCCGTCAGTTATAATCCCTTAAATGTATTTGTGTCCTTCGGCTTTGAGTGGAAATGGAGGGGCGAACATTTTCCGTTTATGAGGTTCGATCGTCAAACGAATCTAGGGCAATGATTTCAATTTAAAGTTGAGTCAAGGAGTGCAGAAGCCTTTACCCGGTTGTCGTGTAGTTTTTATTAGTTAATAAAAACCGATAGAAAATAATTTTTGGTGAACCGTTTTAACGGTTTGGTTGTTAAAACGGGTATTAATGTGGTTCGAATTAACAAAAACTATTCTGGCCAAAATTGTGCAAACAACAAATAATTTAAGTGAACAAGGCAAAAACTGAATATTGACAAACAAGGCAAATAAAATCAACTTAGGCAAACGGAGGTAACCTAGTTGATCTATTTAAAAAAAAGATTACTAAAGGCGCACCGTGATCATACACCAACAACAAAAATCGAATATGCAGAAATAAGGAAAAGCTATCAACACGCCAGAGCACTTATAAATAAGTATCAAGTATTATCAAACAAAGTAGTAAAAATTAGATCTAGTATTAAGTTTTTTTTAAAGTGGAGGAAGTCAAAACTAATTCCTAAATTTATAAAAAGTTCGACTAGATGTAATAAAGTATCTGCATTTGACCGAGACACACACACAGCTATAGACAGAACTTTAAACAGATACACATATTCTTACAACATATTAAAAAGACAACAACAGCAGGTTGAAAATATAAGAACGAACCTTAAGAAGCAAATGAGCGAGGATGATTTTGAAGGTTTCATGAGAAGAGAGGATAATATCATCAACAAACTTACAATACCATTGAAAAATAAACAAGAAACAAAACATGAGAAATCTAATTTTGGCCAACAACAACAAAAACGATGAGTGGTTTGCAAACAAAACTAAAGTAGACTTTCCAGCTGATATAAAAACTATATTGGCGATGGGTCCAAAGTTCGCGATCCCAGTAGCAATGGAACTTAATGACTATAACAATAAAATGACGACGTATAGAGTTCAAAGTCAAGATCCCCCTTCAAAATTGAAAAATAAAAACAACAGTCTCGTGGATAAACTGTTTAGAATCAAAAGAAAGGCTATTAAATTACCTTTTATTTGATCCTAATTTCGTTAAAATCGCAAAATAATTGATTGTAAATTTTGTGAATTTTGTAAACACATATGTGTAGTAGAAAAAAATCCATGGACTTTTTTTAAAGTGTAAGAGAGATAAGTTTTTTCTGTAAAAATAACTTAAAACTCAATAGTTGTTTAGCATCAAAAGAAAGGCTATTAAATTACCTTTCATTTGATGCTAATTTCGTTAAAATCACAAAATAATTGATTGTAAATTTTGTGAATTTTGTAAACACACATGTGTAGTAGAAAAAAATCCATGGACTTTTTTTAAAGTGTAAGAAAGATAAGTTTTTTCTGTAAAAATAACTTAAAGTTCAATATTTGTTTAGCATCAAAAGAAAGGCTATTAAATTACCTTTCATTTGATGCTAATTTCGTTAAAATCGCAAAATAATTGATTGTAAATTTTGTGAATTTTGTAAACACATATGTGTAGTAGAAAAAAATCCATGGACTTTTTTTAAAGTGTAAGAGAGATAAGTTTTTTGTGTAAAAATAACTTAAAACTCACTAGTTGTTTAGCATCAAAAGAAAGGCTATTCAATTACCTTTCATTTGATGCTAATTTCGTTAAAATCGCACAATAGTTGATTGTAAATTTTGTGAATTTTGTAAACACACATGTGTAGTAGAAAAAATTCCATGGACTTTTTTTAAAGTGTAAGAGAGATAAGTTTTTTCTGTAAAAATAACTTAAAACTCAATAGTTGTTTAGCATCAAAAGAAAGGCTATTAAATTACCTTTCATTTGATGCTTATTTCGTTAAAATCGCAAAATAATTGATTGTAAATTTTGTGAATTTTGTAAACACATATGTGTAGCAGAAAAAAATCCATGGACTTTTTTTAAAGTGTAAGAGAGATAAGTTTTTTCTGTAAAAATAACTTAAAACTCAATAGTTGCTTAGCATCAAAAGAAAGGCTATTAAATTACCTTTCATTTGATGCTAATTTCGTTAAAATCGCAAAATAATTGATTGTAAAGTTTGTGAATTTTGTAAACACACATGTATAGTAGAAAAAAATCCATGGACTTTTTTTAAAGTGTAAGAGAGATAAGTTTTTTCTGTAAAAATAACTTAAAATTCAATAGTTGTTTAGCATCAAAAGAAAGGCTTTTAAATTGCCTTTCATTTGATGCTAATTTCGTTAAAATCGCAAAATAATTTATTGTAAATTTTGTGAATTTTGTAAACACACATGTGTAGTAGAAAAAATTCCATGGACTTTTTTTAAAGTGTAAGAAAGATAAGTTTTTTCTGTAAAAATAACTTAAAACTCAATAGTTGTTTAGCATCAAAAGAAAGGCTATTAAATTACCTTTCATTTGATGCTAATTTCGTTAAAATCGCACAATAGTTTATTGTAAATTTTGTGAATTTTGTAAACACACATGTGTAGTAGAAAAAAATCCATGGACTTTTTTTAAAGTGTAAGAGAGATAAGTTTTTTCTGTAAAAATAACTTAAAACTCAATAGTTGTTTAGCATCAAAAGAAAGGCTATTAAATTACCTTTCATTTGATGCTAATTTCGTTAAAATCGCAAAATAGTTTATTGTAAATTTTGTGAATTTTGTAAACACACATGTGTAGTAGAAAAAAATCCATGGACTTTTTTTAAAGTGTAAGAGAGATAAGTTTTTTCTGTAAAAATAACTTAAAACTCAATAGTTGTTTAGCATCAAAAGAAAGGCTATTAAATTACCTTTCATTTGATGCTAATTTCGTTAAAATCGCAAAATAATTGATTGTAAAGTTTGTGAATTTAGTAAACACACATGTATAGTAGAAAAAAATCCATGGACTTTTTTTAAAGTGTAAGAGAGATAAGTTTTTTCTGTAAAAATAACTTAAAACTCAATAGTTGTTTAGCATCAAAAGAAAGGCTATTAAATTACCTTTCATTTGATCCTAATTTCGTTAAAATCGCAAAATAATTGATTGTAAATTTTGTGAATTTTGTAAACACATATGCGTAGTAGAAAAAAATCCATGGACTTTTTTTAAAGTGTAAGAGAGATAAGTTTTTTCCGTAAAAATAACTTAAAACTCAATAGTTGTTTAGCATCAAAAGAAAGGCTATTAAATTACCTTTCATTTGATGCTAATTTCGTTAAAATCGTAAAATAATTGATTGTAAATTTTGTGAATTTTGTAAACACACATGTGTAGTAGAAAAAAATCCATGGACTTCTTTTAAAGTGTAAGAAAGATAAGTTTTTTCTGTAAAAATAACTTAAAGTTCAATAGTTGTTTAGCATCAAAAGAAAGGCTATTAAATTACCTTTCATTTGATGCTAATTTCGTTAAAATCGCAAAATAATTGATTGTAAATTTTGTGAATTTTGTAAACACATATGTGTAGTAGAAAAAAATCCATGGACTTTTTTTAAAGTGTAAGAGAGATAAGTTTTTTCTGTAAAAATAACTTAAAACTCAATAGTTGTTTAGCATCAAAAGAAAGGCTATTAAATTACCTTTCATTTGATGCTAATTTGGTTAAAATCGCAAAATAGTTGATTGTAAATTTTGTGAATTTTGTAAACACACATGTGTAGTAGAAAAAAATCCATGGACTTTTTTTAAAGTGTAAGAGAGATAAGTTTTTTCTGTAAAAATAACTTAAAACTCAATAGTTGTTTAGCATCAAAAGAAAGGCTATTAAATAACCTTTCATTTGATGCTAATTTCGTTAAAATCGCAAAATAATTGGTTGTAAATTTTGTGAATTTTGTAAACACACATGTGTAGTAGAAAAAAATCCATGGACTTTTTTTAAAGTGTAAGAAAGATAAGTTTTTTCCGTAAAAATAACTTAAAAATCAATAGTTCTTTAGCATCAAAAGAAAGGCTTTTAAATTACCTTTCATTTGATCCTAATTTCGTTAAAATCGCAGAATAATTGATTGTAAATTTTGTGAATTTTGTAAACACATATGTGTAGTAGAAAAAAATCCATGGACTTTTTTTAAAGTGTAAGAAAGATAAGTTTTTTCTGTAAAAATAACTTAAAATTCAATAGTTGTTTAGCATCAAAAGAAAGGCTATTAAATTACCTTTCATTTGGTGCTAATTGCGTAAAATTCGCTAAATAATTTATTGTAAATATTTTAAATTTTGTAAACACTTATATGTGATCAGAACGAATGTCATGTATTTTGTAAATTTCAGTAAAAATAGCTAATTTTGTATTTATGTACATATAATAACTTTAAAAAAAATTTTATATTGTTTTTATTCAAATATGTATCCTTATTTTGATTAAACAGATTTAAAAACCGAATTTGTGTTGAATTATTTGGATATTTATTTCTCAATTTAGGCGATTTTTTGGGCTTTTTGCCTTTTTTTTGGGTATTTTTTGGGCATACCACGTTTCAGATCTGGCAACCCTGTGAAAATTGCAACCCTTTGTTTTGGGAAATTTTCTTACGTAGAACGGCGTAGATATACTTTTTCTTACGGCGTTTATGAATGTGTGCGAGGGTGATGCAAGGTCACGCGTACACGAAATGTACATGGGGAAAGTGGATAATATCTGCACGCCGCCCATACAAAACTATCCATTTTTTTATCTTCATTTGTGAATAGCGCGACCTATGTTTTATCCACTTTTTTATCTGCGTATGGTTGGTAGGGTAGATGTAGGAACATGTATCTGGTGGTATGCGTGAAGTTTTTCGTGAAAGTTTATATCTGTCGTTTCCCGTCAGTTATAATCCCTTAAATGTATTTGTGTCCTTCGGCTTTGAGTGGAAATGGAAGGGCGAACATTTTCCGTTTATGAGGTTCGATCGTCAAACGAATCTAGGGTAATGATTTAAATTTAAAGTTGAGTCAAGGAGTGCAGAAGCCTTTACCCGGTTGTCGTGTATTTTTTATTAGTTAATAAAAACCGATAGAAAATAATTTTTGGTGAACCGTTTTAACGGTTTGGTTGTTAAAACGGGTATTAATGTGGTTCGAATTAACAAAAACTATTCTGGCCAAAATTGTGCAAACAACAAATAATTTAAGTGAACAAGGCAAAAACTGAATATTGACAAACAAGGCAAATAAAACCAACTTAGGCAAACGGAGGTAACTTAGTTGATCTATTTAAAAAAAAGATTACTAAAGGCGCGCCGTGATCATACACCAACAACAAAAATCGAATATGCAGAAATAAGGAAAAGCTATCAACACGCCAGAGCACTTATAAATAAGTATCAAGTATTATCAAACAAATTAGTAAAAATTAGATCTAGTATTAAGTTTCTTTTAAAGTGGAGGAAGTCAAAACTAATTCCTAAATTTATAAAAAGTTCGACTAGATGTAATAAAGTATTTGCATTTGACCGAGACACACACACAGCTATAGACAGAACTTTAAACAGATACACATATTTCTACAACATATTAAAAAGACAACAACAACAGGTTGAAAATATAAGAACGAAACTTAAGAAGCAAATGAGCGAGGATGATTTTGAAGGTTTCATGAGAAGAGAGGATAATATCATCAACAAACTTACAATACCATTGAAAAATAAACAAGAAACAAAACATGACAAATCTAATTTTGGCCAACAACAACAAAAACGATGAGTGGTTTGCAAACAAAACTAAAGTAGACTTTCCAGCTGATATAAAAACTCTATTGGCGAAGGGTCCAAAGTTCGCGATCCCAGTAGCAATGCAACTTAATGACTATAACAATAAAATGACGACGTATAGAGTTCAAAGTCAAGATCCCCCTTCAAAATTGAAAAATAAAAACAACAGTCTCGTGGATAAACTGTTTAGAATGGAATTAATTTCAAAGAGAGATAGAAGTAACCTGACAACTACAGCGACACTACCCCCACGGATTTATGGACTGGCGAAAATCCATAAGAAAGGAACACCACTTAGACCAATATGTTCAGCCACGGGATCACTATCACACAAGCTATGCAAGTACGTTGCAGAGATTTTGAAAAATGTAACTCCCAGTTCAGTATGTAATACGAAAACTACACAAGAATTTAAAGGAAAGATCAACAATTCCTATATTTGTGACGAGGAAACGATGATATCTTTTGACGTGGTCTTACTATTCCCTAGCATACCAACACAGCCAGCACTTGACATTGTAAACAGAAAATGGACAACAATAGAAAAATATACAAAGATACCGAAGAAAATCTTCATAGAAATATTGAAGTTCTGCATTGAAGAAAGCAGATATTTCAAATACAATGACACTATATACACACAGTTAAAAGGATCATGGGATAACAAACATCCCCAATTATTGTAGATATAGTAATGGAAGAACTGCTGGACAATACAATGAACAAACTAGCACGAAAACCAAGATTATTAACAAAAAAAGTGGATGATCTCTTCGCAATAACCAATGTAAACGAGGTACAAAGCACACTTGACGCACTAAATTCACTTGAGAAAAATTTTAAATTTACTACGGAACTCGAGGACGACTTAGGTACTCACTTATCTGGATTTAATTCTAATCCGACGAGGAAATCAAATGAAGTTAAAGTGATATAATAAATATATATCATCCACACGAATTATCAATTTTTATTCAAAACATCCCAAAACGATGATTATAAATACAGCAATGGGCTGTATAAGAAGAAGGCTGCAAATATCAGATGACACTTACCACAATGAGATAAAGATTGAAATAATGACATTATTAAAAACCAATGATTTTCCGGATAACATTATAAAAACCCTTTTAAAAAGATGTATAACACAAAGTAGTCAAAGAACAACGGTAAAACCCGAAGATATTTAAGTCAATGACTTATGTACCTAAGTTATCTGAGCGCCTATCTACATCGGATGTTTATAATAAAGAAGAGGTTAAAGAATATGTTTAATCAAACCAAGTCAAAAATACCAAAAATGGAAAAAAGTAATATCATATACAAAATCCCGTGTAATGGGAATGACAAAGAATCATGCAGCAAAGTTGATGTTGGATAATCAAAATTAAAAACTCGACTAGCACAACATAAATCTGGTTTTAAATATTGTAACGAAATTAATAGAAATAATCAAAAACCAGCACTCATGACCCACGGTACAAGCAACTACCACTGTACAAGCTTTGACCAAACAGAAATACTTCAACAAGAACAACAATACGGAAAGAGATTTACACTGGAAATGCTGCATATATTAAACACACCGACTAACATAAGAATTAATTTTAAAACGGACGTCGCAAACTGCGCGCTCTCATACAGACATTCGATAAGAAAAAAAAATAGTTAAAAACTCCATGTAGAACAGGGAGAATGTGTTAAACAATGTATGTAATTAATGTTTTAAGTAATAATTGTTTATGTAAATTATATTGTTTTGTGCTCTATGTTGTTTGTTTATAGTTAACTCTGAGGACGGTTTCCGTGTAAAACCGAAATAAATTGGTTCAAAATTAAAAACACCGTATTTCGTAATTTTGTATGACATTGGACCTCAAGCCGGCAAAATAAAAGGTTAAAAAAAAAGCAATAAAACGGCTGCAGCAGCTTCTTTGTTCTTCCTCTCCTCATTCTTCTTGGAGGTTTAGCACTTGTCCTTGATGCACGGTTGCTGTGGCAAAGAGCATACTTGAAAATAAATCTAAACAAAACAAATTTCGTGATATTAAATAACTTTAGACCAACACCGAACTTGGAAGACTTTCCAGGTATTCATAAAAAGAGCCGATACATTAAAGTACCTTGGGGTCTCATTACACTCCAACTTTACCTGAAATGAACATACATATAAAGAACATAAAATTAAAGCTTATGCCTCTTAGTTTTGCCATTTATGGAAATAAAAACCATATTCCAAGGAAACAGCTATGACTGCTATACGAGGCTTTGTTTATGTCCCAAATAAATTAGCTAAATGCATTTTGGAATCGCCATACAGCCCAAAGAATAAACGAATTACAAAGAATTCAGAACAAAATTATAAAAAATATTCTACTACTTCCTAGGCAGACTGCTTCCAGCAGCTTATATACCTGCAGGTTAAATATATATCAGGATTGCATATTTCAAACTCTAATGACTGTTTATAAAATAAAAAATAGATTAATCAAACACAATTTAGATATCAATTCAACAGAAAATTCTAATTATAATCTTCGAAGTAAATTTGATATGAATACCAAAGTCTTTAGAACAGAAAATAGCTTGAGATTAAGTAGAAACGATGGTATACAAATTTTCAATAAACTTCCGGAACAAATAAGAAGGGCTGTTATTATACAGAGATTGAAGGATTCCCTTAATCTATTCTTTTGCAAACCTTTGATTTCAATTGGCAGAAATGCTTTAAATAATTACAATTTAAGTTACTGTTTAAGTAAAAGTTTTAATCAATATTCACATTGGTCGAGCTTCTTTTCCAATTTGTGGTATACTGCTTCTAATTTCTCCTACAAATTGGTGTGACCTACAGTTTTTCGCCGATTCCCAACGGCATTTGCAAAGCAGATGAATTTTTGCTGGGAAGCCTTCCATGGCAGAAATACACTCGGAGAGTTTGCCAAACCACTTCCGAGGGGCGACCCCGTTTTGAAAAAACTTTTCCAAACCACTTTTGATGTTACCTTTACCAGGGCTCGAACCTTGGAACTTCGGTGTGGTAGGCCAGCAACACTACCGCCACACCACCGACTACAAAAAAAAAATGCAAAAGCTCTTAAAGTTTGGAAGGAGTTAAGTGTGTTGAAATGCAACCAACCTCTGCGGGTAAGGGGCTTAGAATATCCCAAAGGGTAGGCATAGCTGTAATAAGAGGCACAAAGGTAATGATGTGCAACTCGATGGTTGATCCACGGATATAATGCCCCTCATCTCTCCTTATCTATCTTCTCCTTCCTTATAGAAGGGGCGTGACATAACCAAGAAGGTTGCACTGGTCATACCAAATCGCTCCCGCGACAGTCGGGCATGTACCGCAAGGGAGTACTGGAGCGCAGCATGTGCATATCGGGCAAAGGACTTTCACTTTCGACAACACTCTCGAAACCTTTCGAGGAGTTCTTTTGTCGTTAAAAACAACAACTGCAACCATAAATTCTGCTTGCCTCTAAATCGGGAAGACTATACATGTTAATCTAGGCTCTCACTACCACCGATTTTGATCCGCCGAATCTCGAACCCGAAAATGTTCGCATGTTTAAATCGGTTGGCGCTCTTTAAAGTACGCCTTCTTAGTGTTTTGGGGCCGAAAAAATCGGTGACACTGGGTGCGTAGCCTTAGAAGTATTCACTCCTACGAAGCACGACATTGATTGGGTGATACTGGGCCGTCAAGAGAAGACAGAATATTTGTCCCTAACGGCGTGCAGAATTGTATTAGAGTTAGGTATGTGGATACATATATCCACTTGTTGCCTGTCTTCCAGCCTGTGAAATATATTTAAAATATGCATTATCACGGCGGCCGCCGTGGTGTGAAGGTAGTGTTGCCGGCCTACCACACCGAAGGTCCATGGTTCGAGCCCTGGTACAGGTAACATCAAAAGTGATTTGAAAAAAGTTTTTCAAAACGGGGTCGCCCCTCGGCAGTGGTTTGGCAAACTCTCCGAGTGTATTTCTGCCATGACAGGCTTCTCAGCAAAAATTCGTCTCCTTTGTAGATGCCGTTCGGAGTCGGCAAAAAACTGTAGGTCCCACCAATTTGTAGGGAAAATTCAAATCGGCACACCACAAATTGGAAGAGAAGCTTGGCGCAAAAATCTCTTAGGAGGTTTATGATGATATACCTGTTGTATATCGCGCCATAGAGAGAGATTATCATTTTAATACTACTTTACTAACTATCACATCATATCTTACCCTTATTCGCCGTGAAAAACTGCATTCGTTTGCAAATTAAAACGATAAAAAAAATTATTTTCAGGGAACTGTCAGAGAATTGTTTAATAGAAAAGTCCACACAAAGCAGTTTTGGAGAAAAAATGTATGCCGTTGTATACTTTTTTTTTTTGTATGCTTTATAGTACTTTTTATAAGGAAATATATTCTGAATAAAAAAGGACTTTTATAAAGAGGCAACATTGTAATTACTAGTGGCGTTCAATATGGCGGCGTTAAGCTTTGGTTTCCTAGGAAAATGGTGCCGCAATGTAACGTTCGCTATATAGCGGCCGCTATGCTTACCGTCATTAGCGGCACCGCTTTCCTGTAAAGTTCGAAGAACGTTGCGGTCAATTTGGCAGATTATGTCGCTGCCTGTTTTCGAGTTTTTTATTTTTATTTATTTCTAATATTTAGCAAAACAACAGGAATGTCATAACTTCCGTTTCGTGTAAAAATATTTGAAATATGTGATTGAATTCTCACCGTTTTGAATATGACGTTGGAAAAAACGTTGACGAAATATTTGCCACCGTCATGACTGTTGTAATATTTTATGCTTGCGGCTATATTACGTTACGGTGAACTTTACCGTCTTTTTAGTTTACGAGGTGTGTTCAAAAAGTATCGCGAATTTTGTGTTTTTTCAAAAATTATTTATTTATTCATGAATATCTATTTTGTCCCCTTCAAAGTAATCCCCATGAGATATTATACACTTGTGCCAACGGTTTTTCCAATCTTCGAAGCACTTCAAAAAATCATTTTTTTGTATCTTGTTCAGCTCCTCCTTCGATGCCGTCTTTATCTCGTCAAGAGAAGCGTAACGTCGCCCTTTCATGGGCCTCTTCAGTTTAGGGAACAAGAAAAAGTCACAGGGGGCCAGATCTGTTGTTTTTGGCCAAAAAGTCGCGCACAAGCAACGATGCGTGAGCAGGGGCGTTATCGTGGTGCAAAAGCCAATTTTTGTTCTTCCACAAATCTGGGCGTTTCTGGCGGATTGCTTCGCGCAAATTGCGCATAACTTGCAGGTAATATTCCTTATTGACCGTTCTTCCCTGTGGCAAGAACTCATGATGCACCACGCTCCTGCAATCGAAGAAAACTGTCAGCAAAACTTTCACATTCGACCGAACTTGGCGCGCTTTTTTCGGTCTTGGTGCGTGCGGCAGCTTCCATTGAGATGATTGAGCTTTGGTTTCCACGTCATAACCATAAACCCACGATTCGTCACCAGTTATGACCCTCTGGAGCAAATTTGGGTCGTCGCGGACAGAGTTTAACATCTCATTAGCAATGTTCATGCGATGCTGTTTTTGGTCACAATTGAGCAATTTTGGTAAAAAAATAGGTAAAAATCGAAGACGATCCAAAACACGTGCAAGCAACGCAGCTGTCAACAATTAACTGAACATTCAAAATGGCCGAGCTTGTCGGCATAAGTGAGAGACATGAGTACCAACATAACGCCACAAAAAATTCGAAATTCGAATATACATAACCAGCGAAAATTCAAAATTCGCGATACTTTTTGAACACACCTCGTACACGTAGTAACTTTTGCATTGACAACCTACTATACCGCTATGTGACAGCCGCTATATAGAGGCACCGCTTTCGAGGAAACCACGGATTTATAGCGATATGGTGCGAACCGAGAACATTTAATTAAATTAATTAATTAATTAAAGCATTTAATTCAAACTCGCCATATCTCAGCTGAAAATGTATTGTATTTTCGTTAAAATAGGGCGTTTTTGAATCTAACTCAAGAACGCCATTCTTGAACAAAATTTAGAAATAGTAATTCAAATTTATTTAACAATTAATTAATACATTAAGATTTTAAACCTTTTATGGCACAACAATAGGAAACATTAATGAATGTGAAAGTATATTAAGCACTAGTTTACTAGAAAAGATAAAATAAAATTAAATTCCATAAAAACTTACAGCTAATCTTACATATAAGGCATTTTAAATTTAACATAGTTATCCAATCAGTAGAAGGTCGGTCTGAGTATTTGTAGTGTTAGAAAAATACTAGTAAATAATATCCTTGCAGTTGCTTTTGTTTAATTTATTTTTAACTGAAGCTGGTATAGATTTCCAAGTTCTTACTTACTACATTGACAAAAAACAGTGTAGTTGACGTTACATAATTAAACGCGGGTACAACGAGATCCGTCAAACGCTGAGACTTTGTAAATATAAGCTTTTCGTACAGATAAGATGGATTACGAAACAAAATAAGTCGGCACAGAAAAACACAATTTTTGGCTTTCTGAAAATCAAATATGCTACACCCCAATACACGGTCGCTCCAGCCCGAGATAATATCAAATTTTTTCAGACCATAAACATAACGAGTGACATTATTAAATGTAACGTTGATTTTGTGACTAGACTTATCTAGTGTGATCTAGATTATTATAAACAAACTCAGAGTATGTTATTATTAGCGGTATTACCTGTATAGCAAGTCTGTGTCTAACAGGAAACAACCGGTAAATTGCCTGATACTCCTAAGAGCTACGTAACTCTTACCTATAACAGAGTTAATGTGATCACTTTAGGTTAATGTTGAGTTAATCACAAACCCCAGGTTGGTAATCCTGACTACAAATTGCAGAGATTTGTTCCTTAAAATTAGAGGAGGTATAGTGAGGCCACTCAATTTCTTTTTTGCTATCGGTAATACAAAAACTTGATTGGATTGAGAGAGAGGCCGTTTTGACAGGACCAAGTCTGCCGCGCTGATAAGTCAGAACTTGCTCGATAAATACAGCTGTATGTCATCAGCGTAAGCATACATGCTAACAAATTTACAAGAAAAGAATATGTCGTTTATGAACAGGGTCTTTGACAGTGTTGGTCCGTAATCGATTTATTAATTGGTTAAAAAAGTAATTGCAATTACATCAATTGCAATTAAAGTAATTGCAATTAAATAAATTGATTTAAAATTAATTGCAATTTTAATTTTAATTGCTTGTCGCAATTAAATTATTTAAAATTAAATTAATTACAATTGAAAAAATTCTAATTACTTTTTTAATTGTATAATGAAGCAGTTAATAATAATTAACCATTTTTTACAATTACCCGGGTAATTCTTGATTGATTTCATTGAAATATTCAGTACAATTTTTCAGGGGCACCGAATTTTCACGACCTACATGTTCTTGCAGTAGAAGTTTGTCGCAATAAAACACCACGGTACTCAGCTAACAATATACTCTCTCTATGGCGCGATATACAACAGGTATATCATCATAAACCTCCTAAGAGATTTTTTCGCCAAGCTTCTCTTCCAATTTGTGGTGTGCCGATTTGAATTTTCCCTACAAATTGGTGGGACCTACAGTTTTTTGCCGACTCCGAACGGCATCTACAAAGGAGACGAATTTTTGCTGAGAAGCCTGTCATGGCAGAAATACACTCGGAGAGTTTTCCAAACCACTGCCGAGGGGCGACCCCGTTTTTGAAAAACTTTTTTCAAATCACTTTTGATGTTACCTGTAACAGGGGTCGCACCATGGACCTTCGGTGTGGTAGGCCGGCAACACTACCTTCACACCACGGCGGCCGCAATATACTATTATTGTTAAATTCATAAAACAATTGTAATTAACAAATTGTTTATTATAGAGAAACCCAATCAATAATTAATTAATTGTTAGTTGCGTGCATTGCAATTGATTAATCGTTAGTTGTACATTTTTGCAATTACTATTAAAAATTGTTAATTGTAGAAGTTGCAATTAACAATTAATTAATTAATTGTTAATTATTAATTGTTTTAACAATTATAATTGACCCAACACTGCTCTCTGATAACGTCGTATAAGGTAGCTTCCCATAAGCTTCAAAGAATGTGCGCCAAATCCAAAGTATTTCTCAAGCTTAAAGCAAAGTGTGGAGTGGTTCACTGAGTCAAAACCTTTAGAAAAGTCTAATAGGCAAAGGAGTGTCAGCTTATTCTTGTCAAATGGTGAACGAATATCGTAGTATATGTTTTCTACTAGCGCAACTTACTCCGAGTCTGCACACACACATAAACCACACAGGGTGCGTTTTATTCAATAATAAAACAATCAAATTTAAATACTGCAATATTGAACGTGAAGACGTAAAACACCTAAATTATTGGATATGAAGATGTTATAACACCTTATCAGTTCCTAAAATTCACTTTAAATTGGAATTTTCAGTTGTAGTTTTTACTTTAAAACAACTCTGAACGCGATTCCCGTCATTCCACTTTCTCGGATTACCTTTATCCACTACCTTCCACTCCGAATCGCAAAAGAAGATGCCAAACTAGTAGACGTAAACAATGAAGAATATCATCTATTTAGAATTTTAATCATCGCAGTGGAGCAGCTGTGCTTTTTCCGAAAGCCTGACTCGAAGTTAGAGACTAGGTTATTACTTTTCACATGCAAATTAATTTTCTCAGCCAAAAGGGTTTCGAAGACCTTTGAGAGCAGAATACTTATAGGCCGAAAATCACAAGGAGAAGAAGCATTCCTTTTTTTTTAGCTATTGGCCTCACCGACGCTACCTTCCACATGTTGGGAAAACTGCAGGTACCTATGTAGTGGTTAATTATGTCTGGGCCAATTTAAAAAAAAACGCAATTTTTGTGTCCCTGCACTTTATACTACTATTTTAGGTAAAAAAAACAATATCAAAAAAAAAAAAAATATGAGAGTGCCCATCGAGGAATATGTTTCTTTCTTTTGTTTTAATTTGTTATAGTTGTCAAAAATTAATTAGTGCGAATTTGGCGTTGCAAAGAAAGGTTGTCCCCACAATTTGCATTGAGCGTCACTTCTTTATAAATCAAGTAATATTACCACTTTTCAATTTGCATTTAAATAAAGTAAATAACGTAAGGAAAGTACAAACTTTAATTATTACAAAAGTGAAAAAGCGAAAAAAATCTATTAAAAAAAGTGTGCATTTGCGTAGTTTTTGTGAACACCATGGTAAGGGCGCGATAAAATATCATGAGCGTCACGGTAATTTTTTTAAAAGTGAATATATTAAAAGTAAAAAAATGAAGTTGACAATCATTGTTTACATGGTTTCAACTCATTTGTTTATAATTTGTGAATTTGGGAAATAAATTGCTTACGGAAAAAACCCAAAATAGGCAAACATTTCATGAGCATCACTTTTGATACATACGAGGTGTGTTCAAAAAGTATCGCGAATTTTGAATTTTCGCTGGTTACGTATATTCGAATTTCGAATTTTTTGTGGCGTTATGTTGGTACTCATGTCTCTCACTTATGCCGACAAGCTCGGCCATTTTGAATGTTCAGTTAATTGTTGACAGCTGCTTTGTTTGCACGTGTTTTGGATCGTCTTCGATTTTTACGCGAAATTCGTACTAAAATTGCTCAATTGTGACCAAAAACAGCATCGCATGAACATTGCTAATGAGATGTTAAACTCTGTCCGCGACGACCCAAATTTGCTCCAGAGGGTCATAACTGGTGACGAATCGTGGGTTTATGGTTATGAAGTGGAAACCAAAGCTCAATCATCTCAATGGAAGCTGCCGCACGAACCAAGACCGAAAAAAGCGCGCCAAGTTCGGTCGAATGTGAAAGTTTTGCTGACAGTTTTCTTCGATTGCAGGGGCGTGGTGCATCATGAGTTCTTGCCACAGGGAAGAACGGTCAATAAGGAATATTACCTGCAAGTTATGCGCAATTTGCGCGAAGCAATCCGCCAGAAACGCCCGGATTTGTGGAAGAACAAAAATTGGCTTTTGCACCACGATAACGCCCCTGCTCACGCATCGTTGCTTGTGCGCGACTTTTTGGTAAAAAACCACACACTAATGATGCCGCATCCACCGTATTCCCCAGATCTGGCCCCCTGTGACTTTTTCTTGTTCCCTAAACTGAAGAGGCCCATGAAAGGACGACGTTACGCTTCTCTTGACGAGATAAAGACGGCATCGAAGGAGGAGCTGAACAAGATACAAAAAAATGATTTTTCGAAGTGCTTCGAAGATTGGAAAAACCGTTGGCACAAGTGTATAATATCTCATGGGGATTACTTTGAAGGGGACAAAATAGATATTCATGAATAAATAAATAATTTTTGAAAAAACACAAAATTCGCGATACTTTTTGAACACACCTCGTATTTCTTCATAGCTTAAAATGCTTAATGTTGATTTTATTTTTTAATTTTCAAGAGTAAAACAACAAAATTAACGGCGGCTGAAAGAGCACGGAAATATCGAGAGAAAATAAAGCTCGATAAAGCGCGTAATGACGAATATAAAAGAAAGAAGAAAGAAAGGTATAATCGTGGTATATTTGAGTTTAATTTTTATTGTCACTGACTGATTCTGTTTTTGAATAGCAACGAGAAACGGATGAAAAGAGGTGACATGCCGAAAAAAATGCTTCAGAGTGAGCGAGCTAAAAATAGAGAATATGTACGTGCGAGGAAGTTAAAAAAAAAGCTGCCGACCGTCAAATGACCGATACTTTAAGTAGTACAATTACTGAAGCCCATGGATTACCGGAATTTATAAGCAATGAAAAGGAAGAATTGCCAGCAATACCTGCTCAATTTAATGAGAATACTTCTGAAAACAAAAAATTTAAAAAGGTATAATAAGCAGCTAAAAAACAAAAATCGCGAATTACAATTACTAGTTCACCGTTTAAAGGGCAAACTTAAAGATGCTGAAACAAAAAAACAAAAGTACAAAAAAAATTTACAAAGATCTAAAAAACATATTAAAGATACCAAAAGCTTAAGTTCGACTGTTCGAGATTCAAAGGAAACTTTGAGTCTTTTAAAACAGAAGTATACTCAGAAAAAAAACATTTGCTCTGTAATGGCTTCTAAAATTTTAAAACGTTACAGACTAAAAAAATATTGGAAAAAGGAAAAAAAATTGCCGGAACCACTGCCCAGAAAAAACACAACAGTAAATGATTTTTTTATGAGGGACAACGTTAGTAGAGCTTGCGCTGGAAAGAAAGAAACTGTTACTTGCGGTAAAATAAAAAAGCAAAAACGATATCTGTCTGAGCTTGTATGGATCACGCTAATATTGATTTAAAGCCTCGAAACTATTTCTACAAAAAGCACTTGTTGAAAGAAATCCTGCTCAGTAAGTTAAACCAATTATGTGCGATAGCGAGTCGGCTTTATGCGCTTGGGGTCTTTGCAAAACTTGCAAGTCTAAAGAAAATTTTATAGGCTCAACTAACAGTTCAGATGAATGCAAATGGTTTCAATGGGAGTCTGTTACGGAAAAAAGATTAAATACGAAGAGTATTTCCCAAGATAAATATGATGAAAGTTTCAACAGTAGCTAACTTGGTGAGTGAGTTTCAGAAAGACATGCTGAAGTTTAAAAAACATTACTTTAATGTTCGAAATCAGTACAGTGCATATCGTTTTTGCAAGGATAATTTGAGCGAAACAGAAGTTTTGATTCACATAGACTTCTCCGAAAACTACATGTGCAAACTTTCAGAAGAAGTGCAATCGTTTACTTTGGTGCTTCGCGAAACCAAGCATCCCTCCATACCAGCTTAATTTATTTTAAAAAAATTGAAAAGCCCGTGAGCACGATTTCTTGGGATTTAAATCATGGACCCGGTGCTATTTGGGCCCATTTAGATCCAATAATTGATTATTTGAAAGATTGTGCTCCAGAAATATCGACCATACACTTCTTTTCGGATGGGCCATCTTCTCAGTATAAGCAGAAAAACAATTTTTTCTTTTTCTGCAATCGAATATTTGACAAATACTTTACATCCGCAATATGGTCATTTTTTGAGAAATCTCATGAAAAGGTGCAGCAGATGGAGTGGGTGCTGTCGTGAAGCGAACAGCAGATTCGCTTGTTGCTCACTGAGCAGACATAGTAGGCAGAAGAATTGTACCACTCGCTTTTAGGCAAAATTGATGTATGTACATCAACAAAACATTGCCCACAAATTTAAAGACAGTTCAAGGCACGAGAGATATTCACCAAATAATTACAAAATCCAGAGGTGAATTGATTTACAGATCTCTATCGTGCTTTTGCAACTTAAACCTCTGGGGGACCGGAAATTTATGCAAACAAACTTAATTCGGTAAAAATGAATGAGAATGAAAAAAATCAAAGCCGCTTGTCATTTCATGAAGTTTCAGAAAAAGAGTTCGAATGAAAATTTATAAATTAAATTAAGTTAAGTTATTGTTTTGCGTCAAATATTTACATATGTGTATAAGTTTCTTCAAGAATTACTTTCTTTTTTCCATTTTTGTTAAAGACATCAAAGAATATGTACATGTTTAGTTTTGTATGAAAGTTTTTGTTTTCTTTTATTTACTTTTTGTAAAAAAATAAACTTTTTTCGTTAAACTTTAAATTTGGCATTATTTCTTGTTTACGTGCAATAAAATCTCCTGATCGTCACAAAATATCTTGGGCGTCACACTTAGTTCTTTTTTTTTAAAACGCTTATAATTGCAGTTTTTTTTTAATTACATTGTTACAAGCCTATTACTTTGCAAGTAACCTCTTAGTTCAAGTCTTTTTTTAACAAAAATTTACATATTTTCATCTTAAAAAAAAAAAAAAAAATCAAGGTGAATCGTGATTTTGTGTTTATAATCGAAAAGGTGATTTTCGCAAAAGGCAATCTTGAAAAACCAAAGAACATCGTAGTAAGCTTGAATTTTAAATATTTTTGCATTTTAAGCGATTTTTTATACATATTTGGTGTGTGACGCTCAAGATAGAAATCGTAGAAAACCTAAAAAAAAATCCAAAAATATTAGTTTTTTTGAGAGCCTAAAGGTACCACCGGATTCTTCATCAATTTCTACATAAATTGGCCACTCTTACAGGCGAATTGAAAAAACTTTAAAAATAAGCAAAAAAAAACTCTTTGTGTACGTTTTTTTTGAAATTGATCCATCTGTCAATGTACTTAAAATATACGGCAAAACAATTTTCACAAATTTAATGGAAAACAGTTTGAGTTAGGCGTTCTTCAATAAAATTCTGAGATAGGGCGTTTTTGAAACACATTTTGAAATAGGGTGATTCTGCTGTTCCTCTCTCGTATTCTAAACACGGATGCACCGTAAAAATAGTATTATCGCTTACCGAAAAAACCCAATCGTTTCTATTGAAACGATTCAGTTTTTTATCGTCTACCGAATGACATACATACAAACTCAGTATACGAAAGAAAAGTAAACATTTGATTTTTGGAATGCGTGAGATTGGATAAGTTTTTCATTAAATTCTAACGTTTTAATTATATAAATAACTATATAATCTACTTATTTGCAAAATATAATTTACGTGGTAATTTTTCAATGCTCAAATATCAAGTGTATATTCGCACGAATTGATTTAATTTAAGTGAGAGCTATGCATGCGTCTCTTAAAGAATATTTTCGTTGGTTTTTTTCGTTGCAACGTTATCGGTTACATTTTGATGATCTAGTTTTGTGAATTACCGAAACGAAATTATTTTAATAATTTTATTTTGTAACGAAGCGAAATATAATCGTTTCATTCGTTAAGCATCATTGATTCTAAATAATTTTTATCTTTTAAAACTCATAGTGGCTCACTGATGATGTTTCAAAATCGTCGCTTGCCGAGATTGCGGGTTTGAGCCTATCGAGGCTGATGTTGCTTGGCCGAACTGTTAGTAGAGAGAGAATGAAGTAAAACTCTCTCGAAAAGCAAAATTTAAAAAGTTCCCTAATTGATATTGATATTAGAGGAAAAATTACAACGTTATGCACAGCGATGGTATGGGATGACATGTTTCGAAGTGCCCAACTTCTCATCAGACCCCTTCTCGGACACTGAGATACGAACCCAAGTGTCTGCACCAAAGCCGCAAAGTTTCCGCCCAACAGAATTCAGTCGTTAGGAACTATTGCCTTGACCCCAGTACAAAAATTATTTATTTCAGCGAAAAATCACATACCATTGGAACCGTTTTAATTTGTACCACCTGAAAATAGGTGTAGCAAAATTTTAACCCTTCCGAAAATTAAAAAAATTACGAAAACCCCAAATGTTGAAAAACATATACTCCTGGCACAAAAATGTTTTATTTTCTAAAAAAAAATATGGAAATAGATTCTTCTCAATTTGTACCATCAAAAAATATAAACTATAGCCTGTACACGTTTGTTGCTTTCTATTTTCCTCTAATCAAAATAATAATAATTAACTAAAAATTACTTTCAACTGGTCTTGCGCTCGTTAAACTTACAAAAAATATGTTAAAAATGAACAGACCATAAAACCAACCAAATAAGTGTATACCGGAGCACGCGGTTATGTACAACAACTATCTTCTAAAAATAGAAAGAAGAATGTGGAAAAACAAAGTCCAGCATACATGATTTACATATAGACAGAATGTCTAAAATATTCTGTATACCGTTGGCAAGATAACAAACAACAATTAGAGGAAAACTTGAATTAAGCAGCTTGCAAAACTTCACGCAGCATAGCCTATGGGTTAGGCAGCTGCGCTTTCAATCAGAGTGAGTGGGTTCGATTCTCCACAAGATCCTCTGAAATAGCAAAAACTATACGAATTAGTCTGATGAGAAATCGTGGCTGTTTTCGAAATAGTACTATAAGGGAGTGCCACAAAATCCCCCAAAAAAAAATCCCCAAATAAGTAATCCCCAAAATCAAAATCCCCAAAGTAAAAATCCCCAAAATCAAAATCCCCAAAATCAAAATCCCGAAAGAAAAAATCCCCAAAATCAAATCCCCAAACAAAATTTCCATGTTTTGAATAACTAATATTACCGTATAAAAAATGGCAAAAACATTGTTCGATCTGAGCTAAAACTCGTATTTATGTATGTATAACCATATTTTAATTTTATGACTATACTCGTACATATTTTTACCTATGCATATAGCGACTTTAAAAAATATGCCATTGGTTAAAAAAAAATTATATTAGTGGAAACAAAGGGTTGGGTGTCCCAAAATATAACCCTATATTTTGGAGTGTTTCAGACACCTTTAAAGAAAATTTCTCACGAACTCAAAACTTGATCGAGGCTTGGCACCGTAGGCTTAAAATTATAACAGGAACAAAAAAATGTGGTGTATATGAAATGATAAAACATTTAGGTAAGGAAATGATTGAGGTTAAAACAGAAATAGAGAGGATACGATCAGGTTCAGATATAAGAAAAAATAAAAAAATTTGGAGCGTGCCAAGAAAATAAAAAAAGTGGTTAAAAGTCGTTTGGATTTACACAAACTGGCTTATTTGAGATCAATATTGCACTGTGTAATTAGTATTAAGATCTTTCAAGTTTTTTATATGAATGTATGTAAAGGCAATTGTTTGTGGTGTAGTATATTTTGTTCGGTTTAAGCTGATATTGTCATAGTATGTACTATGTTTATAAGTATTTAAATGTTTGTGAAATCATAAATTTTTTTACACTTATTTCAAAAACAAAGAAGTTTGTATTTACTACATATATGACTCACTCTGTATTATATGTTTAGTAATTATGTATGGCTATGTACTGCATTTTCTTCCATTTACGATTACCTATTAAATACTTGTTAATTCGTTATACATACATACAATTTCTTCTGAGTTTTAATTCACACATAAAATGGGGATTTCGTGTTAAGGATTCTGATTTTGGGGATTTTGATTTTGGGGATTTTGATTTGGGGATTTTGATTTTGGGGATAATGTGGTAGACCCGTACTATAACTATAGCCTGTATGCGTTTGTTGCTTTCAATTTTTCCTCTAATCAAAATAATAATAATTAACTAAGAATTATTATCAACGGGTTTTGAGGCCGTTAAACCTACAAAAAATATGTAAAAATTAACAGATCATAAAACCAACAACATAAAAATTATAATTTTTACCCCTTCGGAAAATGAAAAAACTTCGAAAAACCAAAATGTTGAAAAACATATACTCCTGGACGAAATTGTTTTATTTTCTAAAACACATGATGGATACAGATTTCTTTCAATTTGTACCATCCAAAATAAAAAAATTATAATTTGTGCCCCCTCCGGAAAATGAAAAAATATTTGAAAAACAAAAATGTTGAAAAATACATATACTCCAGGCACGAAGTTGTTATATTTTCTAAAAAAAATTGTGGAATCTGTACCATCCAAAAATATAAAAATTATAATTTGTACCCCTTCGAAAAATTAAAAAAAAACTTCGAAAAAGCAAGATGTTGAACAACGTACCATACAAGAAACGCTGATTTTATTTAATAACACACTCACACTCTAAATTGACATTGCTGATGGTATATTCACCAAAATACTGATACTCTATTGAAAGTAAGTAATTTTGTTCCCCAGCTTAAATTAAAATCAGCTCTCTGTAGAAATGCGTCTAGAATTTTACGATTTTCGCTTCTTAGTAAAGCAATAATATTGTGAGGATAATCTCTCTGGAAAAATCTGATAGATATACGAGGTGTGTTCAAAAAGTATCGCGAATTTTGTGTTTTTTCAAAAATTATTTATTTATTCATGAATATCTATTTTGTCCTCTTCAAAGTAATCCCCATGAGATATTATACACTTGTGCCAACGGTTTTTCCAATCTTCGAAGCACTTCAAAAAATCATTTTTTTGTATCTTGTTCAGCTCCTCCTTCGATGCCGTCTTTATCTCGTCAAGAGAAGCGTAACGTCGTCCTTTCATGGGCCTCTTCAGTTTAGGGAACAAGAAAAAGTCACAGGGGGCCAGATCTGGGGAATACGGTGGCTGCGGCATCATTAGTGTGTTGTTTTTGGCCAAAAAGTCGCGCACAAGCAACGATGCGTGAGCAGGGGCGTTATCGTGGTGCAAAAGCCAATTTTTGTTCTTCCACAAATCCGGGCGTTTCTGGCGGATTGCTTCGCGCAAATTGCGCATAACTTGCAGGTAATATTCCTTATTGACCGTTCTTTCCTGTGGCAAGAACTCATGATGCACCACGCCCCTGCAATCGAAGAAAACTGTCAGCAAAACTTTCACATTCGAGCGAACTTGGCACGCTTTTTTCGGTCTTGGTTCGTGCGGCAGCTTCCATTGAGATGATTGAGCTTTGGTTTCCACGTCATAACCATAAACCCAGGATTCGTCACCAGTTATGACCCTCTGGAGCAAATTTGGGTCGTCGCGGACAGAGTTTAACATCTCATTAGTAATGTTCATGCGATGCTGTTTTTCATCACAATTGAGCAATTTTGGTAAAAAAAAATAGGTAAAAATCGAAGACGATCCAAAACACGTGCAAGCAAAGCAGCTGTCAACAATTAACTGAACATTCAAAATGGCCGAGCTTGTCGGCAGAAGTGAGAGACATAAGTACCAACATAACGCCACAAAAAATTCGAAATTCGAATATACGTACCAGCGAAAATTCAAAATTCGCGATACTTTTTGAACACACCTCGTATAATGATGTGGTACGGCCCTCACGATAATCTCTCTGGCAAAATTTGACAGATATATATATGTACCTACTTATAATTTCGAGGTTGAAATTGGCTGACCGAGCAAGAATACCATGTGCCACGGCAGTCGGACTATTACAACAAAGTGCTAGTACCCTTGAAAGTATTCAACAGCCCCATTCTTACTTGTTACTATTGCCAATTGTTATAACTCAGTTGTCACTGAAAATTTTTATAGGAAAACGTGAAATTGAACTATTACTGCAAAGTACAATGGCATAAAGTTGCTGGATTTTCTTCAAAAATTATAATCCAAATTGTCAGCTAAATGAAATACAGAGCTAAATTTGTTTGATTGATAGCACAGTTCAAAATATGTAGTGACTGCGATTCAATTTTCTTATTTCATTTGAATCACCCATTTCGCAGCCAACATTTGCAAATACGTTATAAATTTCCCTCGCAGCCGCTATTACAATCGGTGCTCGCTCGGGATTTTCTAGTTCGTTTTTCACAGTTTGATAATTGTTGGTTTGCTTCCTGGTTCAATAATATATAGTTGACGCAATCTCACACATGTGAGAGGGACGCGCAATAACGATCCGCCTATTTTCTAAATTTTCCACCTATAACACACACATATAAATCACGAAATTTCTGAAAATGTTATCACAGGGCACTCGTTAAATATCAATTCACAGTGAATTTTTATTAAAAATAAATAAAACATGAAGCGAACTCAATAACTTTCCCATGAACTTTAAACAAAGAATGTAAACAGAAGAAGGATATGATAGTTTGACATAAGGTGTAGATGAGGAAGAAGAAGATGCTATGTCATCTGCGTCAACTACATAAATCATTTAACCATGGGTTTGTTTATGTGCTCTTCTTCTCGCTTGCTCCACTATTCACCATGGATTTTTAGACGTCAAAATTGCTTACCTACTACTATTTTTCACGCAGAAAAATTGCCAAATTTTTCTTGAGCAATTACTTGTGATCTGCGTACCGCTCTTAAGGAGTATTCTTCAGATGATTTAACGGAGTATTTGGGGTTTTTTGCAGGGTAGTGAATTTGTAGTAGTAGGGAATCTTGGAAGTAAAATTAAAAATGTTCAAACAAAAAGCGGTATTGTAAATCGGCAACAAGAAAAAAATGTCTAGGCGTTTTATATTTAAGCAGCAATTTCAAGAAACCACGACATCACAGCGTCCAGAAATACTCAAATTAATTACTTTTTAAGTTTTAATTTTTTGAAAAAATAAATATTTTCCTAACAAAACGAACAGTGATGTATCATTTTCGACAATTTATGACAATGGTCAGCTGTGAAATTTGTATGGTCAGTACTGACAGTTGGACAGTCTTGATAATATAAAAGTCAGCACTGATACAATAAATAGAGTGAGAGTAAGCAGTACAGATATATGTGCTACAGGGAGGCAAAATCTCACACGGACACAGTTGTTTACATCAGGTTTGCGGAAGCCCGCTTGAGTCTGTGATATAAAGTTTGTTTGGAGTGCTGTTCATTAGACTGACAGTCCTCACTATCACATGTTATATCAAATGACAGTCAGTGTTCTTGTAGGGTAGGGTGCAGTCCTGACACGAAATTTTGAGTAAATATGTAGCTGTACTGCTCGCTCTTGTTCTGTTTATTGGGTCAGCACTGACGGTTGAGGCTGGTAGGTCGAATTTTACCGACTATATCGAAATTACCTACTATGATTTTATATTATGCTTGAATATATGAAATGATAATACGGTATGAAATGCTGAAATCAACCCCGTAATCCTCGAAGAAAATATATAGCGATTCGCGTTCGAAAGAGTAGCAATATTGGTTGTTTTTTTGGTAATTGTCTACGACCACCACCGAGTGCTAAAACACGTCCAAAAATTGTAATGAAAATGTATCAAACGACGCGTTTTGACCTCGGTGTTAATAATCCGAAACTGCAAAAGAAATATTTTATTATATATATTTGCTATCAAAGTTGAATATTTTCTGTAATTTTCATGTGGTTGTTGTAATCACACACATAGGGTGTTACGAAAAGTGCAGAAGTGGGTTCTGCGGAGAAATACTGAGGCTCGCGGAGCCGGTGTTGGACCGAACCCCCATTTGGGTTCGGACCAGGGCTATTTTTGGTTTTTTGCCAACAACATTTCACTGAAACAACTTTCAACTTTACGCAATACCTTTTTTGCTGAAAAATGAATTTTCACAATTTTAAGTGGTCCGTTTCAGGAATTCTTACCCATATATCTTTTGTAAAATTTTGTTTATAAAATATTTTATAAAAAAAATGCAAATATAAACGTATTTGTAAGAATAAGTTTTTAGGTTATTGGTTTCAAACCATTTCATTAAAAAATAAGATACAAGTTAACATTCATTTGTCTTAAAGAATTAGTTTTTAGTCAACTGCAATTATGTAATTTATTTTGTAGTTAAAAAAATTATGAAATTTGGTGAGAGCGATAGAGTTGGAGCCGATTTACAAAGTCTTGAATTCAAGTCCAGTCGTTTCAGGCTCTTCTTCCTATCTATTTCACTCCTCCTTGTACGCAAGTGTTTTGTTTCCCAATTGCTTTCAAGAAAAATTAACACATGTAAACGCGAAGAGAAAACCCAAAAGAAAACGCAAGCAGAATTAAATTCAAAAATTTATTTGTGTAACAGGGCTCTTAATGATTTCTCAACTTGACCAACAAGAACAGTGACGCTCATTTGATATATTATACAACTATCAACAGTTCAAAAGTGTCAACACTTTGTTTCAACATATTAATCATTTCTTGCAGGGTTGTTAGTCCTTGGTTAATTTGCTTAGTAATTTTATTGTTTGGTTTGTTTTGCTAGGGGCTACAAATTATAATTTTTGAGTTTTGAGATGGCACAAATTGAGAGCAATCTATTTCCATATACATTTTTTTTTGAAAATCAAAAATTTTTTAGCCAGGAGTGGAAACTTTCCCATGGCATATGAACACGCGTTACAAACAGGGTAGTTCACGAGAAATCGTCGATTTCCTGGTTTGCAAGGGGGTACAAACTATAAATTTTATATTTTATATTTTTGTTTTTCAACATTTAGGGTTTTCGTAATTTTTTCCATTTTCGGAAGGATTACAAATTATGCTACACCTATCGTATTTTCAGATGGCACAAATTAAAACGGCTGAAATAAATAATTTTTGTGCTGGGGTCAAACAATTTAGTAACTCAAAGTTTTTGTTGTTTTGCTATGTTACATCAGCTGAGTTTCACTTGCAAGTTTCACAGCAGAAACTCTCCTGATGAAATGTCACAATGCGATCTCTCCCTGCAAATGTTTGTGTCGCCGAACACTTTTGAGTAAAAGTTTTATAAAATTTTAAAAAATATTACGCTCGCCGAACAGAATTATAGTGCCCATTTGTCTAAACAATTACAAAAGATAGCTTATTGGAGGCATCTGGGCGCACGCTCGATTATAGCGTTAGTACGCAAATGAGTGGTTCCTATTACGTTAAGTTCGGTTAAGAGAGCGCGCATGCATTATTCCAAACTTTCACTCTGAGACACTTATGTCCATTGTGAATGCTCTCTTCGCGTGCAGAGTGGGGGCACAACCGTCCAACCAGGTATTGCTCACTTAATCAGTTTTAAACCATTTACTTTCCCATATGAACTCGATAAGGAGCGAAAGATCCACTTCCCTCACATCTGCCAGACTGCCGAAAAAGCGTTCTCCCGGAAATCTGAGACGCCTTGACAGTAGTCCTAGACATCTATAAAGAAAGTGATGGATCGGCTCCTCTTTCTCCTCATCCCGACAACTTCTACATAGGGAGCTCGTTGGCATACGCCATCGTCGGAAGCTAGTTCCTTTTCTGTCTAAAAATGGACATATGGACTCAGAGACTTCGCAGTCATCCCGGTTGGTATATAGGAAATTCCTTGGTTTAAAAGAATGCTCATCGATTTTCCTTAGCAGACTTCCCAATTTCATCGGCTATTTCGTTTCCATCAATACCGCTGTATCCAGGGACTCAGCAGAGTGAAATGTTGAGATGATCCAGATTTTATCACGTTCGATTATAATGCCTTTAATGCAGCTTATCTGTCAACAAAAATCGATACATTTATCGCTGGTACTATATTCTCGGGCAGCAATCCAGCTGTCTTTTTTATGAAGTAATTGCTGTTAACGACATAAGCTCCTGAAAATGGCTAACTCGAACTGTCCATAAATTCCCGGATGTGCTAGGCTGTGCATTTTAGACAATATCTGATTACGAAAATATGTAGGAATGTATGGACGATGTATCGTGAATCAGCTGAACATTCGTTACTGGTGGGACAAAAGGTTGTAAAGTTAATGTAAATGTAGATTTTGTACCTGATGCAGCAACGCTGTAAGCTCAGGGTCATTTTCCTGCGCTTGTGCAGTGGCATTAAAATCAACTAATTAGTCCAGTAACTGTACATTTGAGAATAGATCCATTTTGAACTGCCTAATGTTTTCGAATTGACGTACTCAGCGAGGAGCTGTTTTTTCGAGCTTTTGCCGGAATGGGAAAACAAGAGGCCCATGATTCGTAAGTAAGTGGCAACGTTTTCCTTTAATCATATACCGAAAGTGTGAGACATCTTGATACATGGTAGATACTGTATGCGATCTGGGCCGGTGTTAACTTTTTCGAGTAAAATGGTACAGGTTGATTCTCACCGTCGACTATCTGGTGCAAATCTTAGGCGCCGATGTTTATGGACAGTTCTACGTTTCCTGATGGGTGAAATACTAGAGTAGCATTCGCGAGTTCTTCCTTGCAGCTTTAAAAAGCTGTTTCGGCTTCAGAACTCCACACGGGTGGAAAATTATCGTTTCTCTTATTCCCTTCGACGAGTTGGTGCACTTTAGATTCGTGGTTAGCAGCGTGTGGAAGAAATTTCCTATGTTAAAGCGTTTGCCTCTTTCTCAAGAGCTGCCCAGAGGCCTTGATATTTGAGACATTTTTTAAAATTAGTGCTGGGCCCATGCTTTCCCCTTTTTGTGTTTTTTAAAACTTATTCGGCCGATCTGCACAAAACAAAGCTCAAAAGTTTTTGTTTCCTCCTGCGCGTATGGATGCATTATCGCATTCTCTTCAGGGAGACTATATATTTCCACATAAAAATATACGACATTAAATTAAACATTTGTTAATGGAATTTATTATGTTTGAGCTATTTCGACATGTTCAAAAACGTAAGTGTCAAACCGTTTTTAGATTTCGCTCAAAAG
Organism: Merzomyia westermanni; assembly: GCA_949987695.1. NCBI lineage: Eukaryota > Metazoa > Arthropoda > Insecta > Diptera > Tephritidae > Merzomyia > Merzomyia westermanni. The sequence continues at coordinate 114,013,673 of OX465289.1, forward strand.
CTTATGCATAATAAAGAGAAGAGGGGCATTTGGATCTAACCACTGGATTTGACAGAGATATACCAACAACAAAGTTAGACTAATAATATATTAAAAAATCAATAAGATGTTTATTTTGACGTGCTGCAAATTGCTTGAGCTCGACGCACCGACGACGGTTGTCATTATGGACCTTTTTTTGTTTGGTATATAGGCTGACAATTTATCACTTTTTCCCCCAGATTTGGTTTTTTTAAATCCATTTAGCGGGAGAAAATGTCAAACTAAAAATTTGACGTGTTTCTCGCTTTTTTTCCTCAACCACAACTTAGACTTAATTCAAAAAAATTTCGTGTTTATTTTTAAGGCAGGTTGTCATTTTAACTAGTCAAGTTTTCGGGTTATAGGTCTGCCCTTTTACAAATTGAAATATATGAAGAACGAAATAGTTGCTGTCTTCAGGAAAATTAACACGATTTCTAACCACTTCGTAAATATAAAATTAAAGAAGCTACAACCTGCGTTTTAGGTTCTCTATTTTAAATATGGGGTCTATCAGCAATTCCGTGCCCACGGTGAGACCTGATATAAATAACGAAATTTATCGAAATTATCTGCCGAACTCCGATAAATTTCGGGATTTCATCCAGTTTCCCGTTCCGACGTAATTTTGTTGTGTTACATTTTTGACTTGCATTTATTTACCTTGAGTACTATATTAGTCAGAAAAAACTTAATTGCATAAAAAAATTCTTAAATTATGTATGTATTTAATTTAATGTATTTAGTTTAAGGAGATTACATAGCATTGGACCGCTTACTTCTTTTCTTATGTAGTGCATAGGTTTATTTGCACATGTGAATATTCCAATGGAAACCCTGCAGTGAAATATCAAACTAGTCAGTAAGCATACTAGTATCCAACTATAATTTTCTGGTTGAAATCATACTAGTCAGAAAAAGTCCATACGATACTAAAATACAACTATAATTTTCTGGTTGACATCATGCTAGTCAGAAAAAATTCAATCCATACTAGTATACGACTACAATTTTCATAGAATGTGTTAAAGCGACATAAGCTTTAATTATTACTGTTGTTTTTTTCATTTGCATTACGGGCTATTGTAATTCCCAACCAGCTTATGAAATATTCCAAAGATATAGTTTATGTTTTGCAATCCCAAATCGGGGTTTTTCACAGCGAAAATGATGAAAAACGAAAATGATGTATTGATGAGTCCATTTTCTTATTTTAATCCCTGCTCGAGGTTTTGGTCCACATTTGGACTAGTACTCTTATATATTTTTCGAACTAGTATGATACTTGTATGATTAGTCTGCAATTTTACTACTATGAAACTGGTATTTTACGACCAATTTGATACTAGTATATTTCCACTATATACTAACTCGTATTTCATGAGTAGTAGATGACTTGTATGTTGTGGTCGAAATCTGACAATTGACATCTCGTACGACATCGCCATGTTAGAAATACCAGTTGATTATATGGAAATATGACGCTTGGCTGACTAGTTGGGCTTGGTGCATATACTAGTTGTAAAGTAGTTTGCAACCAGTTGGATTGACTGCAGGGAAGGTATTTACTCATACAATGAAACGCACTGCCTAAATTTAAATAAACACTATATTAAAAGATTGTAGGCGCCAATAGCGTTGTGGGGTTAGCAACTAGTGACCTTGAAGCGGCCCATTACATAGCATTGGACCGCTTACTTCTTTTATTATGTAGTGCATATGTTTATTTGTATATGTAAATATTCCAAAAGAAAGGTATTTAAATTAATTGTAATTGTGAAAAATTTAAGTATTTATATAAATTAAAAGGTAAGTATTTATATAAGTTCATGTACTATAAAGGGTAAGTATGTATGTGTTTCAAACATAATTGTGTAAAATACTACTTATACTACTTATTTTTAACAGCCTTTCTAATCCTCGAATTCGATGAGGTTGTAACCCGGTATAGTTCGGTGCCCTCCTGTGGATAACGCGATGATAAGATGGTCGATTTTGCGTTCAGGGCTGGGCGTTGCCGTTGCCGAACGCCATGTTGGCCGGTGGACCACGGGGGGTGATGGATGTGGCGAGGCAGTGGACGCAATCCCGATGTGCCCGCGACGACTTGTACCTTTCATCTGGCGTTATTACCAAAAAACGGTCGGCAATGACTCAGCGGATGCATTTGGCAGCACAAGCGGCATGTACGGTAAGCCCTGGATCCGTTAGTACTGTAACGAGAGAGAGAGAGAGAGAGAGAGAGAGAGAGAGAAAAAGAGAACACGAAACCATTTTTAGGCATGTGTAGTGATGGAGATGCGATTGGGAGTTGAGATGAAGAGAGATTTGGAGGTCGGTGGGTACTTCGACTAAGAAGGCGACAGTAAACAAAGTTTGGTTATGTTGCATCTGGTGGCCCCGCTTGGGTGCGGATATCCACCACGCAAATGTTGTTGTCTGGAGCGGGAAGAAGTTTGATGATTCGCCCTAGTCGCCATTCGTTCGGAATATTGGGTTTGTGGGTTTTCCGTTTCCAGCGTTTATGGAGTTCCTTTAAATATTTAGTTTTTCAGCGAACTCTTAGTCGTTGCCATTTATTTCCTTAAGGAAGGCCCAGATGGGTAATGAGGTGTGAGAGGCATTATATCCGTAGATCAACCATCGAGTTGCACGTCATAACCTTTTTGCATTTTAGTCGCTTCTTACGACCGCTATGCCTACCTCGGGCATATTCTACCCCTAACCCGCAGGGGACGCGTTCAACCCCCTCATACCGAGTAGTTTCTGGATGATTCCTTTTGATGAAGAATCGTCTAAATTATGCACGCTTAGTACTCCTTTAGGTCGATTTAGATTTTTGATGATAAATGCAGCTCCTAAAAATGTTCATGCTGTAATAGTAAGGCTGATCCATATACTGCACTCTTAAACTATCGCACCACACCTAAGGGTAATATACCAACTCCAATAGCGAGGGGAGGAAAAATAATTTTCAAAAAGACACCCCAATCAACATGGTTTCTAGGGGACGTGATTAAAAGCTGCCACGAGCTTCGTTCTTAATTGAAATAGAAAGACAATGAACCAAAAGATGTAAACGAAACCGAAAAGTATTGAAAACTCAGAAAAATTATTTAAGGACAGTGAAAGCCAGTGGTGTAGAGAGGACGAAGGGGGTTCGGGGGATAGATCCCCCCTTCGCCAATGAACTACTTTTTTTTTACTTTTGATTTAATAACACAATACCATTTTATGCTTTTGATTTATAATTTTCTTATTTTAGACTAATGACAAAGCATATTTTTTATTAATATATGAATGTATCGATTAGTGGAGTATGCGTTTGAATATTAAGTTTATATATGTGCATATACTCGTCTTTTCAGACCTTCTAAGACATTCCCTAGCCTTTCAAGGCGATAAAACCGGTTTCGATATATGCGTAAACATTAGTTCTGGTAGTAATAAAATAACAGACCGAAATAATACAGTAATTTTTGCGGTCTGAAATTGCTGAGCTACAACTATACTCCCTTCTCTCTCACTTCTATAAAAATCAGAATTCAAGCGGTCTGAAAATACTAGAGTACGGCGGGTCAGTAAGTAATTTAATCAGAGCACACAGTAGCGGGAAAAAAATTGCGACGAAATATTTTTAAACGATTTTTATCAAAGTATAGCCTATTATCTAATGAGAAACATGCAAGAACAAATTTCAAACTTTGTAGAAAACCTAGAAAAATCAAGTCTCATCAAAATTTCACAATCTTTAATCAGAATTTTTATAAAAAACTAGCGGACCCTCACCCGCTTCGCTGGGTGAAAGAAAAATATAAATGAAAGGTGTAATTTGTGCCACGCCCCCTTTTCACATAACGTCTACTTTTATGCGCTAAAACGGTTTTGATATTCTATACTTCTATAGCGATTTTCAGGTCCTTACCTTAGACCCTTTCACAGATATTCTGCTTGAAAATTTAAGTTTGTATGGGAGATGCCACACCCCTTTTTATGTGTGAGAATGCTTTTGATATCATATAGGTCTATACCAATTTTGAGGTCCCTACCTTGAACCCTTTCACAGATATTCTGCTTGAAAAATTTAGTTTGTATGTGAGGTGCCACACCCATTTTTCTGATAACCCCCCTTTTTATGTGTGAGAATGATTTTGAATTCATATAGGTCTATACCGTTTTTCAGGTCCCTACCTTCAACCTTTTCACAGATATTCTGCTTGAAAAATTTAGTTTGTATGTGCGGTGCCACACCCCTTTTTCTGATAACCCCCTTTTTTAGTTATAACCGTTCTCCACATGTGTCTCTTCAATGTGGCAACGTTTGGTTGAAATCGGTTCAGCCATTCTCCGTAACGTTCATCACAACGCGAAAAACGGCAAAATTTTTATATATAAAGATGAGGTGATATGCTCCCTTTTCTGATAACCCCCCTTCTTATGTGTAAGAATGATTTTGATATCATATAGGTCTATACCAATTTTCAGGCCCTACCTTGAACCCTTTCACAGATATTCTGCTTGAAAAATTTAGTTTGTATGTGCGGGGCCACGCCCATTTTTCTGATAACCTCCCTTTTAATGTGTTTGAATGCTTTTGATATCATATAGGTCTATACCAATTTTCAGGTCCCTACCTTAAACCCGTTTAGAGATATTCACCTTGAAAAATTAAGATTGTATGGGAGGTACCACGCCCCCTTTTTCGATAACCCCCAGTTTTATGGGTGAGAATGGCGTTGTTATCCTACAGCTCTATTCTAATTTTCATGTTCCTACCTTTAACACTTTTAAAGATATTCACCATGAAAAATAAAGTTTGTATGGGAAGTGCCCCGCCCCCTTTTCTGATAACCCCCCTTTTTTTGTGTGAAAATGCTTTTGATACCATATAGGTCTATACCTACCACGGACACATAGATTGACATTACCTGCCACAGCACCCATTGACTATAAAAACAACGCAACGGATAGACACAGACCAGAACGAAACTATGCATTGAAAATGGCAGAACGCCGAAACCGGTTTGTCACAAAACCAAACTTGACAAGGGATGACGGAAAATCGTTCCAACAAAAATCAATTTATGAAAACGCTGGCCACCAGCGTACCCCGCGATACACATCTTTACCTTCCCCATTTTAAACGCTTAGTAATTCAGTTTTTATCGCCTTTTAATTGAAGTTTATATAAGTACATATATACTATAGATTGTTTGGATTAAACGAAATAGCACTGATTTCTGAAAATTGTTTTGGTGCGTTTTTTGCTTTCTGGCTCCTCATTGTTTATGTATCTAATGTCAGATGGTCCTCGATTATGCAGTGTTGCCAACTAGCAACACATGTTTTTGGGATTAAGTAAACGCCACGAACCAGGGATGACTAGACCTCAGTTCGCCAGATCCCACAATTGTCAGCGCGGGTCTCATAAACTGCGTTGAATGGCGACCAATGCTCACTCTTGCATCGGATCATTTACCGATAATCCTCTCAATCGATCGATTGTTACTTCTGAGCGCTTTCTGCCGGCAATTTGTTCTGCATCCTCCGGTTGACAAGGAAATCAGGCGTGCCATTAGGGAAGCGCACAAACGTAAAATAAGTCAAGCGCCCATTGCCATCACCACCACGGAGGTTCGGGAGGCCATAAGGGGGTCCAAAAACTCCAAATCTATTGGCCCAGACGGTATATCCATGCTGATGCTAAAACATCTCGGAGAAGAGGGAGTAAGGTACCTAACAACTGTCTTCAATCTGTCTATTACTACCTTTGTCACTCCAGAAAAATGGAAACAGGCAAAGGTGGTGCCACTACTAAAGCCCGGCAAGCCGGCCAACGAGGGGGAGTTTATCGACCGATATCACTCCTCTTGCCAGTAGTGAAGACCTTGGAGACGGTTCTTCTCCCTTACTACACCACTCAGGTAGGTGCCGGTCTCAACCAACATCGTCCAAATGACAGGACCGTGCTAGTTGCTCTTGACCTGTCGAAAGCCTTTGATACGGTCAATCAGCGTAAGCGTTGGACCGCCAGTTATCTGAGTGGTCGGCAATCTTCGGTTGAATTCAGAGGCGAACAATCCAAACCACGTATAATCAAACAAGGGGTGCCACAGGGTGGTGTACTACATATCGCGCCTCCCCTCCCCACCAGAATATGTCTCGATCGTCTCCTACTTTTATGACTTCACGATTCTGTTGACGGGACCCTCCGTAGATTAGCTGTGCTCAAGAATAAACTCTTACCACCCACCCTTGTCCGGTTTCTTCGATGCACGTAATTTGTCATTGTAACCGACCTAATGGGTATCTTTAATGGGGGTGTTTGCGCCAGGCACACACCAGCGCCACCCCAAACCGTCAACTCGTAGGTGCATACACCATCCTCCTCCAACCGGGGGAGGAGCCTCCTCGTGGTGATACCTGGTAACGCCCCAGCAGTAGCCAAGGATCGCAAAATCATTGGCGTAATCGATGAGGGCAGTGTAGATGGCAGGATCCCGAAACAACAATGGAAGTGGATCGAGGCCGCGCTCGCTAAAGTTGCCGTCCAGGTAAAGAGGGAGAACCTTGCACCGCCACCAACCTATACCGATGCAGGATGGTACCAAGGTAATGTCAGGCTGATCGCCTGTGGAGACGCTAGGTCCGTGGACCTATATAAGATCGGCGTGCAGGGGGAAGTGTACCCTGGCGCGCCTTAAAGCAGTGGATGCGTGTGACATCCCGCAACGGTCAAGAGCTAGAGCCTGGGTTCCAGTGACGCCAATGGAGCCAAATTAAATCCTGGAGCAATTGCAGGAGTTTAACCCGCGTCTACCGACCCAGAACTGGAAGGTGGTTAGCGTGGACGAAGCAGCCGGACAAGCAACGATGCAGATAGTTCTGCTGTTAGATCAGGCAAGCATCGAAGCCCTGGATCGATGCGACTACCGTATGAGCTATGGCTTCAAGAATATTAGCTTGAAGGTGTATAAGGCTGACGCCGAAGCCCTTGCAAATTTTTCATCTCTTGCGAAGGTGGAGCCTCCCCCCAACGAGATTTAGGTTGATTACAATGGGTCGGATGTGCGGAGCGGCTATGCCTCGTCCAGCTTGGACGGTAGCGGGACTCTCAGGAGGCTTTACTCCGAGAGTCAGCTTCTGAGCGAGGACGACGCGGACGCGACGCTCACGGAGGAGAGTGCAAAAAAGCAAGATTATGAGGGTCCTCTAAATCAACCTTCATCACAGTAAAGCAGCGTCATCTGCACTTCTACTCCAACTTTCAGCAGGTGGAGTAGATATCGTTCTACTCCGCCTGTAACACATCCCAAAATCTTAGGTGTCACGTTTGATAACATGTTCAACTACGGTGCTTATGTACACGCGATTGCCACCAAAGTACAAAACCGCAAAAAAATCCTCAAGTCACTAGCTGGCAGCACTTGGGGAAAAGACAAAAAAACGTTATTGGCAACGTACGAGGCAATTGGCCAGCCGGTTCTAAGCTACGCGTCATGCTGGCCCAACTTCTTTCTGGATATTGTAACAGGCTAAACTCTTACTTATCCAGAGTGAACCCTGACATGCCAAATCTCTGCCCGGCATGCGGGCATTCGCTCGACTGAGCCGACTCTTCTAACAGAAATTTCACTATGGTCCAACCCTATTGAAACCGCGAGGGTTCTGGGACTCCCGTTAGAAGAGCTTGATAACAATGTTAGGTAAGGGAGGTGACGACTAGGCAGGCAAACTATCGCTACAACAACAACAACAAGAGAGTAAACATAATGAACTGTCCCAAAAAAACTGTATTTATTACACACTATTTAATTAAAAACATGCAGTAAGTTTATTTCTTAAATTTTAGTATATAATGAATACCTCGTTAAATGAATGAGTAGACAAAAAATATATTACGGTAAGAACGGATTATCGATGGAAATTTTTTATCATCCCCCCCTCGCCAAATCCTGGCTAAGCCACTAGTGAAAGCTATACAGTTTCAAATAGTGAAACAGAAATATCCACCGAAAATGAAAGTAATTAAGGTATCTCAGCTTTAATGTTATGGAGGGCGAGTAGCTTAGTAAGTTATTTTTTTATATTATTTTATTATTTGTGTTGTGGGTTTTATGGTCTGTTAATTTTTACATATTTTTGTAAGTTTAACGAGCTCAAGACCAGTTGATAATAATTCTTAGTTAATTATTATTATTTTTGATTAGAGGAAAAATTGAGAGCAACAAACATATACAGGCTATAGTTATAGTACTATTTCGAAAACAGCCACGATTTCTCGTCAGACTAATTCGTATAGTTTTGCTATTTCAGAGGATCTTGTGGAGAATCGAACCCACACAATCTGATTGCAAGCGCAGCTGCCTAACCCATAGGCTATGCCGCGTGGAGTTTTGCAAGTTGCTTAAAACAAGTTTTCCTCTAATTGTTGTTTGTTATCTTGCCAACGGTATACACAATATTTTGGGCATTCTGTCTATATGTAAATCATGTATGCTGGACTTTTGTTTTTGTACATTCTTCTTTATATTTTTAGAAGATAGTTATTGTACATAACCCCGTGCTCCGGTATAAATTTATTTTGTTGTTGGTTTTATGGTCTGTTCATTTTCAATACCAGTTAATAATAATTTCCTGGCAAATGAGCGTGACCATGTGCGACGCTTGGACCCTGCGGATCCCCGAATACAAGATCTCAATGCGGAAATCAGACGACTGGTTGATCAACACAAACGCGTCAAATGGGAGGAGAACCTAAGCTCCTGCAACCTATCTGAAGGTGTTGGCAAACTATGGTCCACTGTGAAATCCTTGTCAAATCCGACCAAACTTAACGACAAAATATCCATCACCTTTGGTGATAAGGTGCAATCGAAACCGAAAAGATGCGCGAGCGCTTTCTGCCGGCAATTTGCACTGCATCCTCCAGTCGACAAGGAAATTAGATGAGCCACCAAGGAAGCGCACAAACGAAAAACTAGCCAAGCGCCCGTTGCCACGGAGGTTAAGGAGGCCATACGGGGGTTCAAGCGTTCCAAATCGATCGGCCCTGAAGGTATATCCATGCTGATGCTAAAACATCGCGGAGAAGAGGGAGGTATCTAACAACTGTCTTCAATCTGTCTATGACCACCTTTGTCACTCCAGAAAAATGGAAACAGGCAAAGGTGGTGCCACTACTAAAGCCCGGCAAGCCGCCCAACGAGGGGGAGCCTTATCGACCGATATCACTCCTCTCGCCAGTAGTGAAGACCTTAGAGACGGTCCTTCTCCCTTACTACACTGGTAACTTGCGACTAGCCGAACATCAGCATGCATTCCGTAAAATGCATAGCACCACCACCGCGCTAAACGCCATCACCACTCAGATAGGTGCCGGTCTCAACCAACATCGTCCAAATGACAGGACCGTGCTAGTTGCTCTTGACAAGTCGAAAGCCTTTGATACGGTCAATCATGCGCAACTCATTAACGACCTCGAGGATTCAACTCTTCCGCCATGGCTAAAGCGTTGGACCTCCAACCATCTGAGTGGCCGGCAGTCATCGGTTGAATTTAGACGCGAAAGATTAAAACCCTGTATCATTAAACAAGGGGTGCCACAGGGTGGTGTCCTATCCCCGCTTTTGTTTAACTAGTATATATCGAGACTCCCTGTCACACATCCCAAAATCTGAAGGGTCACATTTGATAACATGTTCAACTGCGGTGCTCATGTAGTCGCGATGGCCAAAGTACAAAGCCGCAACAAAATCCTCAAGTCACTAGCTGGCAGTACTTGGGGAAAAGATAAAGAAACGTTACTGGCAACGTACAAGGCAATCGGCCAGCCGGATCTGAGCTACGCGACGCCTATATGGTCACCGGGGATAGCAGACACACACTGGAGGAGGTTGCAGGCCTGCCAAAACACCACACTCAGAGCTGCCGCGGGATGCCTCCTTATGTCTCCTGAGCATCACCTTCACAGTGAGGCAAAAATGCTCGGTGTAAAAGAGTATAGCGAGATGTTGACCAGGCAATTTCTGTTCAGCTGCTATAGACAGCAGCATCCGAACAGGAACCTGCTCAACGAAAATCCGCCTCCCAGAAGAATAAGGAGTCATCTCGGTAAGCACTATGATGAGATCAAATTTTCTCGCCGTTTGATCCAAAGGTGCATCGGCGGCCCTCCATCTCATCCACACGCAGTCGGTAAACGCCTTTGTCAGCTCTCGTCCGGTGAATGCAGTCCTACAGCCACAAGCTCCACCTGTTACCGATGAGAAACGCCGCGAACTGCCTAGTGAGACAAGGGTCATGCTGGCCCTACTTCGTTCTGGATACTGTAACAGACTAAACTCTTACCTATCCAGACTGAACCCTGACATGCCAAATGTCTGCCGGAATGCGGCGTGTCTTTCCACGATACTAACCATCTGTTCATCTGCTCAACTGACCCAACTCTTCTAACAGCAATTTCACTTTGGTCCACCCCTGTTGAAGCCGCGAGGTTTCTGGGACTCCCGTTAAAAGAGCCTGATGACAATGTTGGATAAAAGAGGTGATACTTTAGGCAGGTTAGACAGTCGCTACCACAACTACAACAACAACAACAAGAGTTTGCCAAACCACTGCCGAGGGGTGAACCCGTTTTGAAAAACTTTTTCAAACCACTTTTGATTTCACCTGTCCCAGGACTCAAACCTTGGACCTTCGGTGTGGTAGGCCGGCAACACTACCGCCACACCACGACGGCCGCCAATCAATATCTTGCTAATAATATTACTTTCTTTAGACATTGAAATACAATTTTTCAGGTGCTTCCACATCGCTTTGCTGTCCCCTATATTGATTGTTATTTTGGTTTCATATACTTGGCCTTTTAAATCTTAATTAATTGTATATATTTACGCCTGGTGGAATTATGTTATTCCTAACGGCCTGCTACCTTGGCGAGGTTGTAGGGGTGTAACTTTTTTTTGTTGAAATCAGCTACATCAGCATCGTACCACTTGTTCATGACCTTAACAGTGATCTCCTTCGAGTGTGTCAAAGTGCTCATAACATTTGCTATGTTACTATTCAATAATAGGCTGTCTATGTTATCACTAGTATGGTTTTTCCAAGACGTTATAGTTTTCTCAGTTCTTATTTGCAGTTTTTTATCTAATTTGACTGTAAAGCTAATAGTTTCAGATCCGTTATCCGATATTTCTCTAGTCGTTTACAAGAGGTGGAATCACTGTTCGCAAATAACAGATCAATCAATGCCCCTGCGGGTTAGAGGTTTAGAATATGCCCGAGGTAGGCATACCGGTCGTAAGAGGCAACTAATATGCACAAAGGTAATGACGTGCAACTCGATGGTTGATCTACGGATATGATGCCTCTCACCGCTCATTACCCATATTATCCTTCCTTACGGAAGGAGGGGTGACATGACCTAGAAGGTTTCACTGGTCATAAATCGCTACCACGACAGTCGGGCAGTACCGCAAGGGAGTACCGGAGCGTATCGGGTTCAAATCCGGCCAAGGGCTGTTAAATCGACAACACTCCCCAAAACCTTCGGAGAGTGTTTTTGTTGTTACCACAACAACAACAAGAACAACAGATCAATCAACGTTTCAGAGTTGTGCCCTTTTCTAGTACAGAAATTAATTTTTTGCTCCATAGCAAAAGATCGACACAAGTTAACTAATTGTTTACTATATGTCGAGCTGTTATAGAGATTTGTATTAAAATCACCGATAAATACGATCTTATCTTTGTAACTCATTGACTACTCACAATTTCATTAATATAAGTAATAAAATCTGCATCACTCGAGCGGGGTAAATGATATATAACACTTATTTTATATTGCGGAAAAGTGTTTTTAATGTTTATGACTATGCACCAGATGTTTTATTAACTGCATTGTTATAAGATGTTTGGTATTCAATCGAGGCATGTACGTATGCTATAACTCCACCAGTGTGTCTACTATGAGAACCACATCGTATCAGTTTGTAAGTTGGTATCCGTAACTCTTGATTTGTTATGTCATCGGCGGAGCAGCTCTCTGAACATAAGATCAAATGTGTTTTTCGCACTTCTATAAGATGTTCTAGTTCACATTTATTGATGAAAATACCACTAATATTTAAGTATATACATTCCAGTTCCTGAATTTTTTGTTGCTATATGCGCACTTTTTTTTAGACTGAGCATGCTTTTTGAATGCAGGGCAATCTTTGCTGAAAGTATAGTGATTAACATCGACATCAATAACTTTCTTTTGTACCAATTCACTGCAGTTGACGCATTTAACAATGTTAGTGCGTTTGCCACAAGTTACTTTATTTGGGCACTCGCTGGCTTTGTGATTGTATCCCGAACATTTGAAGCACCTCAGAACAAGTATATCACTCAATAAATACTGTATTTGCTGCGTAATACTTTCATACGTTATAGCGTCTGTTTCAACTAACGCAATATAACTTTCCGATCTACGGGTAGCATTGTCATACAACTCTAACACTTCAAAATCCTTCCCAGTGCAACATGGTTCTGTTTAGTTAGACATTCTACTAATCTATCGTTACTTATTTTTTCTGATAATCCAACTATCTTCATAATCTTTGTCATTTCACTTTTACCCTCTGTTTTCTCTGCTTCATATTCGGCTCCGATAGTCTCCCTAACTTTTTGTTGCACTTGTTCACAAGCGTCTTTGTTTTCGCATTCTACTATTATTGCACCCCATTTATCTCTTCAAAATTTTTGATAAGCCCCTTAGTATGTTCAACTACCCTTTTAATGCTTCTTTATTTTCCTTTGCTTTTTTGCTCTTTGAATTTGGCTCATTTACAGCTTTCAGATTATTAGGCAAGTCGTTACTTTTTTTCAATCCATTTAAGAAATCCTTCATGATTTCGCTTTTTTTTTGGCTTTTAATTTTATTTCAATATTGTGCTTCAAGAGGGAATTGAAGTCTGTTAAAATACTACTTTTTAATTGAGAGCAGTAATGAATAAATATTTGCTCAACAATAACAAGCAATTGTGACGCTGGCAGAGCGCAAATATATTACGCGGCCTTCACCGACAGAAAAAACAAAGTAAACAACAACAAAAAATAGAAGATCAGCAACTTATTGTAGCAGCTCGACAGCAACAGGTTGAGAGGTGCGCTCAGCAGTTATCAATAACTCAGCATCCATCTGTGTTAATGCCTTGTGACGCGCGTAGAAACGCAGCTGCGACGGTAGCAGCAAATCGGTGGAAATATGACCACAGGAAGCTTACATTCTCTGTATTCCTACAGACAGCAATTCTTAAACACCATTTTTTTGCATTCGGATCGATTTTGAACATGTTGACCTTTCCTTTAAACAGCATAAAACGCGGAGTAAATCAATTTCTAACCCGTCCCGTTTGTTTGTTTACTTCTTCCATGTTTTGATGTTATCGGCCAAAAACTAAAGTATGGAAGGCGAGTACACTACTCCCTATATTACCGCGACCTGGTCATTAATATAAATTACAAAATTATGGAATTGAGCACTTGCATTTGTCCTAAAAATAATTTTTGTTTAAATTATCGTAAGGGTCATTTATTTAAACACACTCATAAAATATTGCGAGCGAAATTATCGTCAGGGACAGATCTGTGATTTTTTCGTTTTTTTTTAAGAAAAAAAAAGATGTTCAGTATATTAATTTACTATGTATCCCGTTTTCAATTTTATTTTAGTTAGTCAATAAATACCTTTGTATTTACTTTCCTTCAAAATGATTGTCTATACTCACCACCCACACTTATTCTTACCATAAAAACAGTACTGAGCAAGGAACTGGTCCAATTCAGCCCAAAAATGTTATTTTTTGCGAATATTGAGTGAGTGCTTCCACAATTCTAGGGTTCGTTCGGGAGCTTTGAGGAGCAAAGATATGCCAGCATTGGAACCCAATTATCTGTGGATACGCCATTTGCTTTCAGGGTAGTGGGACAGTTATTTATTGCTGTATGCACATTTTGTATCTGTTCCCCGTTTTCACTAGTTACGGGTTGTACATTAAAGAGGATTTTGAGCTGATAGTCGACAAGAATTCTTCAGTTCTCATATGGACGTGAGTTCAAAACATTGGTCATTTAAAGACTAATGTTTACCATAAAAACTGTACTGAGCAAGGAACTGGTCCAATTCAGACCAAAAATGTTATTGAGTGAGTGTGTCCATAATTCTAGGGTTCGTTATGGAGCTTTGAGGAGCAAAGATATGCCAGCATCGGAACCCAATTATCTGTGGATACGCCATTTGCTTTCAGGGTAGTGGGACAGTTATTTATTGCTGTATGCACATTTTGTATCTGTTCCCCGTTTTCACTAGTTACGGGTTGTACATTAAAGAGGATTTTGAGCTGATAGTCGACAGGAATTCTTCAACTCTCATATGGACGTTAGTTCAAAACATTGGTCATTTCAAGACTAATGTTTTATGGTAAAATTTTTGGGCGGGAGAGAGTCTGGGATGACTTATGAACACTGCAGTGAACATGTTCCACAAAACAAATCTGTGTCACATGCAAGTACCTTTAAATAACTTGAGATATCGGAAAGTGGAGAGATGGGAGCTGAGTTAGGGTGTTTATACCTGCTGCTCGTGAGAGGAGCTGGTAGCCTAGTACTCAATCCGGAATTGTTTGGTGCATCATACCACGCTTCGCTCACTGCTCGGGTGCTTTCTTTAGTGGTGCTCATCTGAAGATTCTCATTCGCTGTCCACCAAAGCCATATGCCGGTTGAGTTGATGCAAATATGTTTTGAGACTGGACTCTATGAGATCAGCTTCACCTAAATTCCAAAATTTTTGCCAATATTTCTCCAGCCTTGAAACTACGTAATTGAGTTTGTTGTTCAAGAAGACCGCTTCTTCCTCTTCAGTTTCAGGCTTCGGTAGCGGTTTCACTCCTTTTTGGGGTTGGAGGATTCGGGATTTCTCTTGCTTTTCCTCACCTAAACCGCCCATCGTGATTATATATTTGTTTGTTGATATTTGATTATATTTACGCGTTTAAAATTAAAAGATTTGAAGTCTTGTGTCGCACTGTATTTGAGCAGCTTTTTACAACTTTTTCACTGTATTCGGGACAGCTTAAATGCTTGGGAAATTCGTTATGAGAGTAGGAATGTCTTGCTTTAGCTCTTATAAGCACAAGTGTGTATGTGTAAATTTGTATATTCTATGCAAAAAATGCTATTAGTCTAGGATGCGTCCGCTATGAGTCACAAAGAAGGATGCAACTAATGCCAGTTCTGATCACTTTGTATGGGCTGGACTGTTCACATCTCTGTGAGTATATTCTATGGAAAAACCAATTGTACTCATTTATACCCGAACGGGTACGAAGGCACTAATCTACTTTCTACCCAACCGGGTACTTTCAACTCGTATGAGTATGCTAAACAAGCTAAAATTGGGGTGTATGTCAATTTAATGCTACACAAATAAAAATTTACTCCACAAATTTTATTCTAAAGACATATTTCAACAATTTTCATTATACATTTTTCAAAGTGATAAAAAGATTCAAACCAACTTTTTTTGTACCAAAGAATACCGAAACTACTCCCCCTTTTAAATATGCAACATCCCTGTTTCAGTTATCTTAGATTGCTTTTATGATTGTTTTTTCCTTCAATTAAAACAGATGTACCCAAATCTTTTAAACTATTTTTTCAACAAAGGTTTTATCAAATTTATTTCGAAATCGTTTATCTCGTTTTACAAGAACTTTTTCGCCTGGTTCGTATGATTTCATTGTTTTATTTCTATTACATCTTCTTAAAGTATCCTCCTGAAACTTAATAACCCTTTCCCGAACGCTCTTTAGATCACTACTTTAAAAATTTTCAAATATTTTAAGAGGTTTAGAGTTTATTGTGGAATGGATACTATTGTTACATTTGTTAGTTGCTAACAAAATAAGGTCCACTGTCTCATCTAACTGCTGTTTCTTCTTAATACAACGAGCTATTTCCATTAGTTTGAATGAAATCGTTCAACCTGACCATTGGGGTTTCACTATGCAATGTGGGAATAAAAAATTGCTCTATTGAAAAATTATCTCTTAATAAAGTAGATCGACTCATCTTATTTTAAAACTGAAGAGTATGACGAACTTAGGAAAACAGTCCCTGAAAACCAAGACAAACTCCCAGAATTATGTGTGTCGGACGGCTACGTATATAAACGGACTCAGTTTTACAGGCGGGACGAGCGTCATCAGGACCAAACCTGGAAATTCTGGGTACCATCGGCGTTGTGAGCGGGGTTCCCACAGTTCACCTTCGGCCGGACACAGAGGCATCCATAAAATGTTAGCCCGGATACGCGAAAGGTACTACTGGCCTGGAATGCTTACCGATGTCCAAAACTATGTAAAAGATTGCGAAGTTTGCAAGGGAAACAAAACCCAAAACACGTTTTATAGACCACTCATAAGAAAGCAACACACATAACTGAGAGACCTTTCCAGCGCTTGTTTATCGATTTTATGGGTCCATACCCACGTAGTGGTGATGGTAATGTTTATGTGTTTGTGTGTCTGGATAATTTTTCGAAGTTTGTCTTTTTGAAACCTATGCGCAAAGCCACGTCTGCAGAAGTAGTTAAGTTTCTAAGAAAAGAGGTCATTCACATATTTGGAATACGTTCATTCCGATAATGGTAAGCAATTGGGCTCCGACATGTTTTCTATATTTTTAGAGAAGTATGGGGCAAAACACATACGAACAGCATTTTATTCACCTCAAGGGAACGCAGTGGATCGGGTAAATCGCTCAGTGTTCCAAATAGTACAGTCGTTCATTAAGGACAATCAAAAGAATTAGAATAAATGTGTCAGTAATGCGGCTTTTACTCTTCGCAGTGCGATACACACGTCGATAAACCGCGCCCCATGCTATGCCACGTTTAGCATGCCAATGATACAACATGGGGCATCCTATGATATATGCCGCAAGCTAGGCGCAGTTAAAGATGCAGATCTATAGGTAGATACACGAGCAGACAGATTGCAGACCATTAGGGACTCCATAATGAAGGAACTTGAGCTAGCACATGAGCGAAGCCCAAAGTGTTACAATACCCGAAGCGAAGATGTGAAATTCGAAATTGGACAAGTGGTATATCGTCGGAATTTCAGGCAGAGTTCAAAAATCGACCACTACAATGCTAAGCTTGCCCAAAGCAAGTTAAGTGTGTAATCCTCCAAGCCGTTGGAAATTCGATGTACGAACTCGGGGGCACCAGTGGCAAGAAAATTGGCGTATACCATGCTAAAGATATTATTGTTGCATGTATTTTTCGGTAGTTGTAGAAATGTTGAATGTTTTGGATCGTAAAGTTTAGACTTGACATAACGTAATTATTTTTGCAATTATTCATAACTGTTTATTTTTATTTAGTTATACATTTATTTATTTATGATATATATAGTATTATATTCGGATTTATTATTTATTTATTTATTTAATAATTTATTATTGGCATTTTTATTAACCCGCAAAACTGAACTGAGATACTCACCTGTGATATAAGCTTAGATATGTACCTGTGATATAGCTTAAGTTTAACCAGCATGACGTTCTAGTCATTTATAGATTCATCTGTGATATAGATTTTTGTCGATAGAAGTAATCATTAAGAGCCTATGCAAAATAGGTAGAGTCTCTAGTTCTAAGTGCTGCCCGTAAAAACTTTTTGTGTGCCCAAATAAACAGGAGGTAAGGAGATAGTCCAGATTTAGGTCGTGAACACGCTCCATGTTGCACGCAACATCGGTGGCATCCAAGCCTGTGGGTTCTTGCAAAAGATGTTAGAATATCTACGTATACATCTGTGCGCTAACAGCAGTCGAGTTACGTTTATATGTGTTAGTAACTGGAAGAAAGCAAATCATGGCTATCCAGTTTCTATCAATTTCTTATCGATTTGAAAAACCATCTCTATTTTTTTCACCTCCATACCAACACCAACGCATATTTATGGAATATATTTCCCAAACAAAAATCGTTCTCTTTTTTCCCTATTGCTACTCCTATGAGTGCGAATGAAAAAGTAGGATTTTAATAATTGAAAACCAAAATCATAACAAGGGGAAATTATTCAGCTGTTTCCATACATTGAATTTTCTGTCAAAATAAAAATGAATTTTTTTTATGTTTTTGGTCAACAATTAAAATTTCATTGAAAAAAAAGGTAAGTACTATAATTTCAAGCCTTTTAATGATAGTATTAATATTTCTAACACATTCTATGTTTTCGCAGGTCGCAACTTTGATTTGAATTGCAGTTGAAAGGTTAGTGCCCAAAATTCAACAATATACAAATGTACATGCGTTTGTACATTTGTTGATTATAGTTGTGGCCAAAGTGTGTTTAGTTTAGTGTACCTGACCAAGATCAGGATATATTTATGGTGTCACCACAATATACAAATGTACAAGCGCTTGTACATTTGTTTGCTATGGTTGTGGCCAAAGTGAGTTTACTTTAGTGTACCTGCCCAAGATCAGGATATATTTGTGGTGTCACCATAATATGCAAATGTACATGCGCTTGTACATTTGTTGATTATAGTTGTGGCCAAAGTGAGTTTACTTTAATGTACCTGACCAAGATCAGGATATATTTATGGTGTCACCATAATATACAAATGTACAAGCGCTTGTACATTTGTTTGCTATGGTTGTGGCCAAAGTGAGTTTACTTTAGTGTACCTGACCAAGATCAGGATATATTTATGGTGTCACCATAATATGCAAATGTACATGCGCTTGTACATTTGTTCATTATAGTTGTGGCCAAAGTGAGTTTAGTTTAGTGTACCTGGCCAAGATCAGGATATATTTATGGTGTCACCACAATATGCAATTGTACAAGCGCTTGTGCATTTGTTTGCCATGGCTGTTGCCAAAGTGAGTTTAGTTTAGTGTACCTGGCCAAGATCAGGCTAATGTTATGGTGTCACCACAATATGCAATTGTACAAGCGCTTGTACATTTGTTTGCCATGGCTGTTGCCAAAGTGAGTTTAGTTTAGTGTACCTGGCCAAGATCAGGCCAATGTTATGGTGTCACCACAATATGCAATTGTACAAGCGCTTGTACATTTGTTTGCCGTGGCTGTTGCCAAAGTGAGTTTCGTTTAGTGTACCTGGCCAAGATCAGGCCAATGTTATGGTGTCACCACAATATGCAATTGTACAAGCGCTTGCACATTTGTTTGCCATGGCTGTTGCCAAAGTGAGTTTAGTTTAGTGTACCTGGCCAAGACCAGGAAAATGGTATAGTGTCAGCACAATATACAAATGTACATGCGCTTGTGCGTTTGTTGATTATAGTTGTGGCCAAAGCGGTCATTAAAAAATAGGGAACAAATAATTGATAAGAATATTATTAGTTTGTCCATAAGTTAGGTAAAAACTTGGGTAATTGTTTCCTTTAGGAGACAACTGCTAAAACACATCTGAAGTTATCGGGAAAGATATCAAAAGACGCGTTTTGATCTCGGTAACAATAATCTGGAAGCGTATTTTCGAGTTTTTTTTTCAGTGAAGAAATATTTGCAATCAAAGTTTAAAAATTTCTGTCATTTTCATGTGGTTGTTGTAATCACAGGTTAGGGTGTACCGAAAAGTGCAAAAAGTGTATTCTGCGCAGAAATACTGTGAACCGCGTAGCCGGTGTCGGACCGGCTAAGGGTTATTTTTTTGAAGCGCGGCCGAAGGCCGCCTGCGCAGAAAGGTGTTCTGCACATAAATACCTTGGATCAAGCCCCTTTTTTGGATCGGACCTGGGTAATTTTTGGGTTTTTTTGCGAATAACTTGTAAAGAAAGCACTGTCTTCGGCTAAATATGTCTTTTGTAAATATTAATAATTTGTGTAACATTAATTGATTGTAAATTTTGTGAATTTTGTAAACACACATGTGTAGTAGAAAAAAATCCATGGACTTTTTTTAAAGTGTAAGAAAGATAAGTTTTTTCTGTAAAAATAGCTTAAAATTCAATAGTTGTTTAGCATCAGAAGAAAGGCTATTAAATTACCTTTCATTTGATGCTAATTTCGTTAAAATCGCAAAATAATTGATTGTAAATTTTGTGAATTTTGTAAACACACATGTGTAGTAGAAAAAAACCCATGGACTTTTTTTAAAGTGTAAGAAAGATAAGTTTTTTCTGTAAAAATAACTTAAAATTCAATAGTTGTTTAGCAACAAAAGAAAGGCTATTAAATTACCTTTCATTTGATGCTAATTTCGTTAAAATCGCAAAATAATTGATTGTAAATTTTTGTGAATTTTGTAAACACACATGTGTAGTAGAAAAAAATCCATGGACTTTTTTTAAAGTGTAAGAAAGATAAGTTTTTTCTGTAAAAATAACTTAAAATTCAATAGTTGTTTAGCATCAAAAGAAAGCCTATTAAATTACCTTTCATTTGATGCTAAGTTCGTTAAAATCGCGAAATAATTTATTGTAAATTTTGTGAATTTTTTTAAACACACATGTGTAGTAGAAAAAAATCCATGGACTTTTTTTAAAGTGTAAGAGAGATAAGTTTTTTCTGTAAAAATAGCTTAAAACTCAATAGTTGTTTAGCATCAAAAGAAAGGCTTTTAAATTACCTTTCATTTGATGCTAATTTCGTTAAAATCGCAAAATAATTGATTGTAAATTTCGTGAATTTTGTAAACACACATGTGTAGTAGAAAAAAATCCATGGACTTTTTTTAAAGTGTAAGAAAGGTAAGTTTTTTCTGTAAAAATAACTTAAAATTCAATAGTTGTTTAGCACCAAAAGAAAGGGTATTAAATTACCTTTCATTTGGTGCTAATTGCGTTAAAATCGCTAAATAATTTATTGTAAATATTTTAAATTTTGTAAACACTTATATGTGATCAGAACGAATGTCATGTATTTTGTAAATTTCAGTAAAAATAGCTAATTTTGTATTTGTATACATATAATAACTTTAAAAAAAATTTTATATTGTTTTTATTCAAATATGTATCCTTATTTTGATTAAAACAGATTTAAAAACCGAAGTTGTGTTGAATTATTTGGATATTTATTTCTCAATTTAGGCGATTTTTTGGGCTTTTTGCCTTTTTTTGGGTATTTTTTGGGCATACCATGTTTCAGATCTGGCAACCCTGTGAAAATTGCAACCCTTTGTTTTGGGAATTTTTCTTACGTAGAACGGCGTAGATATATTTTTTCTTACGGCGTTTATGAATGTGTGCGAGGGTGATGCAAGGTAACACGTACACGAAATGTACATGGGGAAAGTGGATAATATCTGTACGCCGCCCATACAAAACTATCCATTTTTTTATCTTCATTTGTGGATACGCGACCTATGTTTTATCCACTTTTTTATCTGCGTATGGTTGGTAGGGTAGATGTAGGAACATGTATCTGGTGGTATGCGTGAAGTTTTTCGTGAAAGTTTATATCTGTCGTTTCCCGTCAGTTATAATCCGTTAAATGTATTTGTGTCCTTCGGCTTTGAGTGGAAATGGAAGGGCGAACATTTTCCGTTTATGAGGTTCGATCGTCAAACGAATCTAGGGCAATGATTTAAATTTAAAGTTGAGTCAAGGAGTGCAGAAGCATTTACCCGGTTGTCGTGTAGTTTTTATTAGTTAATAAAAACCGATAGAAAATAATTTTTGGTGAACCGTTTTAACGGTTTGGTTGTTAAAACGGGTATTAATGTGGTTCGAATTAACAAAAACTATTCTGGCCAAAATTGTGCAAACAACAAATAATTTAAGTGAACAAGGCAAAAACTGAATATTGACAAACAAGGCAAATAAAATCAACTTAGGCAAACGGAGGTAACTTAGTTGATCTATTTAAAAAAAATATTACTGAAGGCGCGCCGTGATCATACACCAACAACAAAAATCGAATATGCAGAAATAAGGAAAAGCTATCAACACGCCAGAGCACTTATAAATAAGTATCAAGTATTATCAAACAAATTAGTAAAAATTAGATCTATGTAGTATTAAGTTTCTTTTAAAGTGGAGGAAGTCAAAACTAATTCCTAAATTTATAAAAAGTTCGACTAGATGTAATAAAGTATTTGCATTTGACCGAGACACACACACTGCTATAGACAGAACTTTAGACAGATACACATATTTCTACAACATATTAAAAAGACAACAACAACAGGTTGAAAATATAAGAACGAAACTTAAGAAGCAAATGAGCGAGGATGATTTTGAAGGTTTCATGAGAAGAGAGGATAATATCATCAACAAACTTACAAAACCATTGAAAAATAAACAAGAAACAAAACATGAGAATTCTAATTTTGGCCAACAACAACAAAAACGATGAGTGGTTTGCAAACAAAACTAAAGTAGACTTTCCAGCTGATATAAAAACTCTATTGGCGAAGGGTCCAAAGTTCGCGATCCCAGTAGCAATGGAACTTAATGACTATAACAATAAAATGACGACGTATAGAGTTCAAAGTCAAGATCCCCCTTCAAAATTGAAAAATAAAAACAACATGATGAGCTGTATGAACTTTACGCAGACGCCGACATAGTTCAGCGAATTAAAACACAGCGGCTTCGCTGGCTAGGCCACGTAGTGCGAATGAGCGAAGATGCTCCAGCCCAGAAGGTATTCTTATCGGCACCCGCCGGTGGAAGCAGAGGAAGAGGGAGACCACCACTCCGATGGAAGGACCAAGTGGAGACCGATTTGCGCTCCCGCGGTGTTTCCAATTGGCGCCAGTTGGCGCAACGAAGAAACGACTGGCGAGCTATGTTGGACTGTCAAAATCGCCCAGGCGGTTAGATGACCATTTAAAGAAGAAGAACGGGCGGGGCTTCACTTTGCCCCGCATACCTCCACACCCTCCTCCGCATACCGAGAGAAGCCCAAGGCTACTATACGAGTACGTAGAAAGAGGAGGGATGACTCCACCTGGCACGGGCAGACCTCTTTTGCATATTTCCTTATTTGTGTCAACTCTCACAGGCATGAACTTCTTTTTGATTGTGCAAGTGCCGAAAACCAGGTCACATAGCACATTATTGCGGCACTGGCTTCAATATCAGTAACTACTACTTCTGCTTCTTCTCATTTGCCTATTGTCCCTAATAATGTGAGTGATAATGACCACGGGGGGAGAGTGTCGCATAAACAAGCCAGTAACAATATTAATGCCTCTACTACTTCTTGCGTGCGTCCTTGGTCCCACTTACGAATGGTGACTCCTTGATTGATCAAATTTGTATTCGAGTTAATGGTACCACAAAACAAGGCTCTTTATATCTTCTTGCGTCGTATGTGCCACCGGGCAGTGCATTTGGGTTATACAAGGCCCATGCTGATAACATTGTGTCGTTAGCCTTAAACAACTTAAATGATCATCACCTCTGTGTGCTACGTGACTCTATGTAATATCAGTTGGTCAACTAGCATTTATAATTATGGTCTCACGCCTAATAATGTTGTTACTAATCATGAATTGTATTTCATCGATAATTTACTTAGTCTTAATTTATCTCAAATTAATAAGTATTTTAATACTATAAATAGGTTTTTGGATCTTATATTTATTAGTGACAATATTTGTTGTGAAGTTAATGAGTGCATAAATCCAATCACTTCTAAGGACAGGCATCACCTATCACTGGTTGTTGATTTCAGTTTCTATCATTTTCCCTTGGACACCTCTGAGAGCATATTATCTTTCAACTTCTATTCTTGCGACTTCGCAAGTCTGAATGATTCCTTACTTGAAGTAAACTGGCAGGAGTTGCTCGGGGGACTTGATACCTCTACCAGTTTTTCGGCTTTCAAAACTATTTTATTCAACCAATGTTTGGATAAAATTCCTTTACGGGTAAAAAGACCCTATAAATTACCCTGGTACACTAACGAATTAAAAAAACTGAAGAACCTTAAAAATAAATTCTTAAAAAAATATAAAACCACTAAGAATATTCTCTATTTCAGTAAATATAAGGTATACCAGAAGGGTTTTAATATTTTGGATAAAAATCTATATTCCAATTATATACGAAATATTGAGTGTAATATTAAATCGAATCCCAAAAGCTTTTGGAAGTATATCAAGGACAAAAAATGCTCCATTAGTGTACCCACCGGAGTTTTCCTTGATAATAACTCTGCGCAAACCCCGAATGAGGCAGCAAATTTGTTTGCTGAGTTCTTTAAATCTAATTTTTCACCGGATGATAGTAATCACACTCACGATTTTTCGAATAGTTCGGAGTCTGCCTTAAATTTCGGAGCTCTACATCTTTCATCGGAAGATATTAGTAAAGCCATTTTTAAACTTAAATCTTCCTCTCAAACAGGTCTTGACGGGGTTTCACCTATCTTGTTAAAAAGTTGTCCGGCTTTGATTTATACTTTGCAACTGATTTCCAACAAGTCCCTGTCCTCTGGGACTTTCATTGACGATTGGAAGGCTACGTCCTTTACGCCTATTTTCAAATGTGGCAACAAGAATTACGTATGTAATTACAGACCCATATCCAAGCTGACCACTATTTCCAATGCATGCAGTCAATGCCAAGCTGAGCTTTGCTGTTAAGTCCGTTATTTCACCTTTCCAGCACGGCTTCGTCGCGGATAGATCAACGATTTCTAACCCTGCTTTCTTCAGTGAGTATTGCATTGAGTCCTTTTCGGCTGGTTCACAGGTGGATTGCATCTATACTGATTTCTCAAAAGCTTTTGATAGGGTGTCACAAAGAATTTTAATCAGTAAACTAGGCTGTCTTGGATTTCATTCGTCCTTTCTGTTATGGATAAGCTCCTACGAAACAGGCCCAGTGTTGTTACGGTTGATGGTGTATCTTCTGCTTCTTTTGGGGCCACCTCAGGTGTTCCACAGGGAAGTATATTAGGTCCATTACTATTTAATCTTTTTATAAATGACATAGGTAATTGTTTTTCATTTGCTAAATGTCTGCTATATCCCGACGACCTAAAAATTTTCTCGTTAATAAAGTCGCCTGAGGATACCATAAAAGTACAAAATGATATTAACAAGTTATATCTGTGGTGTCTGGAATCTCGTCTGTCCCTAGATCCGCCTAAATGCTTTCATGTGACCTATTCTAAATCATCTAATGTCCTGCACTCAAAATACAGTATATATAATTGTGAACTTCGGTGCGTTAGTGAGATAAAGGACCTTGGTGTTATCTTTGATAGTACGTTTTCCTTTATTAATCACATTAATTATATAACCACTAAATCATACGCCATGCTGGGTTTCGTGAGGCGTAATTCCGGTAAATTTTCTGACCCATATACTATAAAACTATTCTACACATCGTTTCTCAGGTCTCATTTAGAATATGCTGTTTTTATTTGGCGACCAAGTACCCAGATAGCTATAAATAGACTCGACAGAGTACAGAAATTTTTTCTAAAATATGCTCTTCGGCCGTTTAATTTCGTCGAGCCCATTCTACCTTATTATGCTCGTCTTATGTTTTTAAGTCTTAAGTCCTTGGAGTGTCGCATATATTTACTCTGCTTATCCTTTGCCTACAAAATTATTAAGGGTTCAATAGACTGTCCATACTTGCTGGAAAGGATTCGGTTTAATGTTCCGCAACGATTTCTTCGCAATGTCTATCAGCTCTATGGGGATAATACGAGAACCAATTTCGCTTGTAGTGCCCCCATAAACCGTGCTGTACGTGAGTTTAACTCTCTAAGCGTTTTAGTCGCTTTGGATTTTTCACTACCTGGGGATGCTTTTCTCTTAATGTTGAATTCTGTTTTATAAGTGGTTTGATTTATATGTGCGAATGTAGTAATAAGTAATATGTAAATTAATTTAACACATAGTCTGTAAGGATTGTATTTCAAAGACTTACTACATAAATAAATAAAAAAATAAATAATCCCAGCAATTCAGGTGGAGGAAAATGCAAATCTGAAGGAGATAAGAAATTCTTCCAAGCAGGTCAAGTCAATCGTTAAACTAAATGGAGTGGACTGGCTCCCTCAATTGAATGCCCCCTAATCTCTGTCTCACAAATCGGGCGGAAAGCTATTAATGTTACTGTTGGAGTATATGTGGACGGAAAAGAGCCCTTACTGACTGTGGACACGGGCGCATCTCATTCCATCATTCAATCTGATCTAGTCAACAAGGAGGTGAGACCATTGCATAGAGCAAAGTTACGTACGACCGCTGGTGAAGACACCCATGTCCTAGGGGAGGTAACATGTCAAATTGCAATTGGGAAGGGGGCCGTTCCACACAATTTTATAGTGGCAGATATACATCGTAGGTCAACCACTACCAAATTGCTCGAATTCACATCCTTAGCAATCGAAGGATAACTTTTTTTCTATTTAATGAATCTGGTTAATTTTTGTTTTATTTTGCAGATTGACTTTTACATTTAACAAAAATGGATAACTGGGACACTGAAACAAGAATTTGGATTGTCCGCCGCTATCACGCACTGGAGTCCGTAGTTTCGGTTCAAAGAGAGTATAGGCGTACGTTTGGCGGCAATCCTCCGAGCAGATGGACCATAATAAGACTTGTAAACAATTTTGCCGAGCATGGGACAGTCAACAGAAGACCTTGCCATCGAAACCCTTCAGTTCGAACGGAGGAAACAATCGCTGCTGTAGCTGCTGCCATACAAAACAATCCACGTGTTTCGACAAGAAGCTTATCTGCTCAAATGGGTGTAAGCAGACAGTCATTACAGTCAATTATGCACAAAGATTTGGACTTATTCCCATATAAAATTCAAATGGCCAACAAACTGAACGCTGCAGACTTGCCGATTCGCTTGGAATTTTGCCAGAAGATGCTTCAAATGGTGGAAGAGGATGGAAACATGTTGAACTGTCTTTTCATGTCTGACGAGGCCCATTTCGATTTAAACGGCAACATAAACAAACAAAATTGTCGAATATGGAGTGCTTCCAACCCACAGATACTCCATGAGACGGAATTGCATCCACTTCGTGTCACAGTGTGGTGTGCAGTTTCATCACGCTGCATTGTCGGGCCCTACTTCTTCGAAGAAAACGGTCACACCGTTACGGTTACTGGAGACCGTTACTTGAGCATGTTGAGAGAGTTTTTCTATCCAGAATTACGCCGAATGAGAATTTCTTTCAACTCTGTGTGGTTTCAGCAAGATGGTGCAGCTCCTCATATAGCCCAACCTGTTATGACAGAATTGCGACGAAAATTTCCCAATAAGCTGATATCCAGAAACTCCACATTCCGTTGGCCACCCAGGTCGCCTGACCTTACTGCACCTGACTTTTTCTTGTGGGGTTATTGCAAACAGGAAGTCTTCAAAGCAAAACCAACAAATTTGAATGAATTAAGGCAATCCATTCGAGAAACAATTGCGGCTATTCCTGTCTCAACTCTCCAAGCAGTAATGAACAACTTTTTGGTAAGATGCCGCACATGCATCGACGAGCAGGGGGGGCATTTAAATTCCATTATTTTTAAAACTAATTAAGCTATATTTAATAAAATTTAATGAGCTTTAACATGAATAAAAGAAAAATGAATTCTCCAGTTTAAGCGTAACATGAAAAATAACTTAGCCGAAAAATTTATCTTAGCAACATACAACAAAAGCAAAGCATTTTTAAACACACACAAAAATAATATAGTTATAACAGACGCGGATAAAGGTAATAAGACGGTAGTAATATACAAAAATGATTACAAAGAAAAAATGGAAGAACTATTAGAAGACAAAAGTACATACAGAAAACTGAGAACGGATCCAACAAGCACACTACAAAAGAAAAACAACAAGTTAGTAGATGATCTTTATAAACAAAAACACATAACCGCCATAGAGAAACAAAAACTGTCATGCTCAGCAGCTAATGCACCCAGACTCTACGGGCTGCCAAAAATACATAAACCAAATACACCCTTGCGCCCCATCGCGTCATCCATGAACGTACCATGCCATCAACTATCCAAATATGTAGGAAACATAATACAAAATATAGCATCAGAAGAGTACAACATCAGAAATGTATTCAAGCTTAAAGAGAGACTTACTGATCTACGAATCAGCAAAGATGAAGTGTTAGTGTCTTTCGATGTCGTGTCATTATTCACGAACATTCCCACTAATCTAGCTATAAAAATAATAATGGATAAATGGGATAATATAAAATCCATGACTAATATACCCAGATGCAAATTCCATGAAATTTTAAGATTTTGTCTACTCGACAACAACTATTTTATCTATAACAACGAGGTATATACTCAAACTTTTGGAATGCCAATGGGCAACCCCCTATCCCCAACAATAGCAGATATCATTTTAGACGATCTTTTAGACAGCACGCTAAATATATTAAAACAAAAACAAAACATCGAAGTAAAATTTATAGTAAAATATGTTGACGATATTCTCGCAATAGTAAAACGGAAAGACGTAGAATTAATACAAGAAAGCTTAAATAGTTATCACAACAAAATCAAATTCACTACCGAGATGGAGAATGATTATAGCATCCCTTATCTGGACGTCAGAATCTTCAAAAATAAAAATAATGGAAGTCTGTCCTTTGATTGGTACACAAAGTCCCTAGCATCTGGTCGTCTTATTAATTTTCATTCTTGCCAACCCATGAAATATAAAATAAATACGGCGAAAAATCTAATAAACAAGGTATTAACCATAAGCGACCAACAATACTGGAACAAAAACCTGCAAAAAATACATGAAATATTAAAAACCAATAGCTATCCACACGCCCTAATAAATAATCTAACAGAACAAGGAATAAGAGAAACAAACATGAGACGAAACCAAACAACAACACATAGAGAAAATCAAACTAAGCAATATTTCGGTGTAACCTATATTCCCAAACTCTCTCAAAACATCAGCAAAGCAGTAACAATAAATAACCAAAACATAGCCCTAGCATACAAGTCAAACTCCACACTAGCGAATATATTTACGCGAACAAAAAGCCCGATCGACAAACTCGAGCAACATAATATAATATATGAAGTAACATGTCAAGGTAAAGAAGATGAAAGCTGCAACCGGGTATATATTGGAACCACGAAACGAAGCCTCAACATCAGACTAAAAGAGCACGAGAGCGATATACTGAAAAAGAGAAGTGCAACTGCCTTATCACAACATATCACGGCAAGTGGCCACACAGCTGATTTAGCAAACACAAAAATAATAGACCGTAACAAATATGGGAGAGCGCGATACACATTAGAGAGTTTGCGAATATTAGAAAAAAGAGATAATACGGTAAACAAAAAAGAAGACACGCAAAACATCGCAGCAGCTTACCTTTTATGTTTATAATTATAATTTAGTATGACGATGATACCAAACAATGATGGTACTATTTTTTAATTTTTAGATTTTAACAAAACATATTGTGTAAGGGTTGTTTCTTGTTGTTTTAATTGTTGTTACACGTAAATTTGTCAATAAGTGTCTCAAATAAGTTTTATTATTGTTTTTTCACTGTTGTTTTTTGTCTGTCTTTAAATAAATAACCCCTGAGGATGCTAGGAAGTCTAGCGAAACGTTGGGTTGGAAAAGTGGAATAAATTCTTTTATTTGCACTTCACAATTAATGGTCAAAAGAGCCTAACTCAAAAATTTAAATTAATATAAAAATTGACCGGAAAACCTCTAAAAATTAATTATCTCGGAAGGCCTGCCGAATAACAACAACAACAGCAACAACAAAGGTAACAAGATGAAAAACTTCTATAGACACATGAAGTACAAACACGACGAACGTACGTGCATAATATTAAAACACTACAGTAAACTTACACAGAAGTTGTCAAAACAAATGGAGCGTCTAAAATTCTTATTAGAATGTAAAAGGTATGCCCTAATTCCAAATCATCTAATAAACGCAGTTAAAAAAACAGAAATAGTTACAACATCCCAAAAATGAAAACAACAATTTCATAAAACCAAAATCCATTTCCTAAGCAAGGTACTGAACATGGAAATAACACAAACCAACTTAGGTATTAAAACAACGAAAGATTATTTATTCCATGCAGAAAAACAACTTAAACATACTTTGAGCGACAGTGATTTTATAGCTTTCATAAACAAACAAAAATTTTGTGGTCAAAGAATAGCAAACGAAATACGAAAATTACATCCAAGAAAAATAGATAATCTAAAAGCTCAACAACTACGAAACTTAGGAATAGAAATTAACAACAACTGGTTCGTAAACAAAACCGAAATACATTTTCCCGAAGACGTAAAATGGCTCTTATCGTTAGGGAAAAAGTTCTCTTTACCAACCACAAAAACAAATTTCTCAGCAATTCATACAATAGCAGAAATTGAGCAAGCAATTCAAGCTTTAGGCGCCGAAAATACCAAGGAAATGGCAAGAAACAAAGTCAGCAATAGAATTCTCCAGTTTAAGCGTAACATGAAAAATAACTCAGCCGAAAAATTTATCTTAGCAACATACAACAAAAGCAAAGCATTTTTAAACACACACAAAAATAATATAGTTATAACAGACGCGGATAAAGGTAATAAGACGGTAGTAATATACAAAAATGATTACAAAGAAAAAATGGAAGAACTATTAGAAGACAAAAGTACACCCAGAAAACTGAGAACGGATCCAACAAGCACACTACAAAAGAAAAACAACAAGTTAGTAGATAATCTTTATAAACAAAAACACAGGTTAGTGTCTTTCACGAACATTCCCACTAATCTAGCTATAAAAATAATAATGGATAAATGGGATAATATAAAATCCATGACTAATATACCCAGATGCAAATTCCATGAAATTTTAAGATTTTGTCTACTCGACAACAACTATTTTATCTATAACAACGAGGTATATACTCAAACTTTTGGAATGCCAATGGGCAACCCCCTATCCCCAACAATAGCAGATATCATTTTAGACGATCTTTTAGACAGCACGCTAAATATATTAAAACAAAAACAAAACATCGAAGTAAAATTTATAGTAAAATATGTTGACGATATTCTCGCAATAGTAAAACGGAAAGACGTAGAATTAATACAAGAAAGCTTAAATAGTTATCACAACAAAATCAAATTCACTACCGAGATGGAGAATGATTATAGCATCCCTTATCTGGACGTCAGAATCTTCAAAAATAAAAATAATGGAAGTCTGTCCTTTGTTTGGTACACAAAGTCCCTAGCATCTGGTCGTCTTATTAATTTTCATTCTTGCCAACCCATGAAATATAAAATAAATACGGCGAAAAATCTAATAAACAAGGTATTAACCATAAGCGACCAACAATACTGGAACAAAAACCTGCAAAAAATACATGAAATATTAAAAACCAATAGCTATCCACACGCCCTAATAAATAATCTAACAGAACAAGGAATAAGAGAAACAAACATGAGACGAAACCAAACAACAACACATAGAGAAAATCAAACTAAGCAATATTTCGGTGTAACCTATATTCCCAAACTCTCTCAAAACATCAGCAAAGCAGTAACAATAAATAACCAAAACATAGCCCTAGCATACAAGTCAAACTCCACACTAGCGAATATATTTACGCGAACAAAAAGCCCGATCGACAAACTCGAGCAACATAATATAATATATGAAGTAACATGTCAAGGTAAAGAAGATGAAAGCTGCAACCGGGTATATATTGGAACCACGAAACGAAGCCTCAACATCAGACTAAAAGAGCACGAGAGCGATATACTGAAAAAGAGAAGTGCAACTGCCTTATCACAACATATCACGGCAAGTGGCCACACAGCTGATTTAGCAAACACAAAAATAATAGACCGTAACAAATATGGGAGAGCGCGATACACATTAGAGAGTTTGCGAATATTAGAAAAAAGAGATAATACGGTAAACAAAAAAGAAGACACGCAAAACATCGCAGCAGCTTACCTTTTATGTTTATAATTATAATTTAGTATGACGATGATACCAAACAATGATGGTACTATTTTTTAATTTTTAGATTTTAACAAAACATATTGTGTAAGGGTTGTTTCTTGTTGTTTTAATTGTTGTTACACGTAAATTTGTCAATAAGTGTCTCAAATAAGTTTTATTATTGTTTTTTCACTGTTGTTTTTTGTCTGTCTTTAAATAAATAACCCCTGAGGATGCTAGGAAGTCTAGCGAAACGTTGGGTTGGAAAAGTGGAATAAATTCTTTTATTTGCACTTCACAATTAATGGTCAAAAGAGCCTAACTCAAAAATTTAAATTAATATAAAAATTGACCGGAAAACCTATAAAAAAAATTATTTGAGTTTCTTAATGTAGCAAAATTCATCAGCCACCCTGTATATGCAAAAGCAATTCCTAATTTTTGCCTTACGTGGACTCAGTTGGAACCCAAATATTCATCTACCCCCTTATAGGAATCGGCTTTTTCTTATTAGTTTACCTACTCTGAAAAATCGGAGAATTTTACGAGGAGTAATGTTCCTCCATAGACTGATTATCGGTGAAGTTAGACTCTTCTAAAATTGAATTTTGCCGTTCCGGCTAGAACGTTCAGATACTGCGCGCCTTTTCATTTACCTCTTTGTCGTTTAAACTTCGCCAAAAATAGTCCCCTGTGCATTCGGTGTTCGCACTACAACGACTTGTATTGCTCTATAAGCTTCGCAAGTACATTTGCCACTTTACGTAATGACATACTTGCATATCTTGCCTGAAATTACTTCTTGCTGACGTTGCTGTATATCGAGTTGCTGATATATGGGAGTATTGGCCCCACGTCCTTTCCAACCTCCCAACTAAATTGCAGCATTAGCTGTGTTGATTGGAATCTGTTGCATTCCGACAGATAATATGATAAAACTAAAACTTATAAAACTAACCAAGTTAACCTTTGGAACAAGGGAGGATTACAAACACGTCCTTTCCAACCTCTTAAATAGTTGATCAGAACCCAGTGCTTTCTGACAGCATTGTCATCATTATTTTCATACCCAGCGTGTACTAGTACAGAGGGTATTATAGTTTTGGTCATATAACGGTGTTTGTAACGGAATAAAATAATGGAGATATATATAGAAGTCCATGTATCAAAGTTCTTAGAATGAACAGAGGAATCTATTAAGACATGTCCGTCCGTCCGTGGACACGATAACTTGAGTAAAAATTAAGATATTTGAAAGGTTGCTTTCTTGCCAAGGTAAGTTGCTATTTCAAATGGGCGAAAATTTCGAAAAACGTTTAAAATGAGATAATTCAATAATAAAAAAAGCAGCTACAACAATGAAACATGAAATTGACAATTTGACGAAATTTTTGGAAATGGGGTGTGGCACCGCCCACATATGAGTGAACAAATTTTCAAACTTCGACTGCTAATAACTACAGAACCATTTATGCTAGAATAACCGTATTTGGTAGGAGATATACTATGGTTGTGGTACATACAACCATAAAAAATAAGCGAATCGCTTTACGACCCCGCATAATTTTTCATAACAGTTATCCGAAAAGGAGGTAGAAATACTGAACTGCCAATATCTCATTGACTGATACAGGTAGAATGATATTATTTACCAGTTACGCTAATTTTCTTATTCTTTATACGATTTTTGCAAAGTTTTGGAAAAAGGGAGTGAAACCGCCCACTTATGAGTCAAGCTAATTTCAAATTCGACTGTTAATAACTTGAGAACGATAGAATTACGAAACTTGATACGAGGTATACTCTAGACATGTACAGTACGCCTACGAAAAATAATTAAGCGAAATCCATGGACGACCACGCCCATTTTTAGACCAAAGTTTTCTAAAGAGGTAGGAAACCGGACCATGCCACATCTCCTTCACTGATGCAAATAGAATGCTAGAATTTCATAGTTAACATAACCTATGATCTTACTGATTTTTTTTTTAATTTTGGAAAATGGGCGTGGCACCGCCCACATATGAATTACCAAAATGTCAAATTTCAGATATTATTAACTTGAGAACCGTGTTAGGTAAAATTACGAAACTTGATACGAGGCATACTATCTACGTTTTCCAAAATTATATGTAGCCTTTTCTGTAACTATTGAATCCAAGAATCTAGTGTGAAAATTTCATAAAGATCGGTTTAGTACCTTGGACGCCTATGCAAGATTAAAATTTTATATAGCATGGGGGCGTGGCACCGCCCACTTTTACAAAATTATATATAGCCTATACTGTAATCACTGAGCTCAAGAATCTACTGTTAAAATTTCATAAAGATCGGTTAAGTAGACACACATTTATTTTTATTTATAAGATTGCCCACAAGTTTTAAACCTCTATATGTCATAACCCCACAACAATTTACTAATTTACGACGAGCACTTTCACACAGCTATGTATTTAATGTTCGGTTCCACCCGAACTTAGACTTCCTTATTTGTTGTATGAAATTTTAGTTTTTCTATTGTTATGTTTTCAATTCATATGTAATATTAATAATCATTTAATCTTAATTAATGTGTTTCATTGTTAATAGTCGACAGTTTTGTGCGTCGAGATTAAATAAATAAAATAAAATATTGTTATGGACTTCTTAAGCAAGCAAGGCATCGATATCGTCATGCGAAACAGGATTATAAATTACCACAACATGGATGTGCCACTAAATTTTGGTTACGAAAACAAATACGTTAGTAAGCGAGTGCTCGTGGAGGAGATCCAACAGATTCCGCCGAAATTGGGAAGTAATCATATGGGCAAGGATTGATGGAGATTATGGGACAAACCCACAATTTGGGTTGTCGAAGAAAAAAACAAATCAAAAACGAATATACTAGTAGGGAAAACCCTGGGTATGACAAAACGACGTAATGAAGAAAAAAAGCGGCTACAACCAAGTGAAGATAAAGAAAATACAGCTTTCAGCGTTGGAGAAGGGCTGTGTCAATTTACGGTGATGCCCTGCGGACTATGTAGTGCTCCCGCTACTTTTGAGAGAGTCATAGTCGAGGTATTAAAAGGTCTTCATTGGAAAACATATTAGGCAAAATCATCGTGCTGGGAAAAAGCTTTGAGGGACATCTTATGAACTTGGAGGAAGTTTTCAAAAGGTTAGCTGTTGCTGGTCTGAAATGAGGTCCCAAAAAGTGTTCCTTTTTCGATAAGAAAGTAAGTTATTTGGGTCACAAGGTAACGACCGAGGGCATCTGTACTGCTAAGAAAAAAATCGAAGCTGTAAAGGATTTGCCATGAACGAAAAATTTGCATGAGTTGCGGAGTTTCCTTCGGCTGTGTACGTATTTTCGCCGATTTATACCGAATTACGCCAGCGTAGCCAGTAGTCTTCATGAGCTTACCAGGAAAAATATGTGTTTTGAATGGAAGAAAGAGCATGAGGTGGCTTTCCAAACCTTGAAGGAAAAACTATGCACTGCCTCAATGTTGGCATATCCAGTCCCAGGTTCAACATTTATTCTGGATACAGATGCGAGTGGTTATGCTATAGGTAGTGTTTTCTCCCAGATTATCGATGGGCATGAGAAGGTAGTTGCGTATTATAGCCGAACAATCGGAAAGCCTGAAATTAAACATTGCGTAACACGAAGAGAACTGTTGGCATTGGTAGAGTGCGTCAATCTTTTACACAAGTACGTCTATGGGCAGCGATTCCAGGTTAGAACAGAACATGGAGCCTTGAACTGAGTTTTACAGTTCCGTAATCCGCAAGATCAACTGGAACGGTGCATAGAGGGACTGCAAACTTATGACTGTTCCATAGTGCATCGCAAAGGTAGCACCCACGGAAATGCTGATGTAATGTCACGACGACCATGCAACTTGGAATGCAAGCATTGTTTCAAAGCTGAGGCCAAGGAAGACATTATGGATGTGGGGCTGATGACTATAACATCTATGTATGCATGGGACATGGATCAATTGAGTAAATGTCAGCGAGAAGAGCCAGATCTTGCTCGCATGCCATATTGGGCACAGTGGAAAAGTTAACAATTGGTATCCGTTTGTTTGCATCGAATATGGGAGAGTGAAGATGGTATATAAGTTAAGCAAGTCTTATTGCTTAGAATAAAAACACTTTAAACTTTTTTAACACTTTATTTCTTTGATCACTTTTTGTTTAGTTGACTTTGCAACTTATATTCACATTTTAAAACTGCCCGATCAAAGGCAATGATACCGCCTTAAATACCCTTTCGATAGATGGCTTCAGCTGTTGGACATAACAGCCGAAATACAGGAGCCATGAGCAAATGAAGCAGTATAACAAAGGTGCACCGTTTGAGAGGATTTACATGGATGTAGCTGGTCCATTTCCTATTAGCAAATTCGGAAACTAATATGTTCTGGTAGTTATGGACTATTTCAGCAAATAGCCAAAAATTTACCCTATTGCAAATAAAAGAGGCAGAAACCATAGCAGAAGCGTTCATTAACTAGTGAGTAGCGAGGTTTGGGGCACCGATGAAGATACATTCTGACCAAGGCAGTAATTTTGAATCAGCTGTATTTCATGAAATGTGCAAGACATTGGGCATTCGGAAAACTGGAACTACTGCACGGCATGCTCAATCAGATGGCAGGGTGGAACGATTCAATAGAACATTGGAAGAGTACCTAAGGAAAGTAGTCGATAAGTTCCAAAATCATTGGGATACTCACATATCACAACGACATATGATCAAGAGAGATAAGATGAAAGCCAAGCAAGACAAAGCAATAAATTCAGAAAGTTTTTGTGGTTGGAGATTTGGTGTTGCTAACAACCCACAATGTAAGAAAGGTTTGCCCCCGAAAAGCAGTGTAACTGGGAAGGCCCATACAAAGTCATTAAACGGAAAAACGATCTTGTCTATCGCATACAAAATATTGGAAGGAAAAGGAATAAGATAAGATCAGTGTTCTAGAAATCAAGTACAAGAGCAATCCAGAACTGTGGATATGCTTGTAGGTGATGAAAGGCAGCACTCTTAGAAATTTTTGAGTAATTTTGCATCGTAAAAGGCAGGTTACTTGTTACCTACCTTATTATTCGCAAAATCGCACACTTAAAAAACCCAACACATAAGATGTTGAAGTTTCAGCATTAAAGTGTAAAATTTACTCAAACAAGCTTTAAATTTAAACACCGGTCAAGCAAGCGTTTTGCATATTAACATACTAATCAACTGGTAGTGTTTTTAATAAAAAATAGTTATTAGAAAAAAAAGTGGGTTAAATTATAAATTATTTTTAATTGTTCATATCAGTACATTGCATGACTTGTCGTGCTTTTAAATACAAAAATATTCATTTTATATTAGCATTATGTTTTTAGTATTTTTTTTTTAAGTATAAATACAATTTTAGCGTTTTTTATAAAAAAAAATTATATGTATACGAGTATAATCAAATTTGACTTAAAAATTTCTTGAATATTAAGATTGCTAAGTCTAGCTATTAATTGTATATTTTCTGCATGGTCTTGATGAGTCGTTTTGAACTATGTGCTGGTTGTGTTTTTAATAAAAAATAGATATGAAAAATAAACTAAATTATGATTTATTCAAGATATTTATGTCAACGCATAACTTGTAGTTATTTTAAACAAATAAATATACACGTTAATATAATCCACTTTTTAGTATTCTTCTTTTTTACATCTTTAGTGTTTTTTTTTTTGTATTTTTCTTTAAACGTTTTTTAAACATAAACACTTTTAGTGTTCTTTATAAAAAAAAAAATTTTATTATTAAAATTCTTATATTTCATTATTATTATTCTATCTCTCTCTATGGCGCGATATACAACAGGTATATCATCATAAACCTCCTAAGAGATTTTTGCGCCAAGCTTCTCTTCCAATTTGTGGTGTGCCGATTTGAATTGTCCCTACAAATTGGTGGGACCTACAGTTTTTTGCCGACTCCGAACGGCATCTACAAAGGAGACGAATTTTTGCTGAGAAGCCTGTCATGGCAGAAATACACTCGGAGAGTTTGCCAAGCCACTGCCGAGGGGCGACCCCGTTTTGAAAAACTTTTTTCAAATCACTTTTGATGTTACCTGTACCAGGGCTCGAACCATGGACCTTTGGTGTGGTAGGCCGGCAACACTACCTTCACACCACGGCGGCCGAGATTTATTAAAATAAATAAATTAACAAAAAATTCCATCGATTGTGAAATTTCAAGCGGATATATTATATTAAATACAAAGTAGTACTGGATTATTTCCTTTAAATAAGGTATCATATTCTGTCCAGATTAGTGCGATACCATATGTTTCTCTATAAAAGAATAGGCAATGGCAATTTCTTGTCCGATATCGTTTTCTAAAAACTGGTATTAAACTTTATAAGATTTGAAATTTGAGTTATGACCACATCTCATTATCCTACATACCTACAAATTTTGCTTAACAGTTTGGAGTGTTGTTCCCATCTAAAATAAAAGATTACGCAATGGTTTAAGAATTAAATGTACAACACAGTTGTGCGAAATTTTACCTCGAAAGTCGCAAATAAATATTTGATGTCTTCTTAATTTTAGTATTCGCTGGTTGCGATTCCTGCCCAACACATTTTGCAAGGTGTTTAAAAAAGATAAATCTCTCCATGCTTTCCTTAAAAGTTTTATCGAAAAGATCTGCTTCTATATGTAGTAATTGCTCGAAGTGTTGACTCAAACATTTTTTATTGAAAATATATGGGCAACTTTTTTAATAGATGTTATTGATGGAACTGGGTTCATTTCGTTAAATCTTTACGCTGAAACAATCCTTTATATGGGATTTAATTACCTCCATTGACTGAAACTCCGTCTGCATGTTGCATACATTTTTCAAATAATTCTTTTTGTACTTTAAGGTAATAAGCGTATCAGGACATGCGACTTCAAGTGGTTGCCAGTTCTTGCAAGTATTTTTTAAAATGTTAGCTTTGCGCCTTTTGGAAAAAGAAATGTTTGGTGCCAAGCTCGAGGTCTTCATATTCGGCTACCAGTTTAAGAAATGGTTTCTATTTCGGATTATTGTTAGTAGTGGAGTTGTCACAACTGAAATAATGTTGCCCTCGCTATCTTTTTCCAATAAGGATCCAGAATACTTGGTAGCTGCACCCTGTGCCACGGCCCTTAAAATGCACATCGGTATGTAAAACGAATACATTCGTAATTAATCAACAATTAAATTTGCTAATCAAATGGCAATAGATACGTCTAAAGGCTGAAAACTTTTCGTTACAAATGTAGCAAGAAAAATTTCCATGAAAGTCCATTTTTTTGTTGATTTTGTGATGGCTATGCTCATGAACTTTCGCGTTGATGTAATTAGGGAAAGTTTTGAGCAGTCGCTTTTCATACACTTATATAACTCACTTTTTAACATTTTTACAAAGATATACTGACAAAATATATATTTTTATTACTCTAATTAACACATTTTCACTTTTCGCGAAAAAACACGGCCGAATTTAATGATGGCAGACTATGCTTATCAAAAACACTTTGTTTTGTGGCGTGGCAGTTTAAGCGCTCCGCCGCAAATGTATCCAAAATGATCGAATGGTGCACTGGAGCCAGGATTAAGGTAAAACATGTATTTTTTTTTTCTGAGTGAAAGTTATGTACCAAAAATTTATCGAAAATGATCAAATCTTTCTCTATGGCGCGATATACAACAGGTATATCATCATAAACCTCCTAAGAGATTTTTGCGCTAAGCTTCTCTTCCAATTTGTGGTGTGCCGATTTGAATTTTCCCTACAAATTGGTGGGACCTACAGTTTTTTGCCGACTCCGAACGGCATCTACAAAGGAGACGAATTTTTGCTGGGAAGCCTGTCATGGCAGAAATACACTCGGAGAGTTTGCCAAGCCACTGCCGAGGGGCGACCCCGTTTTGAAAAACTTTTTTCAAATCACTTTTGATGTTACCTGTACCAGGGCTCGAACCATGGACCTTCGGTGTGGTAGGCCGGCAACACTACCTTCATAATTAAGCGAAATCCATGGACGACCACGCCCATTTTTAGACCAAAGTTTTCTAAAGAGGTAGGAAACCGGACCATGCCACATCTCCTTCACTGATGCAAATAGAATGCTAGAATTTCATAGTTAACATAACCTATGATCTTACTGATTTTTTTTTTAATTTTGGAAAATGGGCGTGGCACCGCCCACATATGAATTACCAAAATGTCAAATTTCAGATATTATTAACTTGAGAACCGTGTTAGGTAAAATTACGAAACTTGATACGAGGCATACTATCTACGTTTTCCAAAATTATATGTAGCCTTTTCTGTAACTATGGAATCCAAGAATCTAGTGTGAAAATTTCATAAAGATCGGTTTAGTACCTTGGACGCCTATGCAAGATTAAAATTTTATATAGCATGGGGGCGTGGCACCGCCCACTTTTACAAAATTATATATAGCCTATACTGTAATCACTGAGCTCAAGAATCTACTGTTAAAATTTCATAAAGATCGGTTAAGTAGACACACATTTATTTTTATTTATAAGATTGCCCACAAGTTTTAAACCTCTATATGTCATAACCCCACAACAATTTACTAATTTACGACGAGCACTTTCACACAGCTATGTATTTAATGTTCGGTTCCACCCGAACTTAGACTTCCTTATTTGTTGTATGAAATTTTAGTTTTTCTATTGTTATGTTTTCAATTCATATGTAATATTAATAATCATTTAATCTTAATTAATGTGTTTCATTGTTAATAGTCGACAGTTTTGTGCGTCGAGATTAAATAAATAAAATAAAATATTGTTATGGACTTCTTAAGCAAGCAAGGCATCGATATCGTCATGCGAAACAGGATTATAAATTACCACAACATGGATGTGCCACTAAATTTTGGTTACGAAAACAAATACGTTAGTAAGCGAGTGCTCGTGGAGGAGATCCAACAGATTCCGCCGAAATTGGGAAGTAATCATATGGGCAAGGATTGATGGAGATTATGGGACAAACCCACAATTTGGGTTGTCGAGGAAAAAAACAAATCAAAAACGAATAAACTAGTAGGGAAAACCCTGGGTATGACAAAACGACGTAATGAAGAAAAAAAGCGGCTACAACGAAGTGAAGATAAAGAAAATACAGCTTTCAGCATTGGAGAAGGGCTGTGTCAATTTACGGTGATGCCCTGCGGACTATGTAGTGCTCCCGCTACTTTTGAGAGAGTCATAGTCGAGGTATTAAAAGGTCTTCATTGGAAAACATATTAGGCAAAATCATCGTGCTGGGAAAAAGCTTTGAGGGACATCTTATGAACTTGGAGGAAGTTTTCAAAAGGTTAGCTGTTGCTGGTCTGAAATGAGGTCCCAAAAAGTGTTCCTTTTTCGATAAGAAAGTAAGTTATTTGGGTCACAAGGTAACGACCGAGGGCATCTGTACTGCTAAGAAAAAAATCGAAGCTGTAAAGGATTTGCCATGAACGAAAAATTTGCATGAGTTGCGGAGTTTCCTTCGGCTGTGTACGTATTTTCGCCGATTTATACCGAATTACGCCAGCGTAGCCAGTAGTCTTCATGAGCTTACCAGGAAAAATATGTGTTTTGAATGGAAGAAAGAGCATGAGGTGGCTTTCCAAACCTTGAAGGAAAAACTATGCACTGCCTCAATGTTGGCATATCCAGTCCCAGGTTCAACATTTATTCTGGATACAGATGCGAGTGGTTATGCTATAGGTAGTGTTTTCTCCCAGATTATCGATGGGCATGAGAAGGTAGTTGCGTATTATAGCCGAACAATCGGAAAGCCTGAAATTAAACATTGCGTAACACGAAGAGAACTGTTGGCATTGGTAGAGTGCGTCAATCTTTTACACAAGTACGTCTATGGGCAGCGATTCCAGGTTAGAACAGAACATGGAGCCTTGAACTGAGTTTTACAGTTCCGTAATCCGCAAGATCAACTGGAACGGTGCATAGAGGGACTGCAAACTTATGACTGTTCCATAGTGCATCGCAAAGGTAGCACCCACGGAAATGCTGATGTAATGTCACGACGACCATGCAACTTGGAATGCAAGCATTGTTTCAAAGCTGAGGCCAAGGAAGACATTATGGATGTGGGGCTGATGACTATAACATCTATGTATGCATGGGACATGGATCAATTGAGTAAATGTCAGCGAGAAGAGCCAGATCTTGCTCGCATGCCATATTGGGCACAGTGGAAAAGTTAACAATTGGTATCCGTTTGTTTGCATCGAATATGGGAGAGTGAAGATGGTATATAAGTTAAGCAAGTCTTATTGCTTAGAATAAAAACACTTTAAACTTTTTTAACACTTTATTTCTTTGATCACTTTTTGTTTAGTTGACTTTGCAACTTACATTCACATTTTAAAACTGCCCGATCAAAGGCAATGATACCGCCTTAAATACCCTTTCGATAGATGGCTTCAGCTGTTGGACATAACAGCCGAAATACAGGAGCCATGAGCAAATGAAGCAGTATAACAAAGGTGCACCGTTTGAGAGGATTTACATGGATGTAGCTGGTCCATTTCCTATTAGCAAATTCGGAAACTAATATGTTCTGGTAGTTATGGACTATTTCAGCAAATAGCCAAAAATTTACCCTATTGCAAATAAAAGAGGCAGAAACCATAGCAGAAGCGTTCATTAACTAGTGAGTAGCGAGGTTTGGGGCACCGATGAAGATACATTCTGACCAAGGCAGTAATTTTGAATCAGCTGTATTTCATGAAATGTGCAAGACATTGGGCATTCGGAAAACTGGAACTACTGCACTGCATGCTCAATCAGATGGCAGGGTGGAACGATTCAATAGAACATTGGAAGAGTACCTAAGGAAAGTAGTCGATAAGTTCCAAAATCATTGGGATACTCACATATCACAACGACATATGATCAAGAGAGATAAGATGAAAGCCAAGCAAGACAAAGCAATAAATTCAGAAAGTTTTTGTGGTTGGAGATTTGGTGTTGCTAACAACCCACAATGTAAGAAAGGTTTGCCCCCGAAAAGCAGTGTAACTGGGAAGGCCCATACAAAGTCATTAAACGGAAAAACGATCTTGTCTATCGCATACAAAATATTGGAAGGAAAAGGAATAAGATAAGATCAGTGTTCTAGAAAGCAAGTACAAGAGCAATCCAGAACTGTGGATATGCTTGTAGGTGATGAAAGGCAGCACTCTTAGAAATTTTTGAGTAATTTTGCATCGTAAAAGGTAGGTTACTTGTTACCTACCTTATTATTCGCAAAATCGCACACTTAAAAAACCCAACACATAAGATGTTGAAGTTTCAGCATTAAAGTGTAAAATTTACTCAAACAAGCTTTAAATTTAAACACCGGTCAAGCAAGCGTTTTGCATATTAACATACTAATCAACTGGTAGTGTTTTTAATAAAAAATAGTTATTAGAAAAAAAAGTGGGTTAAATTATAAATTATTTTTAATTGTTCATATCAGTACATTGCATGACTTGTCGTGCTTTTAAATACAAAAATATTCATTTTATATTAGCATTATGTTTTTAGTA
Source organism: Merzomyia westermanni (assembly GCA_949987695.1). Taxonomy (NCBI): domain Eukaryota; kingdom Metazoa; phylum Arthropoda; class Insecta; order Diptera; family Tephritidae; genus Merzomyia; species Merzomyia westermanni. The sequence goes on from OX465289.1 coordinate 114,057,274, forward strand.
TTTTTTTTTTAAGTATAAATACAATTTTAGCGTTTTTTATAAAAAAAAATTATATGTATACGAGTATAATCAAATTTGACTTAAAAATTTCTTGAATATTAAGATTGCTAAGTCTAGCTATTAATTGTATATTTTCTGCATGGTCTTGATGAGTCGTTTTGAACTATGTGCTGGTTGTGTTTTTAATAAAAAATAGGTATGAAAAATAAAAAATAAACTAAATTATGATTTATTCAAGATATTTATGTCAACGCATAACTTGTAGTTATTTTAAACAAATAAATATACACGTTAATATAATCCACTTTTTAGTATTCTTCTTTTTTACATCTTTAGTGTTTTTTTTTTTGTATTTTTCTTTAAACGTTTTTTAAACATAAACACTTTTAGTGTTCTTTATAAAAAAAAAAATTTTATTATTAAAATTCTTATATTTCATTATTATTATTCTATCTCTCTCTATGGCGCGATATACAACAGGTATATCATCATAAACCTCCTAAGAGATTTTTGCGCCAAGCTTCTCTTCCAATTTGTGGTGTGCCGATTTGAATTTTCCCTACAAATTGGTGGGACCTACAGTTTTTTGCCGACTCCGAACGGCATCTACAAAGGAGACGAATTTTTGCTGAGAAGCCTGTCATGGCAGAAATACACTCGGAGAGTTTGCCAAGCCACTGCCGAGGGGCGACCCCGTTTTGAAAAACTTTTTTCAAATCACTTTTGATGTTACCTGTACCAGGGCTCGAACCATGGACCTTTGGTGTGGTAGGCCGGCAACACTACCTTCACACCACGGCGGCCGAGATTTATTAAAATAAATAAATTAACAAAAAATTCCATCGATTGTGAAATTTCAAGCGGATATATTATATTAAATACAAAGTAGTACTGGATTATTTCCTTTAAATAAGGTATCATATTCTGTCCAGATTAGTGCGATACCATATGTTTCTCTATAAAAGAATAGGCAATGGCAATTTCTTGTCCGATATCGTTTTCTAAAAACTGGTATTAAACTTTATAAGATTTGAAATTTGAGTTATGACCACATCTCATTATCCTACATACCTACAAATTTTGCTTAACAGTTTGGAGTGTTGTTCCCATCTAAAATAAAAGATTACGCAATGGTTTAAGAATTAAATGTACAACACAGTTGTGCGAAATTTTACCTCGAAAGTCGCAAATAAATATTTGATGTCTTCTTAATTTTAGTATTCGCTGGTTGCGATTCCTGCCCAACACATTTTGCAAGGTGTTTAAAAAAGATAAATCTCTCCATGCTTTCCTTAAAAGTTTTATCGAAAAGATCTGCTTCTATATGTAGTAATTGCTCGAAGTGTTGACTCAAACATTTTTTATTGAAAATATATGGGCAGCTTTTTTAATAGATGTTATTGATGGAACTGGGTTCATTTCGTTAAATCTTTACGCTGAAACAATCCTTTATATGGGATTTAATTACCTCCATTGACTGAAACTCCGTCTGCATGTTGCATACATTTTTCAAATAATTCTTTTTGTACTTTAAGGTAATAAGCGTATCAGGACATGCGACTTCAAGTGGTTGCCAGTTCTTGCAAGTATTTTTTAAAATGTTAGCTTTGCGCCTTTTGGAAAAAGAAATGTTTGGTGCCAAGCTCGAGGTCTTCATATTCGGCTACCAGTTTAAGAAATGGTTTCTATTTCGGATTATTGTTAGTAGTGGAGTTGTCACAACTGAAATAATGTTGCCCTCGCTATCTTTTTCCAATAAGGATCCAGAATACTTGGTAGCTGCACCCTGTGCCACGGCCCTTAAAATGCACATCGGTATGTAAAACGAATACATTCGTAATTAATCAACAATTAAATTTGCTAATCAAATGGCAATAGATACGTCTAAAGGCTGAAAACTTTTCGTTACAAATGTAGCAAGAAAAATTTCCATGAAAGTCCATTTTTTTGTTGATTTTGTGATGGCTATGCTCATGAACTTTCGCGTTGATGTAATTAGGGAAAGTTTTGAGCAGTCGCTTTTCATACACTTATATAACTCACTTTTTAACATTTTTACAAAGATATACTGACAAAATATATATTTTTATTACTCTAATTAACACATTTTCACTTTTCGCGAAAAAACACGGCCGAATTTAATGATGGCAGACTATGCTTATCAAAAACACTTTGTTTTGTGGCGTGGCAGTTTAAGCGCTCCGCCGCAAATGTATCCAAAATGATCGAATGGTGCACTGGAGCCAGGATTAAGGTAAAACATGTATTTTTTTTTTCTGAGTGAAAGTTATGTACCAAAAATTTATCGAAAATGATCAAATCTTTCTCTATGGCGCGATATACAACAGGTATATCATCATAAACCTCCTAAGAGATTTTTGCGCTAAGCTTCTCTTCCAATTTGTGGTGTGCCGATTTGAATTTTCCCTACAAATTGGTGGGACCTACAGTTTTTTGCCGACTCCGAACGGCATCTACAAAGGAGACGAATTTTTGCTGGGAAGCCTGTCATGGCAGAAATACACTCGGAGAGTTTGCCAAGCCACTGCCGAGGGGCGACCCCGTTTTGAAAAACTTTTTTCAAATCACTTTTGATGTTACCTGTACCAGGGCTCGAACCATGGACCTTCGGTGTGGTAGGCCGGCAACACTACCTTCACACCACGGCGGCCGCCCTGATCAAATCAGGAATCTTAAAAAGATGCGCTTTCGTGCCAGGATTCAGCATCCGAAAGAAAAATTTACTTTATTGAGAATAATAACAGAAAATTTGATCACAATAACAGAACTGTAACAGAAACGCTAGGTATAGAAACTAAACTTGTAACGAAACGTAATCAAAATTATAATAGTGACATGCAGTACATGTATAGTGTTTCAGTAGAGAAGAGACCAGGCGAAGGGGGATAAAAAGCACAAGTTTTTATACATATAAAGAAACAGGCGATGTGGATAGAAAATACAAATTTTAATTCATATACATAGGGCACCGGTTTGTGACAGATTTAAACTATTATCACTATCAATAGATATTTGAGCTGAGAAACAGTTGATTTTTTGAAAAAATATTTGAATCGCTTTTTGTTTCAAAATGTCTCACAAAACTTAACGGGATTAGAAAATTTAATCTATAAAAAATAGTTCAAAATGTGTAGAATTTGTGGTTGAATAAAAATTGCATATGTATACATAATTATAAATAACAACTCACTAGCAGAAACCGCATAGTGTTTTGTTACAGTTTTGGTAAGCAGTTTCGATTACGAGAAACATTTCCTAATTTTGTTTTTATACATATATGTTTTGATACAGTTTTGTTTCTGTGCTCAGAGTTTCGTGACAGCTAAGGGTTCCGGCAGTTTTGTTACTTACGAGTTTCTTTACACTTCTGTTACTCATTGGGAACGGTTCCAGTCACTCGGTTTCTAATTATGTTTCTATATTTATGTGTTCCTGAGAATAATAACAGCAGTAACGAAGTTTCGTTTCTATACAAGGTTTTATTCTAAGTCTCTGGTTTACAGTATATTTTAATTTATAATTTTGGAATCTTATTGAGCTAGACACTTGAAACTTGCAACATACTTCTGAACTACGTAACAATGCAATGTGAAGGAAAAAATTTCCGATAGGTAGCGCACGGATCAAGATATAGGGAAAATTGATTTAAAATTTGATATTTTCCAATTGATTTTTAAGTAAATTCCAGCTAAAGCTAGAGTATTGAAACTTGATGCATAGACAGAGACAATAAAATGTCGTGCAATATCCTGTACAATAATAAAGGAGCTTGAGATGCTGGCCAACGGGAATAATGCCCGAAAATTCTATCAAAAAATTCGGCGAATGACAGAAGGTTTTTAACCCGGGGCAAACTCCGTTAAGAATGAGAACGGCGACCTGGTGGCCGATGTTCAGAGAGAACTCAGAATATGGAGGGATCACTTCTCTGCCCTTTTAAATGGAGAAACTGAACCAGAGAAGATGCCGAACCCGAGCCCACAATCGAAGATGATGGAATTGACGTTCCACAACCCGACTATAATGAGGTGCGAATAGCAATATCCCGATTGAAAAACAATAAAGCAGCTGGCGCTGATGGTTTGCCTGCTGAGCTATTCAAACACGGAGGCGAGGAGCTGGTAAGGCGCATGCATCAGCTTCTATGCAGAATATGGTCAGATGAATGCATGCCTGAAGATTGGAATCTAAGTGTTCTCTGCCCAATCCACAAGAGGGGCGATCCTGCAAACTGCGCCAACTATCGCGGAATCAGCCTTTTGAATATCGCATATAAGGTCCTATCAAGCGTATTGTGCGAAAGACTGAAGCCTGATGTAAACAGACTGATTGGACCTTACCAGTGTGGCTTCAGACCTAGTAAATCTACCATCGACCAGATTTTTACAATACGCCAAATCTTGGAAAAAACCCGTGAAAAGAGAATCGACACATCATCTCTTTGTTGATTTTAAAGCCGCTTTCGATAGTACGAAAAGGAGCTGCCTATATGCCGCTATGTCTGAATTTGGTTTCCCCGCAAAACTTATACGGCTATGCAAAATGACCTTGAGCAACACCGCCAGCTCGGTCAGAATTGGGAAGTACCTCTCCGAGCCGTTCGAAACTAAACGAGGTTTCAGACAGGGTGACCCCCTATCGTGCGATTTCTTTAATTTAATGCTGGAGAAAATAATACAAGCTGCAGAACTTAACCGCGCTGGAACAATATTTTATAAAAGCGTGCAACTGTTGGCATATGCTGACGATATTGATATCATTGGCCTTAACAACCGCGCCGTAACTTCTGCTTACTCCAAATTAGAAAAAGAAGCGGAAAAAAAATGGGATTGGTGGTGAACGAGGGCAAAACGAAGTACCTTCTGTCATCATGCAAAGAGTCAGCGAATTCGCGCCTTGGCAACCAAGCCACTGTTGGCAGCAATAATTTCGAAATAGTAAAGGACTTCGTTTACCTGGGAACCAGCATTAATACCAACAATAATGTTTGCCTAGAAATCCGACGAAGAATCACTCTTGCAAACAAATGCTACTTCGGACTGAGTAGGCAATTGAAAAGTAAAGTCCTCTCTCGACGAACGAAAATAACACTCTACAAGTCACTCATCGCACCCGTCCTGCTATATGGTGCAGAAGCGTGGACGCTAACAACATCTGATGAGGCGGCTCTGGGAGTATTCGAGAGAAAGGTTCTTCGAAAGATTTGTGGACCTCTACGCATTGGCGACGGCGAATACCGAAGAAGATTTAATGATGAGCTGTATGAACTTTACGCAGACGCCGACATAGTTCAGCGAATTAAAACACAGCGGCTTCGCTGGCTAGGCCACGTAGTGCGAATGAGCGAAGATGCTCCAGCCCAGAAGGTATTCTTATCGGCACCCGCCGGTGGAAGCAGAGGAAGAGGGAGACCACCACTCCGATGGAAGGACCAAGTGGAGACCGATTTGCGATCCCGCGGTGTTTCCAATTGGCGCCAGTTGGCGCAACGAAGAAACGACTGGCGAGCTATGTTGGACGGTCAATATCGCCCAGGCGGTTAGATGACCATTTAAAGAAGAAGAATATCCTGTACACACAATTTCGCTAGATTTTTGATCCAAAAAAAATCGAAAATTCTTTGGCAATTGGGAATCTTGCGATCGATTTTTAAATAACTTGATGATGATCTAGGGACTTGGAACGTAGCGCATAGTTCAGGACACTATGACAATATAATTTTTAGAAATCAAAATTCCGATAGGTTGTGCGCTAACCGCGATAGGTGAAAATCGGGGGGAATCTGGCCATCGATTTTTGAGTAACTTCCCAGTGATCTAAAGACTTAAAACTTGACATATTTTCACCCATATTACAGAACATATGCACTAATACTTGTTATGAGAGCAGCATTGGCCAACTGTGCTGCTGTATTACTAGTCCATATTATTGGTATGATGCAAAACTAAAACTCACAGATACCAAGTCTTGTTTAAGGACAAATTTGCTCCTGTTTTTTGGCGACATAAATTTAAAGGTGGTCTTTAAAATTTTGTATCATCTTTTTATTTTCACTGATTTCATAGGTATTGATGTTTTGGGATGATCGTACTGACTCTTGGCCTTGCGGCCTTGAGTGTATTGAAAACGAGAAGATTGATTCAGAAAAACTGTTATGAGTCATATTTTCTGAAGAAGACATATTAATAAAATCTTTACTACAAAGCATAATTCATATACATTGAGGAGCAAATAGAAAAGATAAAAATTTGTTTTCCATAAAAGCTCTTTCTGGTTCACAGGTTTATTAGTAATACAGGATATACATGGGCTATTTCAGTGTAACGGGTGGGACACTTTTACATGAAATTTTACTTTTGTTAGAAGATTTCAATAAAACTAATTAACGATTTCTGGTTTAAATAGAGATGTTGTTGAATATTGCATTTAATTAATGGTCCAATTAAAAGAAAACTTAAGTAAATGTTATATTCGTGGAAACAATATTACTTTTAGAATTGTAACGGGTGGGAGAAAATATGAAAGCAATCCATCAGCCAAGTTATATATTATTAAAACCCTGCGAATTTATGAAAGTAGTCTATTTTATTTAAATGTCAAACATATTTTATTTTTTTCAAACATTTTTATTGCTATAATCCGAACGGGTGGGATAGTGTGTTTTTAACGAACCAAATAAAGTTATTTATAATAAATCGAATATGCCAAAAAAGACAAAAGAATTTTCACCTACTAAAGTTTTTAATTAGATGTAAGGGCTTTGATGGGCCCACATCGACTCCGGGAGGGTGCTATTTATCGGAGCGTACCGGATTCATATCCCGCAAAGGTCTATCAACATCAGAATAACCCTTTTTGGTCCGTCACGTTCCGTTTTCAGAATTGATGCGCCGACTAAGCAGTACGAAGTACTGCTACTTGTTGAATTTGAATTACTTCACGTCTTTATTATTAAACAGCGCCGCCTATCGCCTTATATACACACTGCAATTTTCTTTTCATTGTAAACATTCTGCTCTCAATATACCACACAAGTGTAACAACGCGTTTTTCCTTTTTCTCAATAAATTCCATTAAAACTATTTTATTGTTTTATTCGAACCACTGAAATCCAATAGGTTATGGGCCAAGTGTCTGTATTTATCGAGTAAAATTGAAGAACACTTAAAAGTTGGAAAATCTAACTAATTATACTGAATAAGCCATATTCATCGTAGTGAAGGTTTGTTCGCGTTGTTTGCTGTGGCATATGAATGTATATGTATCTACATTAGAGCGTATCACCAAAAAAAAGTCGGCCGTACCTCCCCTAATATGAAGTGTTTTTGCAAAACATTTAAAAAAAACTTTTTTTTTTCTGGCAACCCTAGGTGTCGCCCAATTGCATTTTTCTTCATATCTTTGGCATTTGTTGTCGGATTTTAAAGTGTGACACATCAATTTTTTTGTCTCAAAGAGGAGGTTTTTCTCAAGAAAGTTCATTGAGCTCATGCGTTTCGTTGTGGTACTTACCCACCATATCTCAGTTTCTACCACCCTAATGTAACAACCTAATGTCAGTTAATTGAAGACCGTAAAAAATCATAAATCTTTTGCGAAAAAAGTAATTCGATTCAATCAGTAGAACCAGAAATATAACACAATTTATTTTTAGTCTAGAGCCATACAAGAAAAAGTAAATTTTATTTATTTTCCTCGCTCACGAAACAGTTATTGAATTGTTTGTTTTGTAACGGAAATTTTAGCCCATAAAATTTTGTCGGGATTAAAGCTTGCTGTATTTCTGCCGGCTCTCGAGCTTAGATAAAATGTGGCCCATGTGTTGTTCATCAGTGACCGCCATTGCAGATTCATGAACTGTATGAACAAATCGCTCGGTATTTTTGGAATGACAAGGCTATGCTGTGAAAAAGATCAGTGAAAATGCCGATAAAAGAGAAGCAAAGAAAAATTAATGGTTTTCGTTGTGCATACCTGGTAATTCAATTATTTCATTGGAATATTGTAATGCTTCGAGGTGATCTTTCGCGAAGAACTGCAAGCATGGTGGTTCAGCAGGTTCGAATCTATCCCAATCTATTACATTAAAATATTTGTCACTCTCGAAATTTATAAAATTATCCTCTTTCGGACCAAACATTTGACGAACACATCCACTAGCTTCTCTGCGGGCTGCTAAGATCCTCGTGTATCCATCTGAACGTACGAATGGATCTGTATCGGTTATCATCGATATCAAAATATTTTCTGGGTGCAGAAAGTACTAGTTATTTTTTATGACCGGACGGACAATATTTTGAATGTCTTGTGGCAATTGGCGAATCCATGTGATGTATTTGAAAACGTGACGACATCCGTGAATTACAAGTGGTTGGTTTTTAACCAGAAACTAGAAAGGAGCATAAACTTTTACAATAAAGTCAGCAAGTGTTTTTAGTGTTATTGAGGGTTGCTCGCACGTTATATAATAGCGAAGAATTCGAGACGCTGTTGCTAGCCAAGTAGATAAACAATAGTCCAGTTAATTTATAAAAAAACGGTCTTCATAAAGAAAATAAGGCATCTAATGTATGGCTTTCAACTAAAAACAAAATTTGTTTTATTTCGAGTTCTACTGAATTAATTGAAGTACTTTTTTCGCAAAAGATTAACGATTTTTTACGGTCTTTAATTTGCTGTTATTAGATCGGTACATTAGGGTGGTAGCAACTGAGATATGGTGGGTAGGCACCACAACGGAGCGCCTGAGATCAATGAGCTTTTTTTAGGAAAAACCCAAAACTCCTTGAGACAAAAAAATTGGTGTATCACACTTTAAAATCCGACAATAAATACCAAAGATATGAAGAAAAATGTAATTGGGCGCCGTCCAGGGTTGCCATAAAAAAAAATAAAAAAATTTTTTTAAATGTTTTTCAAAAACACTTCATATGATGCGAAATACACGTTAATAAACAATGTTACGCTACACTGCTCCAGAACGCGGAATATTGCTGACTATTTATTTCGGTCGGTGAAAAACGGTTACTGCGCAAAAGTAATCCTCCTATCAGAAAATGCTATAAATTTTTCGATTGGCCCCTAAAGTCACTTCTGTTTTGACATTTGTGTAGTAAACACATGCGAAATACACGTTAATAAACAATGTTACGCTACACTGCTCCAGAACGCGGAATATTGCTGACTATTTATTTGACCAATAATCGGTCGGGGCCAAACGGTTACTGTGAGTTCTTTTTGCCGCAACTTGATGAATTGGGATTGGAAAACATGTGGTTCCAACAAGACGGTGCAACAGCACACACTGCACGTGCCACAACCGATATGCTGAACATCGGAAGCTTACTTTTGCGCCACCTTGTATTTCCCAAACGTAGCACCCACTTAAATTTCCAAAAAAAGTGCAACAAAATATCATTGCATTTTTTGTCATTTAATATAAAATATTTTGAGTCAAAAATGGGTTCGGGAAAGCATACCACAACGGAAGAAAGGCCCATTATTTGGAAAATGTATTAAGGCGGGCGAAAAACGTCAGAAATCGCGAAGTCCTTGCAAGTTTCTCGCAAAAAAGTATACAACGAGGTGAGTTCCTGTGAAGAGAACCTCGACGTATTAATCAGAGGCAAAATTCGAAAGCCAAGGCCCCGAAAGACAGACGCGCGTACAGATGCTGCTATAGTGAAATTTGTGAAAAAAGATCCTTTCAAGTCCTCGCGACAGATCATGCGATATTAATCAATCCTTGAATCAAAAAGTATCCTCTAGGCTTGTCAGAAGACGCCTAAATGAAGCAAACTTGTTTGGTCGCATTTCTAGGAAAAAGCCACTGCTTTCAAAAAAAAAAAACATTTCAAAGCGGTTGGCCTTCGCCAGAGCTCATCGCGAAAAATCCGTAAGTTTTTGGAAAACAGGATAGGACCAGATGGCCGAGTGTTTTTTCATCGCCCTAAACGCCAGGAATGTAATGCCAAGTTCACCCAAAAGACGGTCAAACACGGTGGCGGGAACATTATGGTTTGGGGTGCGTTTTCTTGGCATGGAATAGGTCCGCTCGTAAGGATAAATAGCAAAATGGACAATAAAAATAGATTAATTTTCATTATAATTAAAAATTTGAATGAAAATTAATTAATAATTATGGAATGTAAATTCAATTATTAACTATTTTTCAAAAATTTTGAAAAATTGTTTAAAATTCAGAAATTTTTTTTTGTTTGGGCATTTTGAAAACCTACATGGAACCATATTCCTTCGAAAACATGCCAGTTAACTGGAAATTTATGCAGGATAACGACCCAAAACATTCATCCAAAGTTGTTAAAAATTGGTTTAGTGCAGAAAATATCGATATTTTGGATTGGCCAGCACAAAGTCCTGACTTAAATCCAATCGAGAACCTGTGGAATGAAGCCAAGGTTGAAGTTGCGAAGAAAAATTATAAAAATATGGACGAGTTTTGGTCCGCCGTTAAGGAAGCTTGGTATGCCATACCCAAAGAAAAATGTCAAAAACTTGTGGAGAGTATGAGTCGCACTTGTGAAGCAGTAATTAAAAATAAAGGCTACAGCACCAAATATTAACGCTTGGTATGTGTGAGGAAAAAAACCATACTTAACAATCAGTTTAAACCCCATTTTGTACCATTTTCCAGGTTGTGCCATTTATATGTCCAGCTCATTTCAACACTTTTAACTAATTTTTGGATTTATTTTGGTTTGGTATCAAAAAAGTGCCGCTATGTTCATGTTACTATTAAATGCAGATAATAAACTTTAAAAAATACCAAGCATTTCTTCTTTGTTCAAAATATTAATGGTATTATGACTTAAGAAAGTTGAGTTTAACAAATGTCCCATTTATGTGTCCATAGCTGTATATCCGTGTATGAAAGCGAAACACTCCCCTGCAAAAATCGAATGACTGAAACTCCAATTGGTATCCATGTCGATAAAATATCCCGTCATTTCACGTTTTATCTACGAGTCGAATGACTAGTCGATGTGACACCGGTGTGAGCAGTACAGCTATATGTTTATCTTAGGTCAAAAAATAAACAAGAAAGAGCGAGATGTAAAACCGCACACACAGGAGCGCAAGGAAACAAACAGTCAAAAAGTCTACCGATGCTTTTAAAAACGTGATGGGAGAAATACGGAAACTTTCGGTATGGCTCCGGGTAAATTGACTTATCATTTTATCCATATCGTTTTTGCAGGGTCGTGTCGCCGTACCGTAGTATTTGCTTATTGTTTATTACACAAAATGGATTTGGTAGACGAAAAACCTGGCAACGGTATAGCCGTCACTCATCACAAATTAGTTGTGGACAGGGTTACACTGTTAACAACAACAACAACAAGTTGTGGAAGTTCCAAATTGATGATGAAATCCAGGGGCCTGATGGACGTCATGACCGGCAATGTTCCTGGTGGAAATGCAAGTGCCGCTGAAAAAAGGCAATACTACAGAAATGATGACAAAGCAATATCGATTTTAATTTGATCGGTGGACAATAAACAAGCGGATCATATTCTTAAGTTGTCTAATCTGTATGAGAAACGTAACGAGGTGCGTATTATGAATCTATATGAGGAATATTTTTCGTTGAAAGGTACTGAAGGTGAATCCGTTGCGGCGTATGTGTCGAAGGTGAGTAGCATGGCACATGAAATCGAAGACCAAGGTGAAAAACTATCTGAGAACATTATAATGGTGCGGTAGCAGTTTGACACCCAAATTTCGTAATTTCAAGACAGTACAACATAAGAGAAGCAAGAACGTTGGACAGTTTGATGGCTCGTTTGCAGCTGGAGGAGGATCAAATGAACAAAGTGGATGATACACCATCAGATGTGGCTTTTAGTGCGAAATTCAAATCAAACCAACAGCGGACTAACAAAAAACCGTCAACATCGATTGATAAGCTGAAAAAGAAAACAAAGTGAAACAAATGTCATAAAATTGGACATTGGAAGCGTGAATGTCCGAAGCGCGGTAAAAAGTTTTCCGAACGCAAGAAGGCTGGCAGCTTAAGAATGTGCAGCATGTTCCTGAACTGAAGCAGAATTTGTTCTCAACGGCATCTGCCACCTCAAAGGAATTTCAAATGGTGATTTCTAATGATGGCTGCAAGGTGACGGATGTGGTGGGGGGATGTCTTACTTTCTTCTGGTTAAAGATGAGGCAACGAGTTTTAAATATGTGTACAATCTGGCTAATAAATATGAGGTGTATGAAAAACTTAAAACTTGTTACTTGTTCGCAGCACAACAGGTAATTCTGTGAAACACATTCGTTTTGATAATGGCACAGAGTTTGTCAATAAGGAATGTATGCGAGTGCTGAGTAATGCTGGGGTGATAGTTGAACGGATTGCACCGTACACACCGCAGAAAATGGGCGTGTCGAGCGTGAAAATCGAACTGTAGTGAAGTGCGCTCGAAAATGCTACTTGCCAGTGGTTTGGAAAAGCAATTATGGCCAGAAGCGGTACGAACAGCTGTGTACATTCTAAATCGACCGTCAAACAAAAAGTGTCTTAATTCAACGCCATATGAAAAATGGTTTGGGAGGAACCTGAAATGGGACATGTGCGAGTTTTGCTTCGTGCAGATGCCAAAACAAAGTGGACGTAAGAAATGGGATGCCAAGGCAAAAAAGGTATTTCTGGTTAGGTACGAGCCCACATCAAAGAATTTCGGCTCTATGATCCAGATACACGAAAAATAATTGTAAGCTGCACCGTAAAAATAAACGAGAAAATTGTGAATCCCACCCAATTGTACCATCTAGCAGGCGATGAAGATAATGTTGGGCAAACATCCAAGCAAATATCGTATGAAGAGTTGTCAACTATTAAGCAGTCTCCAGAAAGTCCTGGAACAGATTAAAATGAGCATAATAATTCAGACGCGTCGGACGATTTTTTCGATACAAGCGATGATATACCTGGTGGCGAAGAAGAGTAAGAAATGGCACATAATACTGAACGCTATTGTTTGCTGTAGTTCTAGAGCCATGCACATACGAAGATGCGGTTAATTCAGAAGAATCTATTAACTGGAGAAACGCAATTAAAGATGAGTTGCGTTCACTGAAGAAAAATTCGACATGGGATTTGCTCAAGGGTCCAAAGGACCACAACGTAATAGGATGTCGATGGATTTTTAAAATCGAGTACGTCAGATCCAATCTTCAAGGCACGCCTAGTTGCAAAGGGCTATTCACAAAAGGAGGGCGTTGGTTATGGGGAAACATTTTCTCCAGTGGTGCGCTACTATTCTATTCGAACTGTTCTTGCGATCGCCGCAGCAGAAGATTTAGAAATGGTGCAGTTCGACGTGAAGGCAGCGTTCTTGAATAGAGACCTAGAAGAGGAAATTTTCATGGAGGTTCCAGAAGGATTTCAAGTTGACGATAAGAACCTAGTTTGTCGCCTCAAGAAGATTTTGTATGGAGTAAAACAAGCATTTCAAGCAAGAAATTCACAAAATTCCTGAACGATTATATCATGATCCAATCGAAGGCAGATCCATGTGTGTTCGTCGGTAGTGTAAATGGCAATAAGATTATCCTAATGTTGTATGTGGATGACGGATTGATTTTGTCAAAATGCAAACAGACACTGGACGTAGTGATGGCTCATTTGAGTGACAATTGTGAGATGACACGAGGAGGAGATGGTAACTACGTTGGCATTGAAATACACCCAGATCGAGAGAAGAAGACAATTTTCATTAATCAAAGTGCATATATCAAGAAAGTTATAGAGAAGTTCAATATGCAACATTCGAAGCACATATCCAGTCCGGCAGACAGCAATAGCACGTTAACTAAATCATGTGAAAATGGGTGTTTCGAATTCCCATATCGACAAGCGATAGCATCGCTTATGTTTGCTGCGATTGTGACCAGACCAGAAATTTCATATGCAGTGGGGGAGGTCAGCCGATTTATGGATAGTCCAAAGCCCTCGCATGTTTCGGCAGTCAGGCGTATTCTACGATACTTGAACGGGACAGCTGAACGAGAAATTCAACATTCTAGTCCTTCACGACATTGAAATTATATACGTTTTTACGCATTTTTGGTGGGTGGAGCCGTTATTACCTGGAAGAGTCCCCGCCAGAAAACAGTAGAACTTTCAACCACTGAGGCTGAATTTATGGCAACATGTGAAGGTGCAAAGGAAGCAGTTTGGTTACATCAGTTACTTCGTGACATAGGCTGTGCACAAGAAAGCCCGCCGTCACTTTACATCGACAATCAGAGCGCAATTCGACTTACCAAAAATTCGGAATTGCATCTCGACGAACCAACCACATCGATGTTCCACTACATTTTATTCGGTTGCTATACGAGTCGAAGAAGATTTCAATTTACTACGTTTGCAGTGAAGACCAATTGGGTGATGTTTTTACCAAGCCGTCTTTATTATTCAACAGCGCCGCCTATCGGCTTATATACACACTGCACTTTTCTTTTCATTGTAAACATTCTGTTCTCAATATACCACACAAGTGTAACAACATGTTTTTTTCTTTTTCTCATTAAATTATATTACAACTATTTTATTGTTTTAATCGAACCACTGAAATTCAATACTACTCTTACTTTAAATCAATGTTAATGGTAAGTTTTCCGATGTAATTAAGTTAAGTACTGTTTAATTTAATTTAAGCTCTAACACTGTAAAGTAAACTAAGGCTGTGTGTTTGATAAAATAAAAAAACAACTAACTAGCAAGACAGGGGGTGACCTTCCACGTAATTCAGCTTAACTGGAATGGCCTTACTGGTAAGGGCGAGGAAGTAGTTAACTTAATGAGATTGCATAACATCAAAATAGCCGCAATACTGGGACAAAGCTAGGCGCCCGATCAAATCTTCTGACCTGTGACGGCTACAATATCCATCTTGCGAGAGAACTTGCATTCATTACGCATTAATTTGTGCCGTTTCGTCTTTTTGTGGCTGAGACCCCAGGGAGAACACCTTAGAACGTCAGGATATGGTTGTCCGGTCAGGCGATGTCGATCTTGAGATCATTAATATGTACAAACCTACCGTCACCTGATGTCCGAGAGATTATCATTCTGACATTCATGCTATACTTAGAGGTGATAATCGTGCAATCGTCGGAGACTACAAGGCACAACACGAATCTGGCACTCAAGCCTACAGGACGATGGTAGGGGATAGGATCTGGCCGACGTTCTGCACGGTGAATAGGGAAGAGCGTTTTGCATGATTATTGGTTGACGTTAATCATGAAATTCGTCGACATTCCCTGCAGAGGCTGTGGCCAAGGTAAACGAGAATGATCATGGGCGACGCTTTGACCCTTCTGATCCTCCAATCAATGCCGAAATCAGATGACTGGTTGATCAGCACAAACGCGCCAAGTGGGGGAGCTCCTAATGTCATGCAACCACTCTGTTGGTGTAGAAAATTGCTGTCCATAGTCAAATCCTTGTCCCCTCCGACTAGGCCTAACGGGAAAATATTCATTGCCTTCGGCAACAAGGTTCAATCGAAGCTGAAGAAATACCGCTCCATATCTATCCTCTCGCCAGTAGTGAAGACACTGGCTCTTACTACATCGCAAGCCTGCAGCTTGAGAACGTCAGCGGTCTCAACCCAAATCGTCCAAACGACAGGACTATGATGGTGGCAGTTGATCTGTCGAAAGCCTTAGACACAGTCAGCCATGCGGAACTTATTAATGACCTGGAAGTCTTAGCACTTTCTACCAGTATAAATTTTTGGACCGCCGATTACCTGAGGGTTGGCAGGCATCGTTGGATTTAGCGGCGAGCGATCAAACCCACGTCTAATTAAAGAGGGGGTGCCACAGGGTGATGTACAATCCCTGCTACTGTTTAATTATTACATATCTAGGCTCCCTTCGCCATAAGAAGGTGTCTCTATGGTCTTTTAAGCTGATGAATGCACGATTTGGGCAACTGGCTCTTACGTTAGTGACCTGTGCTCAAGAATTAATTCTCCTTGTCCGGCTTCTTCAGGCACTGTCACAAAGTAAATCCTCGGCTTCCTTATTTACAACTTGGACGGCGCAAGTGCTCGTCTACATCGACGGAATCAAGCTTCCGACTGTCTCACACCCCAAAATCGTGTTTGATACCATGCTCAATTTTGTTGCTCACGCAGCGGCGTAGCTAGCAGCAGTTTGGGAAAAGGTACAGAAACATTGCTGGAACGTACAAGGCAATTGTCTATCCGGTTCTGAGCTACCAGTACGGTTGTCCTGACTATCGAAAACAAATTGGAGGAAGTTGCAGGTTTGCCAGAACACCGCACTAGGCACTGCCACGGGATGATTCCTTATGTCACCGGAACACCATCTCCTCAGTGTATCAAAAATGCTCGATGCAAGAATTCTGATACCTATGTTTCGCTTTTTTCTATTAAGATATGCTGACTATTTTCAATAATTATGACTCTAAGCGAGCTATTCTTGTATAATTGTATATCCAGATTATCTCGAAAACGAAAGGGGTATCAAACGAAACGTATTTTCCTGCGTATTCAAAATAAAACATTTCTAAGTACAGTTGCCACTTTTTGTTGCCACCTGAGCTTTTCGCGTATGTGTTAACGATTGATGTCGCCATGGGAAGTTCATTGAAGCAACCTTAGTCGCCTCGTAACAGCCGTCTTCATGTAATTGTGTTGAGATATCAACAATGCTTTCTGAAATGAAAAGTTTAATCAGCTGTTCAAATTGGGGAAATCTAATTTTCACATTTAACTGGTATGCGTTAAACAGTCAAATGGTATAGTTATTTGAAAATTTTATAAATCGGTGATATTTAAGAAAAAACTGAGCTCTTAAAAGTGTATATAGCAAAAAAATTTCTGAAGCCAATAAAAACTCGAGTGGAGATGTTTGAAAAGTATATCTAAGCGAAGAAGTGACGGTAGGGTTGTTTATTCTAATTATAAAATATGTTTGATAATCAATACTTATAAGATATATACTTTATGTTTCTATGAAGATCAATTTTGTAAATTTTATATTTCATTGAATTTTTTATATGTTTCAAAAATTTTAATTCTTATGTATATTGAATTTGAGTTCTTGAATTGTGTGAACTTTAATAAAAAGTTTTGAAAAATAAATAAAATAATCTTTTGTTCCACAGTGACAAACTTTTGAGTTTGGCTGAGTGGACCCAAGTTCATCGTTAATGCGTGGGATGTTATAGGTGGCGTTTTCAAGAGTTAAGCGACCAAATACGCAGAAAGTAGTAGTGGGACTATTTTCGAATAATATTAGAATAAATACTATTCGAATAAGCGAATAATAATATTCGTTTAAAAAAAATCAAATACTATAATATATATAGAATAATTTATCTGTATATTCGAATATTATTATTCGAATAGTATTATTCGGATGGTATTATTCGAATAGTATTATTGGAACAGTATTATTCGAATGGTGATATTCAATAGTAATAATACTATTCGAAACACAAGCACATCTTTAATTTCCTCCGCGGTATATTGCGCGACTGCGCTACCCCTGCGGTTTAGAATATGCCAGAGGGAGGCATACCGGTCGCAAAAGACGACTAAAATGCACCAAGGTAATGACGTGCAACTCGATGGTTGATCTGCGGATATGATACCTCTCACGTAGCATTGCCCATCTTCTCTTTCCTTAAAGAAGGAGGGGTGGCATGACCTACAAAGTGGCACTGGTCATACCAAATCGCTAGCACGACATTCGGGCAGCACAGCTACGGAGTACCGGAGCGTACCAGGTGAATATCCGGCCAAGGACTGTCAATTCGATAACAATCCCCAAAACTTTCGGGGAGTGTTTTTGTCGTTACAAACAACAAAAAGCAACAACGGGTATATTGCGCCAAATAACTATTTTTTATTCAATATCGTCAAACCGACATAGTGTTAATTTTCAATAAAATACACAGAAGTTTTTCATAAAATTCGTGGGTCTGTTTATACTCGAACCGCTCTTGTAACAATTTGGCTTTTCAGTATATTTCATAGTTAACAAAAATACACGTATACAATACAAACACAAAAATTTAGTTTCGCTATCTCCCTTTGATTTCGATTTCAAAACACGTTGCGGGCATATTGTGCTAGCAATATAAAAGTATTACATATATGAGTGATATGTATTTGTTTAACTATTCGAATACCTATTATTTGAGTAGTTGTCATTTATTCGAATAAAAATATAAATTATTCGATTAAATATTATTATTCGAATTATTTATAGCCTTCGAATAAATGCATTTTTTATTCGAATAGTCCCATGCCCAGTAGAAAGTAATGCTTCCGAAAAAAAATCAAAAACGTACTCGCAACATGAAAAGGAAGGAAGGGTCGGTTTAGCTTTCATATGTATGAAATATAAAAAGCCATGGATAATTCTATCTTTAAAAAATGTTGACCTCTATATTGAGCACTAACTTACAAATATACCCATGTGACCCTATTCTTTCTGGATTATTTTATAACAACGACAGCCTGTAACTATACAATTCAGCAAGAAATCTTGCAATTGCAAAGACTTGTCTAAAATATGGGAAAACTTTTTTGAGCAGTCACCAAGAAGTAATTAGTTAAAGTAAAGAGTAAAGTTAGACATTTTCCTATTTTCACGATATGTTTTTAAAATCTATTTTTGAAAAGGTGCACTGCTGGTAAGTAAAATTTTGCATACAAACAACCAGAATATCTTTACTGATAAGTACAGGGTGGCTAATGAAAGCCGCTACCAAAAAAAAATTAAATAACTTTTTTTCTATTTAATGAATCTGGTTAATTTATTATTAATTTTTATTTTGCAGATTGACTTTTACATTTAACAAAAATGGATAACTGGGGCACTGAAACAAGAATTTGGATTGTCCGCCGCTATCACGCACTGGAGTCTGTAGTTTCGGTTCAAAGAGAGTATAGGCGCACGTTTGGCGGCAATCCTCCGAGCAGATGGACCATAATAAGACTTGTTAACAATTTTGCCGAGCATGGGACAGTCAACAGAAGACCTTACCATCGAAACCCTTCAGTTCGAACGGAGGAAACAATCGCTGCTGTAGCTGCTGCCATACAAAACAATCCACGTGTTTCGACAAGAAGCTTATCTGCTCAAATGGGTGTAAGCAGACAGTCATTACAGTCAATTATGCACAAAGATTTGGACTTATTCCCATACAAAATTCAAATGGCCAACAAACTGAACGCTGCAGACTTGCCGATTCGCTTGGAATTTTGCCAGAAGATGCTTCAAATGGTGGAAGAGGATGGAAACATGTTGAACTGTCTTTTCATGTCTGACGAGGCCCATTTCGATTTAAACGGCAACATAAACAAACAAAATTGTCGAATATCGAGTGCTTCCAACCCACAGATACTCCATGAGACGGAATTGCATCCACTTCGTGTCACAGTGTGGTGTGCAGTTTCATCACGCTGCATTGTCGGGCCCTACTTCTTCGAAGAAAACGGTCACACCGTTACGGTTACTGGAGACCGTTACTTGAGCATGTTGAGAGAGTTTTTCTATCCAGAATTACGCCGAATGAGAATTTCTTTCAACTCTGTGTGGTTTCAGCAAGATGGTGCAGCTCCTCATATAGCCCAACCTGTTATGACAGAATTGCGACGAAAATTTCCCAATAAGCTGATATCCAGAAACTCCACATTCCGTTGGCCACCCAGGTCGCCTGACCTTACTGCACCTGACTTTTTCTTGTGGGGTTATTGCAAACAGGAAGTCTTCAAAGCAAAACCAACAAATTTGAATGAACTAAGGCAATCCATTCGAGAAACAATTGCGGCTATTCCTGTCTCAACTCTCCAAGCAGTAATGAACAACTTTTTAATAAGATGTCGCACATGCATCGACGAGCAGGGGGGCATTTAAATTCCATTATTTTTAAAACTAATTAAGCTATATTTAATAAAATTTAATGAGCTTTAACATGAATAAAAGAAAAATGAATTCCATGCACTGAAAAAAAAATTATTTGAGTTTCTTAATGTAGCAAAATTCATCAGCCACCCTGTATCTTAAGCCCATGTTCTCTATATTTATACAAACTTGTAATGAGATTCAAACTCTTCGTCCCATAACAAGTTTAGTCGGAAAATAAATAGTACCACCATTGTGTTCTCCGTGTTAGGATCCATAATCATACAAAATTTCAAGGCTCTTGCCCAAAAATTATTTAATTGGTAGACTATTCAATAAATAAATAAAATTTTAAAAATAATAAATTGCTAACCAGGCAATTCTTGTTTAACTATTACACGCCGCAACACTCGAACAGGCGCTTGCTTGAAGAAAATCCGCCTCCCAGGAAAATCAGGAAACATCTCCGTGAGCACTATGCTGAAATCCGGTACCGGTTTGATCCAAAGATGCATCGCCAGGCCCTCAACAACAGCCACACAGAGGCGGTAAACTCCTTGCCAGCTCTCGCCCAGTGAACGCCATCATACAGGCACAAGTTCCACCTGTTGCAGAAGAGGAACGTGAACTGCCAACGGAGTCAAGAGACACGGTGGCCCAACTTCGTTCTGGATACTGATGGAGGTTAAGCTCTTACCTATCCAGACTGAACCATGATGCTAAACGTTAGCCCGGCATGTAATGTGGCTCCCCATGTTATCAACCATCTGGTCATCTGCTCAACAGAGCAGACTCTTCTAACCCCAATCTTACTCTGGTCCCACCTTGTTGAAGCCACGAAGTTCCTGGGAATTTCGTTAATAGATTTTGATGACAAGGCTAGGTAAGAAAAGTGACGACTAGCCAGGCCGACGCTTCGCTGCAACAATAACAACACAGGGGCCTGCCGGTGCACCATTGAATAAAAGGGCGATATTATGTGATGTTGTATCTCATTGTGCTACGGAGATGATGATTGGCTGTTGAACATTTCACTGTCCTCCTTAACATCGTGACAGATATCAAAGGCCTGCAACTTTCTGACAGCCATATTGGCTACGCGTAGCTCAAAACTTGCTTACCGATTGCTGTAGCAGCATTTCTTTAACTCTGCCCCAGATTTTGTTGGGAAAAAACGGAAAAGGTTAAATAAAAAGAAGTTGCAAATTAATAAAATGTTTCCATTTTCAGTCAAACAAACCGTTAATAACACTGGTTTACAGCCAAAATGCACCAGAGACGCCATAGTGAAATTCCTATGTAAAATCACCTCCTAATTCCGAAAATCAAGGTTATTTTTACTTGAATGGTACCGTTTTTGAGATATTTACGATTTACCGTTATTTCAAAAAACAAAAAAGATGGCTCCACTTAATCGTGTATATCTCAAGAACAAACTGAGCTCTTCCAAGACGGTTTGAAAAATTTGAAAGCTTATAAAATTTACTATAATCAGTACATACAACACTTTTTGCTAGGTCCTGCAGATTCAAACATATTGAACAATCATTACGGATTTTTTAAATTTTTTTTGTAAAAATATAAAAGAATTTGTACTTTACGAGGAAGCATCTCGAAAACTTTTTGTTTTTTTGCAGATATTTTTTCCCCCCTCTAAGCTCTGTTTTATTACAAAAAAAATAAGCTATCAGTGAACAAAATCGATGAACTAATACAAAAGTTATAAGCATTCAAGTAAATATATCCATTTAATACTTAAGTACCCTACAAATAATAGCATATGTACATATGGTTCTGTCTTAACTCTATGATCTTATTTTATAATTGAAAAAGTTATGTGTCTTGTTTTGACGCTTATTTAGATTAGGATCGGTTTCTCTTATGAGAAACCAACAGTAGTCGCCCATCATAGCGACATCCCAGAATCCTTGATACCGACTTTCAATCACTTTCATTTGCTGGTGAAACCTTTCGCCATGCTCGTCACTTTCGTCGCCAAGATTTTGCGGGAAAAAATTTAAGTGGGAGTGTAAGAAATGAATTTTTAAAGACATATTTACTCCTGAAAGAAAATAAAAAAGTAAATTAGATAAATACATAAGTGACACATTAGTATATAATTTTCTTAGGCTGGATTTATCTTTCAATTCAGAACAAATTTTTTGTTTATATTTTTCCCATTCTTGTTTGTTCGGAACTGGACGATGAATTCAGATTTATGGCTATATATTCTCATGTAAATTTATGTAATATATAATTTATTATAATATGTTTTTTTATTTACCCATTTCCGCATAGTTTTTGATTAAGTCGTTCACTATCATCTCGTAGTTAGGACTTTTGTGTTTGCCTAAAAAAGAAGTAACGACCTTTTCAAAAGAATCCCACGCTGCTGCCTCCACTGGTGACAATAGTTCTTTGAAATGGTTATTGGTCATCATTTTCCTTATTTGCGGTCCCACAAAAATCCCTTCCCTTATTTTTGCTTCTGAAATCTCTGGGAAGATTGTCTTCAAATGATGAAAAGCTTCGCCTTCTTTGTCCAAAGCCTTCACAAAGTTTTTGATAAGGCCGAGCTTGATGTGGAGCGGAGGCAGAATTATTTTTCCCTTCTTTATAAGTGGAGAGTATTTTATGTTATCTACCCCAACTTGAAACTCGATTCGTTCTGGCCAATCCTTTATGATGTAGTGGTCTTGACGAGCTCGGCTATCCCATTTGCATAGAAAGCAACAGTATTTTGTGTATCCACTTTGTAGACCACATAGCATTCCAACGACTTTAAGATCGGCACATATTTTCCAATCATGTTCTTCGTATTTGATTAACTTGAGCAATTTTTGCATTATCTCATATGTTTCCTTCGTATTTACTGCATGCGCGATCGGGATAGATGGCTTTTGGTTGCCAATATGCAATAATACGGCCTTTAAACTTAATTTATTGCCGTCTATGAACAATCGCCACTCTTTTGAATCATATGGTTCACCAAATTGTTTGAATAGACCAGCAATGTCTTTGCAGTAACAAACACTGTCCTCCTTCGTATAGTACTTGGAAAATTCTTCGTGACGAGTTCTATAATATGTTACCTTAACATCGGATGAAACAAATTTAAATTGTTGCATTCGAGAGGCGTGTAGTTCGGCCTTTTCCTTTGACAATCCCAAATCCCTTATCCAATCATTGAGTTGTGCTTGTGACAAAGAATTTCTTTCGTTTTCCGTTTGAAATTCAGTACAACATGATGCCGCGTAATCAGATACTACTGTTGACAATGAAACTGGAGCCGGAACTAAAGTTAAATTTGATTCTGGCAATGTCGCTTCTGTTGAAATTAGTTCTGGTAATGACACTGTAGATACGCTCGCATAGGTTACTTTTCTGGACTTTCCAACCCCAAGTACTTTTGTAGTACAAATATAGCAGTCCGTTGAATGGCAAGTTGGTTCCCTCCACTTCATTGGTGTAATAAATTTCACACGTCGCCTAAATAGATAGTTTCAGGAATTAGTCAGCTATGCATTAAAAGGGTACAAATTCCTAATTTTTACAACGTACCTTTTTGTTCCGGTTTCCGAAGAAATCAATTCGACTCGGCATGTGGTGCACACAGTGTTCGGTGTCCATGGTTTTTCATTGTTTTTAGGCTCAATTCCAAAACACTTATAGTATGTAACTTTCAAAGGATTTGAAAACACACGTCTCATACTTTTAACAGTAAATTGACCGCAGATGAAACAGAACATATCTGGATCATTTGTACACTCAAACTCTCGCGCCCTTTTATTCATTTTTTATTTTAAGTAAATGACGGGTTATAAACTGCAATTATAAACTGAACAGTATCCGGCGAGCCTTGCAGATATTATGAAGGAACAAGGCGCATGTACTCTTATTTATACTTAGATCCAGTAAAAATTCAAGCCTACCTAAACAAAAAGGTTCCCTAGTTCTACAAAGAAAACACTACCTGCCTCAAAAATATGCTCTTGTTTAAAATGTACCTAGGTTTGAGAAAACGACACTAACAGCTTTTTGTATCTAATAACTTTTCGAAAATCTACCTGCTAACTAACTGATATACGAATACTAACACATATGTACCAGTAGGGTACTTAAGCATTAAATGGATATATTTACTTGAATGCTTATAACTTTTGTATTAGTTCATCGATTTTGTTCACTGATAGCTTATTTTTTTTGTAATAAAATAGAGCTTAGAGGGGGGAAAAAATATCTGCAAAAAAACAAAACGTTTTCGAGATGCTTCCTCGCAAAGTACAAATTTTTTTATATTTTTACAAAAAAAATTTAAAAAATCCGTAATGATTGTTCAATATGTTTGAATCTGCAGGACCTAGCAAAAAGTGTTGTATGTACTGATTATAGTAAATTTTATAAGCTTTCAAATTTTTCAAACCGTCTTGGAAGACCTCAGTTTGTTCTTGAGATATACACGATTAAGTGGAGCCATCTTTTTTGTTTTTTGAAATAACGGTAAATCGTAAATATCTCAAAAACGGTACCATTCAAGTAAAAATAACCTTGATTTTCGGAATTAGGAGGTGATTTTACATAGGAATTTCACTATGGCGTCTCTGGTGCAGAAAAAAAGTTGGAATTTGTGATCCAGTGTAACAAAAAACAGATGATTTTGACAGGTAAAATGTGTTCATTGTTATTATTAGCAATATTAACAATTTGTTAACCCCTGTTGCCCCATAACGGCAACGTTCGGGACATGCTTCATTGTTGAATATTTCTTATAACGCTTATTCTGATCTAAAATGCGTGATTTCAGACCAGTAATCCGAATGTGTTTATATCGGCTTTGAATTCGTTTGCTCCTTCGTTATGAAGTATCTATCGAATAAGTTTGACGCGTTTAATGAATTCACCCGATTCATTTGATGTGTAATTTGGTTTGCATGCGATTTGTATGAGGAAATGTACCGCATTTCGATCTTTTCTATGAAAATCACGCATTTCATTCAGTGTAAATCTAGTAAGGTACATGATTCAATTACTAGAATAGTTCCCATTTACATTCTAAAAATAGAAGTTAACAAGTAAGAAAGTCTAAGTTCGGGTGGAACTGAACATTATATACCTAGTACCTATACTGAACATTATATCTCTATTATGTCATCCCAATTTACGCAGGTCTATTTTGATACTTTCAGTTCGTATTTCCGCTAAAATAGACAGACGGACAGACAGATAGACGTATCGAGAGACGGACATGTCTATATCGACTCAGCTCATCCTCCTGATAATTTCAGTATACGTACAAATATTTCATGTTCATGAAAGGTATGAATATCAAAAAAGATTTACAACTTCGCTTTTGCAGTGGGGTATTAACTACTTGCCCGGATATTTTACTTTTCATCCTGAACGTTTTGATATACATTAATAAATATACAAGGTGGCGCAAAAGTAAGCTTCCGATGTTCAGCATATCGGTTGTGGCACGTGCAGTGTGTGCTGTTGCACCGTCTTGTTGGAACCACATGTTTTCCAATCCCAATTCATCAAGTTGCGGCAAAAAGAACTCACAGTAACCGTTTGGCCCCGACCGATTATTGGTCAAATAAATAGTCAGCAATATTCCGCGTTCTGGAGCAGTGTAGCGTAACATTGTTTATTAACGTGTATTTCGCATGTGTTTACTACACAAATGTTAAAACAGAACTGACTTTAGGGGCCAATCGAAAAATTTATAGCATTTTCTGATAGGAGGATTACTTTTGCGCAGTAACCGTTTTTCACCGACCGAAATAAATAGTCAGCAATATTCCGCGTTCTGGAGCAGTGTAGCGTAACATTGTTTATTAACGTGTATTTCGCATGTGTTTACTACACAAATGTCAAAACAGAACTGACTTTAGGGGCCAATCGCAAAATTTATAGCATTTTCTGATAGGAGGATTACTTTTGCGCCACCCTGTACGAGGTGTGTTCAAAAAGTATCGCGAATTTTGAATTTTCGCTGGTTACGTATATTCGAATTTCGAATTTTTTGTGGCGTTATGTTGGTACTCATGTCTCTCACTTATGCCGACAAGCTCGGCCATTTTGAATGTTCAGTTAATTGTTGACAGCTGCTTTGCTTGCACGTGTTTTGGATCGTCTTCGATTTTTACCTATTCAAAAAAATGGATCAAAGAACCTGTATCAAATTTTGTGTGAAAAACGAAATTAAGTGCGCGGATGCATTCCGAATGTTGACTGTGGCATACGGAGAAGCTACCTTGGACCGAAGCAACGTTTATCGGTGGTACAAAATGTTCTCAGAAGTCCGAGAAGATGTGCAAAGAAGAACAAAAATTGGCTTTTGCACCACGATAACGCCCCTCCTCACGCATCGTTGCTTGTGCGCGACCTTTTGGCCAAAAACAACACACTAATGATGCCGCAGCCACCGTATTCCCCAGATCTGACCCCCTGTGACTTTTTCTTGTTCCCTGAACTGAAGAGGCCCATGAAAGGACGACGTTACGCTTCTCTTGACGAGATAAAGACGGCATCGAAGGAGGAGCTGAACAAGATACAAAAAAATGATTTTTTGAAGTGCTTCGAAGATTGGAAAAACCGTTTGCACAAGTGTATAATATCTCATGGGGATTACGTTGAAGGGGACAAAACAGATATTCATGAATAAATAAATAATTTTTGAAAAAACCCAAAATTCGCGATACGTTTTGAACACACCTCGTATATCCCGATTCGTTTATGCCGAATGAAGTAATTTACCTTGTGTGCGTAACAAAAATAGATATAATAAAAAAGGGTGCTTTCATAGGCGCCAAAGTACTCAACCGATCTTTATGAAATTTCCACAATACATACTTGGGTTCACTGGGTACAGCATAGACAATATTTAGTTTTGGAAAAGTAGGCGGAGCCACGCCCCCAGGCTATATAAAGTATCAATTCGTCATAACTCCGAAATGTTTTGGTCTAAATTAATGAAATTTGGATATACGAGTATGTGTCACTTAGTCAATATCTACATAATTTTGGAAAAGTGGGCGGCGCCACGCCCACATATTTTGTGTTTTCTTTTGCCCTTGAACTTTCACGATAAGTTCGCTGGGCACGACACAGTCTGCATATAGCTTTTGGAAAAGCCCCCAGGTTATGTAAAGCTGCAGCTCGGTATAGTTAGGAGTTTATTTGGTTCAAGTCAATGACATTTTTACATAGATGTGTTCTATTTATGTATCAAAACGTCAAAACAACGTATACCGGGTTTGCTAGTATATTATAAAATGGAGAAAGCAAAGAACGAATTTCAGCATTCTTTTGTAAAACTGAAAGACTAGTTTGCGTTCAAATAGACAGACGGACAGACAGGCAGACGGACGGAGAGACGGGCATGGCTAAATCGACTCCGCTCATCGTGCTGATAATTTTAGTGAACTTTTCTTTTCTTGTTCTCATACTTACATATATTTAATGTTTATGAAAGGTATTAAAATCAAAAAAGATATATAACTTCGCTATTGCAGTGGGCTATTAACTTCGTGCCGAAATATTTTGCTTGTGTGTTTCCCGATTTGGCTAATTTTTGGCAGGAGTATAATACTCGTACATACTACAGAGAAGCAGCTGACCAATTTTCTTCGAAATATCAATATTGAACTATAAGCGATTGCCTTTGAAAATAGCGAAAATTCTATGCTGAGAAGTGGGCGGCGCCACGATTACTTCTCTAAAATTGACAACATTTTTTTCCGGCCGAGTTTTCCTTAAAAAGCTTATTATGTGTGCAAAATGTAATTGATATAACTTGCTTAGTTTTAGAAATATCGCTTTTTAAATTAAAAAAAAAAATTTCAGAACTACGTTAAAAAACTGGGCGTGGACATTAACCGATTTCGCCCAATTTTACAACAAACAGTTACCTTTATATATAGAACATTATCACCAAATTTCGTTTCGACAAGTCAATTTTTGGCGGAGTTATGGCATACAAAGTTTTGTTGAATAGTCCACTATAAAAGGGGAGAAGCCACCCCCATTTTCGAAAATTTTAAGTTTTTGGATTTCTTTGTTTACGGAAACTTTAAAAGTGAAATGTAAAGATATTTTACGCAAAGTTATTGAATATTTAATATATCTACGATCCTCTTCAAAATTTTTCATATAAAAGTGGGGGTAGACCTTAACCGATCCCGCCTATTTTTTCCTGGAATATTCCTTGCATACCTGGAAACCTGCGTGCTGAATTTGGTTTCGATATCTTGAACGGTTTTTGATTTATGATTAATATTATTACTAAATTTGACTTAATCAAAAGCGGGCGGTGCCACTCCCATTTTCAAAAATTTCGTGAAACATTTATTTCATGCCTCAATCTCAATGTATTCACCAAATTGTCTCCTTATAGGTGTATTATGTACTGAGTAATAATTTTTTCTGTGTTTTCGAAAATATTCTATATATAAAAAGTGGGCGTGGTTATTGTCCTATTTTGCACATTTTAAATAGCGCTCGGAGATGAGTTCCAAGGAACCTGCATACCAACTTCATTAAGATATCTCAAAATTTACTCAAGTTATCGTGTTCACAGACGGACGGACGGACGGACATGGCTTAATCAATTTCTCTTTTCGTCCTGAACATTTTTATATGTATAAGTCAATATCTATCTCGATCCGTTTATGCCGTTACGTACTGCCGTTAGGCGACTAAAGTTAATATACCTTGTGTGCGTAGCACTACTAGGTATAAAAATGTGTCTTTTATAGGCGCCAAAGAACTACACCGATTTTTATGAACTTTTCAAAATATATACTTGGGTTCACTGGCTACAGCATAGACAATATATAGTTTTGGAAAAGTAGGCGGAGCCACGCCCCCAGGCTATATAAAGTTTCAATTCGTCATAACTCCGAACTTTTTTAGTCTAAATTAATGAAATAGGGATATATGTGTCACTTAGTCAATATCTACATAATTTTTCAAAAGTGGGCGGTGCCACGCCCACATATTTTGTGCTTTGTTTTGCTCTTTAGCTTTCACGATAGGTTCAGGAGTTCGCTGGGCACGAAGCAGTCTGTATATAGCTTTTGGAAAAGCCCCTAGGTTATATAAATCTGCAGTTCGGTATAGTTAGGAGTTTATTTGGTTCAAGTTAATGACATTTTATATATAGATATGTCCTATGTATCAAAATGTCAAAACAACGTCTACTGGGTTTGCTAGTATATTATAAAATGGCGAAAGCAAACAACGAATTTCAGCATTCATTTGTAAAACTGAGGGACTAGTATGCGTTCAAATAGGCAGATGGATAGACAAACAGACGGACGGAGAGACGGGCATGGCTAAATCGACTCCGCTCATCGTGCTGATCATTTTAGTGAGCTTTTCTCTTCTTGTTCTCATACTTACAAAAATTTAATGTTTAAGAAAGATATGAAAATCAAAAAAGATATATAACTTCGCTATTGCAGTGGGCTATTAACTACGTGCCCGAATATTTTGCTTGTGTGCTTCTCGATTTGGGTAATTTTGGCAGGAGTATAATACATACCACTGAAAAGCAGCTGACCAATTTTCATTGAAATATCAAGATTGGATTATAAGCGATTGCCTTTGAAAATAGCAGAAATTTTATGCTGAAAAGTGGGCGGCGCCACGCCTACTTCAAAATTGACAAAATTTTTTTTGTGGCCGAGCTTTTCTTAAAGAGCTTATTATGTGTGCAAAATCTGTTTGGTATATCTTGCTTGGTTGTAGAAATATGGCTTTTTAAATTTCCCAAAAAAAAATTTTCAGAACTATATTCAAATACTGGGCGTGGACATTAACCGATTTCCCCCATTTTTCCTGCAAACAATTACCTTTATATACAAAACATTATCACCAAATTTCGCTTCGACAAATCAATTTTTGGCGGAGTTATGGCATAAAAAGTTTTGTGGAATAGTCCACTATAAAAGGGGCGGGGACACGCCCATTTCTGAAAATTTTAAGTTTTTGGATTACTTTGTTTACGGAAACTTCAAAAGTCACATATAAATGATGTAAAGCTATTTTACGCAAAGTTATTGCCTGTTTAATTTATCTATATATATATACCCTCTTAAAAATATTTCATATAAAAGTGGGCGTAGACCTTAACCGATTGCGCCAATTTTATCCTGGAACATTCCTTGCATACTTGGAAACCTGCGTGCTGAATTTGGTTTCGATATCTTGAACGGTTTTTGATTTATGATTAATATTATTTCTAAATTTGACTTAATCAAAAGCGGGCGGTGTCACTCCCATTTTAAAAAATTTCGTGAAACATTTATTTCATGCCTCAATCTCAATGTATTCACCAAATTGTATCCTTATAGGTGTATTATGTACTGAGTAATCATTTTTTTTGTGTTTTCGAAAATATTCTATATATAAAAAGTGGGCGTGGCTATCGTCCGATTTCGCCCATTTTAAAAAGCGCTCGGAGGTGAGTGACAAGGAACCCGCGGACCAAAATTCATTAAGATATCTTAAAATTATAAAAATTTAATATTATACAAGATTTTGAATAAGTTGGTTTCAGAAAATATATGAATTTGCACTATTATTTAGATCGACTTTTGGGGTGAAGTGTAATCGTGGACGTTTAAAACAAGAAAAATTCCGGTATGTAGCAAAGGCTGTCTTAAAATGTTGTCCCTCCATACTTATATACTTACTAAATTCAATCGTGACTTAAAAGCTGGTCCTTATGTGATTCGAAATCGGTTGTTATACCTAGTAGTGCTACATACACAAGGTATATTAACTTCAGTCGCCTAACGGCAGTACGTAACGGCATAAACGGATCGAGATAGATATTGACTTATAAATATCAAATTGATTAAGCCATGTCCGTCCGTCCGTATGAGAAGAAGAAGAGAAAAGTTCACTTAAATGATGATTAAATAGGCAATAACTTTGCGTAAAATAGCTTTACATCATTTATAATTCACTTTTAAAGCTTCCGTAAACGAAGAAATCCAAACACTTAAAATTTTCGAAAATGGGCGTGGCCCCGCCCCTTTTATAGTGGACTATTCCACAAAACTTTTTATGCCATAACTCCGCCAAAAATTTATTTGTCGAAACGAAATTTCGTGATAATGTTCTATATATAAAGGTAACTGTATATAAAGGTTGCTGTAAAAATGGGCGAAATCGGTTAAAGTCCACGCCCAGTTTTTGAACATAGTTCTGAAAAATTTTTTTGTAAAATTTAAAAAGCGATATTTCTACAACCAAGAAAGTTATATCAATCAGATTTTGCACACATAAGTAGGCGTGGCGCCGCCCACTTTTCAGCATAGAATTTGTGCTATTTTCAAAGGCAATCGCATATAGTTCAATCTTGATATTTCAATGAAAATTGGTCAGCTGCTTCTCAGTAGTATGTACGAGTATTATACTCCTGCCAAAAATTAGCCAAATCGGGAACACACAAGCAAAATATTTCGGCACGAAGTTAATAGCCCACTGCAATATCGAAGTTACATATCTTTTTTCATACCTTTCATAATCATGAAATGTATGTAAGTATGAGAAGAAGAAGAGAAAAGTTCACTTAAATGATCAGCACGATGAGCGGAGTCGATTTAGCCATGTCCGTCTCTCTGTCCGTCTGCCTGTCTGTCCGTCTGTCTATTTGAACGCAAACTAGTCTCTCAGTTTTACAAAAGAATGCTGAAATTCGTTCTTTGCTTTCTCCATTTTATAATATACTAGGAAACCCGGTATACGTTGTTTTGACGTTTTGATACATACATAGAACACATCTATATAAAAATGTCATTAACTTGAACCAAATAAACTCCTAACTATACCAAACTGCAGCTTCATATAACCTGGAGCCTTTTTCAAGGCTATATGCAGACTGTGTCGTGCCCAGCGAACTCCTGAACATATCGAGAAAGTTAAAGAGCAAAACAAAGCACAAAATATGTGGGCGTGGCACCGCCCACTTTTGAAAAATTATGTAGATATTGACTAAGTGACACATATATCCCTATTTCATTAATTTAGACCAAAAAAGTTCGAAGTTATGACGAATTGAAACTTTTTATAGCCTGGGGGCGTGGCTCCGCCCATTTTTCCAAAACTATATATCTATGCTGTAGCCAGTGAACCCAAGTATATATTGTGAAAATTTCATAAAGATCGGTGTAGTTCTTTGGCGCCTATAAAAGACACATTTTTATACCTAGTAGTGCTACGCACACAAGGTACATTAACTTTAGTCGCCTAACGGCCGTACGTAACGGCTTAAACGGATCGAGATAGATATTGACTTATACATATAAAAATGTTCAGCACGAAAAGAGAAATTGATTAAGCCATGTCCGTCCGTCCGTCCGTCTGTGAACACGATAACTTGAGTAAATTTTGAGATATCTTAATGAAATTTGGTATGCAGGTTCCTTGGAATTCATCTCCGAGCGCTATTTAAAATGTGCAAAGTCGGACAATAACCACGCCCACTTTTTATATATAGAATATTTTCGAAAACACAAAAAAAGTGATTACTCAGTACATAATACGAGGTGTGTTCAAAACGTATCGCGAATTTTGAATTTTCGCTGGTTACGTATATTCGAATTTCGAATTTTTTGTGGCGTTATGTTGGTACTCATGTCTCTCACTTATGCCGACAAGCTCGGCCATTTTGAATGTTTAGTTAATTGTTGACAGCTGCTTTGCTTGCACGTGTTTTGGATTGTCTTCGATTTTTACCTATTCAAAAAAATGAATCAAAGAACCTGTATCAAATTTTGTGTGAAAAACGAAATTAAGTGCGCGGATGCATTCCGAATGTTGACTGTGGCATACGGAGAAGCTACCTTGGACCGAAGCAACGTTTATCGGTGGTACAAAATGTTCTCAGAAGGTCGAGAAGATGTGCAAAGAAGAACAAAAATTGGCTTTTGCACCACGATAACGCCCCTGCTCACGCATCGTTGCTTGTTCGCGACTTTTTGGCCAAAAACAACACACTAATGATGCCGCGGCCACCGTATTCCCCAGGTCTCGCCCCCTGTGACTTTTTCTTGTTCCCTAAACTGAAGAGGCCCATGAAAGGACGACGTTACGCTTCTCTTGACGAGATAAAGACGGCATCGAAGGAGGAGCTGAACAAGATACAAAAAAATGATTTTTTTGAAGTGCTTCGAAGATTGGAAAAACCGTTGGCACAAGTGTATAATATCTTATGTGGATTACTTTGAAGGGGACAAAATAGATATTCATGAATAAATAAATAATTTTTGAAAAAATCCAAAATTCGCGATACTTTTTGAACACACCTCGTACACCTATAAGGATAAAATTCATTGAATACATTGAGATTGAGGCATAAAATAAATTTTCCAAGAAATTTTTGAAAACCGTTCAAGATATCGAAACGAAATTCAGCACGCAGGTTTCCAGGTATGCAAGGAATATTCCAGGAAAAAATATGCGGGATCGGTTAAGGTCTACCCCCACTTTTATATGTAAGATTTTGAAGGGGATCATAGATATATCAAATAGGCAATAACTTTGCGTAAAATAGCTTTACATCATTTATATTTCACTTTTAAAGTTTCCGTAAACAAAGAAATCCAAAAACTTAAAATTTTCGAATGTTGGTGTGGCCCCGCCCCTTTTATAGTGGACTATTCCACAAAACTTTCTTGAAACGAGATTTGGTAATAATGTTCCATATATAAAGGTAACTGTTTGCTGTAAAAATGGGCGAAATCGGTTAATGTCCACCCCCAGTTTTTTGACATAGCTCTGAAAATTTTTTTTGTAAAATTTAAAAAGCGATATTTCTACAACTAAGCAAGTTATATCAATCAGATTTTGCACAAATAATAAGCATTTTAAGGAAAACTCGGCCGCAAACAAATTTTTTCAATTTTGAAGTAAGCGTGGCGCCGCCCACTTTTCAGCATAAAATTTTCTGCTATTTTCAAAGGCAATCGCTTATAATTCAATCTTGAATTTCAATGAAAATTGGTCAGGTGCTTCTCAGTAGTATGTATTATACCCTGCCAAAAATTAGCCAAATCGGGAAACACACAAGCAAAATATTCGGGCACGTAGTTAATAGCCCACTGCAATAGCGAAATTATATATCTTTTTTGATTTTCATACCTTTCATAAATATTAAATGTGTGTAAGTATGAGAACAAGAAGAGAAAAGTTCACTTAAATGATCAGCACGATGAGCGGAGTCGATTTAGCCATGCCCGCCTCTCCGTCCGTCTGTCTAATTG
Organism: Merzomyia westermanni; assembly: GCA_949987695.1. Classification (NCBI taxonomy): domain Eukaryota; kingdom Metazoa; phylum Arthropoda; class Insecta; order Diptera; family Tephritidae; genus Merzomyia; species Merzomyia westermanni. The sequence continues at coordinate 114,091,488 of OX465289.1, forward strand.
AACGCAAACTAGTCCATCAGTTTTACAAAAGAATGCTCAAATTCGTTGTTTGCTTTCCCCATTTTATAATATACTAGCAAACCCGGTAGACGTTGTTTTGACGTTTTGATACATAGAACACATCTATAAATAAAATGTCATTGACTTGAACCAAATAAACTCCTAACTATACCGAACTGCAGATTTATATAACCTGGGGGCTTTTCCAAAAGTCGTGCCCAGCGAGGTAAGTTGGAAAACGACGCATAGTCCGCTTTTGAAGAGAGGGATTTGACATAAATTTCATTTTTGTAGTGGCCGACCGCTTGCGCCTCGCAGATTCCAGCAGTCACTTTTTTGGAAGTACATGCGAGGAAAATAAGAGTATTTGTGCCCATCAGCCAGCAGCAAGCTGCTTGATAACTGCAAAGAATCCAACTGTTGGAGTCAAGAGAGCGATATAGCGAAGCGTGCTGTAAGCGGCGTAATTGAGTGTGGTCCATCGCCACTGCCCAACTGGGCAATCGATTTGAAGAGCAACCAGGCAGAGCAGCGGCAAGGAGGCCGCGCTAATATACATTACTTCGCCCAGCTACGTGCAAAGCAATTTTTGTGGTGACTGGAGACGACATAGTGTAGCAGAAGTGACCGTGCAATTGCCGGCAGCGCTGCCCACATGCATTGCTTGGAAGAAACAGCGCACATACATTCCAAAATAACCAGGTTTTAGCTGTAAGTCTTATATTTGTATTTTGCATTTAGTTGGGGATGTGAGGCGGTCGCAGGCAGTGCGTATCCGCGGGTAAAGTAGCCGCATTTCATATCGCAAAAGTAAGCGTCCATCTGGCCCGTGGGTTAGGGCGCAAGACTCCCCGCAGAGGGGCATGTGACTGAGCGATCTCACATCGCGTATCATTATATTCATACACTTTTCTTATTGCACTGAGACAGAGCGGGGGTGGGAGTTGTACGCCGAGCGGGCGGTGCAAGAAGCGTGATACTTTCCATACAAGACGTCTTGATAGGGTTGTAGGTATGCGCGTGTAGCAATCGCATTGATTGCGGCCGGGAGCCTTACAAATCCCTTCCAACATAAACCATGAAAATTACAATTATAATTATTTCTATTTTTTTTGCGCACTCCGATTTGGTGATTTACTTGTGAGATCAAACGGATCTTGACGCTCACCATTAGAGCAACTATTGTATCTTCATAAACTTTAACAATTTATCATTAACAAGGCGGACCGCCTGAATGGGCCAAATTAATTTATGGCAGTAGATTTGATGATTGCGCTCATATATGTACGAGGGCAGCTAGATTAGTTATGCACACTTGCATCTAAACACGTTGATTAGATCACATACATTTTTCTTTGATTTGTTTGAATAAAATAATATGTATTGTTAATCTTGAAACAGCGGCCATTCATTTCGGATGTGGTGCGGACGGACGGACATAATGACAATGACGGGGAGTAGGGTAAAACTGTGAGGGGGCTCAAGGCGGCGTTTTGGGGTCGGCAGCAGACGGGCCATCGTCAACCATGGAAGGGAGGGAATAAGAGGGCCGGCCATATAACAGCACTGGCGGGGAAAGATGAAGAGGCGTTGAGGGAAAACGGGCATGGAACGTTGAGGTGCTGAGAGCAAGGAGGTCGTTTCCGCGACAGGCAGCAGGCGCGTCAACCCGAAACCCGTATGCAACAGTATATCAAAACGTTCAGGATGAAAAATAAAATATCCGGGCAAGTAGTTAATACTCCACTCCAAGGTATATTAACTTTAGTCGCCTAACGGCAGTACGTAACGGCATAAACGGATCGAGATAGATATTGACTTATATAAGTTAACACCACAGTTTGCAAAAGTTCAAACAGGTCAACGTTTGCCAATGGTCAATTATTGTACACGCGCATTCGCATAACCGCTGACTTCTCAACAAAGTTGAGCAAAACAACAGTCAGCGCAATAATAGCAAAACAACAGTAAGCGCAATAATAGCAAACCAACAGTCAGCGCAATTATAGCAAAACGATAGTCAGCGCAAATATCGATTCGGCAACAAAAACAAAGAGGGCGCACATAAAAGTGCAACGTGAGTGGGGCCAATAGTAGGTGTAGTTTTAAGATAAGAAATTAATTCTAATCAGTCTTAAGTTGAACTCGAAATAAAGAAGTAAAAGAGCGGACAAGTTCCGCCAACTCTTTTTAAAAACAAGAATTATTAAATGAAATAATAACTGGCACCCGAGCAGGGACCGGTTAAAGTTTGTGTTAAAAAGTATTGTTTAAAATCGCATTGTCCTACGCGTGTGAACCAAAGCTGACTAACTACAGAGCGCGCAGGCGAAGTGGAATAACCTGCAACCAAGCTGATTCACTACGGAGCGCGCAAAGCGAAGTGGAATAATTAATCTACAGTGCCAAGGATAAGCTGACTCACTACAGAGCGCGCAGAGCGAAGTGGAATAATCTGCCACCAAACTGACTCACGAGAGCGCGAAAAACAAAGTGGGATAAACAAGAAACAGGACACGAACCCAGAGCCGGTCCAGCGTTGAGATCCTGTAGGAAAGGAACGCACCCTTCCAATGTGCGACGATCGGAGGTGCACCAGTAGCAGAAGCAAAAAGGATTCACACCCCACCGCCGGGAGGGAATAGAGTAAGAATACATAGCATTAAGAATACATTTTTTTTATGTGAATTGAAGTCGTTCTAAGAAAGAAAAAATTTAAATAAAGAAGACAAGATTTCTTTCTAAACGTTTGATAATAATATTGAGAAAAAGAAATAGAATAGTTAAGGAAAAACATAACTTTAATAGAAACATTAGAAATATCTAAGGTAAAAATACGTAACTTTAATAAAAACATTAGAAAATAAGTATTTCCCCTATCATTTAATAATATCGGGCTCGTACAGCCAATAAAATAATATAATTCGAAGCTGCGATTCACCACCTTCGGGGGGACCCTCCAGCTTATAACAACAAAAATTCTCTGCGATTCACCATCCAAGGAATTATAAAAAGAGAATTATAAAAAGAAGTATCCAAATAAAACACCATTTTTTAAAAAAAGAAAAAGAAAAAAAATGGCAAACCCTAACAACTTAGTCAGACCCCCGGTGCTTAACGTACCTGTAGCTAACCCATCCTCCCAACCAACTGCTTCCTCTTCAGGTCCATTTAATATGGGTCAACTGACAAATATAGTGACAGGACTTGTCACCAATATTTTTAGACAAGAAGGACGAAATATGGTACATGCAGCTCTCAATCCGAATGCAAGTTTTTCCCACATAACTGACGTGACTATTGACGCAAGTCATTTGAACAATATAACGGAACTTGACAAAATACCGGACGTCGTTAGATGTCTGCACGAATTCTCCAGTAATCCAGGAGAATATAACTCTTGGAAAAAGAGCGTAGATCGTATTCTCCAGATCTACGAGCCTCTTAAAGGAACGTCGAAATATTACGGTATCCTCAACGTTATAAGAAATAAAGTTGTGGGCAACGCCGACATTGCCCTCGAATCTTATAATACACCATTGGACTGGAAGGCTATCTCAAGATGCCTTACCCTTCACTACGCCGATAAGCGAGATGTAGGTACCCTAGAGTACCAAATGACCACCTTAGTGCAGGGCAACCTCACTATTCAAGAATTCTACCAACGCGTTTATTCCCATCTTTCTCTTATTCTAAACAAACTTGGCTGCATGGAAGTCGGTGCAGAATCTATGCATTTACTTACCCGCACATACCGGGATAAAGCCCTCGACACCTTCATACGAGGACTGAAAGGAGACTTGCCAAGAATCCTTGGTATGAGAGAGCCAGCAGGCCTTCCGCAAGCTCTCCACCTTTGCCTAAAGTTACAGAACCAAAACTTCCGTTCTCACTACGCGTTGAATAGTATTAGTCAAAATAGGATACCTCACGATTTCCGACCACCTCTCCCACCCAAAAAACCCGTTAACGAATTTTATCCCCAATTGGCATATATGCCAAGACCCCAAATGCAACCTCAAAACTTCGCGAATCAATATCGCCCTCAGGCTCCCTTCAATAATTACCGTAATGTCCAACATTATAGACCATTAGGGCAACAGGCGCCTGCTAAGCCTCAATTCCCACGACCAGAACCAATGGATATTGACAAAACCCTTCATTCTAGAGATGTGAATTACATGAATAGACCCCAGGCTAATAACGGTGTAAAAACACCATCAAACTTTTCGCAACAAAGGCCTCTAAAACAACAAAGGAATTTCCATATAGAAGCCGGCGCACAACAAAATTACCAACAAGAATACCCACAAGACCCACAATACGATGTGGAAAAACATTACCAACAAGACTGGGCACCTACTGAACAAGAGTATGAAACCGCATTGACAGCGGAAGAAAATGGTCAATCAGCTCAAGAATATGTCGAGGAAAACCAATAACCTGAAATGCAGGATTATATTGATATCCATTTTTTAGAATGAACAGTTCTTCGTTGCCCTATATTGAATTTAGAACGAAGAACGGAAAAATTCTCAAAATGTTGATCGATACAAGATCAAGTAAACACTATATCCAACCCTGCCATGTCCTTAAGAGATAACAATGAACCATTTTTCGCGAATTCTATTGCCGGACAAGTCACCCATCATACAATTATTAATTTATTTGGAAAAAATGACACATATCTAAAATTCTTCCTACTTCCTACACTAAAATCTTATGACGGAATTATAGGAAACGACAGCCTTAAGGTCCTTCATGCTACAATAAACATACACGACGACACCTTGACATTGGGCAATGACTTACAAATTATAATTAAACAGAAACTCTCACCTACAGTTAATAAAATTGACCTCAGAACTGACCATATGACAGCTACAGAAAAACAACATATAACTCACTTGACAAGGAAGTATCCACATCTCTTTACAGAGCCTGACGAAAAACTAACATACACCACTACGGTTGTAGGAGAAATCATAACTTCCTCAGATACCCCAGTCTATACCAAATACTATTCATATCCCCTTGCTATGAGAGACTTTGTTTCACAAGAAATAAAAAATTTGTTAAAGGACGGAATTATTCGACCATCCCGCTCACCGTATAACTCACCCCTTTGGGTTGTACCAAAAAAATTAGATGCATCAGGCCAAAAAAAATACAGATTGGTAATAGATTATAGGAAATTAAATACAATAACAATAGCCGACAGATACCCAATCCCAGAAATTATTGAGGTCATCTCACAACTGGGAAATAACAACTACTCCGTTCTTGACTTGAAAAGTGGCTTCCATCAGATTCCATTAAGAGAATCCGACATTGAGAAGACAGCATTTTCGATAAATAACGGCAAATACGAATTCACCAGACTTCCAATTGGATTACAGAACGCACCCGCTATCTTCCAACGAGCGCTAGACGACATCCTAAAAGATCATATAGGTAAAATATGTTATGTCTACATAGATGACATAATAGTATTTGGCAAGGACGAACAAAGCCACTTAGAAAATGTCGAAAAAATTTTCCATGCGCTAGAAAAAGCGAACATGAAGGTCCAGTTGGACAAATGTGAATTTTTCAGGAGGGAAGTAGAACTTCTAGGTTTCATTGTCTTGCCCACAGGAATAAAAACCAATCCTACGGAAGTAAAGGCAATCCAAGCATTTCCTTTCCCAAAAACTTTGAGGGACTTTCTTGGCCTATCTGGCTATTATCGACGCTTCATCAGGGATTATGCTAAACTAGCAAAACCCCTGACCTAGCTTTTAAAGGGGAAGATGGACACGTGTCCAAAAACTCTTCCAGTAAAAATCCGGTTGTGTTCGACAGTAACGCCATGACTCCTTTCAATAAAATCAAATCCGCGTTAACATCAAAAGAAGTCATACTACACTACCCTAATTTCAAAGAGGAATTTCACCTCACTACCGACGCATCAAACTACGCTCTAGGTGCTGTCCTTGAACAATCTGGAAAACCAATAACATTCATATCGAGATCACTCAATAGAACAGAGGAGCATTATGCCGCGAATGAAAAAGAAATGCTGGCAATAATTTGGGCTCTCACCTCACTTAGACTCTATTTGTATGGGTCAGCGAAAGTTGATTTTTACGAATCACCAGCCGCTTACTTTTGCATTGAGTAATAAAAATCACAATGGAAAATGAAGCGATGGAAGTGTATCCTCGAAGAATACAACTACGAGACAAACCAGGAAGAACTAACGTCGTCGCAGACGCCCTATCCAGACCACCACAAACAATATTAATACCCTTACCACTACAGACCATAGCAACGAAAGTTCCTCACACCTTCTTATTCCTGCCACGGAAGCCCCGACAAACGCTTTCAACCAATTATTTCTAAAGTTCGGAAATGAGGACAGCTACTCATTCCAGATACCATTCCCCAGTTTTCATAGACATACCATCATAAAGCAAAACTATTCCGAACAAGATATTATAGACATATTCAAACGCTATCTAGACCCAGCACTCATCAACGGTCCGCATACCACAGAAAGATTGATGGGAAAAATCCTAGAGATATATCCACAACATTTCCGAAATATCAAAATACGCTTTACGCAAACTTTCCTCCAGGATATAACAAATGAAACAGAGCAAGAAGAAATAATTGCAAGTGAACATCAAAGAGCACACAGAAACAGTCGCGAAAATAAAGCACAAATCTTAAATAAATTTTACTTTCCAGGCATGCATTCGAAAATCGAAAAAACGGTTAAGCAATGCTCTACATGCCGTGAACACAAATATGACAGACACCCTCCGAAACCGCAAATACAGGAAACATCTATTCCCCAATTCCCAGGAGACATCGTCCATGTTGACATCTATTCAACCGAAAAAAAACTCATTCTCACTGCAATTGATAAATTTTCAAAATATGCACAGGTTAAAATAATACAATCGAGAGCGATAGAACACATTAAAGACCCAATAAGAGAACTAATGGTTGCCTTCGGAATACCAAAACTCGTGATAATAGATAACGAAAAATCCCTGAATTCTGCTACCATATCATCCCTACTCAAGGACCAGATGTCCATCAACGTTTATACCACACCACCTTATAGTAGCACCAGCAATGGGCAAATAGAAAGATTTCATAGTACACTTTCCGAAATAATGAGATGTCTAAAAGCAAATTCCGTAAGAATGACGTTTGAAGAATTACTATTCAAATCAGTTCAAAAATATAATTCCTCAAAACAAAAACTCCTCACCAGGAGAAGTCATTTACGTTAAAATCAATAAAAGACTAGGATCAAAATTAACTCCAAAATACAAAAAAGAAACTGTTTCTGAAAATCACAGAACGACAGTTAAGACAGTATCGGGACGAACAATTCACAAGTCTCTAATAAAGACTTAAATATTTTCCTCTCCTTTTAGGAAAAATGGACCAATACATACTTATCATAATTTGTATTCTAATTACAACTTCCTCTTCGGACGTACAAGTTTTAGACTATAGCAAATCCCAGATAGTGACAATAGACGATGGACAAGCAAAAATACAAGACGGCACATTCAGATTCATTCATCTCATCGACTTAGAAAAATACGAACAATTTTTAACAGAGACATATGAAGAGAGGATCAACCAAATCCCTAACAATCACTTCCTATATCCCATCCTAAAACATGAAACCATCCAAACCCTTGAAATTCTAAACGCTCTAAAACCCTCAAAATCCATCAGAAAGAAAAAAATCAATCGACGTGTTAGGAACGGCATGGAAGTACATAGCCGGTTCCCCCGATCACGAAGATCTTGAGATAATAATGAATAACTTAGGAAATTTGAATAAAAATAATAATAAGCAGGTAATAGTAAACAAATTATTCGAAAAACGAATAAATAACATAACCTACATTATGAACAAGATGATGAATCCAATCAGGAAAGATGAAGATAGTATAACAGAAATTATAATAAATTTACAAAATAGGATTAGACTAATTAAAGAAGAATTAATAAACATTAGATATGCCATACAATGGGCAAAAGAAAATATTTTAAGCTCCGTAATATTAAGTAAAGAGGAATTAGAATTATCGATTAAAAAACTAAAAGAAGAAGAAATACCATTTAAAAGTGCCGAAGAAGCGCTAGAACTATCAAAAGTAAATGTTTTAAATAATGAAATGAAAATTTTGTATATGGTTAAAATACCGCTAACGATTAAGGAAACATTTAAGAAAATAATTATAAGACCTGTAAAAAGGAAACATAATACTGTAATTAAAATCGAATTTAAAGAAATACTAAAAGGAAAAAATTCAATATTTGGAATAAAAAATGAATGTGAAAAATACAATGATATATCAATATGTAAAAAAAACAATCTAGTAGATTTAAATAAAGATTTATGTATAACTAGAATTATTTATAGCTTGAACTCAACTTGTTCAACAACAAATGGCCATCACGACCCTACATCAGAAAAAGTTAAACAAGGACTAATATTGCTAAATCAATTTGACGGCAAATTAGTAGCTGACGAAGTATCCCAAACAATTAATGGCACTCATGTTATTATATTCAGTAATTCAACAATTAAAGTAAACGACCAACAATTCAGTAATATAAAAGCAGGAACGATCGAAACTATCCCCGCAATTCTACAGCCAATCCCACTAGAAAAAGATCACATAGAACTCCTCTCCTTAGAAGCATTGAAAGATCTGCACATCAAAAACGCAGATGAAATCAACTCTATTAAAAAGGCTACATTTTCTTTCCGAGGCCTAACAATGGCAGCAGTTTCAATAACTATAATAATTATCTTCTTCCTAAGGAACCGTTCCATAAAAATCCAATATGTGGAAAAGGAAGTTATACAGCCAGTGCAAACTAAAAAGAGCCAGGAAGATGCGCCAACAGGCACTACTAGTCACACTCCAACATATGTAAGTTTCAATAACCTACCGTTCTATTAATGATCGAGGACGATCATACTTAAAGGGGGAAGAGTTAACACCACAGTTTGCAAAAGTTCAAACAGGTCAACTTTTGCCAATGGTCAATTATTCTACACGCGCATTCGCATAACTGCTAACTCCTCAACATAGTTGAGCAAAACAACAGTCAGCGCAATAATAGCAAAACAACAGTCAGCGCAATTATAGCAAAACGATAGTCAGCGCAATCGAAGATGATGGAATTGACGTTCCACAACCCGACTATAATGAGGTGCGAATAGCAATATCCCGATTGAAAAACAATAAAGCAGCTGGCGCTGATGGTTTGCCTGCTGAGCTATTCAAACACGGAGGCGAGGAGCTGGTAAGGCGCATGCATCAGATTCTATGCAGAATTTGGTCGGATGAATGCATGCCTGCAGATTGGAATCTAAGTGTTCTCTGCCCAATCCACAAGAAGGGCGATCCTGCAAACTGCGCCAACTATCGCGGAATCAGCCTTTTGAATATCGCATATAAGGTCCTATCAAGCGTATTGTGCGAAAGACTGAAGCCTGATGTGAACAGACTGATTGGACCTTATCAGTGTGGCTTCAGACCTGGTAAATCTACCATCGACCAGATTTTTACAATACGCCAAATCTTGGAAAAAACCCGTGAAAAAAGAATCGACACACATCATCTCTTTGTTGATTTTAAAGCCGCTTTCGATAGCACGAAAAGGAGCTGCCTATATGCCGCTACGTCTGAATTTGGTTTCCCCGCAAAACTTATACGGCTTGCAAAATGACCTTGAGCAACACCGCCAGCTTGGTCAGAATTGGGAAGTACCTCTCCCTGCCGTTCGAAACTAAACGAGGTTTCAGACAGGGTGACCCCCTATCGTGCGATTTCTTTAATTTAATGCTGGAGAAAATAATACAAGCTGCAAAACTTAACCGCGCTGGAACAATATTTTATAAAAGCGTGCAACTGTTGGCATATGCTGACGATATTGATATCATTGGCCTTAACAACCGCGCCGTAACTTCTGCTTACTCCAAATTAGAAAAAGAAGCGGAAAAAAAATGGGATTGGTGGTGAACGAGGGCAAAACGAAGTACCTTCTGTCATCATGCAAAGAGTCAGCGAATTCGCGCCTTGGCAACCAAGCCACTGTTGGCAGCAATAATTTTGAAATAGTAAAGGACTTCGTTTACCTGGGAACCAGCATTAATACCAACAATAATGTTTGCCTAGAAATCCGACGAAGAATCACTCTTGCAAACAAATGCTACTTCGGACTGAGTAGGCAATTGAAAAGTAAAGTCCTCTCTCGACGAACGAAAATAACACTCTACAAGTCACTCATCGCACCCGTCCTGCTATATGGTGCAGAAGCGTGGACACTAACAACATCTGATGAGGCGGCTCTGGGAGTATTCGAGAGAAAGGTTCTTCGAAAGATTTGTGGACCTCTACGCATTGGCGACGGCGAATACCGAAGAAGATTTAATGATGAGCTGTATGAACTTTACGCAGACGCCGACATAGTTCAGCGAATTAAAACACAGCGGCTTCGCTGGCTAGGCCACGTAGTGCGAATGAGCGAAGATGCTCCAGCCCAGAAGGTATTCTTATCGGCACCCGCCGGTGGAAGCAGAGGAAGAGGGAGACCACCACTCCGATGGAAGGACCAAGTGGAGACCGATTTGCGATCCCGCGGTGTTTCCAATTGGCGCCAGTTGGCGCAACGAAGAAACGACTGGCGAGCTATGTTGGACGGTCAAAATCGCCCAGGCGGTTAGATGACCATTTAAAGAAGAAGAAAGATAGTCAGCGCAAATATCGATTCGGCACACATGAAAGTGCAACGTGAGTGGGGCCAACAGTAGGTGTAGTTTTAAGTTAAGAAATTTATTGTAATCAGTCTTAAGTTGAACTCGAAATAAAAAAGTAAAAGAGCGGACAAGTTCCGCCAACTCTTTTTAAAAACAAGAATTATTAAATGAAATAATAACTTATATATCAAAATTTTCCGTCCGTCTGTGAACACGATAACTTGAGTAAATTTTGAGATATCTTAATGAAATTTGGTATGCAGGTTCCTTGGCACTCATCTCCGAGCGCTATTGAAAATGGGCAAAATCGGGCAATAACCACGCCCACTTTTTATATATAGAATATTTTCGAAAACAAAAAAGTGATTACTCAGTACATAATACACCTATAAGGATAAATTTTATTGAATACATTGAGATTGAGGCATAAAATAAATTTTTCAAGAAATTTTTGAAAATGGGAGTGGCACCGCCCTCTTTTGATTAAGTCAAATTTAGAAATAATATTAATCATAAATCAAAAACAGTTCAAGATATCGTAACGAAATTCAGCACGCAGCTTTCCAGGTATGCAAGGAATATTCCAGGAAAAAATGGTAGACGTTGTTTTAACGTTTTGATACATAGAACACATCTATACATAAAATGTCATTAACTTGAACATACTGTGTCGTGCCCACCGAACTCCTGAACCTATCGTGAAAGTTCAAGAGCAAAACAAACCACAAAATATGTGGGCGTGGCACCACCCACTTTTGAAAAATTATGTAGATATTGACTAAGTGACACATATATCCAAATTTCACTAATTTAGACCAAAAAAGTTCGGAGTTATGAAGAATTGAAACTTTATGTAGCCTGGGGGCGTGGCTCCGCCTACTTTTCCCAACCTATATATTCTCTATGCTGTAGCCAGTGAACCCAAGTATATATTGTGAAAATTTCATAAAGATCGGTGTAGTTCTTTGGCGCCTATAAAAGACACATTTTTATACCTAGTAGTGCTACGCACACAAGGTATATTAACTTTAGTCGCCTAACGGCAGTACGTAACGCCATAAAAGGATAGAGATAGATATTGACTTAAAAATATCAAATTGATTAAGCCATGTCCGTCCGTCCGTATGAGAAGAAGAAGAGAAAAGTTCACTTAAATGATGATATATTAAATAGGCAATAACTTTGCGTAAAATAGCTTTACATCATTTATAATTCACTTTTACAGCTTCCGTAAACGAAGAAATCCAAAAACTTAAAATTTTCGAAAATGGGCGTGGCCACGCCCCTTTAATAGTGGACTATTCCATAAAACTTTTTATGCCATAACTCCGCCAAAAATTTATGTGTTGAAACGAAATTTCGTGATAATGTTCTATATATAAAGGTAACTGTTTGCTGTAAAAATGGGCGAAATCGGTTAAAGTCCACGCCCAGTTTTTGAACATAGTTCTGAAAATTTTTTTTGTAAAATTTAAAAAGCGATATTTCTACAACCAAGAAAGTTATATCAATCAGATTTTGCACACATAATAAGCTTTTCAAGAAAAACTCGGCCGCAAAACAATTTTGGAATTTTTGAAGAAGTAGGCGCGGCGCCGCCCACTTTTCAGCATACAATTTGTGCTATTTTCAAAGGCAATCGCATATAGTTCAATCTTGATATTTCAATGAAAATTGGTCAGCTGCTTCTTAGTAGTAGGTATTATACTCCTGCCAAAAATTAGCCAAATCGGGAAACACACAAGCAAAATATTTGGGCACGAAGTTAATAGCCCACTGCAATAGCGAAGTTATATATCTTTTTTGATTTTAATACCTTTCATAAACATTAAATATATGTAAGTATCAAAGGCTTTCGACAGGTCAAGAGCAACTAGCACGGTCCTGTCATTTGGACGATGTTGGTTGAGACCGGCACCTACCTGAGTGGTGATGGCGTTTAGCGCGGTGGTGGAGATATGCATTTTACGGAATGCATGCTGATGTTCGGCTAGTGGCAAGTTAGCGGTGTAGTAAGGGAGAAGAACCGTCTCCAAGGTCTTCACTACTGGCAAGAGGAGTGATATCGGTCGATAAACTCCCCCTCGTTGGCCGGGCTTTAGTAGTGGCACCACCTTTGCCTGTTTCCATTTTTCTGGAGTGTCAAAGGTAGTCATAGACAGATTGAAGACAGTTGTTAGGTACCTTACTCCCTCTTCTCCGAGATGTTTTAGCATCAGCATGGATATACCGTCTGGGCCAATAGATTTGGAGTTTTTGGACCCCCTTATGGACTCCCGAACCTCCGTGGTGGTGATGGCAATGGGCGCTTGACTTATTTTACGTTTGTGCGCTTCCCTAATGGCACGCCTGATTTCCTTGTCAACCGGAGGATGCAGAACAAATTGCCGGCAGAAAGTGCTCAGAAGTAACAATCGATCGATTGAGAGGATTATCGGTAAATGATCCGATGCAAGAGTGAGCATTGGTCGCCATTCAACGCAGTTTATGAGACCCGCGCTGAAAATTGTTGGATCTGGCGAACTGAGGTCTAGTCATCCCTGGCTCGTGGCGTTTACTTAATCCCAAAAACATGTGTTGCTAGTTGGCAACACTGCATAATCGAGGACCATCTGACATTAGATACATAAACAATGAGGAGCCAGAAAGCAAAAAACGCACCAAAACAATTTTCAGAAATCAGTGCTATTTCGTTTAATCCAAACAATCTATAGTATATACTTATATAAACTTCAATTAAAAGGCGATAAAAACTGAATTACTAAGCGTTTAAAATGGGGAAGGTAAAGATGTGTATCGCGGGGTACGCTGGTGGCCAGCGTTTTCATAAATTGATTTTTGTTGGAACGATTTTCCGTCATCCCTTGTCAAGTTTGGTTTTGTGACAAACCGGTTTCGGCGTTCTGCCATTTTCAATGCATAGTTTCGTTCTGGTCTGTGTCTATCCGTTGCGTTGTTTTTATAGTCAATGGGTGCTGTGGCAGGTAATGTCAATCTATGTGTCCGTGGTAGGTATAGACCTATATGGTATCAAAAGCATTTTCACACAAAAAAAGGGGGGTTATCAGAAAAGGGGGCGGGGCACTTCCCATACAAACTAAATTTTTCAAGCAGAATATCTGTGAAAGGGTTCAAGGTAGGGACCTCAAAATTGGTATAGACCTATATGATATCAAAAGCATTCTCACACATAAAAAGGGGTGTGGCATCTCCCATACAAACTTAAATTTTCAAGCAGAATATCTGTGAAAGGGTCTAAGGTAAGGACCTGAAAATCGCTATAGAAGTATAGAATATCAAAACCGTTTTAGCGCATAAAAGTAGACGTTATGTGAAAAGGGGGCGTGGCACAAATTACACCTTTCATTTATATTTTGCTTTCACCCAGCGAAGCGGGTGAGGGTCCGCTAGTTTTTTATAAAAATTCTGATTAAAGATTGTGAAATTTTGATGAGACTTGATTTTTCTAGGTTTTCTACAAAGTTTGAAATTTGTTCTTGCATGTTTCTCATTAGATAATAGGCTATACTTTGATAAAAATCGTTTAAAAATATTTCGTCGCAATTTTTTTCCCGCTACTGTGTGCTCTGATTAAATTACTTACTGACCCGCCGTACTCTAGTATTTTCAGACCGCTTGAATTCTGATTTTTATAGAAGTGAGAGAGAAGGGAGTATAGTTGTAGCTCAGCAATTTCAGACCGCAAAAATTACTGTATTATTTCGGTCTGTTATTTTATTACTACCAGAAAGAATGTTTACGCATATATCGAAACCGGTTTTATCGCCTTGAAAGGCTAGGGAATGTCTTAGAAGGTCTGAAAAGACGAGTATATGCACATATATAAACTTAATATTCAAACGCATACTCCACTAATCGCTACATTCATATATTAATAAAAAATATGCTTTGTCATTAGTCTAAAATAAGAAAATTATAAATCAAAAGCATAAAATGGTATTGTGTTATTAAATCAAAAGTAAAAAAAAAAGTAGTTCATTGGCGAAGGGGGGATCTATCCCCCGAACCCCCTTCGTCCTCTCTACACCACTGGCTTTCACTGTCCTTAAATAATTTTTCTGAGTTTTCAATACTTTTCGGTTTCGTTTACATCTTTTGGTTCATTGTCTTTTTTTAGCCTGGGGGCGTGGCTCCGCCTACTTTTCCAGAGCTATATATTGTCTATGCTGTACCCAGTGAACCCAAGTATATATTGTGTAAATTTCATAAAGATCGGTTGAGGGCTTTGGCGCCTATGAAAGCACCCTTTTTTATTATATCTATTTTTGTTACGCACACAAGGTAAATTACTTCATTCGGCATAAACGAATCGGGATATATATTTATTAATGTATATGGGCGAATCTCAAATAAGGTCCACCAAGAACGGAAAATTTAAATTGGTTGGATTTTCTTTTTGTTGCTTTGCACTGAAAGCTGAATATGTACGTGATATGGATTAGTTATGATAAATAATTTCCCGTAATCCTACAGAGAGAAAAATAACTTTTAAAAAGGCATCTTCGGAATTTTCATTACTCTCTTTTTTTTAAGAAATGTACTGCTTCCATTTATTTTAAAGTTAGCTGGTTCAAACTAGATTCATATTATATCTGTAAGTTTGCTGTTTCTGTACTTCCATTTAACAATAAAATAAAATCGAACAAATTTCAGAAATCGAAGTTTTTCTTATTTGACTTTATACTTATCCTTGTGTCGCGTCCGTTACAAAAAACCACAAAAGTTGTTCCTACAAGCAAATATGCACTTCAAAAAAAGAAAGTTCTCAGATGCTAATTAGGCATGTGCACTTCTTTCAAAACATAAAATAATTTTTTCCTGAACAGTTGAATTAACTATTTTATTGAGTTTTTAAATTGGTCGCGTCCGTGACGGTAAGTACGAAAATTCATTTAAACTATGTCAGTGTAGAATATTAAAATTATAATTTATAGATGAAAGCAAAAATACACGAAAAGAGTTCCGAAAGAATGAAGAAGTGGCGGGAGAAGATGAAGGAAAGTGACGGTAAGTGGCAATTATATAAGCGCAAAGAAGCAGAAAGGAAACGGACGCTTAGAAAACAACAAAAGGAAAAACTAAAATCAAACCGAAATCTGCTTGACGAAAAGCGAAAGAAGGATCGCTTGCGACAGCAAATATTGCGGCGAAAAAAGAGAGTTGATTTTATTGAGAATGTGCAGAACCAAGCATACACATGTAAGCAAACGAAGGGGAAAGCTGTAAAAAAAGTAGAGGCTGCGTTGCCAAAAAACCTTCGAAAGAAAAGAGCAGTTCTAAAGAGTTTATGCGATAAGTATATTGTAAAAGAGGACTCCAACGGAAACAGGGAGAAGTCAGCACACAATCAAAGACAGGTAGAGCTTATAAAAGCATTCTTGATAAAAGACGGAATTAGCGTGCAAGCTGCTGGTAAAAAGGACACAGTGCTGAGGAAGGGGCAAGTATTTGCAAAACGTTTTATGCTTATGACGCTAGGAGAAGCATACGAAGCATTTAAAACTGAGTTTCCTTCTGAAAATCTTAGCAGAACATTTTTTTTTAAATCAAGGCCATCGTACGTTCTAGTATCTAACAAGTTGCCCCATAACATGTGTGTTTGTAAGCATCACGCCAATTTTAATTTTTTACTAGAAGGCTGCCAAGGTATTTTACCACATATTCCCAAGAAATCGGATGAATTTCTTTCAACAGTTTGCTGTGACGTAAATAGTGAAGAGTGTATGACCAATGAGTGTGCGAGCTGCGTGCGTGATATCAATCATGATATAACTCCCATAGGGCTATTAAAACGAATGAACAGGGAAGTTAAATGCAAACAGTGGAGGAAAGTGGACGATCGCTTGACGTTAAATGAAACTATAGCTCCATTAGCAGATTTGATACATGATCTACAACTTCAGTTACCACCTTTTAAACTGCACTGTTTCATTAAACGGTCCCAACAGAAGTATTTTGAAAACAGGAAAGCCAATTTAGAAACAAATGCACTAGTCTTGCAAGTTGACTTTGCAGAAAACTATCGTTAGCTTAACATTTATTTTTAGTATTTATATTCCCGCATTTGAATTGGGATTTTTGTTTATTAATTCGGATTCGTTAGAAAATAAAAAAACTTGCATTAACCTAATAACTGTATATTATTCATTGGGTGGCCGTACTTTACATGGAAATGTTTTTCATTTTCTAGATTCCACCAAGTGGTAGGAAAAATCAAAAAGATGTAGCACATCACAAATTAGAAGAGAAGCTTTGACTTAGCCTCTGCGGAGGTATATTGCGTGAAATTGTTATTATTATTATTCATCGAGAAAAATTTGTCGCGTCCGTTATGTCGCGTCCGTTACAGGACTTTCGCTTATTATCCGATGTTCTGAAAACATATTTCAGATTTCGTAAATCTTCGAAGGAAGGGTCTTCTTTGACCTTTAATCTCTCATTTAAGGAATATAAATGTTCCCCTAAACTTCGCTAAGTTTTACGTACTTTCACAAGCATTAAAAAATTACTTCCATTTCTTGTCGCGTCTGAACAGCATTATATATGGATATATATAAGTTGTTAAATGTTAAAGGTCCAAAAAATTTTTATGGAATGAAGCATTGTGGTTGTGCTTTGAAAACATTATGATATCCCCTAATTCTGCTGCTTATGATTCATTTTATCCAGGGTTAAATGCGTACGAATGTCGCGTCCGTTACACAGGACTTACCCATATCAAAACGTTCAGGATGAAAAGCAAAATATCCGGGCAAGTAGTTAATACCCCACTGCAAAAGCGAAGTTGTATATCTTTTTTGATTTTCATACCTTTCATGAACATGAAATGTTTGCACGTGTGAGAAGAAAAAGAGATAGTCCCATCAAAAAGTATACTGAAATGATCAGGAGGATGTGCTAAGTCGAAGTAGCCATGCCGTCTCTCGATAAGTCTTTCTGTCTGTCCGTCTGTCTATTTGAGAAAGTATTAAAATAGACCTGCGTAAATTGGGATGACATAATAGATCACTACTAGGTATACAATATTCGGTTCCACCCGAACGTAGACTTCGTTACTTGTACGTACGCAGATGATCTTAAAATATTCAAAATAATCAAAGACGAATCTGATGAAGTTAAGCTTCAACGAGATTTAGACGCAGTTTATACTTGGTGTGCACGTTCTAATCTCTCTTCTGGAAAGGATTACTTTTAATGTCCCTAGGCGCAACCTTCGCGTCACTTACCCTTTTTATTGCAAAAAGGTTAAAACGAAATTTGCCAGCAACGCACCTCTTTCAAGATCAATGTGAAAATTTAATATTCTATCTCAAAGTGTTATCATTAATTTTTCAATAACCAAAGAAGCTTTTTTGATTCTTTTACGATCATTACACTGCGTTACAAAAACGAGCTTTAGTTCTGTCCTATGAACCAAATATACTTTTTCGGAAAGGGGATTTTCATGTACACGTCAGAATTTTTTTTTGATTGTATAATTATACATGAGTTTTTTGTCAGATACGAAAATTTGCTTGTAGCCTACATTTATGGTTCAAAAATATTTCAGCAACTAAAAATAAGCAAAGTAAAAAAAATTTTTTTTCATTTTACTTCAGCACTAAGTTGAACGGAAACGAGCTTCAGCAATCAGCAGAAAAAAAAACTTGAGAATTTTGCTGAGGCTTTAACCTATTAGTTTTTTGTATTTACGTTTTTTCATTTTTCATATTTTTCAGTTTCTTGAGAGCCGAATTTATGTTTCGAATTGCTGACTGAAAGATTTTTTTGCTTTTTTTCTGCAGCTATTTCAAAATTTTATAGGAAAATACAAATAATTATACGATGTTCTGATCGTACTGGTGAAATTCCTTCGATTGTTATATGCCTTTTTGCTATACTTACATCCGAAAGACATATGTACGGATGTGTATATGGAAAAACAAAAGTAAAACGAGTAACAAACGAAGTATTATTCCCTGCATAACAGATAGTACTTGGGCGACCGAGCTTTGCTCGGCATTTTGATAGGTTGCCATACAATTTAATTTATTTAGATAATCATCAATAAAGATATTCTGGTTGTTTGTATAAATAGTTTTACTTACCAGCAGTGAAGCCTTCTAAAGACATATCTTGATAATAAAAATATGTTTCAAATTTTTTATTAGTAACAAAGTTTGAATACACATAATTACTCCTTGGTAGCTGCTCAAACAAAATTCCTTGCTGAATTGTATGGTTAGCAGCTGTCGATTGTTATCAAATAATCGAGAAAGATTAGGGTCACATGGGTATATTTGTCGGTTAGAGCGCCATATACCGGTCAACATTCTGTGATTTCTTCATTATTTTTATACCTAGTAGTGCTAGTACGTAACGGCATAAACGGATCGATATAGATATTGACTTATGTACATCAAAATGTTCAGGACGAAAAGAGAAATTGATTAAGCCATGTCCGGCCGTCCGTCCGTCCGTCTGTGAACACGATAACTTGAGTAAATTTTGAGATATTTTAATAAAATTTGGTATGTAGGTTCCTTGGCACTCATCTCCGAGCGCTATTTAAAATTGGCGAAATCGCCCACTTTTTACATATAGAATATTTTCGAAAACACAAAAAAAGTGATTACTCAGTACATAATACACCTATAAGGATAAAATTTGGTGAGTACATTGAGATTGAGGCATAAAATAAATGTTCCAAGAAATTTTTTAAAATGGGAGTGGCACCGCCCACTTTTGATTAAGTCAAATTTAGAAATAATATTAATCATAAATCAAAAACCGTTCAAGATATCGAAACGAAATTCAGCACGCAGGTTTCCAGGTATGCAAGGAATGTTCCAGGAAAAAATGGGCGCAATCGGTTAAGGTCTACGCCCACTTTTATATGAAAGATTTTAAAGAGGCTCGTAGATATACTAAATAGGTAATAACTTTGCGTAAAATAGCTTTACATCATTTATAATTCACTTTTAAAGCTATCGTAAACGAAGAAATCCAAAAACTTTAGTGGACTATTCCACAAAACTTTTTATGCCATAACTCCGCCAAAAATTGATTTGTCGAAACAAAATTTGGTGATAATGTTCTATATATAAAGTTAACTGTTTGCTGTAAAAATGGGCGAAATCGGTTAATCCCCACGCCCAGTTTTTTAACATAGTTCTGAAAACTTTTTTGGAAAATTTAAAAAGCGATATTTCTACAACCAAGAAAGTTATATCAATCAGATTTTGCACACATAATAAGCTTTTTAAGAAAAACTTGACCGGGAAAAAGTGTTGTCAATTTTAAAGAAGTAGGCGCGGCGCCGCCCACTTTTCAGCATAGATGAGCGGAGTCGATTTAGCCATGTCCGTCTCTCCGTCCGTCTGTCTGTCTGTCTATTTGAACGCAAACTAGTCTCTCAGTTTTACAAAAGAATGCTGAAATTCGTTGTTTGCTTTCGCCATTTTTTAATATACTAGCAAACCCGGTAGACGTTGTTTTGACGTTTTGATACATAGCACACCTCTATATACAAAATGTCATTAACTTGAACCAAATAAACTCCTAACTATACCGAGCTGCAGCTTTACATAACTTGGGGGCTTTTCCAAAAGCTATATGCAGACTGTGTCGTGCCCAGCAAACTGCTGAACCTATCGTGAAAGTTCAAGGGCAAAACAAAACACAAAATATGTGAGCGTGGCGCCGCCCACTTTTCCAAAATGATGTAGATATTGACTAAGTGACACATATATCCGAATTTCATTAATTTAGACCAAAAAATTTCGGAGTTATGACGAATTGAAACTTTATATAGCCTGGCGGCGTGGCTCCGCCTACTTTTCTAAAACTAAATATTGTCTATGCTGTACCCAGTGAACCCAAGTATGTATTGTGAAAATTACATACAGATCGGTTGAGTATTTTGGCGCCTATAAAAAACACCCTTTTTTATATCTATTTTTGTTACGCACACAAGGTATATTACTTTATTCGGCATAAACGAATCGAGGTATATATTTATTAATGTATATCAAAACGTTCAGGATAAAAAGTAAAATATCCGGGCAAGTAGTTAATACTCCACTCCAGCGAAGTTGTATATCTTTTTTGATATTCATACATTTCATGAACATGAAATGATTGTACGTATACTGAAATGATGAGGAGGATGAGCTGAGTCGATGTAGCCACGTCCGTCTCTCGATACGATATCTGTCTGCCCGTCTGTCTATTTGAACGCAAGTACGAACTGAAAGCATTAAAAAAGACCTGCGTAAATTGGGATGACATAATAGATCACTACTAGGTATATAATGTTCGGTTCAACCCGAACTTAGACTTCCTGACTTGTTTTTAACAAAACTTTACTACTATTCTCTAGGTTTGATAATCAGTTCCGGCTTATCTTATTTATAAAGCAACAGCTTTAAGCCAGCTTCTGCTTTAAATGTGCATGAATAATAGGATCCAAACCTACCTTATTGAAACATATCCCTGAAAAGTTTCCAACAAATATGCATCTTGTCAATTTGTTATTATTATTAAAAAACATAGTCCTATAGTCAGAAGCAGGAATGTGTATTTATTCAAAGTTTGAGCTGATAAGTTTACTCTATTAGCCATTGAAGGTTCTAAGATTGACGAAATTCCCTAGTATCATGCTTACATCGAAATCAGAATATTTTGCAGTCCATGTAAACCGAATGAGCCGAAATCAAGCTTTTAATCTTATTTTACCAACGTTTTCATTTTAGCACATCCATGATTCTGGCAAGAGGGCGAAGTGTGTACGTATTTTGATTGTAGATACGTATGCACATATCCATTGATTTTAATATTTGTTGGAGCAGTGACCGTTTTTATTGTTTTTTAACTGATTATAGAGAAAATTTACAACGATTTATACAGTGGGAGTATGGGATGACACTTTTTATGTTTTATTTAGTTGACTTTACAAAACGTATTACTACTAATTTGATTTTTCTACTACTATTTCCTCGACAAATGAAAAAAATACTCCAACCTTTTTTTCGTTCGCAAAAGAAACCCAGAAAGTGGAAGTGTCAAAAGTGAACGTCAACTAGAGAGCAAACCTTCTTGTAATTGAATCATGGTATGGTATATATTTGGAACAAAATTGTAATATTGCATAACTAACATGAAATACCACGATAACTCCTATAAAGGACAATAACAACTTTTTAAGTTTTTTGTATATTCGTTTAATAAAGACAGAAAAGTTACAAAATTTAGTATATAAACCAGATTCATTAAATAATGTTGAGTTCTGTTAGTTATTTTTCTTATCAATAACTTCATACAGAAATCACAATTTATTTGACAACCTTTTCAAAACTAGCCAATTCAACCCCATTCAAATAGCTAACCCAGTGCTTGACTTTAAAAAGAAGAAAATGTTAGTAAAAAATTACCTAAAGCTTAAATTTATTATTGTTTGGCTAATTTAATGTTTCTACAAATTCTTTATCGACAAATTTCCTATTTTTATAAACAAAATTATTTTCACCCCAAGGGTCATTTTCTCATGTAAATGCCCACATAGATAAAATACTACATACCTCGAAATCATTTTGTGCATACTTTGAGCTACCAATGGATCCTCTGTCTCCATCCACAATTCCCCAGGGCCGATAGTACATTGACGACCAACTTCCATGTAAAACAGGCAATGCGAGTCCCCACATCTAAAACATTTAAATCGGAGTGTACTCATAAAGTTACTGTGAAATATACATAATTCAAAAGTTCATGAAAAATAATTTTGTATTATTTCATAATGTCAAAGTCTTATATCTGAGTTGCAAAGATTTAATAACGCATTAGAGAAAAAAACAGAGGTTTTGTTCTTTTTCTCGTTTCGATACTTTATCGTATCTTCACTCAGAGAAAAATTGCATTTTAACATCAAAAATAAAATTTTTATTTTTAATATGCACGTTTTTAACGAGGACATTATTATTTTAAAAATGAAGATTTTCAAAACAAACCAAAATATTTTTAAATTAAACATGTCATTTTTATAATTAAAACGTATTTAAGTTTTTAAAATGTTTCATATTTGAATTAATAATGTTGCATTTTTATGGTCAACCAGAGAGAAAATTTTAAATTTTAATAAAAATAAATTCTTTTTTAACCCTGTTATACAAAATTACCCAAATTTTTATAAAAATAAAGGTTTGGAAGTTAATTAAAATTTTTTTTATGAAAAATTTGGCTTGAAACCTGAAAAAAAAAATTTTCATTTCCAGCCAGTTTTAAAGGCCTGTTTCTTTTAAATTTTTTCACATGTACGACTTATACTAGCGATAATTTTTTGCAACAAATTACCCCCATGAATATCAATTAAGACTATAAAAATGAAAAAAGAGTGAACGACGATGTATTAACGGTACATTTTTATTGAAACCTTTACCTCTGCCTGGATCGTACATTCGCGACCAAAAAAATAAATTTTTTGTTACCATTTTTCAAGGAGTGTAAGGAAATGTCTAGAACTACATTTCTAAAGCCAGTTGAGTGCACTTAATTGAAAACCAAAACTACTTCTCTTGAAGGGTTTACCAAACCTTTTTTTTTTAATTCTCAAAGTTGCGTACGTTCGCGACCGTTTTGCATTTTGATATATTTTTGCCTACCAAAAACTGAAGCAAGAAAAAAGAGGTTGTTAATATACTTTATTTGCATGGTTAATAATGAATCATAGGGTTTTGAATAATTTTAATGAAGTTATTCATAAATTGTACAACCCTACATTATAGTGAGTATACTTTATGTTATGCAAGCCACTTTCGCGCCTTTCGGTGTGAGCCACGGGATTTCAGTAGAGTCTAATAATTTATGCTGTCTTCTTTCCTATTCATATAATTTGTAAAACATTATGCCGAAAATAGTAAAATAAATGTATGGAAAAATCGTACCTTCGCGACCCGTACGTTCGCGACCGGTATTTAAGCGTATATATAAAAATGTACTGAAGATATTTTAACGTGAAATAAACGTAAAGAAAGTCACTTTATGCCACTTCAATATGTTATCAATTGTTTTGAAAAAATCCATTCCATTTCGCTGAATTTTGAATTTTTCCAGTTGCACAAAAAAGTCACTTCCATTTTGCGTACGTTCGCGACTACATGTTTATTGCCCCCACAGTCTAAACTAAAAATCGAACAAACCTGCCTCTTGCACCTAAAATTGACCTTCCAAAATGCTATCGAAGTAGCAAACAAAAAAAAACAAAAACCTATGTTTACTTTCTTTTTGGCCCATAAAAGCGTACGAACGTACTGTTCGCGACCGTGGAAACACCCATATTCGTTTTAAAAACTGAGTGCGGTTACAACGTTCCATACTTGAATCAAAAATGTACCAGTTTAGTTCAAACAGAAACGTCTTTATTTTAAACATGTTCATATTTAAAAGTATGGCCACGCTCATGCATAAGTAAGAAGAAGCAGTTTGCTGAGTTTAGTTGATTTTATTTGCTGTCCGTTCTGACAAAAAATTTATTTTGTGGATTTTGCTTGATATTTTGTGAACAAAATGAACAACTCGTTGCAAGTTGATGATCTTATTTATAACTTCCAAAAGTGGAATCTGAAGAAGTGTGTACAAATTTAGAAGGAGTAGTTGTTACTACCACACAAATTGTTGACAATCACGATGAGGAGAAGTTGGTAGAGCTGCTGAAAGAGTTTGATTTGGTCGACGTTTTGCCATTCCTAAAAGGTGAATAATTACTTAATAAATAAATATTTGTATCGAGCTAATAACTTCGCTATTATTACATATATCCAACAACGACCTGCAGCTTCGCAGATTACTTTTAGAAGCCTGAAATATCTAAAGGGTGCTGACCTACAGGAATCCATTCCGCTGCTGGGTCTACGTGTAGAGTTTAGAGAGAAATTATTTATTTGGATAGGTAAATTCTTAAAAAATCTTTATCCGCTCACATATTTTATTTTGTTAATAGTATGGAATAGATGATGAAACCATGTCGATGCCAAGCAAAGTAACTGAATGGTTACAAAGTAATAACTTTATGCCGTCAAGTCAATCATCTTCTTCGCCTCACTGTCTCAACAAAGTAAGTTTAATAAATTATTTTCGATCTAAATACCCCTAATAACTATCCTTTCTTGAACAAGGATTTACTAAGTTTACTCCAACAAACTTGCAAGGGGAAGCTTTTATTAGAATCCTACAAAAAAAATCAAAATTTGACTAACAGAAACCGTGACGACCTCATAAGCATAGTTATTGACGAAGTTATTGCAAATGAAATTATACTAAAAGCCAAGGATTTTGTAAATTTGCTCGAGCAGATTATAAATCTCTTTCCAAACGAAAATGGTGCTCGGGTAATATATTTATTATAAAATTGATTAAAAAATATAATTAATTCTGCCACCTGTTTTTCTAATTTACCAGGAATACTATTATATTCCGCGCAAGGGTAAAAAATGCCCTAGTGGAAAGTTATACGGGAAATATGTTAACCAACGCTGTAAGAAAAGGAAGAGCATGTGCTTTGAGCAAAACACACCATCACCTGCTAGTGATAATACTGGGGCCCCCAACGAAAATTACGAAGTTCCTGAAATTGATGTTACTATATGTAGAGCATTGAAAACATCTCTCAGTAGAAGCATTGCTGATTGGAATGAAGTCAAAGATAAATGGCAAAAAATATTTAGCTTGAGACAGAATGACCTAAAAGAACTAACGAACATTGATTTTCTCCAAACCTGGCCGAAATATACTGATTCGCGGGCTCCTGAACTGGTAACTATGAAAATTACATACATACCTACTTAGTTTGAATTTTCTAGCAATACATCCACACATTGCAGATATACCTTGATTTTAAGATCATGTATCCTGGTAAGGAGAATTGTTTATATTCGAAATGGGAAATTTTTACCGAAAAAATACAACGCTTTTATGAAGTTAATCTGCACAACGATTTCTACAAGCAGCTTTTTTCTCTCGCTAAAGCTTCAACGAAAAAAGGTACATAAATGCTGATCAAGTGTAACGAAACCTAAACAAAACACTACAAAATCAATACGCTTACGTTAATTTATGTTTTTTTTTAGATACACGAGACTACATTCTTACAACGCTGCTAAATGGAGTTCTTCCACCTTCGTCGAGGTTTCAAAGTTCATGCGGAAAAATAAGAAAAAAGGCCACGATAGCAGATGCACAAGAAAGCTTTGTTTTACTATTAACTTCTATCAACGATTACGAAAGAAAAATTACTGAGTTAATAAGTATGTACTACTCTGTAGGAATGACAATACAGCCTTTCATAATTGTCGAAGCAATAGTTGAGGAATATATTTTAGGATTTTATATATATTTTGATAAAACATTGTATAAATTTGAGTCCTTTCTAGAATGTTTAGATATCTGTTTCAAAATCTTTCACACACTTTCTCTAAAATATCCTCAGGCATGTGAAACTTCTTGGACTTTCATACAACACTTTTTTTTTTTAATTTATACTGCATATGACTGCAAGTCGGCAAACCTAACGTCCCTTTTAAGTTTTATGACAAATAATTAATTCGTTCAAAATGTTTTTTTGCTTTAAGTGTCACAAAAAATTTTCAGAAGCTGACAGCTTAATATGTCATTTTCAAGTATATCATAAGCTTTCTACGAAACTTTTACGACTGCGTTGTAAGCAAGATAACTGCAATCAATTGTTTACAAAATTTTCTTCGTTTCGCTATCATTTGCAAAATATTCATACAAAATTTGAAATCACATCCGCACCAAACGTAGCTCCAACGGAAGATATATTGTTACCGATTTTAAGTAATAGTTCAAGTACAGAAACGAAACCACAAGATGGTGCTAATTTATCAGTGCAAAATATTGTTAATGAAACTAAAAATCTAAAGAAGAAGGCGCTGTATTTATCTTTAAGTTTGTATGCTCAAAACAATTTGCCACGAAAACAAGTAATCGATATTCAGTCTATGGTATCTTCTCTACTTTCGTCTATATCCTTTATTATACATAATGTATTAAACTCAGAGGCTATTAGTGATATTAACGATGACTTGCAACTACTACTAGAATTTTGTAAAAACCCTTTTCAGGATATCAGTTCTGAGTACAGACTCTTTAAGATATTAAAGGAGCTTAACTTATATGAACATCCAAAGACTATCACCATCAAAGAATCTGTTACTGAAACAACAAAATACGGTATCCCAACCTTAGCTCCTAAATCTTTCGACATATACATTATGCCATTAAATTTTCAGTTCAAAGCTATTTTTGAGATTCCATGCCTTTTGCAGAGCACATTGCAGAATACAGAAAAATACTTAAAAGAAAGAAATATACAAAACTTTGTCAGCGGCAGAATATTTAAAGCACGAAAAGATAAAATCCAATCTGAATTAGTTATATAGGGTGTTTTTTTAGGGGTATAGAACTTCGAATTGAAATAAAACACAAGAAAATCGTTTTAAGGTCCATCAATTTGGCTTTATTGGAAGGATAATTTTATGCCATTAATGTTTAAATATGATTTCGGGCATGTGGCCGCCGCGGCTGGCTCGAATAAAGCCAATTCTACAGGTCCAATTTTCAACCACTTTTTCGAACATATGGGGCCGTATGTCGGCAATAACGCCACGAATGTTGGCTTCCAATTCCCCTAACGTTTCTGGTTTGTTGGTGTAGACGAGCGACTTCACATATCCCCAAAGAAAATAATCCAATGGTGTCAAATCACACGACCTTGGTGGCCAATTGACAGGTCCATTCCGCAAAATTATGCGCTCATCGAATGTTTCCTTCAATAAATCGATTGTGACGTGCGCTGTGTGGCATGTACCGCCGTCTTGTTGGAACCACAACTCATCCACATTCATGCCATCCAATTCGGGAACAAAATAGTCGGTTATCATGGCTCTATACCGGTCTCCATTAACGGTAGCTGCCTCTCCAGCATTATTGCGGAAGAAGTATGGCCCAATGACTCCACCAGCCCATAGAGCACACCAAACAGTCAGTTTTTGTGGATGTAATGGCGTTTCAAGGGTCTCATGTGGATTCTCTTCACTCCAAATGCGGCAATTTTGCTTGTTGACGTAGCCATTCAACCAAAAATGAGCCTCATCACTGAACAAAATTTTGCGATGAAAATCAGCATCGAAATCAATCTCATTTTCGGCCCATACACCAAAATCACGACGCATTGCATGGTCTCGCGGCTTTAATTCTTGCACAAGCTGGATCTTGTAAGATCGCAAGCCAAGATCTTTGCGCAAAATCTTCCATAAAGTTGATGGACAAAGCTCCAATTGCTGTGCACGGTGGCGAATCGATTCATTCGGGTCCTCTTCAACACTTTGCTCTACAGCGGCAATTGTTTCTTCGGTGCGCACTGTTCGACGTCTCTGCGGATGCGTATTATCACATAGAGTAAACGTAGTGCGAAAACGATCCATGGTTAACCGAATTAATTGCTCTGATGGACGATTATGTCGACCATAAAATGGACGGAGCTCACAGTAAACTTCGCGAACTGAACCATTATTTTCGAAATAAATTTGCACGATTTGCAAGCGTTGTTCTTTTGTCAACCTGTTCATGATGAAATGGCAAACCAAACTGAACATAAATGACATTAGAGTTGCCAGATTTGACCACAAAATGCCAGTTTTAACTCTATTCGAAAAACAAACCTGTAAAAAAAACACCCTATACCATAAATTCTTTATTTTGATGATTTCCAAATCAATAATGCTCTCGGCAGTCATACGTACTCAATATGTGGATGTTATTATAGTTTTCCATCAATGCCAAAACACCTGTTATCCAAACTACAGTACATTTTCCATGGAGCTTTCATTTCAACAAAAACAGTTAAATGCAGCGGTGTTGAGAACTCATTTCTATACCTTGTACATGAGTTAAAGCTCCTTGAGGAAGGTATTGAAATTGTGACGGAAAATGGAAGTAAAAAAGTTCATTTTGTGCTAGGTTTAGTAATAGGAGACAATTTAGCCGTTAATAGCATAATGGGGTTTGTTCAATCATTCAATTCTAAGAGATTCTGTCGTGTTTGCACTAGAACAAAAGACCAAATGAGAATCGATGTATCAGAGGAGCAACAATCTTTGAGAAATGAAGAGAACTATTACAAAGACTTATCAGAAAAAAATTATAAGGAAACAGGAATAAGAGAAGTTTGCGTTTTTGATAACTTAAAATATTTTAGTGTGACTGAAAATTTTACATTTGATTTAATGCATGATGTTTTCGAAGGAGTTTGCATATATGATGTTTGTAATGTTTTGCTAAATTTGATTAAAGACAAAGTCATAACACTCGATATTATTAACAGTAGAAAACAATTTTTTCATTTTGGCGAAATAGAAATAGGCAATAAATCTCCCCCTTTAGAAGCCGGAAGATTAAGCAATTATAATTTAAAAATGTCCGCATCTGAAGTGGCATGTTTTATTCATTTTTTACCCCTAATGATAGGCGACTCAATACAACGCGATAACGAGCACTGGAAGTTTTTTTTAGTTTTAACGCAAATAATAGAATACATATTAAAACCTCAAATAGCCACTGAAGAGCTGGTTGTCCTGGAAGAGCTAATTAAATCGCATCACTCTATGCATATTCGGCTTTTTGGAACATTAAAGCCCAAACATCATTTTCTTGTGCACTACCCCACAGCTATTAAAAACTGCGGACCTCTTAAATATATTTGGAGTATGCGTTTCGAAGCGAAGCATAAAGAAGCTAAAGTATAGTTTAACAGCATTACTTCGAGAGTTAATCCTCCATATTCTATAGCAATAAAGTCAAGTATAAAATTTTCTAAATTTTTTTTAGATAACGAAAAATCATTCGAATCAATTATTAGTTATAAAAGCTATGAAATTCTAGATTTAACAAAAGAGGATTTTTTTTTAAAAATAAACACCAATCAACCCATTAATTTTAAAACTGTAATGTTGTTAAATGAAGTACATTATATAGGCACTTATTATAAAAGCAATTATTATTTATGTTCTCACAATAATTCTGAATTATTCAAAATTAAATCATTTCTGTATCAAAATAATAATCTTTATATTATATGCTATCCTATATGTATTAAAAGCTTCGACCAACATTTTCATTCCTATGAAGTTGGCTTGAAAGAAGACGTTTTAAAAGTTATAAATATATCTATGTTTACAAGTCAACCATTACATGTATATTCTGTAAATAATGGCAAAACATACGCAAAACCAAAATATCTTTAAACGTTGTATTTATCATGTATTAATTTGTAACAAAACAATAGACATGTGATGTTTTGATGAGTTTTGATTATCTTAACTTGTTTGAATAATACACACAACTTTATTATATACAAATATATAGCTCATTTCATTTAAATGCCGAATTTAATATGATAAAATTATAATAAGACATAAAAATTATAATAAGACATTTTTGATAGTACTATTTTAGATTTAAGTTTTTGATTATAACTAACAGTTTTTGTATCTCTTAAAAAAGGTGAATAAATAAAGTGTGGTGAAGTCGGAAAAGTAAAATGCTTCATTATCAAAACGAATACGTGCATTTTTAATTCAACAATTTAGGTATTTGATTTGATATAACTCATATTTGATTTAAATATAAATATTTTTAAATCAAATGCGTTTGTTATTTAAATTAACAAAACCCATGCTTAAATCAAAAAGGAAAATTTTTCAATTAAATGTGATCATTTTGGATTCAAAATTCTGAAGTATTTAAAATAAAATTGGAAACTATTTAAATGAAATATGTGTTTACTTGATTTTACAACTTTATAATGCACATTTTTAAAGGAAAAATTTTCATATTTACGTCACTTTTAAATACGTTTTTGCTTGGTTTAAGCACGTTTTCATTGATTTTGCAATGTTTTTTCCCTGAGTGTTTATCAAGAGACTACATACATTTGTACAGCAAAAACAACCATTAAAATTATTTGTCATCACAAATTACGGCATTAAACATACATTATACATAAACATTTCTTGTCACAAATGTACATTTACATTATATTTATACACTGTTGGATAACTCTCGATTTGATCCAATAATAAACCATATTGGCAACGCTGTCAACAAAGGGCAACATTCTTGACAGAAAATCATATTAATGACGAGTAAAAAGCCGAAGCAGATTCTCATCATTTTACTAATCACAGCAAATTCTTCTTTGATTCTAATAGCTTATTATATTTGACTTTTTGTATTAAGTAAAACTAAAATTATATTGTTTGCACATACAATAAAACGCGCGTAAGATCACAACAAAACTTGGCGACGAGTGTAAAAATAAAAAAAAATGCAGACGTATAAATTCTGGTGAATATGGCAAATCCAATTGAACAAATACTAGCACGTTTGCTCGTACAGCAGACTGAGACACAAACTGCCACACAGAAGCTACTTCAAAATGTGGTAACACAAATTCCAAACAATCAATGAACAAAGCAGCATTATCGCCAAAGGTCCTCAACAGGGAACAGCTAATGGACATTCTGTCAAAACAAATACAAGAATTTGTTTGTGCACCAGAAGAGGACCATACATTCGAAGCTTGGTATACAATGTGCCAAGCTATTTTGGAAGAAGATGCTAGCCAGCTATGCGATGCAGATAAAACTAGGCTTTTGTATCAGCAATATGCGAACATAATATTGCCTGCAAAACAAACGAAATTGATTTTAAAGCCACCTTAAATAAGCTAAAGTCTATGTTTAGTGAAAAGCAATTACTTTTCAGCACTCGCTATAAATGTTTCCAAATAGAAAAAAATGTTTTGGAAGACTATACGGTGTATATAGCAAGAGTTAATAAACAATGCGAAAAATTCAAGCTGCAAAAGTGTCCCAGCGACAACTTAAAGTGTTTAATATTTGTCAGCGGTCTACAAACCACAAAAGAAGCACTTTTTCGGAATGAAATCCTTAAGATGCTCAATGAAAAAAGCCTAGTACTTTTATCAAGTAGACTACAGAGGTGGGCTCTGACCTTAATGTCGTATAATTTCACAATTCAACACGTAAAAACTGAAAATTTTGTAAATGTTGACATCCTATCAAGGCTGATACCATCAAATCAAGTTGATGATGAGGACTTTTTATAGCTTGTGCTACATTAGAATATAGTATCAGGTCCATCGTACATGATAACATGAATACAATATCAGTTACTCACCATATGGTTGAGGAATCTACACGTAAAGATGCGCTAATACAACAAGTAATGCTTCATGTTCAGATATTCTGGAAAAAAAGACACAAAATCATTGCAAAACAACGAATTGGTCCCATATTTCAATCGCAGGGATTCACTTTCAGTTGTTGATAATTCATTATTGCATGATGAACGCATAGTTATTCCATCGACATACCGGAATCAAATTCTGAAAACAATACATAAAGTCCATCAAGGACAACAGCGAATGAAAGCTATTTCACGCAGTCATGTGTACTAGCCGATTATAGATAAAAATATTGAAGACTATGTGCGCACTTGTGAAAAATGTCGGCTCAATTCTAAAACTCCTACGAAATCTAATTTAAGTTCATGGCCTATTGCAGAAAGACCAAAGGGCACATTCATATTGATTTAGCAGGCTCTATTCGTTCAAAATATTATCTCATTATAGTCGATTCATTTTCTAAATGGCCCAAAGCATATCAGTGTCCAACAATTTCAACAGTCAAGGTCAAAGAAATTCCATCAGATTGTTTCAACCGTTTCTGTTATCCGGAATATATCGTCGGAATATATTGTCAGTGCAGAGTTTGAGCAATTTTGTAACGAACGAAACATAAAGCATTTAAAAACAGATCCATACCAGCCGCAAAGCAATGGTCAAGCAGAAAGATATGTCGATACAGTAAAGCGAGCGTTAGTAAAATGTTTTACAGAAGAAACGAAAGACAACTCAAATCTACAAGAATTTGTTTCAATATAATATAGTTCATATGTGAGGAGGAAAAAACACCAGCGGAATTATTCCTCCTGTAACACGCAAATCAAATTCGCTGGCGCAGTTTTGACGTTGATCAGGCTCAGTTCGAACCTGACACGAATCCATCATTTCAACGGTCAATGCCGCCTGAAAGTGCAGATTCGGGGTAGCAAGATTATAATGATGCTGATACAACGAACACAGACGTTCGACGCTGAAATCGTAGTAGGCGTCCACCAGCCTGGAATCAGCTATAAGCAGTCTTGCTAAAAGATCTCCCCTGGATACACTGGATTTGATACAATAATAAACCATACCGGCAACGCTGTCAACAAAGCGCAACATTTTTAACAGCAAATCATATTAACGACGAGTACGAAGACAACCATCAGCCGAAAAAGATTCTCATCATTTTACTTATTCTTTGATTGTAATAGCTAATTATATTTGACTTATCGTATTAAATAATACTTAATTTATATTGTTTGCCCATAAAATAAAACGCGTGTAAGATCACAAAATACACTGCTAAACAACACTTTACACACAAATAAGATGCAACCATTATGTTCGAACGTCGAACTAATATTGATGTCCTCTATGCGCAGTTTACGCTGTCACTATCTTCCTTACAATTCATTTCGCTGTGTATTTTTTGTTGTATTCGCAAGCCTATTGATGTTTGTCAGGATTTCTGCTAGTGCTGTTGTTGTCCTTTGGCGTCCAGTCTGTGTCCGTTTATTCTTACACCCAATATATAATTTGTTGCAGCCTTTTACTGCTCTCAAATTACATTTTATCTCATACACTACATTCTGTTGTTCTTCTTTATTGGTTTTGTCTTTGGTTCGTGCAAATATTGTGTTTAAGGTTTTGTTTGGTTTATGTGCAACAGTTTATATTCTTGTTCTGTATAATACTTCCCGTTGTTTTGGCTGGGGTCTATCGACACCCGATTTCGGCAGCAGAGGAAGCGGCGGCCTCGACTGAGTTGGAAAAAACCGGTGGAGGATGACTTGAACTCCCCTAGTGTTTCCAATTGGTGTCAGTTATCGATTAAAAGGGATGACTGGCGTGCTTTGATATGCAACGGCCAAAACCGCCTAGGCGGTTGAGCGCCAATAAAAGTTGACGATGATTGGTATTCAAAGTCTTAAGTATCTCCTTCACGTCGTAGTTTTAATTATTGCAAATATGTCAACTACATATTTATATATGTATTTTATATATAGTTATGTCCTTTGTTTTGAGCTCGGCAATGCTGTCTTCTAGTATTTTGTCTAAAATTATGTCAGCTACGGTAGGTGATAGGGGATTCCCCATAGGCATTCCGTAGACTTGTTGCTACATAGAAAGTTCCATCGTACGTTAAGTAGTTGTTATCCTTCAACCAGAATTCAAGACAAGTTTGAAATTTTTTTAGTCAGTGTTATGTGCATTTCTAATTTACCCCACATCTTCATAATTGTGTGGATTGCTTGGTGAATGGGAATATTGGTGAAGAGGGATACTATGTCAAATAATATTAAGATTCCATCCTCTTCAATCGTAACATCTTTTAGGTTTTGTTTCAGTTACATGGAATTTTTTACATTTATGGTGTCCGAAATGATCTTGTTCAATGTTTGTCCTATATATTTCGATAGCTTACAGCATGGTACGCTTACGGATGATGAGATCCGTCTAACTGGGGTATTCACTTGGTGTATTTTTGGCAGACCATATAATCTCGGGGCTGTAGCTGCATTACATGTCAGTTTCTTTTCACGTCGAGGTCAATATACTTCTGCTTGTAAATGTCGTTTATAAAATTCCTGTTTTTTGTTAATAGTTGTTGAGTAGGATCCTTTCTTTTTGTTTTATATGTGCGATTAATAATTGCTCCATTTTGTGTTTGTAATCTTTCTGGTACATCATGACCGTTTTGTTTCCTTAATCTGTGTTTGTAGTGATAACTGTGTCCTTAAGCCATGTCTTCGTAAATCTTCAGTATTAGCTTTTCCTTTGGGTTATTGACTATTTCGTTTTTGAAATCATTGCCTCTTAGTCCGAAGTTTTCGAAGATCTTTGTAAAGTGCCGTTGTATTGTAGATTTAAGTTGCTGTTCTGTCGCGATTGTTATATTTTGTGTGAAGAAAGATACTGGTTTTTCCAAACCAAGTTTAAGGCTTGCTGTTCTAATCTTTTTGCAACCCTAATGTGTCTTATGTTAGTTCTTATGGTTTTAATGTGAATGTTCGCTTCTTTTATTTCCAAGTTTAGAATTTTCAATATGAATCGTTTTTATATTTTTTTCATTTCCTTTTGTTTTTGTCTAATTTGAATCCGTGTACTGTTTTGTTTGTCTTACCCTGGAAGTGTGAAGGAGTTTTCACGTAATCTTTGCATTGTAATAAAAACTTTAGTCGCTGTGGTTTTGTTAGTCGGTTGCTGTCTTTGCTGTATTACTTGATGATAAAAGTGGTGTCGTCATAATATACGAGTATATATCTAAGGTATGGGAAAAATTGCTTCATTTTGTTTGTTTTGTTTTGGTTCCGTGTTGTTTCGGTTTAGCTCTCACATTCCTTTGTTAATATTTGGGTGCGGGCCAATTGTCGATTTGTTTTTGTTCCATCACAAGCTTTTCGATATATAACAAGTAAGGAAGGCTAAGTTCGGGTACGCAGGTCTTTTTAATACTTTCAGTTCGTACTTGCGTTCAAATAGACAGACGGACAGACAAATAGACGTATCGAGAGACGGATATGGCTACATCGACTCAGCTCATCCTCCTGATCATTTCAGTAGACGTACAAACATTTCGTGTTCATGAAAGGTATGAATATCAAAAAGATATACAACTTCGCTTTTGCAGTGGGGTACTTACTACTTGTCCGGATATTTTACTTTTCATCGTAAACGTTTTGATATACATTAATAAATATATATCTCGATTCGTTTATGCCGAATGAAGTAATATACCTTGTGTGCGTAACAAAAATAGATATAAACAAGTAAGGAAGTCTAAGTTCGGGTGGAACCGAGCATTATATACCTAGTA
Source organism: Merzomyia westermanni (assembly GCA_949987695.1). Taxonomy (NCBI): domain Eukaryota; kingdom Metazoa; phylum Arthropoda; class Insecta; order Diptera; family Tephritidae; genus Merzomyia; species Merzomyia westermanni. The sequence continues at coordinate 114,127,353 of OX465289.1, forward strand.
GTGATCTATTATGCCTACCCAATTTACGCAGGTCTATTTTAATACTTTCAGTTCGTATTTGCGTTCAAATAGACAGACGGACAGACAGATAGACGTATCAAGAGACGGACATGGCTACATCGACTCAGATCATCCTCCTGATCATTTCAGTATACGTACAAACATTTCATGTTCATAAAAGGTATGAAAATCAAAAAAGATATTCAACTTCGCTTTTACAGTGGGGTATTAACTACTTGTCCGGATATTTTACTTTTCATCCTGAACGTTTTGATATACATTAATAAATATATATCTCGATTCGTTTATGCCGAATAAAGTAATATACCTTGTGTGCGTAACAAAAATAAATATGAAAAAGGGTGTCTTTCATAGGCGCCAAAGAACTCAACCGACCTTTATGAAATTTTCAGAATATATACTTGGGTTCACTGGGTACAGCATAGACACTATAGTGTTGGAAAAGTAGGCGAAGCCACGCCCCCAGGCTGTTTAAAGTTTCAATTCGTCATAACTCCGAACTTTGTTGGTCTAAATTAATGAAATTTTGATATATGTGCCACTTAGTCAATATCTACATAATTTTTCAAAAGTGGGCGGTGCCACGCCCACATATTTTGTGTTTTGTTTTGCTCTCGAACCTTCACGATAGGTTCAGGAGTACGCTGTAGTTAGGAGTTTATTTGGTTCAAGTTAATGACATTTTATATATAGATGTGTTCTATGTATCAAAACGTCAAAACAACGTCTGCCGGGTTTACTAGTATATTATAAAATGGCGATAGCAAACAACGAATTTCAGTATTCTTTTGTAAAACTGAGAGACTAGTTTGCGTTCAAATAGACTGACGGACAGACAGACAGACGGTCGGAGAGACGGGCATGGCTAAATCGACTCCGCTCTTCGTGCTGATCATTTTAGTGAACTTTTCTCTTCTTACATACATTTAATGTTTACGAAAGGTATGAAAATCAAAAAAGATTTATAACTTCGCTATTGCAGTGGGCTATTAACTACGTGCCCGAATATTTTGGTTGTGTGTTTCCCGAATTGGCTAATTTTTGGCAGGAGTATACTACATACTACTGAGAATCAGCTGACCAATTTTCATTCGAATAGCAATATTGAATTATAAGCGATTGCCTTTGAAAATAGCAGAAATTGTATGCTGAAAAGTGGGCGGCGCCACGCCTACTTCTTCAAAATTGACAAAATTTTTCTGCGGCCGAGTTTTTCTTAAAAAGCTTATTATGTGTGCAAAATCTGATTGATATAACTTGCTTAGTTGTAGAAATATCGATTTTAAATTAAAAAACCGATTTAACATTAACCGATTTCGCCCATTTTTACAGCAAACAGTTAACTTTATATGTAGAACATTATCACCAAATTTTGTTTCGACAAATCAATTTTTGGCGGAGTTATGGCATAAAAAGTTTTGTGGCAGAGTCCACTAAAGTTTTTGGATTTCTTTGTTCGCGGAAACTTTAAAAGTGAAATATAAATTATGTAAAGTTATTGCCTATTTAATATATCTACGATCCCCTTCAAAATCTTTCATATAAAAGTGGGCGTAGACCTTAACCGATCCCGCCCATTTTTTCCTGGAGCATTCCTTGCATACCTGGAAACCTGAATGCTGAATTTTGTTTCGATATCTTGAACGGTTTTTGATTTATGATTAATATTATTTCTAAATTTGACTTAATCAAAAGTGGGCAGTGCCACGCCCATTTTCGAAAATTTGTTCAAAAATTAATTTTATGTCTCAATCCCAATGTAGTCACCAAATTTTATTCTTATAGGTGTATTATGTACTGAGTATTAACTTTTTTTGTGTTTTCGAAAATATTCTATATATAAAAAGTGGGCGTGGCTATCATCCGATTTCGCCCATTTTAAACAGCGCTCGGAGATGAGTGCCAAGGAACCTGCATACCAATATTCATTAAGATATCTCAAAATTTACTCAAGTTATCCTGTTCACAGACGGACGGACGGACGGACATGGATTAATCAATTTCTCTTTTCGTCCTGAACATTTTGATATAGAGAAGTCTATATATATCTCGATCCGTTTATGCCGTTACGTACTGCCGTTAGGCGACTAAAGTTAATATACCTTGTGTGCGTAGCACTACTAGGTATAAAAAAGGGTGTTTTTTATAGGCGCCAAAGAACTCAACCGATCTTTATGAAATTTTCGCAATATATGCTTGGGTTCACTGGGTACAGCACAGATAATATATAGTTTTGGAAAGGTAGGCGGAGACACGCCCCCAGGCTATATAAAGTTTCAATTCGTCATAGCTCCGAACTTTTTTGGTCTAAATTAATGAAATTTGGATATACGAGTATGTGTCACTTAGTAAATATCTACATAATTTTTCAAAAGTTAGCGGTGCCGCGCCCACATATTTTGTGTTTTGTTTTGCTCTCGAACTTTCACGATAGCTTCAGGAGTTCGCTGGGCACGACACAGTCTGTATATAGCTTTTGGAAAAGCCCCCAGGTTATATAAAGCTGCAGTTCGATATAGTTACGAGTGTATTTGGTTCAATTAATGACATTTTATATATAGATGTGTTCTATGTATCAAAACGTCAAAACAACGTCTACCGGGTTTGCTAGTATATTATAAAATGGCAAAAGCAAACAACGAATTTCAGCATTCTTTTGTAAAACTGAGAGACTAGTTTGCGTTCAAATAGACAGAGGGACAGACGGAGAGACGGACATGGCTAAATCGACTCCGCTCATCGTGCTGATCATTTAAGTGAACTTTTCTCTTCTTCTTCTCAAACATTTAATGTTTATAAAAGATATGAAAATCAAAAAAGATATATAACTTCGCTATTGCAGTGGGCTATTAATACGTGCCCGAATATTTTGCTTTTGTGTTTTCCAATTTGGCAGGAGTATAATACAACCACAGTAGCCAACAACAACCACTTAAAGACTCTCAGCTTATAGTTACAAGAATAGTGCGACTTTCAGTTGCCCTTTACTCTCTCAGTTGATCCGTTGTACAAGCAGTTGATAAAGTCGTTTTTTCAAGTACCAGTGACCTAGCAAGTGAGTCTGAAAGTCAAGTTGCGCGGCGTCGGTTGTCAAGAAGTCCGTTGTGAACATCAGTTGAGCCGTGTGAAACAAAACTAAATTAAATATCTATTTTCAATTAATGTGTAAAATTAAAACTATACTAAATCATTTTATTTGTGAATTCCAACAATTGAATTAAATTACATTATATTAATAGTGATTCTTAAATCACATAAAACTATAACTTTCCACTTTTTCCTTACATTTGGGGGCTCAACCTAAGCCAAAAGCTTTTAAAAGCAAGTGAAATTGCGAAATTCTGATAAAACGCATATGTTGTTTTAAACGATATATCAGCTATATCAGTCATCAAAAAATTTGACTAAATATAACTGTACCACAGTATACAAAAAAAAAATTATAATTGCATAAATTTCGTGAACGTGTAAAAGGTGATTGTCGTTGTAGCCGGCATTAAAATAAAATAAAAAACAATAACAAACTAATAACAAAAAAACCAAATCGTTAGTTGTCGCGTAGTCATTAGCAAAAGTATTTGCAAATAATACAAGGCTATTGTTGTTATTGTCGTGCTATTGAACAAGTGCAGCAAAAATGCATAGAGGTACACACTCTTACTTTACTCGTTTGCAAGAGGCGCAAGGTGCAAGCGGGTGGCAGTAAATCTGCAGCCACTTACACTAAACGTTCCAGAGAGCGCTAACAAAGCGACACAACAAAATAGTAGCAGAGAAAATGAAGTAGGGGAAATGGGCGAACACAATAGCGAAGAAATTGGCGGCCAAGCAGCAGGGCCGAGCGAAGGTGTTGGGGTATTGGATATTTCGAACAGCTTAGATGAGAAAGACGAAAGCATAAAAGATTTGGTGAAGTTGCTCACATTAAAAATGCTACGAGAAGACGATAACAACAAAAAAGTGAAAATCTCAGCAGACAGCTTTGCTAATATAATACCAGCGTACGACGGCAGAAGTATTCCAGTGCTACAGTGGCTCCAAAACTTCGAAAGCAAAGCAGAGGCTTATGGGTTAGGCAAAAAGCAAAAATATGTTCAAGCGCGAGGTAAAATGGTGAAAACGGCTCAATTATTTTTAGAGTCGGTTTGCGTCAATAACTACGTTAGCCTACGTGAAAAATTAATTAACGAATTTCATAAAGACTATACAAGTGCAGAATTGCGTAAAGAACTAAGAGAAATGAAAAAACGTAGTGACGAAAGTTTCCATGAGTATGTTCTGCGTGTTAAAAAGTTGGCATCACTTGGGTCAGTTGATGATGCATCGGTAATCCACTATGCTGTTGATGGGCTACGCGTTAAACCCGAAATAAAGTTTGTGATATATAATTGCAAAACCGTAAAAGAGCTAATCGAACGTCATGAAACATTTGACTATGCATTGAAAAGTGATCAGCCGGTCGTAAGAAATAATACTAATAATAATAATATGTCGAAAAAAGAGCACTGCTTTAATTGTGGCTCTACAGAGCACAAAAGGCCAGCTTGTAAAGAGCCTATGAAGTGCTTTAATTGCAACAAAAGTGGCCACCACGCAAAAGTTTGCCCTTCTAAAAATCAAAATAAAGACGTTAATGTTATATCCGTTTGTAATCGTTTTAAAACTATTATTATAAACGGTACCGAGGCAAAGTCATTAGTCGACACGGGGTCCGACGTATAAATTATAAGAAAAAGTTTTTATGAAAAATTTTTGTCAAACACTTTGTTAAAAGAATCCGAAAAATTACTTTATGGACTTAGTAATGTATCAAACAAAGTTGAAGGCAGTTGCTGCTGTAATGTTGTTGTTGATAATTTGAGCTGCGAGCAAACATTTTTGGTTGTGTGTGATAAAAATATAAAATTTGACATTCTACTTGGTTTTGACTTCCTAAAAGGTTGTCTTTGATAAAAGTGGCTATAATTTCAGTAATCTTACTGATGAAAGCTTTGAAAACGAATTGAAAGTGTATGACATAAGTGAATATCAACACGATCTCGTCGTACCAGTTTGTTTTAATAACGCAATCGTGGAAATTATTAAACTTTATAAACCTATAAAAGCTGATCGCGAATGCCCTATTGTGATGGACATTATCAGTGATAATATTAGACCCTTTCGCCAATCGCCAAGTCGGCTTCCGTTTGAGGAGCAAGAGGCGGTGAGAAAACAAGTTGATCAGTGGCTTGAACAAGGTATTGTTAGGCACTCTACGTCTGAATTTGCAAGTAGAGTGGTAGTTGTGAAAAAAAAATGTGGGTCATATCGTGTTTGTATCGATTTTAGAAAACTAAACTCGATGGTGCTTAAAGACTCTTTTCCGCTACCAATAATAGACGATGTTTTAGAAAAATTACAAAAAGCTAAATATTTTTGTGTAATGGACCTGGAAAATGGGGTTTTCCATGTTCCAATTAAAGAATCTGCCAAAAAATATACCGGTTTTGTTACTAAAGAAGGCGTATTTGAATTTAATTATGCACCATTTGGTTTTTGCAATTCGCCAGCCGTTTTTATACGGTACATAAACTACATTTTTCAAAATATGGTGAATGAAGGTGTAATGGAGCTATATATGGACGATATAATTATCTTCGGTGTTACGGCAGACGAATGCATGAAAAAACTGCAAAAAGTGATAATTAAAGCTTCTGAATATGGTCTTAAAATAAAGTGGCAAAAATGCGCATTTATGCAAACAAAAATAAATCAATCAATCATTTCTGGGCTTGACCGGTTTTTTTAGAAAGTTAGTGGAGGGTTATTCCATAATAGCACGCCCACTTACCGATTTGCTGAAAAAAGACAGCACTTTTAAAATTGGCCAAGTCGAGCTTGCAGCGATAAGTGAACTCAAAAAGAAGTTAGCAGAAGAACCAGTGCTCAAGTTGTACGATAGAAACGCGAAAACAGAATTACATACTGATGCTTCCAAAGAGGGTTTTGGTGCCGCTTTGATGCAAGTTTTTCAGGGTGAACTGCATCCCGTGTATTTCTGGAGCAAAAAAACCACACCGCAAGAGTCTAGGCTACACAGCTATGTGTTGGAAGTAAAAGTAGCTCATCTCGCAATGCAAAAGTTTCGACACTACTTACTTGGGGTCGATTTTACACTAATCACAGATTGTTCCGCTTTTAAAAGCACCACGTCGAAAAACAATATTCCGAGAGAAGTTGCGCAATGGATTATGAATTTCCAAGACTTTAGATTCAAAGTTGAGCACCGTATAGCACCAAGAATGAGGCATGTCGACAGCCTTAGTCGAAACCCAGTTGCAGATGTATTTGTTGTTGCGTCAGATGTTACCACACGTATAAGAAAAGCCCAACAAGAAGATGAGCACGTGATAGCAGTGCGCGAAATACTCAAAACTCAACAATACCAAAACTACATAGTAAAAGGCGATTTATTATTCAAATCAGTAGATGGCCACGAATTATTAGTGGTACCCAGATCGTTGGAAGCTGACATAATTCGTGATGCACATAACGTTGGTCATATCGCCGAATTAAAAACAGTACATGCTATACAGCAAAACTATTTTATACCACATTTACAAAATAAAGTAAGACGTTGCATAGACAACTGTGTAAAGTGCATAATACACAATAAAAAACTTGGTAAAAAAGAATGCTTATTGAACTGCATTGAAAAAGGAGATCAACCGCTCGAAACGCTGCACGTAGACCACCTCGGGCCAATGGACGCGACGGCAAAGCAATACAAATACCAGGTTGAGCGCATCAACCGATCCGTTCTGCAGGTGTTGTCAAAGCTATCAACTGACGAGCCTGCGAAGTGGTTCAAATACGTCGGGCTAGTACAGAAAGCCATCAATTCTCATGTGCACACATCAACAAAACGTTCACCATTCGAAATCATGTTTGGAGTGAAGATGAGGGGCGATATTAGTGGCAGCGTGCTGGATGTATTACGCAATGAGCTGATCGATGGGTTTGAAGATGAACGGCAAAAAATACGCCGCGACGTGCAGCAGCACATTCTTAAAGCGCAATCGCAATATAAGAAAAACTACTATAAGCAACGAAAAAATCCACCTATATATAAAGTAAGCGACGTTGTAGCAATCAAACGTACCCAATTTGTAGCTGGCAAAAAATTAGCTAGCCAATTCCTTGGGCCCTACGTTGTCACAAAGGTCAAACGTAACGACCGGTATGATGTGAAAAAAGCCGAAAACTGCGAAGGTCCAATTGAGACATCAACATCCGCTGATAATATTAAATTGTGGCGCTATGTTTGTAACTCCGAAGAATTAACGTCATCGGGGTCAGATGACGATGAACAGGATGGCCGAATGTAAACAGTGGTCATCAGCCAACTACAGTCGCCAACCACAGTAGCCAACAACAACCACTTAAAGACTCTTAGCTTATAGTTACAAGAATAGTTCGACTTTCAGTTGCCCTTTACTCTCTCAGTTGATCCGTTGTACAAGCAGTTGATAAAGTCGTTTTTTCAAGTACCAGTGACCTAGCAAGTGAGTCTGAAAGTCAAGTTGCGCGCCGTCGGTTGTCAAGAAGTCCGTTGTGAACATCAGTTGAGCCGTGTGAAACAAAACTAAATTAAATATCTATTTTCAATTAATGTGTAAAATTAAAACTATACTAAATCATTTTATTTGTGAATTCCAACAATTGAATTAAATTACATTATATTAATAGTGATTCTTAAATCACATAAAACTATAACTTTCCACTTTTTCCTTACATACATATGTTCTCTTTTCGTCCTGAACATCTTGATATATACAAGTCAATATCTATCTCGATCCGTTTATGCCGTTACGTACTGCCGTTAGGCGACGAAAGTTAATATACCTTGTGTGGGTAGCACTACTAGGTATAAAAAGGGTGTCTTTCATAGGCGCCAAAGAACTCAACCGATCTTTATGATGACAATATATACTTGGGTTCACTGGGTACAGCATAGACAAAATATAGTTTTGGAAAAGTAGGCGGAGCCACGCCCCCGGGCTATATAAAGTTTCAATTCGTCATAACTCCGAATTTTTTTGGTCTAAATTAATGAAATTTGGATATATGTCACTTAGTCAATATCTACATAATTTTTCAAAAGTGGGCGGTGCCAGATGGGGCCGTGTGCAGAAGTCCACGCAAGTGGGGAAAGTTTCTGATCGCCATTCACCTGGGAATGGCCAGATCGATTCTTTTGCATGCGGTTCAAGCAGCTCACTACTTCCGGGCTTTGCGCCCAAGTATCCTCTGGGTAACCACCGAACACCCGTTTGGTGGTGAGGTAAACGTAAGAAGGCGACAACCTGGTTAGGCCACTCCGACATAATCGGTTTAAGCGTTGGCGGGGGGGTTCAAACAGCAGCGTCTGATCACCATGTGGTGCGCCTGCAAGCGGGCGTCTGTCTTGGATCAAGCGGCTCGCTATACAAACGTGAAATAGAATTCAACCTCCCGTGAAACGGGTTGTGCGTTGGGTTTGCGACCCACCACATAAAACAACGTTCCAATGAAATTCAACAACAAAGCCTTGGATGTGAGAACCCCTTTTTTAGATGACAACACCCGCAAACGAAATAAGGATTATGAGATAAGGGCATGTGCCTGGAATGTCCGGTCCCTTAATGGGGAAGGTGCCGCTTCCCGGCTGGTTGAGGTCCTGAGGAAAGCAAAAGCTGACATCACCGCCATACAAGAGATGCGATGGACGGGGCGAGGAAACACGATCAAAACACCTTGCAACAGCTACTGGAGTGGGCATGAAGACAAGCGCAGATTTGGCGTGGGATTTGTGGTGGGAGAGAGACTCCGTCACTGAGTACTGTCGTTCACACCCGGAATGACCCGGGTTTTTTCACCCGGCCAAGAGCTGTTATTTCAGTGTAACCCTGTCCAATCTGGGGCAGGGCGAAGCACTGTTAACAACAACAACAACAACAACGAGCGTCTCGCTGCAATCCGCATAAAAGTAAAATTTTTCACCATATCGTTTATCTGCGCTCATGCACCGACGGAAGAGACGGACGACGTGGAAAAGGATGCATTCTACGAGCGCCTGGAAGAAGCATACGAGCGCTGCCCCCGTCATGATATCAAAGTCGTGCTTGGCGACTTTAACGCCAGGGTGGGTAAGGAGGGTGTATTCGGCCCCACTGTCGGGAAGTTCAGTCTCCACGATCAGACTTCGCCAAATGGATTCAGGCTGATCGACTTCGCCGGTACCCGAAACATGGTCATATCCAGCACTAGGCTTATGCACAAGAAGATCCATCAAGCTACATGGCTGTCCCCCGATCGAAAAACACGCAGCCAGATCGACCACGTTGTGATAGACGAATGGCATGCTTCCAGTTAGATGTTCGCACAATATGGGGACCTAACATCGACTCTGATCACTACCTAGTAGCAGCCAAGATTCGTACCCGCCTCTGTACGACAAGACAGGCGCAACAAAAAACGCAGGGAAAGCTGGACGTCGAAAACCTGCAATCGCAACCGACCGCCAATAATTTCGCAGATCGCCTCTCACACCTGCTCTCCGAGTGCACAATTCAACCTAATGGAATGCATGAGCAGTGGGATCATATCTCAGGGGCACTCCGTACCGCAGCCGAAGAAGTAATTGGATTCCGGCGACCGCGAAGAAACAACTGGTATGATGATGAAGAAAGAAAGGACGAAGCCTACAAGGCAACGCTGAGATCGAATGCAACGAGGAGTGTGTGTGAACACTACCGCGAGTTGAAGAGGGAAGAGAGACGGCTTTTCTGGGCGAAAAAAGAGAGGCAGAAAAGCGTAAAATAAAGGAGCTTGAGATGCTGGCCAACGGGAATAATGCGCGAAATTTCTATTAAAAATTTCGGCGAATGACAGAAGGTTTTAAACCCGGGGCAAACTCCTGTAAGAATGAGAACGGCGACCTGGTGGCCGATGTTCAGAGAGCACTCGGAATATGGAGGGATCACTTCTCTGCCCTTTTAAATGGAGAAACTGGGCAAGAAACCAGAGAAGATGCCGTCCCGAGCCCACAATCGAAGATGATGGAATTGACGTTCCACAACCCGAATATAATGAGGTGCGAATAACAATATCCCGATTGAAAAACAATAAAGCAGCTGGCGCTGATGGTTTGCCTGCTGAGCTATTCAAACACGGAGGGGAGGAGCTGGTAAGGCGCATGCTTCAGCTTCTATGCAGAATATGGTTGGATGAATGCATGCCTGAAGATTGGAATCTAAGTGTTCTCTGCCCAATCCACAAGAAGGGCGATCCTGCAAACTGCGCCAACTATCGCGGAATCAGCCTTTTGAATATCGCATATAAGGTCCTATCAAGCGTATTGTGCGAAAGACTGAAGCCTGATGTGAACAGACTGATTGCACCTTATCAGTGTGGCTTCAGACCTGGTAAATCTACCATCGACCAGATTTTTACAATACGCCAAATCTGGGAAAAAACCCGTGAAAAAAGAATCGACACACATCATCTCTTTGTTGATTTTAAAGCCGCTTTCGATAGCACGAAAAGGAGCTGCCTATATGCCGCTACGTCTGAATTTGGTTTCCCCGCAAAACTTATACGGCTTGCAAAATGACCTTGAGCAACACCGCCAGCTCGGTCAGAATTGGGAAGTACCTCTCCCTGCCGTTCGAAACTAAACGAGGTTTCAGACAGGGTGACCCCCTATCGTGCGATTTCTTTAATTTAATGCTGGAGAAAATAATACAAGCTGCAGAACTTAACCGCGCTGGAACAATATTTTATAAAAGCGTGCAACTGTTGGCATACGAGTATGCTGACGATATTGATATCATTGGCCTTAACAACCGCGCCGTAACTTCTGCTTACTCCAAATTAGAAAAGCGTGCAACTGTTGGCATACGAGTATGCTGACGATATTGATATCATTGGCCTTAACAACCGCGCCGTAACTTCTGCTTACTCCAAATTAGAAAAAGCAGCGGAGAAAATGGGATTGGTTGTGAATGAGGGCAAAACGAAGTACCTTCTGTCATCATGCAAAGAGTTAGCGCATTCGCGCCTTGGCAACCAAGCCACTGTTGGCAGCAATAATTTCGAAATAGTAAAGGACTTCGTTTACCTGGGAACCAGCATTAACACCAACAATAATGTTAGCCTAGAAATCCGACGAAGAATTACTCTTGCAAATAAATGCTACTTCGGACTGAGTAGGCAATTGAAAAGTAAAGTCTTCTCTCTACGAACGAAAATAACACTCTACAAGTCACTCATCGCACCCGTCCTGCTATATGGTGCAGAAGCGTGGACACTAACAACATCTGATGAGGCGGCTCTGGGAGTATTCGAGAGAAAGGTTCTTCGAAAGATTTGTGGCCCTCTACGCGTTGGCGACGGCGAGTACCGAAGAACTTTACGCAGACGCCGACATAGTTCAGCGAATTAAAACACAGCGGCTTCGCTGGCTAGGCCACGTAGTGCGAATGAGCGAAGATGCTCCAGCCCAGACGGTATTCTTATCGGCACCCGCCGGTGGAAGCAGAGGAAGAGGGAGACCACCACTCCGATGGAAGGACCAAGTGGAGACCGATTTGCGATCCCGCGGTGTTTCCAATTGGCGCCAGTTGGCGCAACGAAGAAACGACTGGCGAGCTCTGTTGGACGGTCAAAATCGCCCAGGCGGTTAGATGACCATTTAAAGAAAGAAGAAGATTGAAGAGGTTAAACAAATGGTTTTACTTCGTTCTTTAAGTTTCTTCAGTACGGCTTTTTGTACTTCAACATACATATATCAGTTTATTTGCGTTTATTTCAAAAAAGTTCTATTCGTCTAGTAAACATTTTAGTTGTGTTTAAACTTCTGTTATACTTCGTGCTTCGTTTCTCCTTAAATTACAAATAGATATGGAATCAACTAATAAATACAGATGTGTGCAGCTATCAACAAAATGTTCCTCTCAACTTCGAAACATTGGCTTAAACGAAGCAGCGCTTATATCTGAGCATTTTCCAGCAGTTTGAAACATTCATTGTTGCCGTATTTGCGAAAATTTCGCTTTAAACTGAAGGATGCTATCAAGATTGCTGATAATCAGCGTTCTACTGAAAACTATTACAGGAACTCAAAGCTTCCATTCTTTTGTACCTTTAGATGAAACATCACTAAAAGTAAGCAAATATTCCGAAAGTCAGCAGTATGAGCTGCGCAAAGTTGTATATTAAATCTAAATAAATAAAAATAAAAAAATAACTTTATCAAGTGTACGTCAATTTATTGTGCGTGTCTAAAAAATTTGATAATACGATTCTTGTTCGAATCTATTAGAATACTTAGTCATAGTACCTGCATCTGTATAACTTCCAAAGTATAGCTAGGTACCTTTTTTGTCACACAATAATATCAAAATAAAAAAAGTTAACAAGAGATGGTTTTACTTAAAAAATTTTTTAAAAGAAAAGAAAAAAACACCTTTCTTTTATTTTGGAAAACATTTTTTTTCAGCGTACTAAACAATTTTTAGAGTGTATTTTTTGAAAGCTTATTTCAATACCTTTCTAATGGTATGAAGATCTTTGAAATCGGTAAATCCATTCCGTAGTAATCACACTTTAAAAGTACCTATTATCGTAATTTTTCGAATATTTTCGAATATTTCGATACCTTGCCACGCCCACAATTTTTCGAAAATGCAATTTCTAAACATGAGGTTGTGTTTAGGTGGGTAAGACGTAACCCCATGCAAAATTTCATCATATTCTGAGGGGGTCGGGTTCAACGCATATTGGATTTGATATGAAATTCATCATAGATAGAATGTCTAAGAAATTGTGTACACTGTTAGCAGATAACAATACAATTAAAGAAAACAATTATTTAAGTAGCTTGCAAACCACACGCAGCATAGCCTATGGGCTAGTCAGCTGCATTTGCAAATCAGACGTGCGTGGGTTTGATTCTCCGCAAGATCTTTTGAAATATCGTACCTATATGAATTTGTCTGACGAGGAATCGTGCCTGTTTTCGAAATTACTATAACTACATTCTAAAAACTCCGTTTCATACTGCTACCAAAATATCCGTAATTTTTCGTTGAAAATTACAATTTTTTCGCAGATTTACGCTAGAAGTTTGTGTTTTACAGTTTTTAACTAAAATGTATAAAATAATCAAATTTTGAGAATTTACTAGCATTTTTGATTAAAATATTAAAATTAGATACAAAAATTGTAATTTCAACACTTACTCGCGAAATTACAATTAGAAGTTGTAAAATTACATCTTCAGGATGTGATTTTACTACTTATGTGCGAAATAACAATTAAGTGGAGTAAAAATTTTCCGAAGTTGACACGAAATACTGTTTTGAAGCGAACGCCGCTCGTTCCGGCATTTGGCAGAAAACGATTGTCGATGGCATCAATGATGCCACATTGGGGAAAGTTATTATATTAATTGGATGTTTCTTAATAAAATGTAATATATTTATTCATCGCACTTGAATACTATTATATTATTATATGTTGTTTCTTACAACCCTGTGTGCTACTTATGCTGTATGCTTGTTTACTTGTAAAAATTATGTCTAGCCCCATGAGCTAGGTAAGGTTCTGACTTTCGTACTGACTAACATTTTTCACATGCATGCATTTTTTGTGAAATTAACTAAAAGTTAGGATAATATTACGAAAAATTAACAAAGACCGTTAATAAATACGTCATCAAACGTTTTGAAACGTACAAAGCTGTGCATATATTTACCGTGTTCTAATGGGCAATGATCCAAAACATGATACAAATTTAGCATACAAATCCAACAAAAACGAATATCCGGATCACAATATATTGTTGCAATTGTATGTTAAATTTTTGTCCGGGTGTGGATCATTCTCTATCCGAAAACTTCCAAGTGCCTCTATTATAATATACAGTGGCTCACAGCTTATTTCATACAGTACTCAATTTTATATTCAATTCGAATTGGTATGTAAACAAAATTATATAGCAAAAATTTGTAAATGCAATTTCCAAGCCACATTTCCAACTTACAAATTACATAAAACAGGTAGTATATATCTCTAAGCATTTCCGTTGCAGCGGGAATTCGTAGCTATGACACGAAATTGCAGGTCCCAGCTTATTTGATACAGGCATTTCTGCTTCGTATAAAGAAAAACTGACGCGAGTCCTTAACTGTAGTTCGATGTCTGTGTCTTCAGTAACCTATGGGATTACTGTCAAATAGTTTTTTATTGATTCGTAAGAAATCAAATGAATAGAAAGTGAGTTGTTACAAAAATGGGTCGTCGTACAACAATAGATCAATGCGAATTAGTATTGCACCATTACAAAAATGGTCAATCTGTGCGAAAAATTGGTGAAACAGTTAAGCTTAGTGCCTCGACCGTGCAACATATAATAGAACGTTTTATACATGAAAATCGAGTGGAAAATAAGGGCAGAACTGCCTCAAATAAAATTTTTAGTGACTCAGATGAGCGTTATATTCTGCGAAAAGGGAAGATAAATCCCTAATTATCGGTTCCAAGGTTAGCTGTAGATGTCCAGCAGAAATTGGGAAAAACATGCAGTGCTGAAACCTGATCCGACGCGTGCTTTGTGAACATGAATTTAACCGCCGAGTTGCTCGTAAGAAGCCTTTTATAAGCAAAAAAAAAATGAAGCGATTGGAGCATGTTTGCAAACCCCAGAAGTTTGGAACTCCCTAATTTTCTCTGACGGGTCTAAATTCAATATTTTTGGCTCCGACGGCATGTCTTACGTTTGGCGAAAGAAGAATACAGAGCTTAATAAGAAGAACCTTAGAGCTACTGTAAAACATGGTGGGGGTAGCGGAATGGTTTGGGGATGTATGTCCGCTACCGGTGTAGGCAACTTAGTTTTAATTGAAGGAACAATGGAAAAAACCATGTACCTTGATATCCTTAAAAATAATTTGCTCCAAAGTGCCGAGAAATTGGCTATTGACCGTCAATTCCGGTTTTATCAAGATAATGATCCAAAACATAAGGTAGGAATCGTACAATCCTGGCTCATATGGAACTACCCCCATTTGATGACACCTCCGGCACAGTCTCCCGATATGAACGTGATTGAAAATTCGTGGTCCTTGTTAGACAAGAAAGTTCGAAGCCACACAATTTCGGGAAAAGAGGAATTGAAGAGGGTCCTACTAAAGGAATGGCAGAAAATTACCCCAGAAACCACACAAAAGCTCGTGAATTCAATGCAAACTAGAATCCAGGCTCTTCTTAAGGCAAAAGGCAATCACACAAAATACTAAATTTAATTCCTAGCTCTTGTAGTTTTAATTCCTTTTATTAACAATTTGTACTGTATCAAATAAGCTGTGATGTGGAAAATAGCAGTGTTTTAAGTTTTTTTAAATTTTTGTTAAACAATAACTTTGTTGAATGAATATATACCATTCTTTATACTTAATTTGTCACTCTATAATATGGCGTTTTAATTTTGCCAATATGATGTGCATCAAGTGCTTTGCAATAATATTGTGGCGATTATTCTCAAGCATGTACCATCCCTAAGTCAATAACACTCCCACCACTAGTTAACACAACCGAGATAACGATGGCTACGCTTATGCATGCAAGCGTATAACTAGGAAGAGGAAGAGAGATGGCGCGAGTGTTTGCGAATACGATGCAAAGAGGAGATGCCAATAAATAAACCGACCCTTCCAGAACACGAAAAGCGAACAACCAAGAAAGTTCTCGGTGCGTAGGCAAGCACCCTGTTGGACTATATAAGGCGGTGACCAAGCAAGACAGGTTGATCAGTTTATTTTCAAGCGTTCAATAGTGAACTACTGCGAAATTACCAACCTCTTAAATTTGTATTGTGTTTATTACTAGTAAATAAAACTAGCTATTAGTTACATTATCTGTGCGTGTGTTTATTCGACTTTATAGTGATCGAACCCAGGATTGATAATCAAGGAATCATCGAATTCGTCACAATTGGTGTCAGAAGCGGTATTGTTGAATAAATACCAGTGAATTTAAGGATAACAAGGACATGGCGAAGCTGAATGAATTAAAGATTCAGCAACTCAAAAATGAGTTGGAACAACGGGGACTGAACACTACAGGCAATAATTCAGAGTTACAGTCACGATTGCGAGAGGCTATGGAAGCAGAAGGAATCGACGTTGATGATCATGTTTTTCATCTTGTGGAGGAGGCACCGACAAAAATGGAAGAAAAAAAGGAGTATCCGAATCCAGTAGCAACCGTCGACACAAACATGATATTGGCTGTATTAACTCAGATGTCGACTAAAATGGAAGAACAGAAAACTTACATGGCATCTCAGCTAGAGGAACAGAAAACTTGCATGGCATCTCAGCTCGAAGAACAGAAAACTTGCATGGCATCTCAGTTGGAAGAACAGAAGACTTGCATGGCATCTCAGATTTCAGCTCAACTAGATGAAACGAATGCATACATGAGATCTCAAATGGAAGAACAGAAGGCATATATCTCATCGCAGTTGGAAGAACAGGAAGCAAAGGTGTCATCGAAACTAGAAGTGCAAGATGCAAAAATTGCACATTTGCAGGATAAAATCGATGCTGAGGTTGATGCATTGAGAGATCGTATCCAGGAATTGCAACTAAATCGTCCATCTGCTTTAGCGAATACGCCCAAGGTAAAATCACCTTCCTTTGATGGTTCTGTTCCATTCCAGGTATTTAAGCTGCAATTTGAGAAGACGGCTGCGGTGAATAATTGGTGCACTGAAGATAAAGTTGCAGCACTATTCGTGGCATTGAAGGGACCTGCAGCAGAAATCTTACAGACTATTCCCGAGTCCGAAAGGAACAGTTATGATGCATTGATGGGTGCGGTTGAGAGACGCTATGGTAGCGAATATCGAAAGCAGATATACCAAATAGAGCTACAGAATCGATCCCAGAAACCTAATGAGACTTTGCAGGAATTTGCATCGGACATCGAGAGGTTGGCCCATCTAGCAAATGCGGACGCACCCGTGGAGTACACTGAGAGGGTTAAAATCCAAAGTTTTATAAATGGAATACGCGATGTAGAGACGAAGCGGGCCACATATGCAAACCCCAAACGGGCATTCTCTGAAACGGTATCGCATGCTCTGACGCAGGAAACAGCTTCGCTTTTGAGTAAACCTGCATACAAGGCTCATCGCGTAGAAGTGGACACTCCGGCTTGGGTAGACAAAATTTTGGAAGCGTTGAACGGAGTACAGAAAAAAAGTGATGGTGCCATTAAATGCTTTAAGTGCGGAAACCAGCAATTCAGGTGGACGAAAACGCAAAGCTGAAGGAGATGAGCAAACCTCCCAACCAAATCAGTCGTTAAACTAAATCGAGCCAGCCGAAAGGGGCGTGGACTGGCTCCCGCAACTGAATGCCCCATAATCTCTGTCTCACAGATCGGAAGGAAAGCTAGTAATGTTACTGTTGTTGCATATGTGGATGGAAAAGAGCACTTACTAACTGTGGATACAGGCGCATCGCATTCCATAATTCGATCTGATTTAGTCAACAAGGAGGTGAGACCATTGCATGGAGCAAAGTTACGTACGGCCACTGGTGAGGACACCCATGTCCTAGGAGAAGTAACATGTGAAATCGTAATTGGGAACGTGGCCGTTCTACACAGTTTTATAGTAGCAGATATTGTTGACGAAATCATAGTTGGTGTGGACTTCTTAAGCGAGCAAGGCATCAAGATCGACATGCAAAACAGGATTATGAATTACCAGAACATGGATGTGCCATTAAATTATGGTTACGAAAACAAATACGTTAGTAAGCGAGTGCTTGTGGAGGAGAGCCAACAAATTCCACCGAAGTCGGAAGCAATCATATGGGCAAAGATTGATGGAGATTATGGGACAAACAAATTGTGGGTTGTCGAGGCAGCAAACAAATCAAGGACGAACATATTAGTAGGAAAAACCCTGGCCATGACAAAACAAGATGGGCATGTACCGGTAAGAGTACTTAATGAGTTCAAATCGCCTATTAAACTTTCTAAAGGAGCAATATTGGGACAATGCCAAGAGGTCGAGGTAGTTATCAATTGTGAACAGCTTCAGGAAAATGATTCTGCCATCAAGATTAATCTTTCAGATGATATCACGTCGTGGACGGCAGGCCTCGAAAAAGATCATCAGAAAAAGGCAAAGGAACTTCTATCAAAGTACTCGAGCATATTTGACAAGGATGGTTCTAAACCAGGTCGGACCAAAGTTGTGAAGCATCAAATTGATACTGGTGATGCAAGGCCCATCCGCCAAGCTCCTCGTAGTATTCCATTGGCCAAACGCCAAGTAGTAAGGGAAATTATACAGGAAATGAGTGACAGCGGCGTGATCGAACCATCAGCTAGTCCATGGAGCTCACCGGTAGTACTAGTGAAAAAGAAAGATGGACAAATGAGGTTCTGTGTGGATTACCGGAAATTGAACGACGTAACGAAGAAGGATAGTTATCCATTGCCAAGAATCGACGATACTCTGAACTCGTTATCTGGCACGAAATGGTTTTCCACACTGGATTTGAAAAGCGGCTACTGGCAAGTGGAGGTAAAGGATGAAGATAAAGAGAAGACGGCTTTCAGCGTTGGAGAAGGGCTTTGGCAATTTACGGTAATGCCCTTCGGGCTATGCAATGCTCCAGCTACTTTTGAGAGACTCATGGACCAGATACTAAAAGGTTTGCACTGGCAAACATGTTTGGTGTACCTCGACGGCATCATCGTGCTGGGAAAAAGCTTTGAGGAACACCTACAGAACTTGGAGGAAGTTTTCCAAAGAATAGCTGGTGCTGGTCTGAAACTAAGTCCCAAGAAGTGTTCCTTGTTTAAAAAGGAAGTAAGTTATTTGGGTCACAAAGTAACTATGGAGGGAATCTGCACTGCTAAGGAAAAGATCGAAGCCGTAAAAGATTGGCCAAGACCGAGAAATTTGCATGAGTTACGGAGCTTCCTGGGGCTGTGCACGTATTATCGGCGATTTGTACCAAGTTTTGCCAGCGTAGCTAGTCGTCTCCACGACCTTACAAGGAAGAATATGAGTTTTGAATGGAAGAAGGAACAGGAGGTGGCTTTTCAAACATTGAAGGAACGACTATGCGCTGCCCCGATGTTAGCATATCCAATTCCAGGTTCAAAGTTTATTCTGGATACAGATGCGAGTGGTTATGCTATAGGAGGTGTTTTGTCCCAGATTGTTGATGGACAGGAGAAGGTAGTTGCATACTATAGCCGAACAATTGGGAAGCCTGAAAGGAACTATTGTGTAACCCCGAGAGAACTGTTGGCATTGGTAGAGTGCGTTAAGCATTTCCACAAGTATCTCTATGGGCAGCGATTCCACGTCAGGACAGATCATGCAGCGTTGAAATGGCTCTTACAGTTCCGTAATCCGGAAGGTCAATTGGCACGGTGGATAGAGCGACTGCAAAATTATGACTTTTCCATAGAGCATCGCAAAGGTAGCACCCACGGAAATGCTGATGCAATGTCACGAAGACCATGTAACTTGGAATGCAAGCATTGTTCCAAAGCTGAGACCAAGGAAGACATTATAGATGTGCGGCTCATGACTATAACATCTTCGGACGAATGGGACATGGATCAATTAAGGAGGTGTCAGCACGAAGATCCAGATCTTAAACGTGTGATGCAAGGAATCGAACGAAACGAGCGACCATCAAGAGAGGAGATGTCAGCAGAAAGTCCTGTTGCCAAGTCATATTGGGCACAGTGGAATAGTTTGCAATTAGAATCCGGTTGTTTGCATCGAATATGGGAGAGTGAGGATGGTCAATGTGTTCGAAAGCTGATAGTCGTCCCAAGGAAGAAAATCCCTGATGTACTCAATGAATTACATAACGGTCCAAGCGGAGGTCACCTTGGAGTCACCAAGACCTTGGAGAAAGTCAAGCAAAGATTCTATTGGGTTGGTTGCCGTCAATCGGTCGCGGAGTGGATTGCCAACTGTGAAGTATGTATCAAAGCTAAAGGACCGAAATCAAGGAGCCATGGCCAAATGAAACAGTATAACTCAGGTGCGCCATTTGAGAGGATAGCCATGGATGTAGCTGGTCCATTTCCTACTAGCAAACTCGGAAACAAATATGTACTAGTGGTTATGGACTATTTCAGCAAATGGCCACAAGTGTACCCTATTCCAAATCAAGAGGCAGAAACAATAGCAGAGGTGTTTACTAACAATTGGGTAGCTCGGTTTGGTGCACCGATGGAGATACATTCTGACCAAGGCAGAAATTTCGAATCAGCTGTGTTCCAGGAAATGTGCAAGACATTGGGCATTCGGAAAACTCGAACAACTGCACTACATCCTCAGTCAGATGGCATGGTGGAACGATTCAATAGAACCTTGGAAGAGCACCTGAGGAAAGTAGTGGATAAGTTCCAGAAGGATTGGGATACTCACATCTCCTTATTCCTAATGGCATATCGCTCTGCAGTACATGAAACAACTGGTCAGACTCCTGCAAAGGTAATTTTCGGGAATGATCTTAGATTGCCAGCTGACTTGAAGTTTGGGATAAACGCTGATGCAGGAGTAAATGCTCGGAAATCTACTAGCGTATTGGAAGAAGAAATGAGAGAAATTCACGACCTTGTGAGACAACGGACTAAGATCATGAGCGATAAGATGAAGGCCAGGTACGACAAAGCAATAAGTTCGGAAGGTTTTATAGAAGGAGATTTAGTGCTGCTATACAACCCACAGCGTAAGAAAGGTTTGTCCCCAAAACTACAATGTAACTGGGAAGGCCCATACAAAGTCATAAAACGGATCAACGATGTGGTATATCGCATACAAACTATGGGAAGGCCAAGGAATAAGATGAAGGTGGTCCATTTGGAAAGGCTAGCTGCGTTTGGTTCCGGCAATGTGTCTGATCGGGACGATCAGACTTAGGTGGAGGGCAGTGTGGCGATTATTCTCAAGCATGTACCATCCCTAAGTCAATAACACTCCCACCACTAGTTAACACAACCGAGATAACGATGGCTACGCTTATGCATGCAAGCGTATAACTAGGAAGAGGAAGAGAGATGGCACGAGTGTTTGCGAATACGATGCAAAGAGGAGATGCCAATAAATAAACCGACCCTTCCAGAACACGAAAAGCGAACAACCAAGAAAGTTCTCGGTGCGTAGGCAAGCACCCTGTTGGACTATATAAGGCGGTGACCAAGCAAGACAGGTTGATCAGTTTATTTTCAAGCGTTCAATAGTGAACTACTGCGAAATTACCAACCTCTTAAATTTGTATTGTGTTTATTACTAGTAAATAAAACTAGCTATTAGTTACATTATCTGTGCGTGTGTTTATTCGACTTTATAGTGATCGAACCCAGGATTGATAATCAAGGAATCATCGAATTCGTCACAATATTTTCGTTTATGCTAGAGTTGTATAATACTATGCGGAATGGGGCTTTGATTCAGATAAAAAAAATACAGGGTTTGCCTTCAGATTCTTAGTCTTGGCTCCAATGGGCATCTTTGGATGCACCATTCGATCAGTTTGGATACATTGCGCCGGAACGCTTAAGCTGCACCACTACAAAACAAACTGTTTTGTTATTTTAATTTAGCATATAACCTTTAAAAAGTTTAGTGTGAATAAATACATTTGGAAACATTCCTTACATTACGTAGTCTGGACTTTACAATGTACATCAAATTTCCCACTGATATCGTTAAGTCAATTCAATGATCCAACGATACGAGATATCGAGGCGTATCGATAAATTCTGATAGCTCACATCACCCATCTTTGAAAATCATAGTTCGCCATCATTAAATTCGTGCGCGTTTTTTTTCGAAAAGTTAAAAAGTTGTTATTAGAGTGAAAAAAATACCTATTTTGTGAATATATCTTGGTAAAAATGTTAAAGAGTGTGGTATATAAGAGATATCGAGGCGTATCGATAAATTCTGATAGCTCACATCACCCATCTTTGAAAATCATAGTTCGCCATCATTAAATTCGTGCGCGTTTTTTTTCGAAAAGTTAAAAAGTTGTTATTAGAGTGAAAAAAATACCTATTTTGTGAATATATCTTGGTAAAAATGTTAAAGAGTGTGGTATATAAGTGTATAAAAAGGACTGCTCAAAAACTTTCCCTAATTCCATCAGCATGATAGTTCATGAGCATCGTCATCATAAAATCAACAAAAAATGGACTTTCATGGAAATTTTGCAACGAAAAGTTTTCAGCCTTTAGAGGTATCTATTGCCATGTGATTAGGCACATTTTAGACAATATGGATGTTTTGTGTACATTTAATTGCAAGAAGTCCTTCAAGAATGTTGGTGCATTTAAAATGCATGTGTTTAGGAAGCATAATTTCCAACAACGATATTTTTCGGCCGAAAATATGGAAAGCTGTTGTAAGGATATAGGACCTATGGAAACCTTTTCTGACAATGACTCAGATCAAAACTTATTAGCTCTTCAAAATGATTCTAAAAACTTCGAAAATGTTATAATAAAATTGAAATACAATTTCGGGGTATGCGACGCTACCATTGGCTTCTTGGTCTCTGAACTAAAAGAAATTTTAAAACAGTATGACTCCGTGATGCATGATAGTACTGATAAGCTTTGTGATCGATTGCAACTGTCTCACTATAAACAACTCTTTCTAAATCTACCGCCCTATGCGTCTCTTACTACCGACATTACTAAAATTGACTCAGATTTCAAAAGGAACAAATTCAGAAAAATAAATACATTTCGCCGAAAGAAATATGCATAGGTTTTAACCAATATTTATTTGCAACCGAGGTAAAATTTCTCACAACTGTTTTATAAATTTAATTTTTAAACCATTTTGTAATAATTTTAGATGGGAACAACACTCCAAACTGTATAACAAAATTTGTTAACTAACGCACGTACTGTAGCTTTTGTAGGTATGAATGATAATAAGATGTGGTCATAATTCACTTTTCAAATCTAATAAAGTTTAATATCACTTTTTAAGATGTGGTCATAATTCACTTTTTAAATCTAGTAAAGTTTAATATCACTTTTTGAAAACGATATCGATAAATAAAACCATTGCCTATACGTTTATAGAGAAGGAATGGTATCGCACTCATCTGGACAGAATATGCTACCTTATTTAAAGGAAATAATCCAGTACTATTTTGTATTTAATATAATATATCCACCAGAGATTTTACAATCTATGGAATTTTTCGTTCGCTATTTTTATAAATTTTACCCGAACTCGTCCAGAGGTTCAAAAAGACAACATGCAAAAAGTGAATAATTTCATAGCTAAAATTAGCAATTTTGAAATTTAAAGCCATAGGGCTGTGCTCAACAATATGACTAACATATTAATTAATTTATTTGTTTTAATAAATGTAATAATAATAATGAAACATAAGAATTTCTTTAAATAGTTAAATATCTATTTTTTATAAAGAACACTATAAGTGTTTAGGGTTAAAAAAACTTTTCAAGAAAAATACAAAAAAAAACACTAGAGATGTATGTGGTGCACCAATTTAATAAATGTTCAACACACACCAAATTCAATTAAAACTACTTATTTAACAATATAATGGTAGGTTTTAAAATTAAATTAAATTATTAAGATTTTTAAACAAATTAAAACACGCATTACATGCGAGCTTCCCTTCGTTACGGAATAATTTCATTTCATTTTGACAAATATTTCATTACAAAAAAAACAGGTTAGTATGATTACATAGTTTTATAAATGATACAGTGAAATTGAGTAAGGTACTTAATATCATATTCCCACATTCGGCTATCCTGACAAGGCATTCCACCCGAATGCTGGGTTCAATTTCTTCATATTTTTCGCTAAACTGTAGCTTCTACGTGACCCTTCAGAGTCGCCAACTTTTTCCACTGACAGATATACATAGATCTCTTTCATTTATTCGTAAGTCTGACAAAATCCGCATCTCTCACTGGAAAAAACCCCAACAGTGGTTATGGGCCCAGGCCATCGCGATCGGTGTGTGTTTTAAAACAAAAGCAACTAGAAAACGTGTGCGGTTTAAAACAACAAGAGCGCGTGCGCGAAACATTTAAAAATAGTACATTTGTGTAAATTCATATCAAAATGAATTTGTCTCATCAAATAGAGAAGCTTGGTGACGACAACTATGACGTGTGGTGCATGACCATGCGCAGTAGGGTGGAGTGATGACATGAAAATTTTTTTTTTCTTTTTTTCGTAACGGAATAGCAATTAAAAGTTGCTTTTATAGGAGTTAACAACAATCCCAGAATATTATGTTTATATGATGATTTTAACTGCCAAAAAGTCGTTTAAACTATTACCATATGAATTTGGTAAACTTCAATTTATTTTATAATATGAAACGATTAGTAAAGTTTACTTGCAAATATTTTTGCACAAAGTTGTTTAAACCAAATCGTAATAAATTAATATAAATTCAACAAAAATTAACACAAGCTATCACTCACAATGAACCCTACCAACCATACGCAGATAAAAAAGTGGATAAAACAGAGGTCGCGCTATCCACAAATTAAGATAAAAAAATGGACAGTTTTGTATGGGCAGCGTGCAGATATTATCCAATTTCCCCATGTACATTTCGTGTACGTGTGACCTTGCATCACCCTCGCACACATTCATAAACGCCGTAAGAAAAAATATATCTACGCCGTTCTAAGTAAGAAAATTTCCCAAAGCAAAGGGTTGCAATTTTCGCAGGGTTGCCAGATCTGAAACATGGTATACCCAAAAAATACCCAAAGAAAAAGGCAAAAAGCCCAAAAAATCGCCTAAATTCAGAAATAAATATCCAAATAATTCAAGACAACTTCGGTTTTTAAATCTGTTTAATCAAAATAAGGATACATATTTGAAAAAAAAACGATATACAATTTTTTAAAAGTTATTATATGTAAATAAATACAAAATTAGTTATTTTTATTGAAATTTACAAAATACATGACATTCGTTCTGATCACATATATGTGTTTACAAAATTGAAAATATTTACAATACATTATTAAGCGATTTTAACGCAATTAGCATCAAATGAAAGGTAATTTAATAACGTTTCTTTTGATGCTAAACAACGATTGAATTTTAAGTTATATGTACAGGAAAATTTTATCTTTCTTACACTTTAAAAAAAGTCCATGGATTGTTTTCTTACTACACATATATGTTTACAAAATTCAGAAAATTTACAATCAATTATTTTGCGATTTTAACGCAATTAGCATCAAATGAAAGATAATTTAATAACCTTTCTTTTGATGCTAAACAGCTTTTGAATTTTAAGTTATTTTTACAGAAAAAACTTATCTTTCTTACACTTAAAAAAAGTCCATGGATTTTTTTCTTACTACACATATATGTTTACAAAATTCACAAAATTTACAATCAATTATTTTGCGATTTTAACGCCATTAGCATCAAATGAAAGGTAATTTAATAACCTTTCTTTTGATGCTAAACAACTATTGAATTTTAAGTTATTTTTACAGAAAAAACTTATCTTTCTTACACTTAAAAAAAGTCCATGGATTTTTTTCTTACTACACATATATGTTTACAAAATTCACAAAATTTACAATCAATTATTTTGCGATTTTAACGCAATTAGCATCAAATGAAAGGTAATTTAATAACCTTTCTTTTGATGCTAAACAACTATTGAATTTTAAGTTAGTTTTACAGAAAAAACTTATCTTTCTTACACTTAAAAAAAGTCCATGGATTTTTTTCTTACTACACATATATGTTTACAAAATTCACAAAATTTACAATCAATTATTTTGCGATTTTAACGCAATTAGCATCAAATGAAAGGTAATTTAATAACCTTTCTTTTGATGCTAAACAACTATTGAATTTTAAGTTATTTTTACAGAAAAAACTTATCTTTCTTACACTTAAAAAAAGTCCATGGATTTTTTTCTTACTACACATATATGTTTACAAAATTCACAATAAATTAATACTACACATATTAATATTTACAAGACATATTTTTAAATACAAATATTCGCCGGCTTCGCGTTTCCCAAAGAATGGATACCTGTAAAATACGAATAAATAATTAATTAATCACTCTAAGCAAAAATATGAAAAGCAGCACCTTACACTCTCTCAGTAATACGCCTTGGGCCAATACCTCACTACGTTCGGGCATCTGAAATTAAAATCGTGTTTCATTACATATATTTGAACTTATGTTTACTCGGGGTGCTGGCCGTTAAATAATTAAATTTTTAATTGACTTATTAATTAATTAAGAAATTAGCTGCAATTAAATCAATTCCTTAGATTAAGTTAATTGTAACTTTTAACAAATTAGATTCAAAATTGTTAATTTTAGAAGTTGCAACTAACAATTAATTGTTAATTTTTTAATTATAAATTGTTTTAACAATTACAATTTGCCCAACACGCCCTACAAACAAACGATTGTTCCGGCAATTTGGGATTTGGCTAGATATCATTTACTTAACAAGGTTAAAACAAATTGCTTAAGTTTGCATCATCGTACATAAGGACTGAACACTTAAAACCCTGATGCATATTCATGAAAGGTATAAAGCCTTCGACACAGCCGAAGACAGCGCTTTCTTTACAAGTTTTGGTAATTGTTTCCTTTAAGTGACAACTGCTAAAACACGCCCAAAAATGTCGGGAGGGGTATCAAAAGACGCGTTTTGACCTCGGTAACAATAATCTGGAAGCGGATTTTAAATTTTTTGTTTCAGTGAAAAGTTATTCGCAAAAATTACCCAGGTCCGATCCCAAATAGGGGTCTTGATCCAAGGTATTTATGTGCAGAACACCTTTGTGCGTAGGCGGCCTTCGGCCGCGCTTTAAAAAAATAACCCTTAGCCGGTCCAACACCGGCTACGCGGTTTACAGTATTTCTGCGCAGAACACACTTTTTGCACTTTTCGGTACACCCTAATCTGTGATTACAACAACCACATGAAAATTACAGAAAATTTTCAACTTTGGTTGCCAATATCTCTTCACTGAAACAAAAACTCGAAAATCCGCTTCCGGATTATTGTTACCGAGGTCAAAACCCGTCTTTTGATACTTTTCCCGATAGTTTCCGACGTGTTTTAGCAGTTGTCTCCTAAAGGAAACAATTACCAAGAATATTATTAGTTTGTCCATAAGTTAAGTAAAAACTTGGGTAATTGTTTCCTTTGGGAGAACACATCCGAAGTTATCGGGAAAGATATCAAAAGACGCGTTTGACCTCGGTAACAATAATCCGAAAGCGGATTTTCCAGTTTTTGTTGCAATGAGGAGATATTTGCAACCAAAGTTGAAAATTTTCTGTCATTTTCATGTGGTTGTTGTAATCACAGATTAGGGTGTACCGAAAAGTGCAAAGTGTGTTATGCGCAGAAATACTGTGGACCGCGTAGCCGGTGTTGGACCGGCTAAGGGTAATTTTTTTAAAGCGCGGCCGAAGGCCGCCTACGCACAAAGGTGTTCTGCACATAAATACCTTGGATCAAGCCCCCTATTTGGGATCGGACCTGGGTAATTTTTGCGAATAACTTTTCACTGAAACAAAAAATTTAAAATCCGCTTCCAGTTATTGTTACCGCGTTGTTTGATACCTCTGCCGATATTTTTGGACGTGTTTTAGCAGTTGTCTCCTAAAGGAAACAATTACCATATTCTTATCAATTATGTGTTCCCTATTTTTTAATGACCGCCTTGGCCACAACTATAATCAACAAATGCACAAGCGCATGTACATTTGTATATTGTGGTGACACCATAAATATATCCTGATCTTGGTCAGGTACACTAAACACACTTTGGCCAAAACCATAATCAACAAATGCACAAGCGCATGTACATTTGTATATTGCGGTGACACTATAACATTTTCTTGATCTTGATTGATACTTACCAGATTAAATATTCTTCCAAGAACGAATTTATTTGTTTTTATTTATTTTCATTTTTCCAAAAATTCACGCGAACTCTTCGAATTTCCTCTTCAAATGTCACCGAAAGTAAATTTTCTTTTCAGTTGAGTAATGAGCATCTTACTGTCTCATTCACACTCATTAAATTTTTTTACAACCCTGAAAAATATCCCAAAAACATGCGTTGGTGTTGGTATAAAGGAGAAAAAAATAGAGATGGTTTTTCATATCGATAAGAAATTGATAAAAACTGGATAGCCATGGTTGGTAGGGAAAGTTCGTCACTGCAACTAATGAACATATTATGCTAGATAGGGTGGTAAATTGAATTAGTATGCCATGAAAACTACTAGTAGGCTTTGAAATCAAATCGAATATCCTCAGCACATTGAAATCAATGTAAACACTAACAACAACCGCAAGTTAATCAAAGCTAGTGTATGTATGTATTATTTTTACTGACTGTTTTTTTTTTTCAAAACTTAATGGCGTTGCGGCACCTCAAAACATTCGATAAGGAAAATAATATTTTGCACACATATTTCTGGGGTAGAAAGGCAACTTTCTACGGGTCTGCCTAAAGCGATTTCAAAAAAAAAAAATTTTCACTCCACCCTAATGCGCAGTGTGCTAATAACAACAGATTTATGGAAAGTAATTACGCTGTAGTCAATTCTACTAGTTTTATACTAGTCAAACACTAGTTTGCCAAACCGGCTCAACTAGTTCGAGTTCTGTAATTTTTCCATATTAGCAACTACGAGTCAGTCTCTGCATCAGCAATATACCAGTTGACATACTAATCATCATAAACATCAATATCATACCATTCAAAATAATAGTTTGTGTGTATATTAGGATCATACCAGTTCACATACTAGTCAATACATACACCAGAGTCATACCAGCCGTCATATAAGTCAGCCTATGCATTAGTATCATACCAGTTACTGTACCACTTCATAGCAGGTTTGTTCATTTTTGGTTTAAAAATACACGAAAAATGAAAAATTACATTACAAACATTACGTTATTGAAATTTCAGTCAACAGATATAAAATATATGTCATCAGATAAAAATATAGTCGCTTTTCATAGCAATTTTACCCTTGGAAAGCATTTCCAAAAAAGTAATTTTCTTCTTTTTTAATATTATTCTTGTTTAATTGAATTTTATAATTGATTTCACAGGGATAAATCTTTAAATTTTCTTTAAACACTTTATGTAAAATTTTTAAATTTAAATATTAATCTCATATAGAATTTAATGCATACTTGCCAAGATATCTTTACATAAAATTAAGGAAGATTAGCTTTTTATGGTGAAAATGTTAAGTTTTGGAGTTCTTTGAAGATAACTCGCTTATGAAATTCTAGTACATAATGTGAAAGTTCTTAGTAACTAGATTGTTTAAAAAGTGCTATTTTAACCACCTTGTTATTGTATGTGCCTCTGCTCGCTAATTTCGTTGTTGCAGCTTTTAAAGAAATTCATTGTTATTTTATTTATGAAAACTTCATTTCACAATCACAATAAATCAACCACGAAAAATAACAGGAATTAAATATTTGTTTTGAGAATTTTTTCAAAACTTTTTTATTAGAAAAAGTTTACTAAAATTTTTCCAAAACGAAATGCTATTTACAATTGATTGGACAAATGATCGTTTCGTTTTCACTTTTCTTCGTGGTTTCATTTGAACATTTCTTATTCGATGGTGCTTCGCTGCTGCCCCTCTATTGCAGTAGCGACATCTCAAAAAATAAGGGTTATTTTGTTGACATGCACGTGGGTACATGATCTACAACACAAATGTTATATTTGAACCACGAAGTTCTCAAAAGTATTATAATTTCACTATAAAAGCTAGTATTTACAAGAAAGTTTTATATATATTTTAATTAAATGAATGTTTAAAAACTCAAAATATTAGTTGAACAGAAAGTTAAAATGTAAGACGGCGTTGTTATGTATCTCGTGTACATTAAAGTGTTTGAAGAAACATTAAATAAATTGGCCGAGTTAGACATAAAAATGAACTATGAACCTAAAGTTATAATGTTTCTGTCTAGCTTACCAAATTCTTGGGAAAATTTTGTAGTCGCAATTGAGACACGCGACAACTTGCCATTATTTGAAACAGTTAAATTGAAGTTTCTAGAAGAAGGTTCGCGCAAAGCAGAAATAACTGAACGTGAAAATTCAAGTGCTTTTATGTGAAAAGACAGGGCATCGCGCAATTGGATGTCGTAAGAGAGGGGCAGCGCAACAACAATGTAAACAAGAATATCAAACAAATTGTGTTTTACATATGAGTGTTGCTGAGCAAAGCAAAAATACATGGTGTATTGACAGTGGTGCAACAACACATATGTGCTGTAACAAAGACAAATTCGTATCGTTTGTTGAGAAAAAATCATCGGTTAAATTAGCAGCCGACAAATACATTGATAGTTTAGGTATCGGCACGGTAATAATAAAAGTAAACAATGAAAATATTGAAATGCGTGACGTTTTATATGTACCTACGTTGCAAATGAATTTTGTGTCGGTGGGCAAAGCAGCTCAAAACAAAAATTGTATTGTGTTTAGTGATAAACATATAAAGACAAAAAAGGGCAAAGTAGTGTTCAGCGCAACGCAAGAAGGGAATTTGTATTTGTATAGGGACAATTCCAAGCACAGTGCGGTGAATATGGTAATCTATTCAAATGGAAAAATATGGCATGAAAGATATGGACATTTAAATTTTAGAAGTTTGAAAATGCTTAGTGAGAAAAAACTAGTTCATAGACATAAATATGAACTGTGACACGTGCAATCAATCAAAAATTTGTGCCTTACCATTTCCAAGTAAAGCAAAGAGTGTATCGAAAAATGTACTGGAACTTGTACACAGTGATATTTGTAGGCCTTAGATAAAAATAGAAAAAGAAAGTTCAAGCCAAAAGGAAAAGAATATATTTTCGTGGGCTATTCTACAACAGCAAAAGCCTATCGGTTGTACGATCGAGAAAAACGTTCAGTAATAGAACGCAGAGACCTAAATTCGTAGAAGGTGGGTTCGAAACTGTAGTTAGTACAAAATGCGATAAATTAGATCGTAACGATGATTTCATGACAAACATTATTCGTCTTGAGTCGCATATATCTTCAAAAGAAGAGGTAGAAACGTCAATGAAAGCAGAACATGACGCCGTTCAAAGTAATGGGCTTGAATCTATAAGCGGAAATGCACAAAACATTCGTTCAATCCTGTAATATAAAAACTTTTTTGGACCATATCTTGGGTCTTTTTTGTACCGAAATGACTTTTTCGGTGAGCACTTTCTATTATTTCTCGCTTCATTATCGACGGTACCGCTATAAGTTCCTTGTTTGGATCCTTGTATAGAATGTCATACTTTAAAAAATAATCCTCATAATCTCTGCTCTCTAAAACCGTTCGAATAGCACGTACTCGTTCATCTGCTAGCATAGCTTCTCTTAGTCGATAACGTAATCTATTTCCTACTGTTAAACAAACAACGCGGCTTAAAGCATCGACATGTTTCATTTTAGGTCCTTTACACTGTTCAATTGTGTAGTCAAACTCCTGTAAAAACATTGCCCACCTTGAAACCCTCAATGGCACATCATCCTTTCTCATCGTCATTACAAGCGCATTGCAGTTCGTTGCTATCTTTATCTTGGCCCCTAAAACGTACACTCTCCACTTCTTTAGGGCTTCGATAATAGCTAGCACTTCTAATTCGTAAGTTCAGCGGGTGTTGTTTTCCTGCTCATGTACTGAACTGGGTGCAGCTGTCCGTCGTCTCGATCCTTTTGTAATAACACACCACCGTAACCGTATTTGCTTGCGTCTGTATGAACTTCAGTTAATGCTGAAGGATTATATATTTTTAATAGAGGAGCGCTTGTTAATGCGTATTTTAGTTGTTGAAATGAAAGAATTTGCTCATCGCCTAGACTAAATTTAACGTTTTTCTTCAAAATATCTGTTAAAGGCTTAGCTATCGTAGCATAGTGTGGAATGAAACGTCGAAAATACGATATAAGCCCCAGATAACGCTGAAGCGACTTCCTATCTTTTGGTAACGGAAAATTCTTAACAGATCAGATATTTTTATAGTAAATTTTTCTATTATATACCCCAAAAAGTGTACGGTTCTATTCAAATACTGACATTTACTCCACTTAATCCTCAAACCGTGTGCTCCTGCAATCCCTAGCACCTTTTTCAACTTCAATATCCCTTCGCGCTCATCTTTCGCTGGAATTATAATGTCATCCATGTAGATGACTACCGTGCCATCTTGACCCAATTCACGAAATATCGCTGCAATAAATCTACAGAAAACTGCAGGCGAGTTCGAAATTCCAAACGGCACGACATTAAATTCGTATTGGCCATTATGTGTTATAAAATACGTATATTTCCTAGATTGAGTTTCCACTGGTACATGGAAAAATCCATCTCTTAGGTCAAGAGTAGTGAAAACCCTTGACTTTTCTAAACGTTGTAGAACGTCATCGATCAAAATCATCGGGAAATTTGTCACGCGTAATCTTCTCATTTAATCTCCTATAGTCACAGTAAAGCGTCTTTGTTCCATCTTTTTTCCCAGCAAGGACTATGGGAGATGCGAATTCAGATGAACTTTGTGGGATAATTCCCTCATCCAGCCAAACCTGAACTTGCTTTTCCGAAATTGGACATCTCCTTGGACGACTATACACAGGAATTTCGTCTTTTAAAATAATTTTCATTTCTACAGGAGAAACAGCACATTTCTTCGGAGTATAACCTTCGATTATATCTACTTCATATATATGACTTCATTCCTCTCAATTCCACTAAGATGCCCTAAATCAAAGTCTGGTTCTCTAACCTGTTCATCAGATAAAGTTGATATACAGACCTGTTGAAGTTCTTCTGAAAGCTCCCGAATGCTTTCACAGTTATTAGATTTCCGATCATCACTTGATCTAATCTCATCTCACTTCTCCCTCTCAACTGGGTTTACTCTCTTTTCAAATGAAGGTTCATGTGTTTTAACTTTCAACTGAAATAAAGGTCCTTCATTGCTTAAGAATATGTCGACTAATTTACTTAATCATTACCTAGAACTGCATTGTATGTCCTTTTCTTTTGCTACGTGAAAAGTTATCTCCAAATTTAAGTTATCAATTTTTACTTCTTTTGTAAAACTCCCTATTGTGGTTATCTGAGCGCCTCCGATGCCTGTAAATTTCCGAGTTTTGTTCATCAGCGCAATTTCCCCTAGTAACATAAGTGTATCATATCGTATAGCACTAATATCACTACCCGTATCAATTAGTGCAGACAAAGTAACGTTGTTTATGGTAAAATCTTTAAATACGGGATTGCCTGACTGGGTTAAAGTAATCACTTCATACCCAGACGTCATATGAACTCCATTCTTATCTTTTGCTGACACTTCTTTATTCTTTAACTCACCTTGTTTTTTCGTTTCACATTCATTAGCACGATGTCCAACCTTATTACACTTATAACATTTTAAACCCTTCAAACTACAATTTCTAGCAATATGCCCTTTAAAACATGAAACTCTTCTCCTTTACTTCCTGACTCTACTTTTCCTGCTTCTACATTGTGTTGGTTGCATTTAGAATATGTCGAGACCGATTAAGAGTCGTTGATCTTTTCATATACTCTAAGACGGTTCTTTAACTCTTCTCTTGTTTGCGCCTGACATAAAACAGATTTATTTTGCCATGAATCAGGAATACCCTGAACGGAATACTCCATAGTACTCTCTTCATCAAGATCTGTACCATTCCCTATCTCCAACGTTTTGTACAAATATTCTCGTAATGTCTTCTCGTCTTCGTAATGGCTTCTTTCGCCGACTTTGCAGCATCCTGTGTACATCGACGGCTGACATCTTTTTCACAAACTCCTTATCCAACGCAACCTTCAGTGTATTTCAATTACAAATGCTTGATTGAGCTCTAGCAATTGCCTTGGCATCCCCTTTCAATAATTGCTTTGCATAAACATATTTTTGTAGTTCATTCCACTGTAAAGTAAATGCATTATCTTCAAAATCTTTCATCCATTGTCCTACATCTGGATACCCTACGCCAGTGAAATGTACCATAGAATCTTCTATATTCCTTTAAGTAAAATGCGATGGCGGTGCGGTTGGTACTCGTTGGGCGACTCCTGCCACGTCCTCATGCACAGAAAGATTATGCTCGTTGTCGGATGCCTCATCAGACAAACCAAAATGTTCTAAAAGTCTTTCCTGCAATTGCGCTTTTCGCCCTACCGTACTTAACCCGAATTCGGTTAGTTTATCTTTTAAGCCCTCCACTGATAGAGTCAATACATTTCGCGCATCCATTTTAGAAGTAATGTAATATTACAGATGTTATATTAAATATGTGTAGATAAAATTTCTAAATTGATAAATATAAGCAAAACATACAGCCAAAAACAATTACCTATGAATTTGTACAATGTAGTTCTGATTTTTCAGTTTGCCACTATTGAATACAAATTTAATTTCTAATTTGAATTTTCGTTTGAAAAAATAAAATAATAATTGCGCTTGCTACACAATTTTTGTTCAGAATATTTTTTTCAAACCCACTAGTGCGTATACGTAATTTTTTTTAGTCATGAAATATTTAAAAAATTACCATCACAATTTTTTGTTTGCTCTTACGTTTTTATATGAAAACACAAATCTAGGGATCTACTAACTGCAACACACAGCTTAAGCAATCATTACACACACTTCTCAATTGGGATTTCAAAATATATATTCCTAATGCACTTATAGGTACAATCAAATTATTATTTTTCCTTCTGAACGGCTTTTGTTAAAAAGAATGCATACTGCATTCCACGAAGTTGATTGTTTTTCAATGCTGCTCGTTTGCTGACAATTTTCTGATCATTTTGTGTGAAGTTATACGCACAGTGTAACAGTGAGCCAAGTAGCCAAAATAAAAAAAGTAAACATGCTTTTACATGTTAAATGTTGTTTATATGTTTTATCATGTTTGTTTTCTTAATAAATGAATGCGCACTTTTATATGCTTCAAAAAAAGTAAGTATTATGACACTAAAATAGTGTGATTTATGTGTAAAACTAAACATAAATATGTAATTTTTTACACAATTTAAGAGTAAATTTAAATGACAGAAAAATTATTGCGTTGTGAAATTACAACGTTTTGGTGTAAAGTTCAACAAAACCTGCTTAAAATATGACTCGATTGGTGCTTAAATTTAAAGCTTGTTTGAGTAGATTTTACACTTTTATTGTTTAAACTTAAAAAGCTTATTTGTTGGATTTTTTAGGGTGCGATTTTACGAATAATAAGGTAGGTAAAAAGTAACTTACCTTTTACGATGCAAAATTACTCAAAAATTTCTAAGAGTGTATTGCTTGTATTTGTTGGTCTTATTTTTTCCCTTAAAAATTAAAATTAATAATTGAATAATGATTATCATAAGCTAGCCTTAAGCTCGTAAAACAAAAAAAAAGCTGAAATAGTTACCGGCGAATAGTCCGGGAAAGAAGTACATATGTCCAGAATTGCACTTATCCAAGGGGCAACTAGGGTGTACCATGCAACGGCATCAACGGGCCAGTATTTGCCATGACTGTGCACAAAGCTCATCGACAAAGTTTTGAGTTTGTTGATGTGGAGCTAAATGCATCGGTGTTCATGGATCGTATGTGGCGTTTTTAGGAGTTAAGCGACCACCTCTATTAAAAGTAATGCCTCCCAAATAAAATCGGAGCCGTACTCGGAATATGATATGGAAGGAAGTGTTTGCTTAGATTTCATATGTATTAAATATAAAAAGTTATCCATAGTTCCATCTTGAAAAATAAAGCAGGAATCGACAATTTTTGGTCGATATATCGAGAACTAAACGACAAACATACTCATGTGACCCTATTCTTTCTCGATTTTCCTTTTTTCATAACAACTTACATTCTCTACTCATACAATTCAGCAAGCAATCTTCAAAATACTTGTCGAAAATATAGGGAAAAGTTTTTTGAGCAGCCATCAAACTTTGTTACCAATCAAAAAATATTAAACATTTTTCTATTTCCACGTAAGCTCTATTTTTGAAAAGCTGCACTGATTGTTATTAATATTACGTATACAAACCAACATAATATCTTTACTGATGAGTATCTAAAGCAAACTAAGAGTTATGACAAATTAAAATTGTATATAGCCTAGGGGCATGGCATTGCACACTTTTCCAAAAACTATTTATAGGCTTTGTCGTAACCAGTGAACTCCTGAACCTCTTGTGAAAGTTTCATAGGGCTTGATAATTAACTTTGGATATGAATGAAAGACAAACACACAAAAATAAAATTATGTAAATCTTGACTAAAAGACACATATGTTATGTCATTATAAACTTTGTAAACTATATATAGCCTATGCTGTACCCAGCGAATACAAGAATATACTGTGAAAATTTGGCTACGTAATATCGGTTAAGTACTTTGGACGCCCATAAAAGACACACATTTATTTTTATTTATAACAGCCGATTTAAACGATTCAAGTATTGAAGTCAAGTCTGCGGAGGGGAGAATATACAGATTTCACTAATATCGGTTGAGTACTTCGGACGCCTATAAAATACTCACATTAATTTTTTTTTGTAAGAGCCGATTTTAAATATTCAAGAATTAAATTCAAATCTGCGAGGGGGAGAGTGCAAGTACCTTCGTACCGTCAAGTCGCTTCAAGCTTTCTCTCTATCACGTTTTCTCTTGTACGTATGCCGATTTTTGTTTCACAATTGCTTTCAAGAAAAACTTCCACATGTAAATGCGAATAGAAACACACAAAATAAAACGCAAGCAGAATTGAATTCAGCAATTTCCTCGTGCAAAGTGGCTCTAAGATGGCCACATTTTGAAGAGGATCGTAGATATATTAAATAGGCAATAACTTTGCGTAAATAGCTTTACATCATTTATATTTCACTTTTTAAGTTTCCGTAAACAAAGAAATCCAAAAAATAAAAATTTTCGAAAATGGGCGTGGCCACGCCCCTTTAATAGTGGACTATTCCATAAAACTTTTTATGCCATAACTCCGCCAAAAATTTATGTGTTGAAACGAAATTTCGTGATAATGTTCTATATATAAAGGTAACTGTTTGCTGTAAAAATGGGCGAAATCGGTTAATGTTAAATCGGTTTTTTAATTTAAAATCGATATTTCTACAACTAAGCAAGTTATATCAATCAGATTTTGTACACATAATAAGCTTTTTAAGAAAAACTTGACCGGAAACAAATTTGGTCAATTTTGAAGAAGTAGGCGTGGCACCGCCCACTTTTCAACATAAAATTTCTGCTATTTTCAGAAGCAATCGCTTATAATTCAATATTGATATTTCACTGAAAATTGGTTAGCTGCTTCTCAGTAGTATGTATTATAATCCTGCCATGTACGCCCCTGCTGGTTAGGGGTTTAGAATATGCTCTAGGTAGGCATATCGGTCGTAAGAGGCGACTAATATGCACAAAGGTAATGACCTGCAACTCAATGGTTGATCTACGGATATGATGCCTCTCACCTCTCATTACCCATCTTATCTTTCCTTACGGAAGGAGGGGTGACATGACGTAGAGGGTTTCACTGGTCATAAATCGCTATCCCGACAGTCGGGTAGTACCGCAAGGGAGTACCGGAGCGTACCGGGTTCAAATCCGGCCAAGGGCTGTTAATTCGACAACATTCCCAAAAACCTTCGGGGAGTGTTTTTGTCTTTCCCACAGCAACCACAACAACATACTCCTGCCAAAAATTACCGAAATATGAAAACACACAAGTAAAATATTCTGGGACGTAGTTAATAGCCCAATGCAATAGCGAAGTTATATATCTTTTTTGATTTTCATACCTTTCATAAACATGAAATGTATGTAAGTATGAGAAGAAAAGTTCACTAAAATGATCAGCACGATGAGCGGAGTCGATTTAGCCATGTCCGTCTCTCCCTCCGTCTATATGTCTGTCGGTCTATCTATTTGAACGCAAACTAGTCTCTCAGTTTTACAAAAGAATGCTGAAATTCGTTGTTTCCTTTCGCCATTTTATAATATACTAGCAAACCCGGTAGACGTTGTTTTGACGTTTTGATATATAGAACACATCTATATATAAAATTTCATTCACTTGAACCAAATAAACTCCTAACAATACCGAACTGCAGCTTTATATGACCTGGGGGATTTTCCAAAAGCTATATACAGACTGTGGCGTGCCCAGCGAACTCCTGAACTTATCGTGAAACTTCAAGAGCAAAACAAAACACAAAATATGTGGGCGTGACACCGCCCACTTTTGAAAAATTATGTAGATATTGACTAAGTGACACATACGAGGTGTGTTCAAAAAGTATCGCGAATTTTGAATTTTCGCTGGTTACGTATATTCGAATTTCGAATATTTTATGGCGTTATGTTGGTACTCATGTCTCTCAGTTATGCCGACAAGCTCGGCCATTCTGAATGTTCAGTTAATTGTTGACAGCTGCTCTGCTTGCACGTGTTTTGGATCGTGTTCGATTTTTACGCGAAATTCGTACCAAAATTGCTCAATTGTGACCAAAAACAGCATCGCAAATTTGCTCCAGAGGGTCATAACTGGTGACGAATCGTGGGTTTATGGTTATGACGTGGAAACCAAAGCTCAATCATCTCAATGGAAGCTGCCGCACGAACCAAGACCGAAAAAAGCGCGCCAAGTTCGGTCGAATGTGAAAGTTTTGCTGACAGTTTTCTTCGATTGCAGGGGCGTGGTGCATCATGAGTTCTTGCCACAGGGAAGAACGGTCAATAAGGAATATTACCTGCAAGTTATGCGCAATTTGCGCGAAGCAATCCGCCAGAAACGCCCGGATTTGTGGAAGAACAAAAATTGGCTTTTGCACCACGATAACGCCCCTGCTCACGCATCGTTGCTTGTGCGCGACTTTTTGGCCAAAAACAACACACTAATGATGCCGCAGCCACCGTATTCCCCAGATCTGGCCCCCTGTGACTTTTTCTTGTTCCCTAAACTGAAGAGGCCCATGAAAGGACGACGTTACGCTTCTCTTGACGAGATAAAGACGGCATCGAAGGCGGAGCTGAACAAGATACAAAAAAATGATTTTTTGAAGTGCTTCGAAGATTGGAAAACCCGTTGGCACAAGTGTATAATATCTCATGGGGATTACTTTGAAGGGGACAAAATAGATATTCATGAATAAATAAATAATTTTTGAAAAAACACAAAATTCGCGATACTTTTTGAACACACCTCGTATATCCAAATTTCATTAATTTAGACCAAAAAACTTCGGAATTATGACGAATTGAAACTTTATATAGCCTGGGGGAGTGGCTCCGCCTACTTTTCCATTACTATATATTGTCTATGCTGTACCCAGTGAACCCAGGTATATATTGTGAAAATTTCATAAAGATCGGTTGAGTTCTTTCGTGCCTATAAAAGACACCCTTTTTATACCTTTCGTGAACATAAAATGGTATACTAACTTTCGTCCGATGTTTGTACCGTTTAGAAATATAAGAGATAGACCCACCATTCTTTCTTCTTCTTTAATGGTCACCTAACCGCCCGGGCGATTTTGACCGTCCAACATAGCTCGCCAGTCGTTTCTGCGTTGCGCCAACTGGCGCCAATTGGAAACACCGCGGGATCGCAAATCGGTCTCCACTTGGTCCTTCCATCGGAGTGGTGGTCTCCCTCTTCCTCTGCTTCCACCGGCGGGTGCCGATAAGAATACCTTCTGGGCTGGAGCATCTTCGCTTATTCGCACTACGTGGCCTAGCCAGCGAAACCGCTGTGTTTTAATTCGCTGAACTATGTCGGCGTCTGCGTAAAGTTCATACAGCTCATCATTAAATCTTCTTCGCTACTCGTTGTCGCCAACGCGTAGAGGTCCGCAAATCTTTCTCGAATACTCCCAGAGCCGCCTCACTAGATGTTGTTAGTGTCCACGCTTCTGCACCATATAGCAGGACGGGTGCGATGAGTGACTTGTAGAGTGTTGTTTTTCATCGATAGAGGACTTTACTTTTCAATTGCCTACTCAGTCCGAAGTAGCATTTGTTTGTAAGAGAAATGCTTCGTCGGATTTCTAGGCTAACATTATTGTTCGTATTAATGCTGGTTCCCAGGTAAACAAAGTCCTTTACAATTTCGAAATTATTGCTGCCAACAGTGGCTTGCTTGCCAAGGCGCGAATGCGCTGACTCTTTGCATGATGACAGAAGGTACCTCGTTTTGCCCTCGTTCACCACCAATCCCATTTTCTCCGCTTCTTTTTCTAAGTTGGAGTAAGCAGAAGTTACGGCGCGGTTGTTAATAGACCCACCATTAAGTATACCAAATTGATCAGGACGATGAACTGAGTTGATACAGCCATGTCCGTCTGTCCGTCCGTCCGCCTGTTTGAACGCAAACTACTCCCTCAATTTTTGAGATATCTCGATGAAATTTGGCACACGGATGTATTTTCGTATTATATTAGACATTTGTCGGATCCGGTATAATCGGGTCACTATACCATATATCTCCCATACAACCGATCGTTCAAATAAGAGGATTATAACCATTTCTCCCTCATTTTTAAAGATTAAAACTTGAAACCTGGTGAGATATTTTCTTATGGATAGCAAAAGATTTCGTAAAAAATCACCCAGATCGGAGCTATATATAGTATATATCCCATACAACCAATCGTTCAGATAAGAGGATTATGGCCATTTATCCCTCATTTTGAAATATTAAAACTTGAAACTTGATGAGATATTTGCTTATAGATGGTAAAAGAAAATTAAATGTATTGCTGACAAAGTTTTAGAGAACTTTAAACAATGCGTATTTAAGTCTGCAGCTATTCGTGAAAGGTATAAAGCCTTCGGCACAGCCGAAGACAGCGCCGTCCTTACTTGTTTATATCTATTTTTGTTACGCACACAAGGCATAAACGAATCGAGATATATATTTATTAATGTATATCAAAACCTTCAGGATGAAAAGTAAAATATCCGTGCAAGTAGTTAATACCCCACTGCAAAAGCGAAGTTGTATATCTTTTTTGATATTCGTTCCTTTCATGAACATGAAATGTTTGTACCTATACTGGAATCATCAGGAGGATGAGCTGACTCGATGTAGCCATGCCTGTCTCTCGATACGTCTATCTGTCTCTCGATACGTCTATCTTAATGATTAAATCTCTGCAGAAAAGGCAAAATAGCGCGGTACACCGGGGTGGTGAAGCTGTGCAGCGCACGTTTAGCGAAGTTGCTAGACGTGCTGGCTCCATCACCCTGGGGGTAGTTGACAGGAGCAGGGAAGACGGGGCAATCTCCAGGGAGGAGTGGAGCTGGGTGGCCAACGCCATTTCTGAAGCCTATTTGACTGCCGTTGAAAGGTACCCTGGGCAGCAGCCATCCACAGAATACGTATATGGGATGGTATCACGGGCTTAGGCTTATGGAATGCGCTGACGAGCGGTCAGCGAGCTTTTGAAGGTGGCTTGTCTCGCTGGTTGGGAAGTTGTGACGGGGGCTAGGTCCGAGGCCGTGGACAGGAGGGACCTCCCTCTTCGACCAAGGGCTCGGGTGTGGTTACCTGCCCAACCATCGCAGCCAGAGAGAATTCTGAGGCAGTTGCGCTACTGCAACCAGAACCTTCCGACCCACAATTGGAGGGTTATCAGGGTTGAGGAACCCGAGGGACCCTGTCGGCAAGTGCGATTGCTACTAAACGCGGATTCCTTGGGTCCTCTCTCTGTGTCGGGGTGTTATCTCCTATGGTATCGAGCGTGTGGTTCTAAGAATCTACAACGCTGATGCCACGGGGATGAGGCCTCACCTCCGGGGATGGAACGGGAGGAAGACGAGCCTGCGGAGGGGTCGGTGGCCGTAAATGCGGTGCCCAACCCTGCAGCGTCGGACAGCATCAGCTCTGTTGGCATCCCGTCTGTGGCGGGATCGGTCAGCCTCCTACTCTGCCTGGAGGAAGGCGGGGTGGACGTTGTCCTTATCCAGGAGCCGTGGCTAAGCAGCAGCGGCAACAAAATATCTGGATTGAGGACTGATAAATTCAATTTATTTGTGCAGGGAACGACAGGTAGGCCAAGATCATGTGTACTGGTTAACAAAGATATTAAAGCCTTTCTGCTTTCCAATTTCAGTGAAGATGACGTAACGGCTGTGTGTCTGGAGGAAGGTAACAAGGGATCGTGGCTGGTCTCGGCCTACATGGCCCATGATGATACTTATGGGCCGCCTCCTCAAATCCTATGCAAGGGTACCGCTGAAGCAAAGCGAAGAGGCGTAGGGCTTATTGTCGGAACGGATGCGAACTCGCATCATTCACTGTGGGGGAGTTCGAATACGAGTTCAAGAGGTAAGTCACTATTTGCTTTTGATGAATAAAAGAAGTTATTTTGTAGAAAAGAGCAGTTTAGTTTTAATTAAAAGCAAAAGTAATGTTTTATACACGAGGCTGCTAGCACGTAGTAAAAAGAAAAAAAAGAAAGAATGAACAAGAGAGTATTTTGACAGGTTGAAGTATGTAGATAACCATAATAGTGTTGCCATGTAACTAAAATATACATTCTATTTCAACGCTCCCACTTTTTAGTTACATTTTGTATTTAAAATTCAGGAAAAATTGCAAATTGTACATATGGTATTTACATAACTTTCAAACCTAATTGATCTCTAAAATATAAAAATTTTATTTTTGGAAGTGCCTTTGTTAGGCCATCTGCCAGTTGGTTGATGGATGCAACATATTGCAGTACGAAAACTTGCTCCTCATACTTATCGCGTATGTAGTGGTAACGCACATCAATATGCTTTGTTCTTTTGTGAAATTCTGG
The DNA here is from genome assembly GCA_949987695.1 of Merzomyia westermanni. NCBI lineage: Eukaryota > Metazoa > Arthropoda > Insecta > Diptera > Tephritidae > Merzomyia > Merzomyia westermanni. The sequence goes on from OX465289.1 coordinate 114,170,363, forward strand.
GTTCTTTATTAGTCGAATGGCGCTCTGGTTGTCGACATGAAACATTACCTTTTCTGGACCACCAATACCGCACCAAAAACGTCTGAGCCACACCAGCTCTTTTACTGCACTAGAGGCAGCAATGTACTCGGCCTCTGTAGTAGACAAAGAGACACACTTCTGCCTTTCTGAGCACCAACTTATTACGCCATCTCCGACCATGAACACAAAACCTGATGTCGACTTTCGTGTGTTATGACGTCACCAGCGTAGTCTGCATCGCTGTAACCACGTAAGTCAGGGTCGCTATTGCTGTTGTAAAGGATACCCATACTTATTGTGCCATTGATATACCGTAGTATTCGCTTCACTGCTTTAACGTGCGCTGCAGTAGGGTTTTCAAGATATCGACTCACATTTGACACAGCAAAAGCTATATCCGGCCTTGTAGCGACCGTCAGATACATAAGGCTACCAACCGCCTCTTTGTATGGAAAATTTATAGGACCAGCATCATTTTTGCCAAAATCGCTCAAATTGGTGGAACAGTCAGCAGGTGTGTCTGCAAAAGAAGAATTTTGCATATTATACTGAGTAATTACCTTACTGGCATAATCCTTTTGGCAAATAAAAATAGATCCATCAGCATGGCGCTGAATTTCAAGTCCCAAAAAGAACTTCGCATCAAAAAATTTTACTTTAAGTTCTGTCTTTAGTTGTTTCATTAGCTCCGTAATAAGCTCAACATTTGTTGCTGCAACTAGACCATCATCAATGTATACAGCTAAAAACAAACAACCATCTTCAGTTTTACGCATGAAAACACATGGATCGTGCTTTGACATTTCGAGTCCAAAATGTTTTAGAAAATCTGTAAATTTCTTGTTAAAACACCGCGATGCTTGCTTCAGCCCGTACAAACTTTTCATCAGTTTGCATACACGGCCACTTCCGTCGTCATACCCCATTGGCTGCTGCATAAAAACTTCATCGCTCAAATCTCCATATAAAAATGCCGTCTTGATGTCAAATTGCATAAGTTGCATTTTACGAACTGCTGCCATGGCCAATATGCACCGAATCGACGTAAATCTCACCACCGGACTAAAAGTTTCTTCGTAGTCAACCCCATATTGTTGGGTGAAACCTTTCGCAACCAAACGAGCTTTATACCGGTCAACTTTTCCCTCAGAGTCTTGTTTCAGTTTGTACACCCACTTGTTATCAATTATTTTCTGATGTGCTGGTTTTTTCACCAATGCCCACGTTCCATTTTCTATTAATGAGTCGATTTCTTCATCCATTGCTTGCTGCCATTTTTCGCAATCATCCGACTGCATAGCCTCAACAAATGATTTCGGCTCCTCGTATATCATAATAGCCGCCGTATGTTGTGAAGTGGTTCTGCTTCGTAGACGACGAGCTATACAGCTTTTATCGTTGTCGTTTTTATTCACAGTGTCGTAAAATACTTCATCGTCAATAAGCTCATCATCTTTGTCTTGTGCTTCTTCCTCTTCTTTACACTTTTCACTGTCTTGCAAGATTTCAGTAGAAGGTTTTTGCGTTTCATATGTATGCGGTTTAATTGTTATTGTTTCCGGAAGAAACTGCACATCACACGACACTTGAATTTTTTTATGTTGTGGATTCCAAATCCTAAGTGCTGTGTGATTGTCGGTATAACCAACAAAAACTCCCTTCCATGATTTTGCGTCCAACTTTCGGCGCTTTTCTTTGGGTATGTGTACGTAGACCTCTTCACCAAAACTTCGAAAATGCTTGAACTTGGCAGACTGTCCATACCACGCCTCAAATGGTGTTTTTTGATTCACTGTGCTTGTTCCAGTCCTATTCAAAACATACACTGCCGTATTGACCGCCTCTGCCCAAAATCGAAGTTGCATTTCTTTTGCATAGAGCATTGTTCGCGCTAGTTCCATCACTGTTCGCATTTCTCTTTCCGCACCACCATTTTGCTGCGGGGTGTACGGCACCGTGCGCTCATGTTTGACTCCAAAATGGTTGAATATCTTAGCCATTTCGTCATTTACAAATTCACGTCCATTGTCTGTACGCACTCGCCTTATCTTTTGATGATCAATTTTCTCGGCTTGCATCAAAAATTTTTTCATAGCATCTGGCGCTTCTGACTTTTCTTTCATAAAGTACACGAAACGAAAATGCGAGTAATCATCTTTAATAAGCAAAAAATACCTAGCACCACCCACCGATTTTTCTTGCATTGGGCCACATACATCTGCGAAACAGAGTTCTCCACAGCTCTTTGATTCTGCTTCACGCGATTTAAAACTGCCTCTATGTTGCTTGCCTAGAATGCATCCCTCACATGTAAATTCCTCATCAATGAAATCCACATTGGCGCCCTTGAGAAATTGCCTAACATGTGTTGCATTCTGATGCGCCAATTTATCATGCCATGTACGCAAAGATAATTTGTCACTAGCCGCAATGTTTGTCATGCTAGGTTCTGTAACCTTGATCAGCATTTGAAAAAATTTTCCTTTTCGTACTCCCACAGCTACAGTACTTCCGTCTTTCCTAACGAACTTGCAGTTTGTGCTATCTGATAGAAAATTAAATCCACGATCTAGTGCTTTTGTTTGTGAAAACAAATTGTAGTGAATGTCCGGCACATACAGGACGTTTGACAAAACTTTCTGGACCCATTCTTTGCCGCTGAAAACTAAAACATTAATGTCACCTCTACCTGCTGCTTCAATAGAGCGCCCATCGCCAACTTTGACAATATCGTTGTACTGTTCAAATCTGACAAACCAATCCCGCCGATTGCTCATGTGATCAGTTGCTCCTGAATCGAGTACCCACGCCCTTTGTTTACCTTTTGCATATGATCCACACATCAACGCCTCGACATGTTTACTCTGACCATCACTTTTTGCCGATTTAACTATTTTCGGGCAATCTCGTTTAAAATGCTCTTTCGAACCACATTTGAAACATCCGCCTCTTGTTGTTGATTTGCTGCTTTTATTATGCTGCTTCTTTGTATTGAATCGGTTCTGATGCCTAGCTACAAATGCCTCAGACTTTACTTTTTCTTGGCTACCCAAACGAATTTCTTCAGCCATAAGTCTGCCTCTTAAATTGTTTAGATTCTGATCAGCTGACTGCACCGACTCCCAAGCGCTGTGAAAATGATTATATTCCGCCGGCAACGAAATTAACACTTTCGTCATAATCATTGAATCTGATATTGTTTCGCCTTGGTCACGAAGATGCTGTACAATTTCCATTAGCTTTGACAAAAAAGTCGCAATATCATCTTCTGGATCTTTCGCATAACTGTAATATTTCTGCAGCAAAAACAAAACGCTCGCTGTTGATGTTTGTTCGTATACACTTTTAAGTGTATCCCACATGCTCTTCGCAGTTGAACAGTTAAGAATTTGCAGTAACGGTTGTTTTCCCAATGCCGTACTTATTGTCCGGCGCGCTTGTGCATCAATTTTGCGCCAGTCTTTCTGCTCCCGCTCCCCTGTCTTAGGCAATAACGCTTCTCCGCTGACCACGCCATACATTTCACCGGCCTCCAAAATTTGCACCATTTGGAATTTCCATGTCAGCCACTGTGAGCTGTCTTGAAGCTTTTCAATTGTTATTTCGCTTTTCAAAGACATAACTTGTATTAAAAGAATTTAAGAGCAAAGACAAAAAACAAACCGCTACTATTCGCCTTTTGTATTTTTAATTAACAACTTAATTCAATCGCAGTGGAACCGTTCTGGGCCCATAACCTGATGAATAAAACAAGTTATTTTGTAGAAAAGAACAGTTTAGTTTTAATTAAAAGCAAAAGTAATGTTTTATACACGAGGCTGCTAGCACGTGGTAAAAAGAAAAAAAAGAAAGAATGAACAAGAGAGTATTTTGACAAGTTGAAGTATGTAGATAACTATAATAGTGTTGCCATGTAACTAAAATATACATTCTATTTCAACAGCTTTTATTCTAAATGAAGGGATATGTACTTGTAACAGGGGTAATGACCCCACGTTTGTAACCTCAGTTAGGGAGGAGGTCCTAGACCTCACTCTTGCTTCAGGAGACCTGTTTCCCCTTATATCCCAGGCCAGTCATCTCCCTGGATAAAAGCCAGCTTCTATGGGCCATTCAATCTTTTAAGCGCTACAAGTCACCCGGGCCTGATGGCATAACTCCTGTGCTACTACAGAGATCGCTGGGGATTTCTTGTCGCTGGCTGGCTCCCATCTACGCCAACTGTTTGAGGTTGGGCTATATCCCCTCTTCTTGGAATATGGTCAAGGTTACCGCTATTCCAAAGGCGGGGAGGTGCTCTCATGTATCTCCCAAGCACTTCAGGCCAATCTGTCTCTTCTCGTTTCTCTCAAAAACTCTGGAGCGCCTGATTGACCTGCATATACGCAGCATAGTCCCTAGGTAAAGTTTTTCGGCATCGCAACATGCTTACTGCAAAGGCAGATCAACTGAAACGGCGCTTCATTCCGCTGTAAAACTAATAGAGGGGTCTCTCCAGCACAAAGAGTTCGTGCTGGGGCCTTTCTGGATATCGAAGGAGCGTTCAATAATGTTTTGCCTTCTGCCATCGTACGGGGCTTAGCAAGTCTGGGAGTTGAACCAAGTTTGATAGAATTTATCAACCGATTACTTTGTGGCAGGATTGTCAGGGCGGAGTGGGGGGTTCTGTGGCTCAGAGAAGAGTGAGAAGGGGCACGGGGGTGTTCTTTCTCCACTTATCTGGGTCATAGTAGTCAACGACTTACTCCAGGGCCTCGAGCGTAGGGGCTGTCAAGTGATAGCCTATGCGGACGACCTAGAAATCGTCGTCAGGGGAAAGTTTCTTAGTACCTTAGTAGGGATGTTCTGCAAGGGTATCTGGGTATTGTGACAGAGTGGTCCGAATCCTGTGGTCTGGCTGTCAACCCGAGTAAAACGGAACTAGTCCTCTCGCCGAGAAGGTATAAGAATGATGGTTTTGTACTACCCTCTATTGGGTCAGGTATTTGGGATTAGCACGAAATTTAGGCTACCTGATCAATGTAGCGTTTTCCAAGCGGAGGTTACCGCCATCAAGGATGAGGTGGATGGGATGCTGTCCAGCGCATTCGCTGTCAAGGAGTTCAACATCTACTCCGACAGTCAAGCGACAATTAGGGCGCTGAGTGCAGGCAGCGTTCGATCGAGGACAGTGAGCGACTGTCTGGAATCGCTTGCGGTTGCGTCCAACTACTTCAAAATAAAAATTATTTGGGTGCCAGGCCACTGTGACATTCCCGCCAATTGCTATGCGGATCTCTTGGCCAGAGCGGGCACTCGTGAAACAGATATGGCTGCCTCCATGCGGTGCGGTTAAATATACTTGATAACCCGAGTTGCGTGAGCTGCATGGAGGATGACGAGGTGGAATTATCAAATCATTTCATGCTCAGTTGTCCAGCGTTTGCTAGGACCAGGCGCAGGTATCTCGGTTCGGATGTTCTTAGGTCTCCGGAAGACGTGTCGAAGATCGATGTGTGCCAAATCCGGAGCTTTATTGTCGCTACGCAGCGATTTGCTAAGCAATCTTAAGCTAGTGTCACCGCTCAAAATGTGGTATCACAATGGACCTTATAAGTGTCCAAGTGAGCTGCCCTCCTTGTGGGACAGCTACCACCTAACCTAACATATATAAAATTGAAACTCTGATTGCGTTATTTTTCAAAAAACTAAACTTTTGAATATAAAAATTTCACCGCGACACACCGCTCTGCTGACAAGAGTAAGTTAAAAAAAAATGGGCACAAAAGGTGTAATTGAGGTACTGTATGGGCCCATCCCAAGTGTCGAATTAAGTTTTCAGTAAAATGGCGGCCGCTTGTTTTCTCGAAATATCTCACTTTAACAGTTTTAGAGCTTCAAAAAGATACATTTGACCAAAAAATCTTTTCAAATGTAGGTTTTGTATGTTTTATGGTAGTTCTATTACTCACATAAATTGACAAAAAACCGCGCTTTTCAAAAAAATTTATTAAGCTACTACTGCTACAGGTGACATATAGTCATTTTCCACTCGGACCTCGCAGAATCGTATAAATTAGGTAAATTTTCGTTCAGTTTTTCATAAGTGCAATTTTCGTAGACTCAGATCATAATATTCTCCGAGCATCCAAAAGTTTAAATCCCCCCCGAAGACAGTCCCCTGCGCACGGCCCTGTATCCCCTTCCACAAAAATGATATCTTCATTTATTCATTAAAATATTTATCTATGTTTTCATTTATTTCTATACAAAATCAATTACTCATATTAAAATTGTTACATAAAAATTGTTGTTTTTTTATTGGTTTTTACGGTCTGTTAATTTTACATATTTTTGTAATTTTACGAGCTCAAGACCAGTTGATAAAATTTTTGCGCAATTATGTTTAATTTTGGGCCAATATCCAAATGTATTGTTCGCTGGGTTGGAGCTTTTTCGGCCGATATTGTTAAAAGAAAAACAAAAAGTTTTTACTTTTTTTTCTTACGCATTTCAACCCTTTCGCGACTTCCTCAGGGAGTCTATTTCAATTTTAAACAATGACCATAAAATACCATGACACTTGTTTAGTTCTTCTACTTGCGATTTTATAACTCGAATAGTGAATCGTGAGGTCTAGATACAAACATTGTATACAAACATATAGTATAATACATACATGATTTCCCAGTAGAAAAGCTGTCAAGCGTCAAGAAGGCACTACAAAACAGTTCTTAGCAAAAGCAAGTCACGTTTCCGCAGCTGTCCACACTTAGCGCTTCCTGTGCGCTTTTCGAGAAGCGAGGTTATAAGGTGTCAAGCACAAAAGCCTCCAAATGCGATAAGGCATATATAGAGGGCTGGAAGCGAGCTCCTTCTATAAACCATTCCTTGGGAATCGAAAAGGCAAAGCCTTGGAATTTTAACCATTTCATATAACGAATAATTAACGACTTCATCGAGATGGTAAGGCCCTTTAGACTCCGGATAAGAGGTCCTGTAAGAGATTCTTACTTCTTCCTTTTTCCACTGGGTTTTGTTTGAATGCCCTACCAATAACGATTTACAGACTAGGAACCATACAATATTTTTTGGTATGTAAAAAGTATGTGGCACGTCAGTGTTAACATTGAAAAATTGTATAAAATAATTGTGCCATGCCAAAAACTTTTCTTATGTCAGATAGTATTTTCTGAGCCTTGTTCTATAAATGTACCAAGATGGGGTCTCAAAACATTTCTTCCGGCGTGATTCGTGTTCAGTACAATTAAATCCTTAAGAAGAATTTTTTCAATAATTTCTATATTTCGAGGCTTTCTCCTCCATTAAAGGGAGTCTCCAGAGTCTCCTACGACGACGACTGTAAGATTATGGTTTCGGGCAAGGGTTTCTCCATTACCGATCTCTGTACAAGGATAGATTGTTATCTCCGAGTCCCTGTCTCCGACCAAATCATCGACGGCTACTTTCATAACGTCGTGGAATGCGCAGATGCGGCAAGAGTTCAAAGTCCACGTAGATGGAATAACTCTACTTATTGTCAATCATCCCAATATAGTGGGCGTGACGCTTGACAACGGCCTCACCTTCGCTAGTCATGCACCGCAGTTGCCTCAAAGGTACAGAGACGGAACGAAATCTTAGCCATTTGCCGACGGTACTTTGCTTGCTACATATAAGGCTATCTGCCTAGCTATTATTGATTACGCTGCACCCATTTGTTCGCGCAACCTTGCTCACACCAACCGAAGGACGTTGCAAGTCTGTCAAAACACCGCAATCAAAACTGCTACGGGATGTCTTTTTATGCCATCTGAGTCTCACCTCCGTCAATATTCGTGAGCACGTGGAACTGTCATCTTTGGACGAAGCTTCTCCTCCTGGAGATGTACGGAAACATCTCCGTAAGCACTATCCCTTTAATCTGCATAACCATAGGCGGGCTCTAAATGACACTCACACCGATTCGGGAAACATATTCCCCAGATCCCCGCCTGTGAGCCCCTTAATTGATGCGGTATGTCCTGTTATCATACTATATACAGTTGTGTTTAATATAATAATAGCGAAATTGTTGGAAAAGGAGATATAACTTGTCATAAATATACTGTATTGTAATTAATCAAATGTACTCGAATCATTTACAAAAGTATATACATATAAGCAAGTTCAAAGAAAATATTGTTCACTCAGTCAGGAAAAAATAATTTGAAATAATCATAAATAATTCGTTTTGTAAAAACTCTTTACAACTATTTACTTCAGTACGAACAATACTAAGAGGATTGCAATTGGTTATGGGCGATTTAAGGGTGAATTCTTTTGGTATAAGAGCGGTATCCACCTCGCAGGAAAGTAAAAACTCCATATAAAAAAACGCTCAAAAAATGCTCAAGAAAATTTCTTTGGAAAAATTTCTTGCGATGGTATCCAGTTCGCAAGAAATTTAATACCAAATTTGATTTTTACATAAATTTCGAATACGGCAACACAGGTTTTGACAAGAAATATATCAGGTGGCATATATTTTTGCAAAAAATTTCTAAGCGAAATCAACAAAGAAGTAAGTAAAGGAACGTGGTTTTTCTTTTTGTACAATAAAGAATTACTTTTTATTTCACTAATCGAAAATCCTGGTAAAACAATCAATTTTCAATTTTACAGTGTAGAAGAAGCGGGCGCTTATGGTAGAGGTGAAAGAGTGGCCCAGAATTTGGGATATTTCTGATCCACTCCACTCCAACAAAAATGCAGTGGATTGGGACCTAATAAAGCTTTGTACAAAGAAAAATATATAATAAATGTAAATTAATTTGATATGGTTTTTTCAGGAAGTGCAAACTGAAAATGATTGTTGTGTGATGCGGTAATGTTTTCCTATATTAAATTCAGATACAGAATAAATCACGGTATTTGTTTCCTTTAGGAGCCAACTTCTAAAACATGCCCAAAAATGTCGGCAGATGTGTTAAAAGAGAGAGCCGATTTTCGATTTTGTGTTTTGTACTTTTGATACCTCACCCGACATTTGGACGTGTTTTAGTCGTTGTCTCTTAAAGGAAACAAATACACATCGACTAGATAAGCACAATGATATGTGGCGTCAATTGGCGATGGTGGCACCAGATCCCAAACATAAGATTGAACAAATACGTGGACCGGAACTGAAAGCTAAGAATACTACAGACGAGCAGCAGAAAACAGCGGATGGAAAAGTGAAGAAAGTACTCAAGCAGCGCTTCAAAAAAAATACTACTCCACAACAAAAAAGCGTTGAAGCAACTATGCAGCAAATGCTATCACAACACTTTTGTAAACAACAGGAGGAGCAATTAATATTGCAACAACAATTTATACGGTACAAACAGGATATTTGAATAGTGACTATGGATGCATTACTTCTTTACATTTATTTTATTAGAATGTTTATTGATTTAAAAACATTTGAAGCATATTTATCTTAGGGGACGCCGAAAAGGGTCATTGAGAGAATATACAAAGCTATTTCTCTCTCTCTATGGCGCGATATACAACAGGTATATCATCATAAACCTCCTAAGAGATTTTTGCGCCAAGCTTCTCTTCCAATTTGAATTTTTCCCTACAAATTGGTGGGACCTACAGTTTTTTGCCGACTCCGAACGGCATCTACAAAGGAGACGAATTTTTGCTGAGAAGCCTGTCATGGCAGAAATACACTAGGAGAGTTTGCCAAAACACCCCTTTTATTAACAACTTGCTTAATATAATTGCAACTATCAAAGGGGTAGAGCGTGTAGTTTGGTTGAAAGAGAATTCGAACTATTAGGCTGGTCTCAAACGTGCCAGCCGTTGAGATAACTCATCTTGTTCTTGCGAAACTTGTGTCGATGAAGAAATTATTGAACTTTGTACACCACTGCGTAGTTCCATATTGAGCCCCAAGCTGCAAATAAAGCTAAACAGGTGCAGCAACTTATCCAGCTTCATCGCCCACTTGTTGTAGCAGATTGTCAACATCGCCTTGTGGCACAGATGTGGTAGATGTATCTGACATTGCGTTCTCCATAACCGAACTCTGTACATCCAAATCCTAATTGTGATTCGAATTTCTCCATAAGTGATGAGATTTTCTCTAAATGCATGTCTTTCATTGCGGCATCTATAGCTTTGACGACACCAGACATCGAGCCAGTGACCTTGCATATGGTTTACGGCTTGATTCGTCTGTCGTATAACATTCTGACCATGTACGAGGTGTGTTCAAAAAGTATCGCGAATTTTGAATTTTCGCTGGTTACGTATATTCGAATTTTTTGTGGCGTTATGTTGGTACTCATGTCTCTCACTTATGCCGACAAGCTCGGCCATTTTGAATGTTCAGTTAATTGTTGACAGCTGCTTTACTTGCACTTGTAAGGCAGCTGAAAGTAGGTGGAGCTGATTTGAAAGAAGAAGATATTCTGGCGCAGTTTTTTCTTACACTGTCTGATAAATTTGACCCAGTTGTGACTGCTTTGCAAAATTTATAAGGCTTAACATTCAGTGTTGTGAAAGAGAGGCTGTTCTTGGAAGAAATCATGCTGACATGGTACGAGATAAGAATTGTTTAGATAATATTAAGAAACTAGACCTTCCAGTGGTAATTTATGTGGCAAAATGTTCGCAGTGCTTAGAGGCTCATATCATTGTCATATTGTCAGTCAGTCAGAAAAAAACATTTTCAAATAAATTCAATTAATTCGTTTTGTAATAACTCTTTACAACTATTTCCCTGCATTGAATTCTACTAGTTTTATACTAGTCAAATACTAGTTTGCCAACCGGCTCAACTAGTTCGAGCTGTGTAATTTTTTCATGTTGGCAACTGGTATTTTTAACACGGCGATGCCCTAGAGATGGCAATTGTCCGCTTCTGCATTACCACCATACCAATTGGCATACTAGTCAGACTCTGCATCAGCAATATACCAGTTGACATACTAGTCAGTATATACATCAAAATCATACTATTCAACATACTAGTCCGTATATAAATAAGGATCATACCAGTTTACATACTAGTCAGTACATACACCGGTATCATACCAGCCGTTACACTAGGTAACCTATGCATCAGTATCATACCAATTACTGTACCACTTCATAGTAGGTTGCTTGATTTTTGGTTTAAAAAAACACGAAAATTGCAAAAATTACATGGCAAACCACTTTAACGAAAATTAAGTCATCATAAATAAAATATGTGTTTATCAAAATAAATATTACTTCACTATATTGAACAATTAAAGCAAATTTCAATAAAAGAATAGTCGCTATTCGTAGCAATTTCGCCCTTGGATAACATTTATAAAAAGTAATTTTCTTCTTTTTTAAATATCCCTTTTTTCAATGAATTTTATAATTGATTTCACAGGCAGAAATCCTAAAAATTTCTTGAAACATTTTATGGAAAATTTAAATATTAATCTCAGATAGAGTCTAATCCATACTTGTAAAAATATCCTTATATAAAATTAAGGAAATTCAAGGAAAGATTTGCTTTTTATGGAGAAAATTATAAGTTTCGGAGTGCTTTCCAAATAACCAAACAGATAACTCACATATGGAATTCTAGTACATAATGTGCAAGTTCTTAGTAACTAAATTTCTTTAAAAGTGCTATTTTTAACCACTTTGTTATTGTTTGTGTCTCTACTCTCCATTTTCGTTTTTGCAGCTCCTAAACGATTCCGTTATTCCCTGTTATTGTATTTATGAAACCTGCATTTCACAATCACAAAAAGTCAACCCTAAACATAAATAAAATTCACTATTTATTTTATGAATTTGCTAAAAACCTTCTCATCCTTCCACCTCACTGCTTGTGTTTTCAAATTATGGTCCACTGTTAAATCCTTGTTAAGTTCGACTAAACCTAACTACCAAATATCCAACACATTTGGTGATAAGCTCCAGGCGAAAACAAAGATATGCGCGAACGCTTTCTGTAGGCAATTTGTACTGCATCCTCCGGTTTACAAAGAAATCAGACGAGCTTCCAGGGAGGCGCACAAAAGAAAAAATAGTCAAGCGCCCATTGCCATCACCACCACAGAGGTTCGGGAGGCCATACGGGGGGTCTAAAGGTTCCAAATCGATCGGCCCCGACTGTATATCCATGCTGATGTTAAAAGATCTCGGAGAAGAGGTAGTAAGGCACCTCACAACTGTCTTCAATTTGTTCATGACCATCTTTGTCATACCAGAAAAATGGAGACAGGCAAAGGTGGTGCCACAACTAAAGCCTGACAAGCCAGCTAACGAGGGGGAAGCTTATCGACCGATATCGCTCCTCTCGCCAGTAGTGAAGACCTTGGAGAAAGTCCTGCTCCCTTACTACACCGCTAACCTGCGACTAGCCGAACATCAGCATGCATTCCGTAAAATGCATAGCACGACCACCGCGCTAAACGCCATTACCACTCAGATAGGTGTCGGTCTCAACCAAACTCGCCCAAATGACAGGACTGTACTGGTTGCACATGACCTGTTGAAAGCTTTCGAAACGGTCAATCATGCGCAACTTATTAATGCCCTGGAAGACTCAACTCTTCCCCCCTGTCTAAAGCGTTGGACCGCCAATTATCTGAGTGGTGGCAGTTTTCGGTTGAATTCAAAGGCGAACTATCAAAACCACGTATAATGAAACAAGGGTGGTGTCCTATACCCGCTTTTGTCTAATTATTACATAGCGAGGCTCACTGCCCACCAGAGGGTGTCTCGATCGTCTCCCACGCGGATGACTGTACGATTCTGGCGACGGGCCCCTCCGTAGGAGATCTGTGATCAAGAATAAACTCTTACCTCCCATCCTTGTCAGGTTTTTTCGCTGTACGAAATCTGACTTTGCCACCGGCCACGTCCTCGGCCACCTTATTTACGACGTGGACAGCGCAGGTGAACATAGAATTAGACGTCGACGGCATTAAGCTTCCGACTGTCACACATCCGAAAATCCTAGGGGTCACGTTTGATAACATGTTCAAGGGCAACAGAACCACGGGATGCCTCCTTAAGTCACCTGAACACCATCTTTATAGCGAGGCAAAAATGGTCGGTGTTAAAGACCATAGTGAAATGTTGACCAGGCAATTCCTGTTCAATTGCTACAAACCACAGCACCCGAACAGGCGCCTGCTCAACGAAAATCCGGCTCCCAGGAGAATAGGGAGTTATCTCCGTACGCACTATGATGAGATCCGTCCACATTTTATCGTCGTTTGATCCAAAGGTGAATGACAGGCCCTTAAACTCATCCACACAGAGTCGGTAAACACACAACACACCTGTTGCCGAAGAGGAACGCGAACTGCCTAGGGAGACAAGGACCATGCTGGCCCAATATCTTGCAGGATACTGTAACAGGTAAAACTCTTACCTATCTAGACTGACGCCCGACATGCCAAATGTAGGCCTACTCTTCTAACAGCCGCTGTTGAAGCTGCGAGGTTTCTGGAACTCCCGTTAGAACAGCTCGATGATAATGTTACGTAGTGAAGGTGATAATTAGGCAGGCTAACTATCGCTACAACAACAACACCAGGACGAAGCATTGCTGCAAAAATATAACGGTTAAAAGAAAAGATCGTACTACAATAGCCTTATTTAATCGAATAATCGTTTTTCTTTTTTGTTTTTAATTTTATTAAAGACCTTGGCAACTTAGTGTAATTTTTAAGTCATTGCATGAAATGCACTGAGCAAAAATACCACCGTTGCTTTAACACCAATGTTTGAATTGTATCCGCTGATTTTCCTCTTTGAATGTCGTCCAAAGTCGATATGAGATATAAAATCGCACGATTTTTCATTCCAAATTTTCTTTGTGAAAGCGAATTAATGTCAAATTCTTATGAGAATAAACACCATTGGCATTAATTCTTTGACATTGTGACATGTCACCTACATTTATTACAAGCAATATTCAGAGGAAAAATGCACGAAATCTGCGAAGAACCACGCCCACTTTTATATAAAAGATTTTCAAAAGGATCGTAGACGAATATGAAATAACAAACATAACTTTATGTATATCAGTTCTGTTTTGCTTCCAAGGTTATCCATGTACGAAGATCATTCTTTGTGAAATTTAAAACGTGATATTTCTATTACTGGTGTGCAAGTAAACTTGGCGAGACCAACTTTTCAGAATAGAAATTCTGCTAATTTCGATGGCGATGACCCGTTACCGTTATTGGTACATAGCATATACATGCAACAAAATACCGCTGCGGAAATACAAGCAAAATGTTTACAGGAAAGTTCACCCCATACAAACAAACATTCTAATGCTCAGAGAGAACTAATTATGAGCTTTTTCATTTTTAGTAAACAAGAATCACAGTTCATATTTTTAGAAAAGAATTCTTATTGTTCTCAAAACTTTAAACAAAACAGCTCCACACATTGATGATATTTATGATTTCTTCTTACAACTCCGGGTTTTGCATCTTTGACATCACTAGTCCAAGTCAAACACAGTTTTGATAATATTTATATATTTTAATTTAAAAAATGTTTTCCTACCTTCTAATAGTATTTAAAGGAATTTGTATATCAGTTGCTCTCATGAAGCCAGCAGATGATTTTTCAGAACCAATTCTACGAAAGATCACTGATTTCGAAGACAGACAGACGTGATAGCTTCCAACAATTTGTCTTTCTTCCGCCAAGTTTTTCTTTTGAACCACAACTTGCCAAACATGATCTGAAAGAAAGTTAAAACAACATTTTATTATAGTTATCTTTCCTCTTTATGTTTTTCGCCTCCGCTTCTGTAATGTAAGCTTTGACGGTATGAGAAATGTTTGCCGGTGGACACGTGTTGTCAGCGTGGGTGGCAGAATCTCATGTCAACTTAATCATATGTATTTTGAAGTACATTTTGTATATTGAAATGGAGACCAGGTAAAGTTTCCAAAGTTAACAATAAATTTATAAATCAAACAAATATTAATGAAGCGGTTTTTTTACTGCCTTCCCCAATAACGCTCGTGTTTGTGGGTTCTG
The DNA here is from genome assembly GCA_949987695.1 of Merzomyia westermanni. NCBI lineage: Eukaryota > Metazoa > Arthropoda > Insecta > Diptera > Tephritidae > Merzomyia > Merzomyia westermanni. Next base: position 114,185,393 of record OX465289.1, read on the forward strand.
CCTTTCTAAAAGAGGTGTAAAATGTCACAGCCAACGCAAAGCACTTACTACAACCTGGATGGAAGTGGCTTCAGTAATTGCAATGCAAGATATACAGCGAAGTATGCTGACTTCCTAAACCTCAGTAAAGTAATAAAGTTAATACTTTTTATTGCTTTTCTATACCAACAATATTTGTTGATTTACGGCCTGTATATTTTCAAGTATTCATGAAACGAGCTCAAGGCCAAGAATAATAATTTTTCACTTTTTGAGTTTTTATGAAAATTATTATTGTTTTTATTTTTTAATAATCATTTTTAATTAATTATTAAAATTTTTTTTTTTTTATTGAATAGAGTAGGAAAAATGTTTAGAGACAACTGCCATAGCTTTTCTTATAGATCCATTTCGGAAGCTGCTAGACTTCACTCATCAGAGAAATTTTGGCACGCATTGCATATGGTAAAGAAAAATAGAACTAGGAGTTTAGGTGACATCAAAACCAGCGTATTGTTAGCTTAATGGTTACCAATGCGTGCCAAAATTTCTCTGATGAGTGCAGTCTAGCAGCTTCCGAAATGGATCTATAAGAAAAGCTATGGCAGTTGTCTCTAAACATTTTTCCTACTCTATTAAATAAAAAAAAAATTTTTAATAATTAATTGAAAATGATTATTAAAAAATAAAAACAATAATAATTTTCATAAAAACTCAAAAAGTGAAAAATTATTATTCTTGGCCTTGAGCTCGTTTCATGAATACTTAATACTTTTTATATTATATTAGAAAAAATAAATAAAAGTGACAAGTGGCGTTCCTAAAAAAAATCATGATTTATGCAATGTATCGCAAAAGCATGATGACAATGCCTATATTGCGCCGAGGTGACACAAATAGGTACATCGTTCAGGAATCATTTGAAATCAATGCACCCCAACCAATTTAGACGCATTTGCAGATGTGGGCTCTTACAGTACCGGCGAAGACATAATACGCGACAAAAAATTGGAAAGACAATTCAACACAGATATGTTTGTGGCGGGGCATGTTCGACAAGTATGTCAAAAAAATGCGCGACTGCACGGTTCGTCATATTTTCCCGTCACCAATCAAAAAGAAAATATATCTGTCGCAACGTAAGAGTTCTATCCGTGTGATACCTAGGCTCGCAGCAGAAAAAGAGGGAGTATCGATGAGGTTATTCTCATCTTAGGGGTCCAGCAGCTGAAAGCAGGCACCTGTCTTGGAGTAAGCAGCTCGCTTTATACATTTTTGGAAACCACCACGTAAAAACCTCTCTCAATGAAAAAAGATATAAAAAACCTCGGATGAGAATTCGTGGTTTGAAAGAGACTGCGGCGCAACAGCTAGCGTTTGTTCTCGTAGACGAGCGCCTCCCGGTGATCCGCATCAAAGTGAGGTTCTACAATGTAACGTTTATCTGCGCCGACGGAGAAGACGGACGACGTAGAGAAGGACTAATTCTATGATTAACTAGAACAGACATAGACAGATGGCGACTTTAACGCCAGGATGAGCAAAGGAGTTTTTGGGGCTACAGTCGGCATATTTGGGCTTCACGGTGTAGCGTCTCCCAACGGGACAACTAGCCGTGGTTCGAAATATGGTGGTCTGCAGTACCAGGTTCCAGCATGAGATCTACGAAGCTGTTCCAGGACGCGAAACCAAATTCATCACGTCGTAATCAACCGTTCTGGACGTGAGTGCCTTAAGAGGATCTAATATCGACTCAGACTATCATCTGTGTCAGCCAAAATATTCGTATGCCTCTGTACAGCAATGAAAGTGTGCACAGTAACGGGAGGAAGGTTTCGACATCGAGAAGTTGCGGATGACACAGACAGCTGAAAATTTCTGAACTCGCTACGTACCCACGCTGAGGATGATTCAGGTTTTGAGCCTGGAAAACTACTGGGACGACGCGGAATGTCTCTCTACCTTATAAAATAACGACTCTGCTGATAGGGCCACTTAGCGAACGGGCACAACCCGCGGTATAAGTGGGCGCTACCATGAGACGAAGGAGGAAGAGAGACGTCGTTCGTAGAAAAAACACAACAAGCGGCCGACCTTTTTTCCTAGCGTTCGGCGGAATCCAATTTTTCTCCTGCTCCTGCATTCCATTGGGTTAAATTGTGCTCTCTGAAAGCAGGTGTGAGAGGCGATGTGCGAAATAATTGGCAGCCTGTTGTGATTGCAACCTAGTGCTGGATGTACCCATGTTTCGTGAATCGGCAAGCTCGATCAGCCGGTATCCACTTGGCGAGGTCTCATCGTGGAGACTCAACTTTCCGGCAGTGGGGCCAAATACACCCTTTTTACCCACCCTGGCGTTAAAGTCGCCAAAACGACTTCGATACCATGACGGGGGAAGCATGGATGAAAAAGATATGGTTTAGCCGTCAAATAGTTGAGAAAATACACCCTTTTTACATACCAAATACACCCTTTTTACCCACCCTGGCGTTAAAGTCTTCAAGCACGACTTTGATACTATGACGGGGGAAGCATGGATGAAAAAGATAAGGTTTAGCCGTCAAATATTTGAGAAAAAAGCTATTTTCTGTGTGACGAATACGGTGTGTGGTCGCCCTATTAGCGCTCTAAAATACCATACATTTTAAGAAAGAAAACATAAGCAAACTAACGAAAGTTGTAATATAATTATTTTGAATGCGGTAATCGTGAAAAGGAACATCAATACGGGCGTAATTTATTTGATAAATAGTATTAGAATTAGAAAGGTTGCTACATTGAATTCAAATGAAAAGTTTCAGTCCTCAAATTTGTGCACGAGTGAGATTGTGTATGCAAATATAAATACTTTCTTGTATAAAAGTATGCAAATTTTATATGGGTTTGAAACAAAAGGTTAAAAGTGAATAATCTAATGTCTATTTTATGAGAATAATTACATTAAAGAAGTTCCGGCTATGCAGTTAAGAAATATTGAAGCATTTCAATTGAGGCCCTCATATCCGCTCTGCAGTCAACTGCCAAACTGGTTAGTAAACATTCTAGTTCATATTGATTTTCTGTTCAATATTCTGAGTTTTTAAACATTCATTTAATTTAATTATATATAAAACTTTCTTGTCAATAATAGTTTTTCTAGTGAAATTATAGTCCTTTTGAGAATATCGTGCTTCAAATGGCGTGATCATATAGGTACTCGTACGTGCATGTCAACGAAATCACCCTAATTTTTTGCGTTGTCGCTACTTCAATAGAGGCGCAGCAGCGAAGCGCCATAGCTTTTCTTATATATCCATTTCGGAAGCTGCAAGGCTTCTTCATCAGAGAAATTTTGGCACGTATTGTTAACCATTAAGCTAACAATACGCTAGTTTTGATGCCATCTAAACTTCTAGTTCTATTCTTCTTTACCATATGCATGAACCACTTCCGCCATTTGACAGTTAGTAGTGTGATCATGATAGATTTTTTGACAGATCTGTTTTATCAACATCAGCAGAACTGTCTTACCGCGTGCTCTCGGTTTTGTTATTGCTTTTTTATACCAACAATTTTTATTGATTTACGGCCTGTACATTTTCAAGTATTCATGAAACGAGCTCAAGGCCAAGAATAATAATTTATCACTTTTTAAACATGAAATTCGCATGTAATACCACCCCCTGATTCCGGTTATTTCTCACTCTATGGTACCGTTTTTGAGATATTCACGATTTACCGTTATTTAAAAAAAAAAAAAAAGACTTCCACTCAATCATGTATATCTCAAGAACAAATTGAGCAATTCCAAACTGGTTTGAAAAATTTAAAAGCTAATAAAATTTGCTATAAAAAGTGCAGTGTAGGTTCGAAGATAATGAACAATCAATACGGAATTTTACCTTTTTTTGTGTGTAAGAATATCGCAAACTTTTTATTTTTTTCCAGTTATTTTTGTTTCTCTGTAAGCTCTGTTTTACTACAAAAAAAATAAGTTTTCATCAAATAAAATCGATGGCCTAATACAAAAGTTATAAGTATTCAAATAAACATAGCCATATAATACTCAAGTACCCTACACGTACATATGTATTAGTATTATTTATTAGTTAGTACGTAGGTAGATTTTCGAAGGGTTATGAGATACAAACAAATGTTAATGCCGTTTTTTCAAGTAGGTAAACTTTAAAATTTCTTAAAGCAGGTAGTGTTTTCTTTTATAACTAAGGAAACTTTTTGTCTAGGTAGGCTTCGATTTTTACTTGATCTGAGTATAAATAGGAGTAAATGCGAATTGTTTCTTCATAGTATCTGTAAGACTCACCGGATACTGTTCAGCCTACAAGTGCATTTCGTAACCCGTCATTGACTTAACAGAATAATATGAATAAAAGGGCGCGAGAGTATGAGTGTAAGAATGATCCAGATAGTTCTGTTTCATCTGCAGTCAATATATTGTTAAAAGGGTGCTTTTAATGCGTGTGTTTTTAATTCCTTTGAAAGTTACATACTATAAGTATTTTGGCATTCAGCCTAAAAACACTGGAAAATCATGAGCACCGAAAAATGTATGCACCACATGTCGAATCGAATTGATTCATTCGGAATACGGAACCAAAAGGTGCGTATTAAAATTTAGGAATTTGCTACTTTTAATGCATATCTGATTAATTTCCAAAACTATCTGCTTAGGCAACATATGAAATTTAGTACACCAATGAAGTGGAGGGAACCAACTTGCCATGCAACGGACTACTATATTTGTACTACAGAAGTATTTGGGGTTGGAAAGTCAAGAAAAGTAACGCATGCCAGCGTATGTATAGCGTCATTGCCAGTACCAAATTGAACGGAAGTTGCTCATCTAACTACATTGCCACATTCAACTTTAGTTCCGGGTCCAGTTTCATTGTCAACAGCAGCACCTGATTACGCGGCATCAAGTTGTACTGAGCCTCAGACGGAAAACGAAAGAAACGCTTTGTCACAAGCACAACTCAATGATTGGATAAGAGATTTGGAATTGTTCAAGGTAAAGGCCGAGCTACACCTCTCGTATGGGGTTGGAAAGTGAAGAAAAGTGACGCATGCCAGCGTATCTACAGCGTCATTGCCACTACCAAATTCAACGGAAGTTGCTCATCTAACTCCATTGCCACATTCAACTTTAGTTCCGGGTCCAGTTTCATTGTCAGTAGCAGCATCTGATTACGCGGTATCAAGTTGTACGGAACTTCACAAGGAAAACGAAAGAAACGCTTTGTCACAAGCACAACTCAATGATTGCATAAGAGATTTGGAATTGCCCAAGGTAAAGGCCGAGCTCCACACCTTTGGTATGCAACAATTTAAATTCCTTTCATCCGATGTTATCTCTATCTCTATGATATACATCATCATAAACCTCCTAAGAGATTTTTGCGCCAAGCTTCTCTTCCAATTTGTGGTGTGCCGATTTGAATTTTCCCTACAAATTGGTGGGACCTACAGTTTTTTGCCGACTCCGAACGGCATCTACAAAGGAGACGAATTTTTGCTGAGAAGCCTGTCATGGCAGAAATACACTCGGAGAGTTTGCCAAACCACTGCCGAGGGGCGACCCCGTTTTGAAAAACTTTTTTCAAATCACTTTTGATGTTACCTGTACCAGGGCTCGAACCATGGACCTTCGGTGTGGTAGGCCGGCAACACTACCTTCACACCACGGCGGCCGCCGATGTTAAGGTAACATATTATAGAACTCGTCACGAACCATTTTCCAAGTTCTATACGAAGGAGGGCAGTGTTTGTTAGTGCAAAGACATTACTGGCTTATTCAAACAATTTGGTGAACCATATGATTCCAAAGAGTGGCGATTGTTCATAGACGGCAATAAACTAAGTTTAAAGGTCGTATTATTACATATTGGCAACCAAAAGCCGTATATCGCGAACGCGCTTGCAGCGAGCTCGTCAAGACCAGTACACCATAAAGGATTGGCCAGACCGAACCGAATTTAAAGTTGGTGTGGATAACATAAAATACTCCCCTATTATAAAGAAAAAATTTGTTTACCTCGCTCCACATCAAGCTCGGCCTTATTAAAAAACTTTGTTGAGGCTTTGGACAAAGAAGGCGAAGCCTTCCGTCATTTACAAACCATCTTTCCAGAGATTTCAGAAGCCAAGATAAAGGAAGGCATTTTTGTTGCGCCGCAAATAAGAAAGATGCTTAGCAATAACCAATTCAAAGAACTATTGTCACCATTGGAGGCAGCAGCGTGGGATTCTTTTGAAAAGGTCGTTGCTTTTTTTTTAGGCAAACGCAAAAAACCTAACTACGAGATGATAGTGAACGACTTCATCAAGAACTATGCGAAAATGGGTAAAGTGAACTTTAAAACCTATCTGTCCCATAAACAAAAAATTTTTATGAAAATTTTAAAGTTTACATGAGAAAACGGCCCTAAAGCTGAATTCATCGTTCAGTTCATTCTGTATCGTCACAGAGCTTACAGAGAAAAAAAATATGTGGAAAAAATAAAAAAAATTCGACATCCTTCCTCGCAAAGTGCACATTTTTTTATATTTTTACAAAAAAAAGATAAAAATCCGTATTGATTGTTCATTATCTTCTAACCTACAGGGCCTAGCGAAAAGTTTTGTATGCATTGCTTATAGCAAATTTTATTAGAATTGAAATTTTTTAAGCCGTTTTGGAATTGCTCAATTTGTTCTTGGGATATACATAATTAAGTGGAGCCATCTTTTTTTTTTTTTTTTAAATAACAGTAAATCGTAAATATCTCAAAAACGGTACCATAGAATCAAAAATTACCTGGATTTTCGGAATCAGGTGGTTTTACATGCGAATTTCATACTCGTGTCTCTGGTGGAGAAAAAGTTCGAATTTGTAGACCAGTGTTATTATTGTTTTTGTTTTTTAATAATCAATTTTAACTAATTATTACATTTTTTTTATTGGCTTTGAGCTCGTTTCATTAATTATTGGAAAATGTACAGGCCGTAAATCAACAAACATTGTTGATATAAAGAAGCAATTTATTATTAATTTAATTTAATTAAAAGGAAGACTAGGTTTAGTTTGCAGTTGTATATCCTTATATTATTTATTTAAAAATATTGTTAGATAAAATAGGTACTTAGACGGGCCAAGACAATAAAAGGGAAAAATCACAAAAGCCGAAATCAAGCTACCTTTTCCAGCGGGTCAATATCGGCGTCTTTATTAATACAATTTTTTTAAAATGGCCTTATAACAGCTCAGCTTCAACGCACGGCTTGGATTTTCTGTCAAAAATTTCTCATGTTCATATACTAGTTTGTATGACAGCAACCAAATTGAGTCCCATGCTCTAAAAGCTTAAATCCGAAATGTGTTTTGAGTAACATTTTATATGGATGTTATCTTGTGATGAATATTTTTTGGTTATGTTAGTTATTCGAATAAATTCTTTTATAAAAATAAACGAATAACATACTAACTAAAAAAACCATTGATTTTAGACTCCGAAAGTGTTGCTTTTCGCTAGACTTTAATTTCAGATGTTCATATATTTGCGTGTATGTTTCTGTGCAGCAGCAAAGGCTTTGCGTTTATATATGGTTGAGCTGTACGTTTTTGAGTACATATTAGACAGAAGTAAGTATACAAGCGAAAGACTAAATGCGATTCAGGAATACCTTTTTACAAAGAAATTACAATAGTTCTGTGTAAAATATTCAAATGTGACAAACCTACATGAAAAATGGCAATACGATCAGAGACCGAGTAAAACCAGGTTAATTCTTTTTTCAACAATATTTTTGTACAAGTGGCAAACTGTAATTAACATTCAACGTACCTAGAAATATTTTTGGAACGCCTTTGACATAAGAATAACGCGTTATTATTTTTAACCCCTTAATATAAGCATAATTTTAGTTGAAACGAAGAATTCCTAAATGTATTTTTAACAATTTCTCCTTTCCTAAAATAATTTACTCATGTAATTAAATTTGCAACACAACTTTTAAAATTGTCCATAAAATATTTCAAGAAAATTTTAAGATTTATGCCTGTGAAATCAATTACAATATTCATTTCGTTTCATGAATACTTGAAAATGTACAGGCCGTAAATCAACAAAAATTGTTGGTATAAAAAAGCAATAACAAAACCGAGAGCACGCGGTAAGGCAGTTCTGCTGATAAAACAGATCTGTCAAAAAATTCATCATGATCACACTACTAACTGTCAAATGGCGGAAGTGGTTCATGCATATGGTTAAGAAGAATAGAACTAGGGGTTTAGATGACATCAAAACTAGCGCATTGTTAGCTTAATGGTTATCAATGCGTGCCAAATTTCTCTGATGAAGAAGCTTAGCAGCTTCCGAAATGGATCTAAAAGAAAAGTTATGGCGGTTGTCTCTAAACATTTTTCCTACTCTATACAATTAAAAAACTTTTGATAATTAATTATCAAATTATCAAAAAATCAATGATAATAAAAATAATAAAAAACAATGACATCATCTGTAACCTAAATGACGATAACGAAGAGCAAATACTAGAGTTCCTCAACAGGCAACATAGCAACATAGAGTTCACAATGGAAGTAGAAAAAGATTGAATAATGAACTACCTGGACCTAACTATAGGGATTGACAAAATAAAAAATAGGTTCAACTACGGTATTTATAGAAAACCGACTATCACGGGCACCATAATACACTCTACATCAAACCATCCGCAACAGCACACAAATGCAGCATTGAGGCACTTAGTGGATAGGCTTCAGAGAACGCCGCTCACACAGGAAGCATACAGGAGAGATTAATACAATATGTAACATAGCGGCAAATAATGGATACAAGAAAGCACTTGTGGATAAACTCAGAAGTAGCCATGGAACACAAAAAAGAGTAAACGTAGAGGAAAATCCAAAGGTTTGGAGGGCAATGGCATACACTGGAAAATTCTTTAAAAAATATAACATTAATACAGCATTCAGAACATCTAACAACGTAGGACAAAAAACTAAGAACCGACACTAATTCTGATGACCCATTCAACAGACACGGAGTGTATAGGCTTACTTGTGAATGTCAATACAGCTCCATAGGACAAACAGGACGAAAAATAAGCACATAATACCAGAATCTAACTTCGCGAACCACATGTTCGAGAACAACTGCACCCCAGCTAACATAAAAACAACGGCTAGAATACTTCACGTACAAGGAGAAGGCCGGCGGCTCAATGGACTTGAGAACATGGAGATATACAAGTTAAAAACATTTGACGGCAGGATCATAAACGAACAAACCAACACTATCTCTGACGAAATATTTGAACCCTTAAAACTAATTTACAAAAAGGAGCACAAGCCCCCAGGTACAGCAACCAAACACGTAACAATGAACAAGCAAAAACGAAATAAGAACCAAACGGCAAAAATCACCGATTTCTCCCTACCTCAACCTACCGCTTGGCTAACAAGCGGTATGTCTACATACCTACAAAAACCACCCTTGGGACGGATAACCATAAGGACGTATCAATACTGCGCACACACACACGCATATTAACGTTACCTACCACGGACACATAGATTGACATTACCTGCCACAGCACCCATGGACTATAAAAACAACGCAACGGATAGACACAGACCAGAACAAAACTATGCATCGAAAATGGCAGAACGCCGAAACCGGTTCGTCACAAAACCAAACTTGACAAGGGATGACGGAAAATCGTTCCAACAAAAATCAATTTATGAAAACGCTGGCCACCAGCGTACCCCGCGATACACATCTTTACCTTCCCCATTTTAAACGCTTAGTAATTCAGTTTTTACCCCCTTTTAATTGAAGTTTATATAAGTATATACTATAAATTGTTTGGATTAATGACGTTTTTTCAGCGCACGGTTTTTTCACACCCGCAATCACAACAAACGAAATAGCACTGATTTCTGAAAATTGTTTTGGTGCGTTTTTTGCTTTCTGGCTCCTCATTGTTTATGTATCTAATGTCAGATGGTCCTCGATTATGCAGTGTTGCCAACTAGCAACACATGTTTTTGGGATTAAGTAACTTCCACGAACCAGGGATGACTAGACCTCAGTCCAGACCTCACAATTGTCAGCGCGGGTCTCATAAACTGCGTTGAATGGCGGCCAATGCTCACTCTTGCTTCGGATCATTTACCGATAGTCCTCTCAATCGATCGATTGTTATTTCTGAGAATCGCACTTTCACTAATTTCAGTAAAGCTGATTGGGTTGGTTTTCTTATCTTCACTGAGAGCACCTTCGCTGCTCTTCCCATCTCGTCTGATGTACGAGAAGGGGAAAAAGCGTTTCGCATGGTTATAGCTTCAGCCTCCAATGGATACATTCCGTCAGATAGAATCAAGGAGATACGTCCGTATTTCCCCGCAGAGGCAGCGGCCCTGGCTAATGAACGTGACCAAGTGCGACGCTTGAACGCTACGGATCCCCAAATTCAAGATCTCCATGCGGAAATCAGACGGCTAGTTGATCAACACAAACGCGCCAAATGGGAGGAGAACCTAAGGTCCTGTCACCTCTCTGCTGGTGTTGGCAAATTATGGTATACTGCTAAATCCTTGTCAAATCCGACCAAACCTAACGACAAAATATCCATCACCTTCGATGATAAGGTACAGTCGAAACCAAAGAGATGCGCGAGCGCTTTCTGCCGGCAATTTGTTCTGCATCCTCCAGTTGACAAGGAAATCAGGCGTGCCATTAGGGAAGCGCACAAACGTAAAAACAGTCAAGCGCCCATTGCCATCACCACCACGGAGGTTCGGGAGGCCATAAGGGGGTCCAAAAACTCCAAATCTATTGGCCCAGCCGGTATATCCATGCTGATGCTAAAACATCTCGGTGATGAGGGAGTAAGGTAGCTAACAACCGTCTTCAATCTGTCCATGACCACCTTTGTCATTCCAGAAAGATGGAAACAGGCAAAGGTGGTGCCACTACTAAAGCCCGGCAAGCCGGCCAACGTGGGGGAGTCATATCGACCGATATCACTCCTCTCGCCAGTAGTGAAGACCCTGGAGACGGTCTTGCTCCCTTATTATACCGCTAACTTGCGACTAGCCGAACATCAGCATGGATTCCGTAAAACGCATAGCACTACCACCGCGCTAAACGCCATCACCACACAGAATGCTGTCGGTCTCAACCAACCTCGTCCAAATGACAGGGCCGTGCTAGTTGCGCTTTATCTGTCGAAAGCTTTCGACACTGTCAATCATGCGCAACTCATTAACGACCTGGAGGTTTCAAATCTTCCCCCCTGTCTAAAGCGTTGGACCGCCTACTATCTGAGTGGTCGGCAGTCATCGGTTGAATTTAGAGGCGAAAGATCAAAACCACGTATAATTAAGCAAGGGGTACCACAGGGTGGTGTCCTATCCCCGCTTTTGTTTAATTATTACATCTCGAAGCTCCCTTCCCCACCAGAAGGTGTCTCGATCGTCTCCTACGCCGATGACTGCACGATCCTGGCCACTGGCCCCTCCGTTGACGAGCTCTGAGAATTAATTCCTACCTTCCATCCCTATCCGGTTGTTTCGCTGCACGAAATCTGACACTGTCACCGACCAAATCGTCGGCCACCTTATTCACGACGTGGACAGCGCAGGCGAACCGCGATTGCCACCAATGTACAAAGCCGTAATAAAATCCTCAACTCACTAGCTGGCAGTACTTGGGGAAAAGACAAAGAAACGTTACTGGCAACGTACAAGGCAATCAGCCAGCCGGTTTTGAGCTACGCGACGCCAATATGGTCGCCGGGGTTAGCAGACACACATTGGAGGAGGTTGCAGGCTTGCCAAAACACTGCACTCAGAACTGCCACGGGGTACCTCCTTATGTCTCCTGAGCACGATTTTCATAGTGAGGCAAGAATGCTCGATGTTAAAGAGCATTGCGAGATGTTGACCAGGCAATTCCTGTTCAACTGCTATAAACCGCAGCATCCGAGCTGGAGCCTGCTCAACGAAAATCCGCCTCTCATGAGAATAAGGAGTCACCTCCGCAAGCACTATGACGAGATCCGCAAGCACTATGACGAGATCCGGCACCACATTTGATCCAATGGTGCACCGGCGGGCCCTCAACCTCATCCACACGGAGTCGGTAAACTTCTTTGTCAGGTCTCGTCCAGCGAATGCAGTCCTACAGGCACATGCTCCACCTGTTGCCGACGAGGAACGCGAACTGCCTAGGGAGACAAGAGCCACGCTGGCTCAACTTCGTTCTGGATATTGTAACAGACTAAACTCTTACCTATCCAGAATGAACCCTGACATGCCAAATGTCTGCCCGGAATGCGGCGTGTCTCCCCACGATACTCACCATCTGTTCATCTGCTCAACTGAGCCTACTCTTCTAACACCAATTTCACTCTGGTCCACCCCTATCGAAGCCGCGAGGTTTCTTGGACTTCCGTTAGAAGAGCCTGATGACAGTGTTGGATGAGGGGTGACACTTTAGGCAGGTTAAGTAATCGCTACAACAACAACAGACACTGATAGAAGATGTCACCAAATCTACAACTGTTCATAGATAAGTAGGGCCAGGTCCAGTAAGTCGTGTAAAAGGACAGGCTCGTTGAATGTGAAACTCGAAGGCGTTGTTTTAATTGCAGCAAACAAAAAAAGCAGACGCGTACAAAGAAAATTTGTCGGTAACGCCAAGTTCCTTTCTGTAAATTGTGTTTTCGAATATTTCATACATAAATATATTCAGAATAATTATAAATATGGGCATATCATTTTCTGAATTACATCTTGTTTGATTTCTTCTTATATCGTTCTATTTAATTAATTTGTGGATTATTTTGTTCTAAAAAAGAAATTACTTATTAGTATGTTTTGGTCATGTCATCTTTGCTATCGACGGCACTATCGATATATCGAATACTTTAGTTTAGCCTCTTCGGGTATAATGTCCACATATGTGGACAAAAGTTTACTTTGTAAAATAAATGTCAATATTTCATTATTTTTCTCAAACAATATAACTATTTATTGGATACATATTCGCTCGCTTTTCTACATTTTTAGTTTCTCTCTTTACTTCTTCTGTCGCGTTCATTTCATACGATATTTTCAAATGGACTGAAATATGCAAGATTGGATCATATTTTGTCACTAGTGAGTCAATATTTTTTTTGTGTACACATAAACACTTTAATCTTTTTTAATATATATTTATTTATTTTTAATAGAAAACCATAAAAATAGCTTTTTCTTTTTATTACATAAGAACATTTTGTTTTATTCTGCAGTTATATTAAAAATTTAAAATTTCGAAAAACTGTTTTTTAGTATAAAAAAAAAATTTAAAAAAATGTTGGTTGTAATAAACTCTTCAGACACCAGTTATTAAAAATAAGTCATAAACAATTATTTTTTCGAGCGTATTTTCGGTGCGGGATTGAAGAGGTTAGGGATGACCAGCAGAAGTACACGCAGTCGACTTGCAGTGCGATGTTTCTAATCGGGTTAAGATAGGGTGTAGGGTCACTAGGACAACTAAATAAAACCACTATTTTCTTCGATAATTAACACTTTAATTCACTCAGTATATCATGAAGGGTAAGTAGCGAGGTGGACTGATGGGTATGATTTTAAAATATTTTTTAAGTACTTAGTACCTTCACAGTGAATAGCCAGACATATTCGGACCCAGATGAAGAATCCCGAAGCCCTCTTGCCAGAAGCACGAATTTGCTAAAATGAAACTGTTAGGAAATCAAGCTTAAAAGTTTTTTTTTTTTTGTCAAAAATCAGTACATTTTAGCTGATTGAGGTAACTTAGGTTGCAAAGTAGGGTGGTTTGCTCGTGGCGAGAGTACTTGTAACCTGCCTCAAAATGCAAAAAGTCCGTATAAAATTTTCTAAACTCTTTTTAGATGAATTCTTCGAGTAACTGATATATTGAAGAAAACATAAAAAGAAAGTATATCATTGCACGATTATGTTCAAGTTGCACCACGGTTTTTAAAACCCGTCCGTAATGTGCACGGTCTATATTTTACAATAGTTATGCATAATAAAGATATTGCATTGTTGCCTTTGGAAAATCTACTACGGAGTTATTATTTTGCTACGATATATTTCGCCATGTAATACTACTAATTTTCCATAGTTCTAACCCAGGTGGGTAAAATAAGTGAGCAGAGCACACAACCAAAATTTCGATTGAGGATACCAGACCAACAAAATAAAAGTAGTTTGGTGGTAATTTGATATTACATTTACATTGCACCAAATGAGTAATTTGGTCATGTCACCCCTCCTTCCGTAAGGAAGGGGAGATGGGTAATGAGAGGTGAGAGGCATCATATACGTAGATCAACCATCGAGTTGCACGTCATTACCTCTGTGCATATTAGTCGCCTCTTACGACCGGTATGCCTACCTCGGGCATATTCTAAGCCCCTAACCCGCAGGGGTGTATACATCAGTATCATACCAATTACTGTACCTCCTAATAGTAGATTAGTTCATTTTGGGTTGAAAAATACATGGAAATTGCAAAATTACATTATAAACCACTTTGATGAAAATTCAGTCATCATATATGAAGTATGTGTCATTCAAAAAAAAGATTACTTCACTATATTGAACAATTGAAAAAAATGTCAATAAAAGTATAGTCGCTATTCATAGCAATTTCGCCCTTGGATAACATTTATAAAAAGTAATTTTCTTCTTTTTTAAATATCCCTTTTTTCAATGAATTTTATAATTGATTTCACAGGCAGAAATCCTAAAAATGTCTTGAAACATTTTATGGAAAATTTACATATTAATCTCAGAAAGAATCTAATCCATACTTTTAGAAATATCTTTATATAAAATTAAGGAAATTCAAGGAAAGATTAGCTTTTTATGGAGAAAATTATAAGTAACTCGAGTATAGAATTCTAATACATAATGTGCAAGTTCTTAGTAGATAAATTTCCCTCAAATTGCTATTTTTTAACCACCTTGCTATTGTACGTATCTCTGCTCGCCATTTTTGTTTTTGCAGCTTGTAAGCGATCCCGCTATTACTTGTTATTTTATTTATGAAAACTTTATTTCACAAACACAATAAGTAAACCCTGACGTTAAAAACAGTTCAAAATTTTTTTATGAATTTGTTAAAAACTTTTTCTTTAATGGTGTATTTTTAAGCTGGTTTGAGGTCCGTAAAGTTTAATTAAAAACACAAATATTTAAGATTTTCCGGTAAATTTATTTTTGTAGATATGGTTTTATGTACGCTTTTTTGACCATTTTGTTTTAAGTGCAAAATAAAAAAGATTTATTCCACTTTCATACCCAACGTTTCGCTCGACTTCCTAGCATCCTCAGGGGTGATCTGTTTTTTTATTTTTCCAACAACAAAGTATATAAATGTATACAAAAATTAGTATTTTAAAATGTTGTTGATATATAAATATAACACAGTACAATAAAACAAAAACATAAAGGTACAAACATGACATAAAAAACAAACACTTACATTTTATTTATTTTCTTATATTAAAAAACATATATTAGTACCAGTCATTACTGGTAGCATTGTCATACTAAAAGTTACAAACATAAAAGGTAGAGGAGGGGGCCCAATTGTGACGCAGCTAAATATTTTTGACATGCGGTATGAGAATGACTGTTTGAGCCCTGCCAATCATGTTCGTTTGACGTTCCGGAGTTTTTGGACAGACACCAACGTTAGTAGTCGCATTGTGTATACGCGCAACAAACATCGTGTTGAAAATCGTGCGAAAAAGTTATTTTGATTTTTTTTCAAAGTACCAAAACTTTGTGAAATTACAAGTGAAAAGGTGAGTGTAATGCATCAAAATATTGTATTTGCCGTATATTTTGTGATTCTACATGGATTTATGTGATTATGTGGTGTCTATAAAAAAGTTGCTTGTCATACACAAAATAGCGTCGTGACTCAGCGGGTGGCCCAGTTATGACGCACCCGGCGTTTCTTCGTGAAACAGTTGTCGAAACGCATTTTAATTGCAGTTTAATTCGTGTTTTGCTTTTTTTTGCGTTTTCAGCCATGTCACTTCCAAAGGAATCTCCCGCGGCTAAGAAAACCGATAACAATGTGGTGCTAAAAGCCATCCAATCTTGCATTATCGATGAAAATGCAATCCGCAAAAGTGCGAGAGAGCATGATATAAACGACAGGACCTTATCGCGATACGTACAGAAAACGAAAGATAATTTTGAAGATATTTCGAAAGTGAAAGATGAGGATTTGTTGGAATTCATACGTGGTGTTGGTACAAGAACTCCATCAAACATGGTTTTCTCTCCCGCTCAAGAGAAAGATCTCTTTGGATACATCCTGAAGTGTGTCAGTCACTACTTTGGTTTGAGCATCAATGAATTGAAAGAGCTGCAGTGCCAGTTTGCAAGGAAGCTGTCTCTCAGGTATCAATCTGAATGGGATAACGATTGCAAAGCGCATCGGAAGTGGTATAGACTCTTCATGCAACGGCGTAGCGAACTGACGCTCAGAACACCGGAGCAAACATCCATGAACCGAGTCAAAGCTTTCTGCAAACCCAATGTAGACAAGTTTTTCGCAAATTTGTGTCGGTTGATCGATGTACACAACTTTGACAGTTGTTCCATCTATAATATGGATGAAAGTGGGTTCTCGACTGTGCCAACAAAAATTGGAAAAGTCATCGCTTTGAAAGGTGTGCGGCGTGTGGGACAACTAGAAGCTGCCGAGCGAGGAACCATGGTGACAATGGCTCTCACTGTTGGTGCGAATGGCAATTCAGTCCCGCCGTTCTTTTTATTTCCAAGAAAGAAAATGCAATCAACTTTTTTGGACAATATTGTAGTGTAGCCAAAATAAATGCATACATAAATACATGCATACCTACAAACAGTCGGCACGCAGCTATTAAAAACTGTCGAATACGCTTTGTCAGCAAAGTCACACGCTATGCGGCAATGCCCACAAATGCGTTCCAATCATACGAATATATGTGCGAATGCACAAGCCAATGTTTGTGTATGAATGTAGGTATGAATGTACCAGCGAGCGTTTGCATATCCTGGCTTACATACTTTGGTTGAGCTTAGAATTTAGGTAAATATGTATTATGGTAAATAAGTAGTATATAAGAATTTATTGTATAAATAGAACGAAAATATGTTGAATAAATTAATTCATATTTGGTGACGAATGATGGCACTACCCAAACTTATTTCATTTTAAATATCACCCATTACATGGCGATCCTGCCTGTTTAGATCCTGGCTGTTTAGATCCTGCCTGTTTAGATCCTGCCAGATCCGCTGAACAAAAAGCGGAATACTTTTTAGATCCTGCCAGATCCGCTGAACAAAAAGCGGACGACTTATTAGATCCTGCCAGATCCGCTGAACAAAAAGCGGAATACTTTTTAGATCCTGCCGGAGCCGCTGAACAAAAAGCGGAATCCTTTTACATGCTGCCGAAAACCTTGAGCTGCCGAAACTAACATGGCAGTCTCCTTACAAAACATTCCAGTATTGGAATAACGATGCTGGCCTGAGCACTAATCCCGCAGCAAGGGAGACGCATAACGGAGTGGAATAACGATTCTGGGCTGAGCACTAATCCCGCAGCAAGGGAGACGCATAACGGAGTGGAATAACAATTCTGGGCTGAGCACTGATCCCGCAGCAAGGGAGACGCATAACGGAGTGGAATAAATGCGATTCTGGCCTGAGCAAACAAAGGGAAGGACACACCAAGAGGAAGAAAGGACAAACTTATATCATTAAAGTATTTTACTATGTATTTAGAAGCATATAGCAACCTAACGACTGCTGCCATTAAGGGCAAAAAGTGGATTTTTGCTTGTAAAATAAGAATTTTTTTTTTCTCTTTCTGTACTTTTGGTTTTTTTTTCAAATCAATGAGGAGTTAGATATCATAAGTCAGGCAGAATTTGACGCGATATTCTTGCGTTACAGCATATTGATAGTAGAAGAGAAGGATAAAGTAGAAATAGAGGTAAAAACAAAAGAAATAGGTGAAATAGTAAAAATAGAAGCTGCAGAAATAATTAAACAGGGCCCTAAAGCAATCACTATAGAGGACTATAGGCGTAGGACGAAACCAGTAAAGGTAGAGGAACCTAAGATTCCCAAACCTATTAGGAGCAAAAGGAAAAGAGGAGGAATACTTATTATTGCCGGAGGCTCAACCCCGTCTGGAGGAAGCCGTAAAAATTGAAATTACTGAAAAAGAATCACAAACAGAAAACGCCAAAATGCCACTGACAAATGTAGATTTCATTAAAACTGCATCATCGATCTTACCAGATTTTGATGGAAAATCAGAAAATCTGTCTAGTTTTCTCGATGCCCTTGATATACTGGAGCAAATCAAGGATAGTCACGAGGCTATCGCGGTATCCATGATAAAAACAAAACTCAAGGGGACAGCTAGAAACATAATAAGTACTGAATCGTCTATTCAAGAAATTAAACAAAGATTAAAGTCACAACATGAATCAGTAGAAGTTTTGTCGGCAAAACTCCTGAACATCCAACAACGCAGTAAAACTGCAAATCAATACACTGCTGAGATTGAAAAGCTCATAAAATCGTTGGAAGGAGCATACATATCTGACGGGCTAACACCGGAGTTAGCTACCAAGTATGCTACACAGTCAGCTGTAAAAGCTATGTGTAAAAATTGCTTCAACGATAAAGTAAAAACTATAATGCAGGCTGGAACGTTCACCACGATGAACGAAGCCATATCAAAATTCACTAACAGTTGCACAGAAGTAACTGGAAATCCAAATTCACTGTTACATATTCGCCAACAAAATCATTTCCGAGGTAACTTCCGCAGGAGTTACCAAAACAATAACTATAGAAGAAATCAGAGGCGTTCATTTAACAATTACGGCAATAACAATAATAATAATAATAACCGAGCAAATAATCAAAGATCTGGTCGAAACTTTGGATCAAGAGGTTATAACCGTAATAACACCAGAAATGTAAGGAATGTTACCCAACAGGAAAACCAGCAAACTCCACCTCAATAAATAAAAAATTATATGTTTTCAATTTACACCTAAATAGCTACATAGCTTCCAAAACAACTCTGAATGATTCCATTTCAACCCTGCTAATCGATACAGGAGCGGATATATCAATTATAAAAAAGGGTCACATTGACAGTCATGTCACTATTAATAATTCACAAAAAAACAGATTTAAGAGGAATTGGTCAAGGCATAACAAGCACTATTGGCACAGTTAAAACAGATTTAAAGGATGATTACCTATTGATTAGACACAAGTTTCATGTAGTAGAAGACAATTTTCCAATCCCATGTGATGGAATACTGGGTTTGGATTTTATTAAAAAATATAATTGCATTTTAGATTACCAAAAAGATGGGGATACCCTAATATTAAGACCATATGATTATCCAGAAAATATAATAATTCAAATGACTAATGAACCGACAAAAAATAGTATATCAATTCCCGCAAGATCGGAAGTAGTCCGACAAATCCACATTAAAGATACAAATTCTGATTTACTAATTCCACAACAAGAATTATCTGAAGGCATATTTGTTGCAAACACCCTAGTAGATTCACAGCAAACATTCGTCAGAATTATAAACACAACAGATGAATATGTAATACTTCATGATTTTAATATAAAAACAGAAAATTTGGATAATTATTCAATAGTTAAATTTAATAATCTAGAAAATGAGCAGAACAATAAAGAACCAATTACCAGTAATAATTTTTACAAACAAAAACTTCATATGAAGGACAATAACGCAGTTTACGTCAAAAACTACAGAATACCAGAAGCCCACAAGAGCGAAATAAATAACAAGTAAATAAATTAATTAAAGACGACATAACAGAATCTTCAATGTGAGAATTTAATAGTCCAATTTTACTAGTACCCAAAAAATCACTCCCTAATCACCAAGAAAAAGATGGAGAATGGTTGTCGACTATAGACAAGTAAATAAAAAATTAACCGCAGATAAATTCCCGCTGCCAAGAATTGATGACATACTACATCAATTGGGCAGAGCTAAATATTTCTCGTGCTTGGATTTAATGTCAGGTTTTCATCAAATAGAACTCAGTTCAGAGTCAAGGGATATCACATCCTTTACAGCAGATAATGGCACCTATCGATTTAAAAGACTACCTTATGGCCTTAAGGTTGCCCCAAATTCATTTCAGAGAATGATGACATTGGCATCCTCAGGCTTAAAACCTGCACAAGCATTTCTATACATGGACGATTTAGTCGTATTAGGATGCTCCGAAAAACATATGATTAAAAACTTACGGGATGTATTTGAAACTTGTAGGAAGTATAATTTAAAATTACATTCGGATAAATGCATATTTTTCAATAAAGGTTACAACCAGATCTGAAACAAAACAAAAAACCAGTAATAAATCCAGTAATAATACAAACGAAAAACAAAGTCACAATGAGAACCCTATAATATATGAAGCGCTTAATAAATACGAAGTTAAAAGACATGCCAAGCTCGTTTGCAATCCTCCGAAATTATATTTCAAAAAAGGAAAGAAAATTTGTAGTGAAATAAATATAAAAAACCAAATTGTTGAGGCGAAGATTGACTTAGGACAATTCTTTGCCAGGCTAATGGTAGAAGCCGGCAATTTGGAAATTGTAAAAATACAGTTGTCTTTAGGAGACAAATTGTTTAAAGATAACTATACTCGAGCAGATGAATTTAAAGAAATAGGTACCCAAGTTCTCAAAAATCTAACTATAGCATTAACTCCGGAGGTTATGCATGTGACGAATAACAAAAAAATTAAAGAAATTCTTTATAAATATCACGACGATCCTGTTTTTGGTGGCCACCCAGGAATAAATCGTACGCCAAATAAAATAAGACAAAAGTATTACTGGAATAATATGAAAAATGACATATCAAAAATTGCATTCACTGCAATAAAAATAAAACTTATAAACACCTGAAAGAACGAATGACTATAACAGACGCCACCAAAGGCTTTCGATATAGTACAGATCGATACAATAGGACCATTTCCAAAATCGATACAGGGAAATGAATATGCAGTTACTATTATCAGATCAATTCTACTGTGGTAATAACTTTATTATTACCGGCAAACAAATTCACTCGCCAACTTTTACTCCTTTTTGGTATTCTGAGGGCAAAAGTTTTCTGGTAACACCGTTACCACCAAAATAGGTGGTAACATGTGGTAACATCAATATAAAACAGCTGATGTTTACTTTGAAAAATAAAAAAGCGAAAGTGCAATTGAACAAAATAAACAAAGTGAAAATCAAACAAATAAACAGGTATATAGTATTAATAAATCACAATAAAAACTGTGTATAACGTTTCTAACGCCAGTAATTCCTTTAATATAGTAAAAATGTCCGCGTTAATACTATTGCTGCTGGCTGAAGAAGATGAAAATGATGAAATTTTGGAGCGGAGACACAACTTGAAAAGCCTTCGGGACAGTCATGATCCGTTGCAACTTCCTTCCAATATTTTCAAGCAACATTTTCGTTTGCCGAAAGAAGCCTGTAAAATGCTCATAGAAGAGTTGTGGCCAAAGGATGACCAACCTACTTCTCTGGCCTTTGGAGTACGTTTTTTTTGTTGTCTGACATTTTTGGCTCATGGATCATATCAGAAATGTGTTGCTAACAATATATATGCTGCGCTCAGCCAATCTTCTGCGTCACGAGCTATCAAATATATAACAAATTTGATTGTAAAGGAAAAAGCATCTGAAGTGAGTTTTCCTACCACAAACGAAGAGCAGTTGGCTATAAAAGCAAGGTAAAGTTGAACGTGGACAGTTATAGACAGTACTTGGGCTAATATTTTTTGTTTATACTTGTTTAGGTTTTACGCAAAGTTTGGATTGAAGGGTGTTATCGGTGCAATCGATTGCACACATGTAGCGCTGATTTGTCCACCAAGAAATTTTCCCAACAGACCGTGTAGCCTCTACATGAATCGCAAGGGATACTACAGTGTCAATGTGGAAGCTGTTTGTGACGACAACTTAAAGTTTCCAGCGATTGATGCAACTTTTCCTGGGTCATGCCACGACTCAGGCATATGGACAACATCAAACGTGCGTGCGTTTATGAGCGAGCAGAGAGGAAGTTTACTGTTAGGTGATCAGGGCTACCCACTAGAGCCTTGGCTTATTACACCCTTAGCTCAGCCCACTAATCCTCGGGAACAAAAGTTCTACAAAATACATTGTAAGGCTAGGAATGTTATTGAAAGAGGCTTTGGGGTTGTTAAGTCACGTTTTCGATGCTTGGCAAAACATCGTACTCTGAATTATAGTCCCGAAGCAGTAACAATAATTGTAAACGCATGCTTTATTCTTCATAATATTGTAAGAAAAAATTTTCCAAGCGATGAAGTGGAAATTGAAGAAGTGGAGCTAGAAGAAGAAACCACTGCATCCGAAGATACCACCAACACCCATCTTCGCCGCCAAGGTGAACGGATTTGCCAGCAATTAATAAACCATATACCCTGACTACCTTTCTTCGAGTAGAAAAACAAAATAATATAAAACAAAACACAAACAAATACTGAGAAGGAATAAAAATTTACACAAAAGTTAAAATTTTGAAAACTTTATTATTGCAAGTTTCTAGTTGGTGGGTATATATTTTATAATATATGTACATACATGTTGCATAAAAAAGCAGAATGAGTACAATGATAATGACTTAAGTTTAACAAAAATTATTAGGTAATCGTTAATATTAGCTTAACTCGATTGAATTCAGGTACAGCAGTATACTGGTTGTTATAATTATAGCACCACTCATTTCTTAAAATTTTATTAGTTTTTTAAAGTTTGAATTTACTTTTTTAACAGTTAACAAATAAATAACTTTATCACATTTCAAATTTCTTCAATAAACAAAAATGACTCCACCATATTGATACATTAAAAATTAAAATAAATTCGTCCTAAACCAAAAAAAATAAAACTCCATTATATAAAACCAAAAAATTAAATAAATTCAGTCTAATAATTATTTCTACTTAATACTAAAAAAAAAATTCAGTCTTATATTTATTTCTTAATACTAAAAAAAAACAAAAAAAAGTCAGTCCTAATTTTACTTAATACTAAAAAAAAAAAATTCAGTCTTACTTAATACTAAAAAAAATGTATTTATATTTTAATTTTGGTATGATGTCATCCAATTGATGTGTCCAATTTAAAAAAAGAAATGAAATTGATTAATGATTTCATTCCTCTTACAAACCAAAGATACTTTTTGTTTGTCATCTGCATCTCCATCCACATCAAGGATACTTTTCATTTGAGATTTGAATCTCACTACAAATCAAAAATAATTTTTGGATGGATACTCAAATCAAAAGTATTTTTGATTTGGCTGGATACTCAAATCACAAATCAAAAGTATTTTTGATTTGGCTGGAGATTCAGATAATAAAGGAAAATTATTTTTGATTTGTAGTGAGATTCAAATCTCAAATGAAAAGTATCCTTGCTGTGGATGGAGATGCAGATAACAAACAATAAGTATCTTTGGTTTGTAAGAGAATTGAAATCATTAATCAATTTCATTTCTTTTTTTAAATTGGACACATCAATTGGATGACATAAACAACAACAACAACAACCTCATACGAGTCCTGGTTTTGCCTTTGCAGTGCCACCATCTCGTGAACCGCCGCAGCCAATGACGACAACCCATTTGCCAAATTCTCAAGGGCTTGAGCAAATCTTGACTGCTCATGCCGTCTGTCCCTCATGTCCTCTTGCAATAATTGCAAAATTTCATCGCGAACACCCCTCCTCCTGTTGCGTGCCGGTGGCAACAAAATCTGCCTTGGCGAATCAATCGGCACTTCAGAATTCGGGGCGGGATGGGGAGTAGAAGGACGTGAGGGAGTTTGGCTTGGCGATTCACTTACCACTAAGCAAAACGAGGCAAACTCGTTCGGGTCGTCTGGAACCGGTGATATGATCTGCGCTGGCGTGGAATTTCTCGGCGGAACATTTTCGGCATTGTTGGCGTTCTATTATGTAAATAAAAGAGTATTATCGTTCAACATGTCTATTATAATATAATAATACTACAACATGTAATACTACAATATCGCTTGTATGTTTTAGGTATATGTAAATATATTTACATTCTTAAACACACACCACTAGCGGGTGTTGTTGTATTACACATGTTTATTACCATTTTACTTACCTGGAAGCCGAGCCGCGAGGTTGAGTGGCCCTCTACAGCAGCAAGCCCAAACACCTCTAACGCTTCCTGCTCGAACTCCGTCAGCTCTGCCGCAGTGTTTTGTCCGCCACCTGTCTGCCTCCTCCCCGCAGTCAATTTTCGGGCCCGGGCACGCAGCTGCTTTCGCCAGTTTCGAAAACTCTGAAATTATAAATTTGCATATTCAGTTCTAACCCTGATTGTAACAATAATATAATACAACTATCAGACCCGGCAGATGTTATACTTTTTTATTGAATTTTTCGCCTTGAAACAATTTGAAGAAGTTATTCGTATACAAAATTTAAGGCTTTACAAAAAAGGTCCAGTAGAACTTTCCGGAAAATAACAGAAACCCTACTAAGCTGTTCTGACAATTTCAACAAAATCGGCACAGTAGTTTCCGAGTCCATAAGCTGCATACATGTATGCATAGATACATCCTATTTTATATAAGTATGTATATTCATAAGCATTCCAAAGCACAATTGGTAGCTCAGCATATCAGTGATAGCTTCTTGGAACGCACAGCTGAGTAGTTAAATTCCACAAACAGTTGCCACTTTAGTGAGCATAAAAATTTTGAACTCCATTCACTCAATGTATATATCGATTGGTTGTTGAGAGTTGGCTCAACGTATCGTTCCATTAGCACATTTTCTATCACTCAGCTGATAACTGATTAGTGGAGCTAACAGTTGCGCTTTGGAATTAGCCCACTAATTGTTTGGTAAACACACACAATCATGCCGTAGCCGGTGTTTGTTCGACCGGAGTACATATTTTTGCACACACAATAACACAAAACTCCTAACTATATAGAAACTAAATTTTTGTTCAATTCCCTTACCTCACGCCAAGCATCCGGTGTCCGTGATGGCCCCACCATCGCATTTAGGTTTGCGGATATCTCCTCCCACAATTTTTCTATCAAATGTGGCGATGTGGGGCAGTTTTTCCCCTGCAGGAGCTCGGGATGGTCCTTACAAAATGCCACATACAACCGCAACTGCGCTGGGGTGGTGCGTGCATATTTTCTGTAAATAAAATAAACAATTTTTAATAAATTTCATAAAATATTTACCAAATTTACTTACTTGTTCATTTCCATTTTTCGGTCTTCTTCTTTTTGATAAACAAAAAGCATATGGCAGGTGACTAGCAGGGTTGCTTTTCAATTCATCATACACACTGGTGAGTTTTTTTGCCATTAGAGCGTTACCATCTGCTCAGAATCGCGGGTACTTTAGTTGGTAACGTGTTTTAGGGAAAATTGTTTGCCGATGGCAATTTTACCGGTAACGCGCAGCATAGGGCTGTATATGTGACCTAACCAAATACTTGGTTACAGTACCCGTCCAAAGCAAACATGCTGTAGTAGTTGCTAAGGCAGTATTTGAACATTTCATTCTAATTTATGGTTGTATGAAAACAATTATAACGGATATGGGAACCGAATACAAAAATAGTTTATTTGAGGAATTGTGCAAGCTCTTAAAAATAGAGCATAAAAGCTCAACACCCTACCACCATCAAACTTTAGGTATAGAACATTCAATGAATATGTGCGTTCCTACATATCCATTGACAAAGACGATTGGGATGAGTACCTTAAATACTTTTCGTATTGTTACAATACAACACCTTCAACAGTTCACGGCTATTGTTCTTTTGAACTAGTTTTTGGAAAGACACCTCTGACTTACGAATTAATAAATAAAAGAAAATGTAATTAGCCCAGTATATAATCATGAGGCTTACGATAAGGAAATTAAGTATAGGTTACAGTTAGCACAAGAAAAAGCTAGAAAATTAGTACAGGAATCTAAGCAAAAACAAAAAGTTAGCTATGATAGGAAAATACAGTATAAGGAAATAAATATAGGAGATTTACTATTAGTCAGAAATGAAGCAGGTCATAAGTTAGACAATAGGTATAAAGGGCCCTATAAGGTAGAAAATATTGATAGAAATAATAATTTTACTCTAGTTCCTTATAAGGACAAAAATAGACTTAAATTGTTAGAATAAATACACTGCATTTTGACTCACATGTTTACCCATTGTATACAAATAAAAACTTATTAAAATAAAATTGTTTCATTTAATTACTCTCAATGTAACTCAATACTTAAGAAAAATGAAAAAAAAAAAAAAGTCGTAAAAATGCACCAATGTACAAACAAACATGTTAACGAAATAAATTATTTAGTCCACTTGAAAATAAAGTCAACAAAGAACAAAATTTTGTCACTTAAACAAACCAAAACAAAAAAAAAACTATATCAACTTACACTTAAGAAGTAAAGTAAATAAACACAAAATCTAAGCAAGTTATAAAAATTGATCAAATTAGAGTTTTACATATTTATGTATATAAAACTTTTTGAAAAGGTAGATGTAGTGTAGCCAAAATAAATGCATACATAAATACATGCATACTTACAAACAGTCGGCACGCAGCTATTAAAAACTGTCGAATACGCTTTGTCAGCAAAGTCACACGCTATGCGGCAATGCCCACAAATGCGTTCCAATCATACGAATATATGTGCGAATGCTCAAGCCAATGTTTGTGTATGAATGTAGGTATGAATGTACCAGCGAGCGTTTGCATACGCTGGCTTACATACTTTGGTTGAGCTTAGAATTTAGGTAAATATGTATTATGAAAAATAAGTAGTATATAAGAATTTATTGTATAAATAGAACGAAAATATGTTGAATAAATTAATTCATATTTGGTGCCGAATGATGGCACTACCCAAACTTATTTCATTTTAAATGTAATGGGTGATATTACAATATTTCTCCTGGTACTGCTGGATTTGCGAATGAATCTGGCTGGATGTGTCAGCTAGAGTTTTCCGATACATTCGTCATTTCATCATGTTCGTGAAGCTCTCGACATTGCAGCTGCAAACGGTGTCCATATCTTGTCTTTCCCGCCGCACTGCAGCCACCGTCTACAGCCACTGGATGTGTCCGTATTTGGCCCAGTGAAGACTTATTATAAGTCACAATGTTCCGCTTGGCAAAAGAACAATGCAAATAAGGTAAGAAAACAAAATATGATTTGTGTTATGATTGTTGTTCTAGTTTTCGTGTTTTTTTTCGACAGGTTTTGGAAATTCGACACATTGCTGGGCTTGTGTGCGCTACATTGGATTTGGCTTTAACGCCAAAAATAATTAAGGCGGGCTTCGCTGCAACGGGCATTGCTCCATTCAATTCCGACATCTTCACAGACGCCGGTTTTGTTCAAGCTGTTGCACAAAATGAGGAACAAGTTGCTTTTGATGCTGGAATCACCGAAGATGACCACCGACGTATCGTTTTGAACAATACCATGGGTATAGCACGGGGAGAAGAGGTGCTAACATCCGAACCCTCTACCTCACGATCCCTATCTCTAATGTCATTGGTGACCAGCAGTTCATCGATTTTGGATGAGATTGGTCCTCTACAGGCCGCTGCTCCAAAAAAGCCTTCGAATCGTGGGCGAAAGCCGATGCAAAGTACTGAACTGACCTCTCCTGAAAATCGTGCTGTTTTGAAGGAAAAGGCAGCAGCAAAAGCAGCCAAAGGGTCGAAGAAGCCAACACCGCAGAAGCCAACACCAAAGAAGGCAACAACGAAGCGTGCAACACCATCACGAGCGGCCAAGCGCGTCAAACCAACATCACCACCATCTGATGAAGAAACAGATTTTTGCATCATTTGCTTACAGCTGTTGCCGCAGAAATTGACCGCAGCCAAATCGATCAATTGCAATGTATGCAAGCGTCCAGTTCATTTGAAGTGCGCCAAAATGCAGGCAAGTTATTTCACTTGCAAACACTGCGAAAGTGACGTGAACGTCATTTATGGCCATTGAAGGCCATTTTGTTTTGTATTTTTCATTATTTTTGCCATTGAAAGCCTTAATAATAAATAAATCATTAAATCACAACAATTGGTGTGACATTCCTTTCATATTTTTTCATTTCCAGTGAATTTCTTGAGGTGCGTCACAACTGGGCCACTTACTTTTCGGCCTAAAAAAGTTATCCTGAAAAAATTTGTTCCAAAATTTTTTGAGTAACTCAAATAAACATACTTTCTTTGGAGAAAAGTTGCGTTTGGTTAATAGTTAAATGTTCAAGTTCCTAATTTTTCATTTTGCGGAACTGAGGCAAAAATTTAAATTTTTTTCAAAACCCGCGTCACAACTGGGCCCCTATGATACCGCGATGTCTTGAGTATCTTCTTTCGTATGTTTACAGTATTTCCTCTTTTTTCTAAAATTCTTAAGCTCTCCAGCGTATATCTGGCTCTCCCTAGTTTATTTTTATTTATTATCTTTGTGTGTGTTAGGTTTGCAGAATGTCCACTTGTTGTGACGTGTTGTGATAATGCGGTGGTGTTTCTCTTCTTACGTATGTCCGCCTCGTGCTCTTTTAGTCGCACCCCAAGTGCGCGTTTGGTAGTCCCAATATATACCCTGTTGCAGTTTTCATTTTCTTTTCCTTGACATGTGATTTCATATATTAAGCTGTTTTGTTGTAATTTATCGATAGGACTTTTCGTGTTAGTGAATATATTAGATAATGTTTGACTGGATTTGTATGTTAATGTTATATTTTCTTTGTTGTTGGCTATTGTTTTTTTAAGGTTTTTAGTTTTGGGATGTAGGTTACGCCGAAATATTGCTCTTGTTTTTTGATTTTTTCCGTTGTTGTTTCATTTTGTTTATTAGTTATTTCTTGTATTTTTTGTTCGGTAAGAGTTTTATTAGTGTGTATGGGTAGCTGTTGTTTTTTAATATTTTATTTATTTTCTGTAGGTTTGTGTTCCAGAATTCTTTGTCGCTTGTGGTGAGTACTTTGTGAATCAGATTTTTTGCGGTGTTAATTTTGTATTTTAATGGTTGCGACGAAAAAAAGTTTATTAATCTTCCCGAGGATAACGGCTTCGTATACCAGTCGAAAGACAGTTTTCCATTTATCGTGTTTTTGTGAATTTCGACATCCAGATAGGGAATTTTGCAGTTATTCTCCATTTCTATTGTGAATTGTATCTTGCTGTGATAGTTATTTAGAGATTTTTAGATGAGTTCCACGTCGGTGCGTTTTAAAATTGCTAGTATATCATCCACATATTTAGCTATAAATTTTATATTAATGTCATGTTTTTTCTTTAATTCGTCCAGAGCGTTGTCAAGTAGATCAGCTAGAATTATATCAGCTATTGTGGGGGCAAGTGGATTGCCCATTGGCATACCGAAGGTCTGTGTCATAAATGAAGTAATTGTTATCACGTAAAACGAAACTAAGTATTTCTTGGAATTTGCATCTGGGTATATTTATGTGTGATTTAATTTTCTCCCATTTTTCCATTATTATTTTTATGGCGAGATTAATAGGAATGTTCGTAAATAACGACCCGGCATCAAACGACACTTAAACTTCTTCTTTATCAATTTAAATATCTCTCAATCTCTCTTTCAGTCTTATCACATTTCTTATATTGTACTCTTCCGAAGTTATGTTTTTTATTATTGTTCCTATATGTTTTGACAATTCGTAGCAGGGTACGTTTACGGATGGTGCGATCGGTCGCAAAGGTGTGTTGGGCTTGTATATTTTTGGCAGCCCATAAAGTCTTGGCGCAATACCATCTGTGCACGATAATTTTAGTTTTTCTTTGGTGTTTATGTATTTTTTTTTGAACAGATCCTCTACTAGTTTGTTGTTTTTCTTTTGGAGTATAGGTGTTGCTTTTGGAGTATAGGTCCGTTCTCAGTTTTCTATACGTATTTTTGTTTTCTAATAATTCTCCCATTTTCTCTTTGTAGTCACTGTTCCCCTTGTCCGCGTCTGTTATAATAATATTGTTTTTGTGTTTGTTAAGGAAAGCTTTGCTATTGTGGTATATTGCTAAAATAAACTTTTCGGTTGAATTGTTTTTTATGTTTCTTCTAAATTGTATAATTCTGTTACTAACTTTGTTTCTCGCTGTTACTAACTTTGTTTCTCGCTACTTCTTTTGCATTATCATCGATTAATGCTTGAATTGCCTGTTCATGTGTGTACTGCTGCAAACTTTTCTTTCGTGGTCGGCAGAGTAAATTTTTTCCCTAATGACAGAAGCCACTTCACCTCCTCTGGAAAATTTATATTGGTGTTGTTGCGCTTTTAGAAGTTTTATTTTCGTTGCTATTCTCTGACCATAGTGTTTGTAGTTGTTGTTTGCTTTTAAATTTTGTTAGCTCATCTTCGTTAAGGTTTCGTTTAAGCTCATTTTCGGCATGGTATATGTAGTTGTTGGTGGTTTTAATATCTAAATTTGTTTGTGTAATTTCTATGTTAACAATTTTCCGTAGGAAGTGAGATTTGGTTTTGTTAAGTTGTTGTTGTACTTTTTCGGAAGTTGTGGATATTTCTATTTTTCTGATTGAATTCGTAAGATGGTTTGGAATTAAATCCTACCTTATGCATTCCAGTAAGAACTTAAGACATTCCAACTGCTTCGATAATTTAAGTGTTTGTTTGCTATAGTGCTTTAGTGTCGTGCACGTTGCTTCACCATGTTTGTACTTCATGTGCTTGTAGAAGTCCTTAATTTTTGTTTTTATTGTTGAATTTATCTTCTTCGGCAGGCCTTCCGAGATATTAAATATTTACTATTTTCCGGTCAATTTATTTTTGTAGATATGGTTTTATGTAGGCTTTTTTGACCATTTTGTTTTTAAGTGCAAAATAAAAAAGATTTATTCCACTTTCATACCCAACGTTACGCTCACTTCCTTGCATTCTCAGGTGTGATCTGTTTTTTTATTTTCCAACAACAAAATATATAAATGTATACAAAAATTAATATTTTAAAAAGTTGTTGATATATAAATATAACACACTACAAGAAAACAAAAACATAAAGGTACAAACATGACATAAAAAATAAACACTTACATTTTATTTATTTTCTTATACTCGTATTAGTACCAATCATTACTGGTACCATTGTCATACTAAAAGCTAAGTTACAAATCAAAAGGTATGAGACCGCGATGTCTTGAGTATCTTCTTTTTTGTTTACAGTATTTTCTCTTTTTTCTAAAATTCTTAAGCTCTCCAGCGTATATCTGGCTCTCTCTCAAAGTTTTTTTATCTGTACCGATATATTTCGATTATACACGGTAATCATCTTCAGGGGTGAATAACTAAAAACAAAATATAAAAACACAAAACATAATAACAGTTTACATTTATAAATAAATTTTTAAACATTTAAAAACTTTACATACATTTATTACCCATCTGCACCTGTTGACATGGAGTTGTTTACTGCTTGTCTGTTTGTCAACAAGTGCCTGTATAAGTGAGCGCAGTTGTCTACGTCCGTTCTGTAGTTCATTCTTATGTTGGTCGGTATGTTTATAATGTGAAGTATTTCCAGTGCAAATCTTTTGTTCCTGTTCCTGTTGGAGAACGGTTGCTGCGTCGAAGTTCGGGGAGTGGGAGTGTTCAGTACAATGGGTCATGAGTGCTGTTTTTAGTTGTTAGTGCGATGGCAATATTTATGGTCCGATTTATGTTGCGCGAGTCTAGTTTTTAATTTTCCTATTGTTGTACCCACATATATGCTGTCACATGGTTCTATGATTTTTCCATTGCAAGGGATTTAGGACACTATATTACGTTTTTCTGTGTGTGGTATTATCGGTGCAATCCGCATAAAAGTACGATTTTTCACCATATGGTTTATCTGCGCTCATGCACCGACGGAAGAGAAGGACGACGTGGAAAAGGATGCATTCTACGAGCGCCTGGAAGAAGCATACGAGCGCTGCCCCCGTCATGATATCAAAGTCGTGCTTGGCGACTTTAACGCCAGGGTGGGTAAGGAGGGTGTATTTGGTCCCACTGTCGGGAAGTTCAGTCTACACGATCAGACTTCGCCAAATGGATTCAGGCTGATCGACTTCGCCGGTGCCCGAAACATGGTCATATCCAGCACTAGGCTTATGCACAAGAAGATCCATCGGGCTACATGGCTGTCCCCCGATCTAAAAACACGCAACCAGATCGACCACGTTGTGATAGACGGACGGCATGCTTCCAGCGTTTTAGATGTTCGCACAATACGAGGACCTAACATCGACTCTGATCTCTACCTAGTAGCAGCCAAGATTCGTACCCGCCTCTGTACGACAAAACAGGTGCAACAAAAAACGCAGGGAAAGCTGGACGTCGAAAAGCTGCAATCGCAACAGACCGCCAATTATTTCGCAGATCGCCTCTCACACCTGCTCTCCGAGAGCACAATTCAACCTAGTGGAATGCATGAGCAGTGGGATCATATCTCAGGAGTACTCCGTACCGCAGCCGAAGAAGTAATTGGATTCCGGCGAACGCGAAGAAACAGCTGGCATGATGATGAAGAGTGCCGCGCTACAACGAAAAGAAAGGACAAAGCCTACAAGGCAACGCTGAGATCGAACGCAACGAAGAGTGTGTGTGAACACTACCGCGAGTTGAAGAGGGAGGCGAGGCGGCTTTTCCGGGCGAAAAAAAGAGAGGCAGAAAAGCGTGAAATAAAGAAGCTTGAGATGCTGGCCAACGGGAATAATGCCCGAAAATTCTATCAAAAAATTCGGCGAATGACAGAAGGTTTTAAACCCGGGGCAAACTTCTGTAAGAATGAGAACGACGACCTGGTGGCCGATGTTCAGAGAGCGCTCAGAATATGGAGAGGTCACTTCTCTGCCCTTTTAAATGGAGAAACTGAGCAAGAAACCAGAGAAGATGCCGAACCCGAGCCCATAATCGAAGATGATGGAATTGACGTTCCACAACCCGACTATAATGAGGTGCGAATAGCAATATCCCGATTAAAAAACAATAAAGCAGCTGGCGCTGATGGTTTGCCTGCTGAGCTATTCAAACACGGAGGCGAGGTGCTGGTAAGGCGCATGCATCAGCTTCTATGCAGAATATGGTCGGATAAATGCATGCCTGAAGATTGGAATCTAAGTGTTCTCTGCCCAATCCACAAGAAGGGCGATCCTGCAAACTGCGCCAACTATCGCGGGATCAGCCTTTTGAATATCGCATATAAGGTCCTATCAAGCGTATTTTGCGAGAGACTGAAGCCTGATGTGAACAAACTGATTGGACCTTATCAGTGTGGCTTCAGACCTGGTAAATCTACCATCGACCAGATTTTTACAATACGCCAAATCTTGGAAAAACCCCGTGAAAAAAGAATCGACACACATCATCTCTTTGTTGATTTTAAAGCCGCTTTCGATAGCACGAAAAGGAGCTGCATATATGCCGCTATGTCTGAATTTGGTTACTCCGCAAAACTTATACGGCTATGCAAAATGACCTTGAGCAACACCGCCAGCTCGGTCAGAATTGGGAAGTACCTCTCCGAGCCGTTCGAAACTAAACGAGGTTTCAGACAGGGTGCCCCCCTATCGTGTGATTTCTTTAATTTAATGCTGGAGAAAATAATACAAGCTGCAGAACTTAACCGCGCTGGAACAATATTTTATAAAAGCGTGCAACTGTTGGCATATGCTGACGATATTGATATCATTGGCCTTAACAACCTCGCCGTAACTTCTGCTTACTCCAAATTAGAAAAAGAAGCGGAGAAAATGGGATTGGTGGTGAACGAGGGCAAAACGAAGTACCTTCTGTCATCAGGCAAAGAGTCATCGCATTCGCGCCTTGGCAACCAAGCCACTGTTGGGAGCAATAATTTCGAAATAGTAAAGGACTTCGTTTACCTGGGAACCAGCATTAACACCAACAATAATGTTAGCCCTGAAATCCGACGAAGAATTACTCTTGCAAACAAATGCTACTTCGGACTGATCGCACTCGTCCTGCTATATGGTGCAGAAGCGTGGACACTAACAACATCAGATGAGGCCGCTCTGGGAGCATTCGAGAGAAAGGTTCTTCGAAATATTTGTGGACCTCTACGCGTTGGCGACGGCGAGTAGCGAAGAAGATTTAATGATGAGCTGTATGAACTTTACGCAGACGCCGATATAGTTCAGCGAATTAAAACACAG
Source organism: Merzomyia westermanni (assembly GCA_949987695.1). Classification (NCBI taxonomy): domain Eukaryota; kingdom Metazoa; phylum Arthropoda; class Insecta; order Diptera; family Tephritidae; genus Merzomyia; species Merzomyia westermanni. Next base: position 114,219,779 of record OX465289.1, read on the forward strand.
CGGCTTCGCTGGCTAGGCCACGTAGTGCGAATAAGCGAAGATGCTCCAGCCCAGAAGGTATTCTTATCGGCACCCGCCGGTGGAAGCAGAGGAAGAGGGAGACCACCACTCCGATGGAAGGACCAAGTGGAGACCGATTTGCGATCCCGCGGTGTTTCCAATTGGCGCCAGTTGGCGCAACCAAGAAACGACTGGCGAGCTATGTTGGACGGTCAAAATCGCCCAGGCGGTTAAAAGACCATTTAAAAAAGAAGAAGGTATTATTGATTTGGTTTTACTAAATATCGTTTTTAACGTGTTTGTCGATTTATGGGCTATTTTCACATCATCCCTCTTATAGCAGTCTGATTTTGTTAAGCGTTACAACAATTTTCGTACATACATATTTTTGGTGTTTTTATTCTTTCTTCATTATTATATATGGTGATATCCGGCATCATAGTTTTTCGCCGTTTGATCCAAAGGTGCATCGACAAGCCCTCAAACTCATCCATACAGAGTCGGTAAACTCCTTTGTCATTTCTAGCCCAGTGAATGCCGTCATTCAGGCACAATCTCCACCTGTTGGCGAAGAAGAACGCGAACTGCCTCAGGTTGGTGTCTCACTCTGGTCCAACCCTATTGAAGCCGCTAGGTTTCTGGGACTTCCGTTAGAAAAGCTTGATGACAATGCTAGGTAAGGAAAGTGACGACTAGGCAAGGTACGTATCGCTAACACAACAACAACCCAGCCTCGCCCTGTCGCGCAATGCAGCTTAACTGTAATGGCCTTACCAGCCAGGTCGTAAATACTAGAGACCAGGCTCGTCGCGCTATCGGACCTGTGAGGGCTTCAATATCTATCGATCTGATCTATTTTATCGTTAAGTTTACTCGGATTGGACAAGTGTTTTACAGTGGACCATAATTTGCTAACACCAGCAGGCGCGTTTGTGTTGATCAACCAGCCGTCTGATTACCGCATTGATCATCCGTAGGGTCCAGGTGTCGCATATGATCACATTCGTTTGTCAGGGCACTGCCTCTGCGGGTAAATAGGGACGCACCTCCTTAATTCTCCCTGACGGTATGTATTGTGTTGAGGATGAATCTGCAACCACGCGAAACGCTCTTCCCCGTTTACCGTGCAGAACGTCGAATCTTGTATTTGTTCGAGCAGACCCTGTCCCATAACATCGTCCTGTAAGCTTGAGTGCCAGAGCCGTGGATTACACGACTTTCGCCACTCGGACAGCAGGTGACAGGAGGTATATTATTATTAATTATATCAAGATCGACATCGCCTGATCTCACAAACAAGGTGGTGTCCCTCGGGTCGACATCAGGCTCAAATAGACGATATTGCACAGAATTACTTTCATTTATTAAAATTTATAATACCTAATATGTATTATTCCTGAATAAAAATTACTAAACATTATAAAAATTGTACTTTCGATTTTTTGGAGTAAAATGTTTTAAAGAGAATTTCTGTGCTTTATTTTTGTCGCACACTGTATGTGTGGGTATAACATAATTTAAAAACTTACCTAATGCGCCTGATATATGCGTTTGTACTACCTTAAGGCTTACGTTTATCCAAGTTACTTGAGAGATTTTGAAGATCAGGATTTCCATATAAGCATTTTGTAAGTAAGACATTTTCATTCTAACATATGCAGTGAATAGTTACCCTATGTACATACATATATGGATCAACATGATGAGCGTTATTTTTGTCTTTATGTTATCTACTCTTGCTCTCCGCCAAACAAACAAAAAGCCAAACGCTGAACTTCGGACTGTTTGAGAGATTCCCTTAATTTCACGTTTTTCTTAAGTTCTCTTAATTATTAAATTTTAATTAATTTCGAGCGACTTTCGCTCATGATATATATACAGCGGCGGACAGACGAATAGCCCGCCTGATCCCGAAGTTTCTTGGAACACAAGAAACCCTTTTTTTTGCATATATGGTTGGATAAAATTTATTGGTAGTTCATATACATTTGCTTAAGAATATAAAACCAGCAGCCACGTACCAAGCACCGAAGGCCTTCTTCGCTTCGTGGGACAATGCAAGTAACAACAACAAACAAATAGATGTAAGTAAACTTAATATATTCTACCCACCAACCTAATCATTTCACATAGAGAATGTGCATTTTGGGAGTATCGTACGCTCACGTACGTACTCTATGTAGTATTCAAAAGCAAAGAAATGGAGTACTCCGAGATGGATTTGGTGATCCAATCACCGGACGTCGCCATGCAAATTGTACCAGCTTTTTTATATGAACCGGGTTAAGTGTTGGAATACTCTGATACTCCTTAAGGAGTATTCTTTGGGTGATGTACCGGAGTATTTCGATTTTTTTCCAGGGCAACTCATTTAATTTCATACTTACATATTTATGTACATTCCCTTCTAATGTAAGTTGTTTAATACACCTTAAAATGTGTATGAGCGTAGTAGCTAAAATTACATATTTTTATCTCTTAGCATTTTTTTCCGGTTGGTTCTTTCGATCCAGGTTTGCTTTGCAAAACCAAGAGAGCGCTAGAGTTGAATTTCTTAAAATAGTTTTTCTATTTTTTTCGAAGGTCGTTGACCACGTAAACAATATATATAACTATTGAGGAAGGTTAGGTTTGGTCAGCTGATCACTACCCCCAAATAGAGATTGTGCATTTTATAAAATTACCCTAAATATAGAAATATGAGTTGAATTGTAAATAAATATTGTTAAATGTAATTGTAATTTAATTATTTTGGTCTGATTTCATAGGCAGTCAGTTGGGGCTTCATTTACATCTTCAAAGGCATGGTAGAGTGGGTTAAGGCAGCCACTCACATCATATGCGCACTGCCAGGTATGGAGTTTTCCAGGGATAAGTGCTAGTTTTTCGTTTCTTTCTGGTTGATTTTCTTCGATAGTGTGCAAGCAATTGTTCTTGTAAGGCCCCCAAGCGGACGGATGATGGCTTGGTTAGGGAAGAGTGTTTCGAACCCTCCCCAGGCTGAAGCTCCCGCAGAAATCCCAGTGCACACACCACTCTTGCCAACAAGCATTGCACGCCCACCTTAAGTTAGAGGCTGAAGGGGCTTGTGACAATAATTTTGTGGAAAGAAAATAGCATTTTTCGTATGTAGTCTACAATCGTAGTTACATGAACGGTACTAGCGATGGTAATGTGTTTCGGTTACTAAATCCCCCGATAAAAAGTTACAGCTACGCTCCGAATTGCACGGGTGCTTCAAATTATGCTCTTAAGACACACAACGTTTTATTCTTACTAATGTGTACACATCTTTGGCCTCGGTAGGGGCAGTCCAGCAAAGTTGAACGCCTCTGCTGCTACCTGTGACAGTGTTTCTCCCTTGTTGGTGACTTTGGCTCCATACATATCTCAGTTGTAAGTGAGACTTGGCTTAGAATGCATGTATAGAATTCTGGCTAGACTGCTTATGTGTGCGTGTATACAAGTGCTTTGCTGATTGTTATTCGTGACTAAGCACGATTAATGTTATCAAAAGGCAAAAAAAAAACACTGCGTTTATGATAGATACTCGTATAAGTAATGAAATTTAATTATCTAGTTTCTCAGGATGGTGATGAAATATGATTTCCGCCTTCTTTAGATTTTACTGCTCCAGTTCCTTAAATTCAAGGCCTTTGAATTATCCTTAACAAAAACAGTATAAATAATTCTTTGGGGTTTTTGCCGCCTCGGGTTCAAATTTATGTGAAAAAAAAAAAAAAAATTTTGTAGTTGTAGTTGACTCTTTTTATTTGTTAAAATAATAAATACAGCGGGTTCGTTTTATATATTTTTATAAATTTCACAAGAATGTCAAAATAATTTAAATATATTTCACAACCCCGATCGCAAAACGAAATGGTTGAAAATTCAGAGTGCGCAGGCTTTTTATACTCTGCAACAGAGCGAAATTATTGTAAGGCAATCCTGTTCGAAATATGTTATACAATTGTTATACAAAAGAGGAAAAGAGACAAACATAGTTCTTTAGTAACCATGGTAATGAATATTCAAAATAAAAGGAATTGCTATACAGTGTTTTGCCTTATAGGGCATTGCCATACAGCGCATTGCCATACCAGGCATTTAATATTTCATGGAATAAATGGTATGCTATAAATATATATCCTGCGACGTTACAGTTTTAAATTTTGTTTTCCGCCCTCAGGGACGCAGCTTTCTACTAAACTAAATTATTGAGTAGAAAACCCTGCATCAGGCGCACGGACTTAATAATTGAAGTTGCCTTGAGGATGGTTACCAAAGTGTAACCGAAATATATCAGAAGACCAAATTTACAACCTTGTTTTTTATTTTAATATAAATTTGACCTAGAGCCTCAAAAACAGCTAATATTAAACACAAAATAAGTGATTATTCTTGTTAAATTTATTTTAGCTAAGAATACTCAACACGGTAGTTAATTTGTTTTGTTTGTGTAATCTTTGTGGTTATACTGATGAAATGAAATGCAAAAAAGTGACAAATATAAAATGAAATAAAATTAATTAAAAAAAACTATGATAACTAGAGGGTAAAAAAAGCAAATTAAAGGCAAATGTATTAAAGGAAAGGAACAGCAGAGAAAAGAAGGCAAAAGAAAATTATATCTAATAACTAAAATAAAATAAAGTTTAGTGGTTGAATTTCAACTACTGGGCGTTTTCTCATTTGACTAAACTTATGTATAGGATATACATGTTTACACATCAGACTTCACGAGTACTTGGTACTCACGCCCTTTTTATTTATGAGATGGAAATTTAATCAAATTACATACATATTTAGATAATTTATCTCTTTTAGCAATTTAAGTTCCACAAAATTTTTAAGTAAAAATGCCTCATCGTTAAAGATATATGTCGCTTTGATTTTATCATGAAGAATAAAAATAAAAATGTGGTTCCTATCACTATTTCAGATTAAAAAAATAAATAAATTATGTAATATAATGTATCTTGAAGAAAATGTTAAAAAGCGAGCATAATTATTATGATTAAGGAAAAGGCTACAAGTCGAAGTTAATAATTATGACTGAGGAAAATTAATAAAAATTAAAGAGTTTAGTTTTATTTGCGTATCTATACTTTGTAAGATATAAGTGATGGTTAGGAGAAGCAGAGCAAGCGCCCGTTGCAACGCAAAGATCAGCTATCGCTGTTCAATTAGCATGGCAGTCGTCTTGCTTGAAGTGATTTGTTAAGTAAAGCTAACATTTTATGCGCAATAATCTACAGGTCTGCTCACCCCCCATCGTCAGACACAAACGTATTGGTATAGTACAAATACTGTTTTGAAAGTACATCATTTTGGTGAAATTTTCAGACAAATAATATTTTCGTTAAAAAATCATTGATTATTTCTTTTTGAGATCACTATAAGTTCAAATAAACACACGCCCAAATACTCTAATAAATAGCTAATTTTATTTACTGGTAATAAACGCAATACAAATTTAAGAGTTTAGTAACTCCACTGTAAGTTCACTGTAAAACACCTGCATGCTACCTTTTATAGTCCGACGGGTTGCTACCTTACGCTCCTATAAGTTTCCAGGTTGTTCTCTCTTCGTGTTTTTCGAATGGCCGGTGTTATATATCGCCATCTCTTTGCCTCGTATTCGTAAACACACATGCTATCTCTCTATCTCTTGCTCATCCGTATCTGTTGTGTAACTTAGTGATGGGAGTGTTATTGAGTTAGGGATGAGCATATTCGCTACAATACGTCAAATTAATGACTTAGGGCCGGTTTCAGTTTGTGTCTGACGATAGGGGGTGAGGAGACCTGTAGATTATTGCGCATAAAATGTTAGCTTTACTTAACAGATCACCTCAAGCAAGACGACTGCCATGCTAATTGAACAGCGATAGCTTATCTTTGCGTTGCAACGGGCGCTTGCTCTGCTACTCTTTATATTTTACAAAGTATAGATACGCAAATAAAACTAAACTCTTTAATTTTTATTAATTTTCCTCAGTCATAATTATTAACTTCGACTTCTAGCCTTTTCCTTAATCATAATAATTATGCTCGATTTTTAACATTTTCTTCAAGATACATTATATTATATAATTTACTAGCTGCCCGGTACGTGCTTCGCTACGTATAAAGTGAAATATTAAATCAAACTCATTTATTACAAAAAAAAAGATATTTTATTATTTGGTAGCTATTTTAAAACTTAATCCAAAACATTTGGGTAAACAATATTTTTAGTTTTTCCATTTTGAGCATGAATAAACAAACAGCTGGGGGTACCGACTCTGGAACAGGCAACATAAAGTTGGCCATGTGAAAAACATGATTCCTCCAAATTTACACCACAAACGTTAAGTGTTTGCCCTTGGGCTTTGTTGATGGACATCGCAAATGATAAACGCACAGGATATTGTAATCGTTTGAATTCAAGTGGCATATCATTTGGAATCATAGGGATGCGCGGTATTAAACAAACTTCTCCTTTTGATTTACCAGTTAAGATCGTAGCTTCAATCAAATTTGGCAATCAATTTTTCACTGCCAATCTGGTGCCATTACACAGTTTTGGTGGATTAATATTTCGCAATAATATAATCAAAGAACCCACTTTCAGATGCAAACAATGCGGTGGCATACCAGGCGGTTCTAATGAATTTAAAAATTCAATTGGATAATTCATTGCCTCATCTTGATTCATAGGACTGTCAATTGATTTATATGTCGTGAGTACACCTGGGAGTTTTTCTTGAATTTGGAAATTAATGGCATTGATATGAATGTTCTTCGATGCTAAAATGGCGCGTTCTCTCAACCAATCATGATTTCTGTAATTCTGAAGAATATTTGGATAAACACATTCAATCAATTCATCTATCGATTTCGTAATTGTACAAAAATTGTTCGGTACAGTGATCAATCCGTTGGTTCTGTCGATTTGTATTTTGCCATTACCAATTTCTAACAATTGTTTTGAAAACTTATGGGCAGCTGGATCATTTTGTAGGTGAATACGCATATTAATGTTCAGTGTCAATTTTTGTACATATCTCCAAAGAACTGATGACTTCAAACAGGCATTTATTTCATCAGCAGGAGTTGATCGAGGAATGACAGGCAATGTTTGTCGGAAATCCCCTGACAGTAATATCAAAGCACCACCAAAAAGCTGTTGATTACCACGTAAATCTTGCATTGTTCGATTAAATGCTTCTAGTAATTTTTTATTCGCCATTGTACACTCATCCCATAAAATAATTGACGTTAATTGCAGAACTTTTGCCATAGCAGAATTTCTTGAAATATTGCAAGTTGGAGTTTCAATCACCTGTACATTCAATGGCAATTTTAATGCAGAGTGTGCTGTCCGACCACCTTCTAATAATGTAGCAGCAATTCCCGAAGATGCAAGTGCCAATGCAATTTTCTGTTCCGATCGAATAGTCGCTAAAATCAGTGATATAAAGAACGTTTTGCCTGTACCACCAGGTGCATCCAAGAAATATAATCCACCTGCATTATTGGAAATGGCTTGCATGATTGTGTCATATACATGTTTTTGTTGAATATTCATTTTTGTTATATTCGATTGTACAAATAAACGCAAATCATTAGAATTGAATTCCTGCTCACGTTGCAATTCACGATCAAACAGATCATGCATGTCACGATTTGGTGCGATCATACCCAATTGTACTAATGTTTTATTTGCAATCGTTAGACACATATCTTCAATTATTATCAAAGCTTCGTTGTACATTTCCAAAGTTATCAACAAATCAGGATTTCTTGCATGATGACGCATACGAATTAAAATATCTTCTGCAATATAATGTTTATATTTGTTCCATAATTCAAGTGGATTTGATGGCATACATGTTGATAATATAATGGCAAATAGCATTCGTATTTATTGAGGATGAGCTGAAATAGATGCATCATGAAGTGTTGAATCCCAATGTGCATCATCCTCCAACAAATGCAAAAGTTGGCATGCTTCACGGTATGTTTGACACAAATGACCGTTGACTGTTCTCAATTCTTGAAATGATTTTGGGCCATTCACGTTAACTAATAACAATCTCAAATAAAAACACTCAGCATTGTTTGGATGTACTGTATATATTCTCCCAATTGCATCTGTTTGGCAAATGCCAGGATGCCCATGAACTGGTTTTCCTTGTTTACGTCTTTGAAATTTTTTCGAAGACGCATTCCATGTGTAGTACTGAGGCACTTCCAAATATAACAAAGTTTTCGCAAATGTATCAGTTTCGCATAATTTGAAAAAAGCTGTTAACGTAGTTTCTGGTGGTTGTGCTGCTCTTTCCAATACATTTGACACAATAAAATAAACACGTTGGCCATTCTCAAGATGTACAGCCAAGTGAACAACCGCAGGATATCTTTCGTGCATTGGAAACGACATAATCCTCCAGACAGCTTCATTGCTACTAATATAGCGCCCCATTTGATACTGAGTAATTTCATCATTTGTATTATCACCAGCAACACCGAAAATTGCCATATCGCTCCCTTTTGTTACATACTTGCAAATATATTTAATGGATTTGACAGAATTACAATATTCCACATTTATATGAGCATTGAATATTTTCGATAATAATGGACAATACGGAACCACCCAACGATTATCAACTTCAACCTCCTGGTTAAGCATTCTAATGGTTGCCGTTTTGCCATTATCATTAGGTGATCTACGTCGATACAACGGATATCCGTCATTGCCCGTTATTGTGTCTGAAGTAAATTGCCTTGGGTATCGTTTCGAACACTTTCCATCAATCATACATGATGAATTCACATTAAGGTCACCGCACGGTCCATGTATCATGTTTTTAGCGACAACTCGAAATAACTCAGGATCATCAGTGTGATCAGGAATTTCAGCTGATATAAGGTTATCGATTTGATCCGGAGTTATTTTATGTACCAGCCAAATTAGCATATGTGCGTGCGGCAATCCCCTTTTCTGCCATTCGATGCAGTACATATGGCAACGCACCTCCCCAAATACATGTAATTTCACAATTAAATCCATAAATGCCTTTAATTTTTGCCGAAAAACACGCGCAGTAATGTCATGACGATCGGTTGTCGACTGTCCTGCAAATAAATTGTTTTTGATTTCATCCCACTGCGGATTACATGTAAATGTAATGAACAGATCCGGTCGACCGTATTTTCGTACATAACACATTGCGTATATGAAGATGGCAATATAGTTAAACGTCCGATGTCATTAATATTAGCATCATTCGCTATCGCATCTTGCAAATGAATATATTGTTCAGATCTTAGTTTTGCTTGGTTGAAACGAATAAAATTAAGACGTTCTGTTTCTATTTTTGCATACATATCAACGATGTACTGATGATATAGTTTACCACATCTCAAGATATAATTTTGTTCTTGTGGACGAATCATCAATCGATACGAATAGTATTTCATGGCACTAACTTTTTTCTGTAAATGTAGACCTGAAAATAAGTGCAAAATGTGACTTAAGAAATTTATAGAAATGATGAAATGTCAACATACTTAAAATATTATTTACCTGTTCGTGGATCAATCATTGGTATATTGATATGGTAGCCATCGTCACCTTTCCAATGCAATATTGGGTATTGTAATGCATCGTAACTACGATGAAGTTCCGAAACACGTTGCAATTGCTCATTTCTGCGATGAAGTATAATATCGCGGGATTGAAACTGATCACCAACAATTACAATTGCAACCTCATCAATTGTCGGTGCATTGAATCGCCTTTCATGCTCTCCAAAAGGTGTTCTATCAGCCCTTATTACGATTTTGTGATTATCAGATGGCATACGATCGAGAGCAATTTTGAACAGTTGAACCAATGCGTTATGCTGATGGAAAAACCTTTGTAGCTCACAAATAATTTCTCGTCTTGTACTCAAAGCAATTGCACAACGTTGATCCAATTCACGATTATAATCACCAATAAAATAAATTTGCAAAAATTTATAATCAGCGTCGGGGTATGGCAATAACGAATCAGCTCGATGATAAATTTGGCCCTGAATCTGCAACATGTATGCAATTTCAGGTATTTTAGGTATATGTTGCATAATAAATTTTAAAACTATAGAATATTTTATGATTCAGATTGATTGGGATAATCCTGTTTAAGTATTTACCTTAAACGTCGGCATAAAATTATCTGTAATAATGTTAGTTGCACTAAAAGAAGTCATTTGAAATGACGAATTGTATGGTTGAATATGACTCAAAAAGTGCTTCGAATTTTCAGAAGTCCCAAAAATTAATGAATACAATGGTTCGGGTGGAGTTTCTAATGCTGGCAATCTCACTTTGCCATTAGCACAACACATGCCGCGCGTTTCACCTGGAAATTTAGCCGCATCACAATATGAACATATTGCGTCCATTATTCCAATGTATCCGTACATACTGTAATCAATGTGACTGTTGTAATTAAAAGCAGCACGCATAATTTCAGGTACAACAGATCTAGTTCGTGCATTACGTTCACGCTGCGATGCATTAGCTTGTGCTCGTTCATCTGGAGTCTGTGATCGCCTTTGTAATGCCGCAGCATTTGCACGACGCGTTCGGCGACCTATATTTCCTCGTCGTGGCATTTTTCTTTCAATTAAAAAAGAATAAATTAATTTTAAAAAAATTGTCTACAAACACACATGCATTCGTGTAATTCACTTCAACAGTTCAAAACTTACATTTTTTTGCTCGGAAATTCGCTTGGCGCTATATTTCTTCTTTTCACAAATTCACACAAACTTCAATAATTATTAAACAAAAACGCTATTTGCAGTTTTATTTAATAATTTGCACCGCGGTAATTTCGGACGCTACTCAACGTATTGGGCTGCTTCGTTTATTCTGCTAACTAATGGTCAAAGAAAACGCTCCAGCGATGTTTACACTCCAATGTCATTTATTCTCCTAATTTGAATTTTCTTAATGCTAAGAGCTAAAGCTCTATATAGCTATCTATACAAAATAATCATGTATTTCTCTATGCAAAAAAATGCACCGTAATATTGTTCGATGTCTTTTCAAAGCCTACTTTGTTTGTCGATGTGCCTGCTACATACATACATGTTGATGTAAATATAATGCAAGTAAGTTTGTAGGTGGGAATAATAAGTAAGCTAGTTAAGACGAAAGTGCAAAAATTTTGAGAGCGAAAGAGCGTAGCTAAGTAGGTAACAAATCGTTAAGTAAATGATTAAACTGTTATTGATGAATGTATGTTAACCTTCCGTCGGGCGCAATGTGCCTAATAGGCACAATTTTAAATCCCCTAACAAACATATTATTGTATTGTTTATTAGTCTGGAAAATATTGAAAAGGTATCTTGGGATTATGAGTAATTAATAACTGTAATTATATGCTCAAAAATTCATTTTATGGGAATAAATTAGTAGCGTTTATTAAAGTCATAAGAAATTGTTAAAAAACGAAAGAAAAAACATACAACTTAAAAACTTCAAACAAAATGAAAAAAATAAGATAAATATTAAAACTTGGGCGATGTAATGAATAATGAAGCTAGAAAATTGGCATTAAAATAAAAATATAGTGGGTAAACAGCTTCTTTTACAATTCTGTTTTTAGTTTTTTTTGAGAGAGGGTCTTGACTAAGGCCGCATATATTCTAATTTTGAGATCCCAGCATAAATTATGGTATTTGTATTTATAGAGGACGTACAATACTTCTCCGGCATTACGTACGTCTTGTTCGACTGACAGCTAAGTAGACTGCGGGTGTGCGACGTTGTTCGCAGCTTCAGTTTTTAAATTTTATAGAGATGCTTTACTATTAAATACACATTGTTTTGAAATAAGCAGAACATATTGGTTTCGATATCCATTTAAATATGAATATTAATTTCTTTTATACCTATCTACATTCGATTACACTGGTCTACAAATTTAAGCAAAAAAATGGACTGGAAAAGCGAAGCATTTTTGTTAACTAATATGGGAGCGCTGAATTCGAATATGCTGGCAACACTGTAAAACAGTTAATACTCACACTAAAGTTTCCTGCAAATTGGAAAATCTTACGTGATAGAGAAAAACCAATTACAGATTCGAATTCAGCACAAACAGGGACTAAGAACTAAACCATGTTAAAGCACTCGTCAACACCTATTATTTGACACCCATATTGTAGCAAAACCGTCTAGGGCCACACCTGATCCATATTTTGGTCAATAACTCGAAAATGGGGTCTCATATGGTACTAATAACTACACCATGTTAAAGAACTCGTCAACACCTTTCATTTGATACCCATATTGTAGAAAACCCGTGTAGGGCCACACCTGATCCATATTTTGGGCTATACGTCGAGCCCGGGGTCTCATATGGGACTAATAACTACACCATGTTAAAGCACTCGTCAACACCTTTCATTTGATACCCATATTGTAGAAAACCCGTGTAGGGCCACACCTGATCCATATTTTGGGCTATACGTCGAACCCGGGGTCTCATATGGGACTAATAACTACACCATGTTAAAGCACTCGTCAACACCTTTCATTTGATACCTATATTGTACAAACACATCTTAGGGTTACCCGGGTCCACGTTTTGGCCTATATCTCGAGACCCTGGTATCCGATTCTTAAAATTTCAAAACACAAACCATCTACTGAATAGTCCGAACAAATCCTAAAAATTTGGTTTGGATAGGTGAGCCCGTTCTTGAGTTATAAAGTCACAACGCAAAATGGCACTTATTTTTATATATATAGATTTATTTGTTTAATCTGAAATAGTGATAGGAACCACATTTTTATTTTTATTCTTCATGATAAAATCAAAGCGACATATATCTTTAACGATGAGGCATTTTTACTTAAAAATTTTGTGGAACTTAAATTGCTAAAAGAGATAAATTATCTAAATATGTATGTAATTTGATTTAATTTCCATCTCATAAATAAAAAGGGCGTGAGTACCAAGTACTCGTGAAGTCTGATGTGTACAACAAAAAGATACGGAATCCAACCATCATACCAGAGTCCAACTTTCGAATCACATGGCGGAGAATAAATGCCCCCCCGGAAACATCAAAAAAACAGTCAAGGTCCTACATGTACAAGCAAAAGGTAGACGTCTGAACGTACTCGAAAACATGGAAATCTACAAACAAAAAACATTCGACGGTAGAATAATAAACGAACAGACAAACACTGTTTCCGACACAATATTCGAACCTTTAAAATTGGTTTACAAAAAACAAAGCAACCACTCAGGTACAACAAACACACACGCACCGACAAATAAGCACAAAACAGCAAAAGATCAAAAACAGCAAACAAGCAAAAAAGGTCAAACAACAAAAATCACCAACTTTTACCTGCCTCAGTCAACCACAAAAAAACCGATCGAACCACCCCCGTTTCTGAATGTACACACACAACACATGCACACACGTACACAAACGGACACCCATGCTGACGTTACCTGCTACCTACTATAAATACAAGACAAACGACCACAACAGATCAGAACGAAAATCGACACTGATGATGGCACAACGCCGAAACCGGTTTGTCTCAAAACCAAATTTGACAAGGGATGACGAAAAATCGTTCCAATATACATCACACAAACAAAACAAATTAACTACCGTGTTGAGTATTCTTAGCTAAAATAAATTTAACAAGAATAATCACTTATTTTGTGTTTAATATTAGCTGTTTTTGCGGCTCTAGGTCAAATTTATATTAAAATAAAAAACAAGGTTTTAAATTTGGTCTTCTGATATATTTCGGTTACACTTTGGTAACCATCCTCAAGGCAACTTCAATTATTAAGGCCGTGCGCCTGATGCAGGGTTTTCTACTCAATAATTTAGTTTAGTAGAAAGCTGCGTCCCTGAGGGCGGAAAACAAAATTTAAAACTGTAACGTCGCAGGATATATATTTATAGCATACCATTTATTCCATGAAATATTAAATGCCTGGTATGGCAATGCGCTGTATGGCAATGCCCTATAAGGCAAAACTCTGTATAGCAATTCCTTTAATTTTGAATATTCATTACCATGGTTACTAAAGAACTATGTTTGTCTCTTTTCCTCTTTTGTATAACAATTGTAGAACATATTTCGAACAGGATTGCCTTACAATAATTTCGCTCTGTTGCAGAGTATAAAAAGCCTGCGCACTCTGAATTTTCAACCATTTCGTTTTGCGATCGGGGTTGTGAAATATATTTAAATTATTTGGACATTCTTGTGAAATTTATAAAAATATATTAAACGAACCCGCTGTATTTATTATTTTAACAAATAAAAAGAGTCAACTACAACTACAAAATTTTTTTTTTTTATTTTAACATAAATTTGAACCCGAGGCGACAAAAACCCCAAAGAATTATTTATACTGTTTTTGTTAAGGATAATTCAAAGGCCTTGAATTTAAGGAACTGGAGTAGTAAAATGTAAAGAAGGCGGAAACCATATTTCATCACCATCCTGAGAAACTAGATAATTAAATTTCATTACTTTTACGAGTATCTATCATAAACGCAGTGTTTTTTTTTTCCTTTTGATAACATTCATCGTGCTTAGTCACGAATAACAATCAGCAAAGCACTTGTATACACGCACACATAAGCAGTCTAGCCAGAATTCTATACACGCATTCTAAGCCAAGTCTCACTTACAACTGAGATATGTATGGAGCCAAAGTCACCAACAAGGGAGAAACACTGTCACAGGTAGCAGCAGAGGCGTTCAACTTTGCTGGACTGCCCCTACCGAGGCCAAAGATGTGTACACATTAGTAAGAATAAAACGTTGTGTGTCTTAAGAGCATACTTTGAAGCACCCGTGCAATTCGGAGCGTAGCTGTAACTTTTTATCGGGGGATTTAGTAACCGAAACAGAGGATAAAGAAATTATTATATCACAGCAATCTGGCTTTAGAAAGAAACACTCTTGTGAAAGTGCTTTAAACTTGGTTATAGCAAACTGGAAAGAAGACTTGAGCAGGAACAAAATTATAATAGCGGTATTTTTAGATTTAGAACGCGCATTTGAGACGATTGACCAAAATCTGCTACTAAAAAAGTTGGAAAATATAGGCGTAACAGGTATTGAGCTTAAATGGTTTGAAAACTTTATTACGAATAGATATCAAAGAACTAAAATTGGATCTTCCGTATCAGATAAAAGAGGGGTGACTGTTGGCCTACCGCAAGGTTCAGTGCTGGCACCCATATTGTTCAACATTTATATTAATGATATAACTAGTTCTATAAAGTATTGTATTGTATTGATGCTTAGTGGAGAAAATATTACTGAAATATATATCAAACTGCAAGAAGACCTGAACCGAGTCTACGACTGGTTATGCGTTAACAGACTAAAATTGAATGTCAGCAAAACTAAGTATATGGTGATATCCAGGCGGAATATCCAAGATAGGGAGTTGCAAAACCTAAGCATCAACCACGAAGAAATCGAGAATGTTAATACAATCAAATACTTGGGAGTAAAAATAGATGAGAAACTTAGTTTCAATGAGCACGTAGACTATACAGTGGGTGAAATAGCAAAAAAGATTTATTTCACGCAAAGAACCTGCAAATACTTGAGTAAAAGATACAAGGTTTTGGTTTACAGATCCATAATCGAACCTCATTTCATCTATTGTCCTACAATATTTTTCATAATGCGAGATAGTCAGATTTACAAGCTGCAAAATCAACAGAACCGAGCGATGAGATTTATTCTCAAAAAACGCTATGACACACCCATCAGGGACATGCTCTCTGCCCTTAATTGGGTAAGTGTTAATCAGCAACTTTTTTATTATACTATGAAATTCATAAAAAACATCATAGAAGGTAACTTACGAGACTATTTGAATAGTAGCATAAAATATGTAAAAGATAGGCATTCTGTAAATACCCGTAGCAAAAATGATTTCAATCTACCTGCATATAGAACTGAAGCAGACAAATGTAATTTGTATTATAAAGGACTAAAACTTTATAATGAGCTTCCAAATAATGTTAAATCATGTAATGGAAATAAATTTAAAAGAGAATTGTATAAGTATTGCAAAACACTGCCAATTTAGTGCTAGATGGGCAGGCGTCCAAAACATAAATAACAAGGCATGCGTGCCAAGTTTCTGCAATGCAGCGCCAGCATATCCTATTGCACACGCATACGAAAAGTTGCCGGAAGTCATATTGAGACGCGTCACTCCATTGAATCAGTGCACCGCCGTCCATATGTTGCCTTCGCGCTTTAGAAGCGTACACGGCCTGTATTCCGCAGACAAATATTACCATCATTGTTCCAAATGATTTGGAGGTCGGCCACAGCACTATACCGCAGTCCATAGATTTAAACTAGGTTAGAATTTATAGTCTAGTCTAGATAATTATATATTGTAAATAGGTATAAACTAGGCTAAAATTTAGCTGTAAGAAATAAATAAATAAATAAATAAACACATTACCATCGCTAGTACCGTTCATGTAACTACGATTGTAGCCTACATAGGAAAAATGCTATTTTCTTTCCACAAAAATATTGTTACAAGCCCCTTCAGCCTCTAACTTAAGGTGGGCGTGCAATGCTTGTTGGCAAGAGTGGTGTGTGCACTGGGATTCTGTGGGAGGGTTCGAAACACTCTTCCCTAACCAAGCCATCATCTGTCCGCTTGGGGGCCTTACAAGAACAATTGCTTGCACACTATCGAAGAAAATCTACCAGAAAGAAACGAAAAAGTAGC
Organism: Merzomyia westermanni; assembly: GCA_949987695.1. NCBI lineage: Eukaryota > Metazoa > Arthropoda > Insecta > Diptera > Tephritidae > Merzomyia > Merzomyia westermanni. The sequence continues at coordinate 114,236,583 of OX465289.1, forward strand.
ACTTATCCCTGGAAAACTACATACCTTGCAGTGCGCATATGATGTGAGTGGCTGCCTTAAACCACTCTACCATGGCTTTGAAGATGTAAATGAAGCCCCAACTGACTGCCTATGAAATCAGACCAAAATAATTAAACTACAATTACATTTAACAATATTTATTTACAATTCAACTCATATTTCTATATTTAGGGTAATTTTATAAAATGCACAATCTCTATTTGGGGGTAGTGATCAGCTGACCAAACCTAACCTTCCTCAATAGTTATATATTTTGTTTACGTGGTCAACGAACTTCGAAAAAAATAGAAAAACTATTTTAAGAAATTCAACTCTAGCGCTCTCTTGGTTTTGCAAAGCAAACCTGGATCGAAAGAACCAACCGGAAAAAAATGCCAAGAGATAAAAATATGTAATTTTAGCTACTACGCTCATACACATTTTAAGGTGTATTAAACAACTTACATTAGAAACTTACAAAGAATACTCCTTAAGGAGTATCAGAGTATTCCAACACTTAACCCGATTCATATAAAAAAGCTGGTGCAATTTGCATGGCGACGTCCGGTGATTGGATCACCAAATCCATCTCGGAGTACTCCATTTCTTTGCTTTTGAATACTACATAGAGTACGTACGTGAGCGTACGATACTCCCAAAATGCACATTCTCTATGTGAAATGAATAGGTTGGTGGGTAGAATATATTAAGTTTACTTACATCTATTTGTTTGTTGTTGTTACTTGCATAGTCCAACGCAATAAATTTTATCCAACCATATATGCAAAAAAAAGGGTTTCTTGTGTTCCAAGAAACTTCGGGATCATCACATGTTGGTTCATACATATATGTATGTACATAGGATAACTATTCACTGCATATGTTAGAATGCAAATGTCTTACTTACAAAATGCTTATATGGAAATCCTGATTTTCAAAATCTTTCAAGTTACTTGGATAAAGGTAAGTCTTAAGGAAGTACAAACGCATATATCAGGGGCATTAGGTAAGTTCAAACTAAAGGTAAGTTTTAAGAGTATTTTTGTTTTTAAGTAGTTAACTCATTTTAGGGTAAAGCTTAGATGGAACATCGGGAACACGGGTTTATTCGGTGGTTGGATTAAAAGTACACCTACGCCTCTCTCGCTTTGGTGTAGAATACTCCATAAAGTAATCTTTCGGCAGCATTTTGAAAGTACTCCCACGTAAACGCTTCATAGAGGATTCAGAAGCTCAGTAAAGGGTACTCAGAGATGGATTATGTGATCCAATCCCGGATACCGATACATACGCATGTAAAGTTTTTATGTTATTTTACCCAGATTTTCTTTGTATATCAAATATAAATTATGCTATACCCACACATACAGTGTGCGACAAAAATAAGGCACAGAGAAAGAAAATGTTTTAAAGACATTTTACTCCAAAAATCATAAGTAAAATTTTTATTATGTTTAGTAATTTTTATTCAGGTATTATAAATTTTAATTAATAAAAGTAATTCTGTGCAATATTGTCTATTTGAGCCTGATGTCGATCCGAGGGACACCACCTTAAAACGTCAAGGCATGGTTGTCAGATCAGGCGATGTCGATCTTGATATAATTAATATTAATATACCTCCTGTCACCTGCTGTCCGAGTGAATATCGCCGTGCCATTGGTGCGTTACTCAGAGGCGAGAGTCGTGTAATGCTCGGATATTTCAAAGCACACCACGACTCTGGCACTCAAGCTTACAGGACGATGGTATGGGACAGGATCTGCTCGAACAAATACAAGATTCGACGTTCTGCACGGTAAACGGGGAAGACCGTTTGGCATGGTTGCAGATTCATCCTCAACACAATACATTCCGTCAGGGAGAATTAAGGAGGTGCGTCCCTATTTACCCGCAGAGGCAGTGCCCTGACAAACGAATGTGATCATATGCGACACTTGGACCCTACGGATCCTCAATGGCGTAATCAGACGCCTGGTTGATCAACACAAACGCGCCTGCTGGTGTTGGCAAATTATGGTCCACTGTAAAATACTTGTCCAATCCGACTAAACCTAACGATAAAATAAATCAGATCGATAGATATTGAAGCCCACACAGGTCCGAAGCGCGACGAGCTTGGTCTCTAGTATTTACGACGTGGCTGGTAAGGTCGTTACAGTTAAGCTGCATTACGCTATAGGGCGAGGCTAGATGTTGTTGTTGTTGTGTTAGCGATACGTACCTTGCCTAGTCGTCACTTTCCTTACCTAGCATTGTCATCAAGCTCTTCTAGTGGAAATCCCAAAAACTTAGCGGCTTCAAAAGGGTTGGACCAGAGTGAGACACCATCCTAAGGCAGTTCGCGTTCTTCCTCGGCAACAGGTGGATATTGTGCCTGAATGACGGCATTCAGTGGGCAAGAACTGACAAAGGAGTTTACCGACCCTGTATGGATGAGTTTGAGGGCTTGTCGATGCACCTTTGGATCAAACGGCGAATAAATATGATGCCGGATATCACCATAGTGCTTACGGAGATGTTTCCTTATTTCCTGAGAGGCGGATTTTCGTCGATCAGGCGCCTGTTCGTGTGTTGCGGTTTACAACAATTGAACAGGAATTGCCTGGTCAACTCAACTCCGAGAATTTTTGCCTCGCTGTGAAGGTGGGGTTCAGGTGACATAAGGACGTATCCCGTGACAGTTCTGAGTGCTTTGTTTTGACGGGCCTGCCACCTTAGCCAGTGTTTGTCTGTTAGCCCCGGCGCTTAGGTCTGAAACGGCTGGCCAATTGCCTTGTACGTTGCCAACAACGGTTCTTTGCCTTTACCCTAAGTTCTGCCAGCTAGTGAAATGAGAATTTTGTTGCAGCTTTGTATTTTGGTGGCAATTGAGGCGGCATGAGCACCGTAGTTGAGCATGTTATCAAACGTGATTACTAAGATTTTGGGAATCGCCTGTGCTGTCCAGGATTTGATCGGTGACAGTGCCAGATTTCGCCCAGCGAAGAAACCGGGCAAGGAAGGGGGGTAAGAGTTAATTCTTGAAAAAATCTCATTTACGGAGTAGCCAGAGTCGTCCAGTCTCCGTAGTGGGGCTGGGAGCCTCGATATGTAGTAATTAAACAAAAGCGGGGATAGTCGCTCGACTCTGAATTCCACCGATGACTGCAGACCACTCAGATAATTGGCGGTCCAACGCTTTAGACATGGGTTGACTCTTCAAGGGCATTAATAAGTTGCGCGTAATTGACCGATCAAGTGCAACCAGTACACTCCTCTCATTGGTTGAGGCAGACAGTTATCTGAGTGCTAATGGAGTTAAGCGCGGTGGTCGTGCTATGCATTCTACGGAAACCGTGCTGATGTTCGGCGAGCCGCAACTTAGCGATGTAGTAACAGAGCAAGACTGTCTCCAAGGGTTTCACTACTGGCGAGAGGAGCGATATCCTTCGATGAGACTCCCCCCCCATTAGCTGGGTTGCCATACTTTAGTAGTGGCACCACCTTTGCCAGTCTCCTTTTTTCTGGAATGAAAAAGGTGGTCATAGACAGATTGAAGACAGTTGTTAGGTATCCTAATCCCTCATCGCCGAGATGTTTTAACATCAGCATGGATATACCGTCCTGAAACACTGTAGTGGTGATGGGAATGGGCGCTTGACTATTTTTACGTTTGTGCGCTTTCCTGGGGGCACGTCGGATTTATTTGTCGACCGGAGTATGCAATACAAATGCCGGCAAAAAGCGCTCTTAGGTTTCGACTGAACTTAATTGCTGAAAGCTATATACATTTTGTCGTTAGGTTTAGTCGGATTGAACAGGTCTAATCGTCGCACATGAGCACGTTCATTTGCCAGGACCGTTGTCTCTGCGGCAAAGTGCGGACGCACCTCCTTAATTCTCCCTGACGGAATGTATTGATTTGAGGCTGAAACTATGACCATGCGAAACGCTTTTTCCCCTTCTCGTACGTCAGACGGGATGGGAAGAACAGCAAAGGTGCTCTCAGTGAAATTAAGAAAACCAGCCCAATCACCTTTGCTGAAATTAGTGATGGTGGGATTTTTAGAGGCGGCAAAATCGGTCGGGCGATCGATTGAGATGACTATCGGTAAATGGTCTGATGCAAGAGTCAAAATCGGTAGCCAGTCAACTCAGTTTATGCGTTAAAATCTCTGGGGATTACACGATTCTCGCCTCTGAGTAACGCACGAATGTCAGGTCGTTATTCACTTGGACAACAGGAGGTATATAAATGTTAATTTTCTCAACATCGACATCGCCTGACCGTAAAACCATCCCTTGACTTTCTAAGGTGTTGTCCCTCGTGTCCCCTGTTTTTGGCATCACAGGCCATGAAGATCTGATCGGGAACCGAGCTTTGTCTCCTGTAACGCAGAAATCTTGATATTTTGCCCTTTCATGAAGTTCACGATTTCACTAACCTTGCCGGTAGGGCCGTTGCAGCTCAACTGCAGGTCACGAAAGTGCGAAAGAGGAAAAATGGTCAAGCTGGGAAGACTGGTGAGTATGCCTAGGTGGAAGCCGGCGAATCATTCGACGTTGTAGGCTGCGTAGACAGGAAGGCGCAACGTACGTACCAGTCCATAAATTCCTATTTCCAAGTTCAGAGCATATAAGCAGGTGGCATAAGCCAAGGCAAGAGTTGCAATTTGACTGATGCCGCCGGTGAATGTAATCTCAACCGACAAAACAGTGCGCGTGGTGTAAGGGACCAAGAGCTGGTGGCTTTGGCTTACATTCTACCTAGTGATGGAAGAAGAAGGGGAAATTGTTAGTGGGCTACGGGTGGGCTGTCGCTAAGCATTGCTCACATACAAGAGGGAGGTGCTACGCAGAAAGTAGCTGAGAGCTGCAGTGTGAGGAGTTGGCGGCGGAGGGCGTGAGCGGCGGCGGGAATTGCACATTACTCCCAGCAAACACAGTCTCAAATGTTAGAAAAATAATAGTTTTACATTAGAATTCTAATGTAGTTCCTCAATGAATCTCTTAGAAAAACTAGGCTAGAAGTCGATTAGAAAAACACTAAAAAAAAGTTCACATTAGAAACCAATTAGAATTTCCCGTTATAATTCGATTAGATAACTTAATTTTTTCTCGACATCGAGATCTTTGAAGAAAGGAGGGGGGTAGATAATTTTAGGAGGATTTGTCAGGAGTTAGACAAAGTCACATCGAAATACCTGGCCGTTGTTGGCAGTTTCATCCAAAGGTTTATTGTTGCAGAACTTGGATAAAACTGGGGCAATATTAGTATCTTCCACGAAATGGGTGGCAGTTTAAAGTCACCCTAGAATATTTCGTTTCGTTCGGACTTCCAATATAAGCGGCAATATTCTTAAACACACCAGCTTTAAATTCATCTCTATTATGACAGCAATACAATCGGAAAAAGGGGAGAAGCTTTCAAAAACTGAATACAATCCTTACAGATTTAAGATTTGTTGATTTTGTTTAATATTAGAAGTTAATAGGTATGTTTTCTAAATACACATATTTTCTTTTTTGTCGTATGCGTGCACTTACCAAATGTGGGAAAACATGCATCCTGCTTATTGGAAGAGCTGCGTTGAAGAGAAAGCAAAGCTTCTAACCATTTAAACATTTCATCCTCACTTTCTAGTACTATACCGAATCCACCATCCGTCGTTGCAAGTGATATAACGTAATCCCGTTTAGTATCAAACCTTCGATTTATATTAAGGCAGGTTGCCAATTTGATGATGCGTTTGGGAGCTGTACCGGATTTAAATTTTTTCATACTATCATAATACTCTAAACGAGCACCGTAATTCGTCGTGTCTTTATATACTGCAAAAAACTTTTTCTTCATTGTACTTAATTTTTTCTGGTATCCACAGAGAACTAAACTGTCATCGAAGCTTGCTTCATTGGTGTTTGACATTTTGGTCTTTAAAAGAAGAAAAAGTAAAAATTTTATAAGTAGAAATAAAATAAAGCGAACTCGAAGGGGATAGTCTCGGTAAACGTTTTTCAATTCAACTGATTTCAAATGATATATTTCCAAGAAGGATAACCCAACGGAGTTTTTCGCCTTAAACATTTGTTGCAAATTTAAAAAATTTTACCAAATCAGTACATCCCATACATTAAAATTATTTTAAATTATTTTTCCAAATTCAGATTAGCTTATAGCGTAGTTATCTTATATATAAATAGACAAGATGAATGCAATGTAGAACCGTTTTCTGCTAAACTATAATTCTAAGGTATACAAATTATATATGTATAGATAGGAAATTTTGAGTTGTACTCTTATCCGTAAATAAAAAAAATTTAAAAAATCATTTTAATATAAAAACTTTAACATAAAAGTCACACCACTACACATTTACTTATTCACACTATAGACACGCTGTGTGTGTGTACTTGCTTTTTGTGTACTATGCTGAATCGTGAGCATGGCCGAGGAGTTGCTTTGTAGGAAAAAATTAAGAGCCGTAGTAGTGTGAGTTGACTTGCCATGCATGTTTTTGTGTTATTCGTGTGGTCGGCTCTCACTGTGAGTGCGAAGAGTTGGTAGTGGACCAATGAAAAATAAGTATTCGCACTATAGATACTCTGTTGTGTCATGCATTTTTGCTTTAGTTGTTGTTATTGTATTGATTACTGGCTACGATGCCCAGTGTTAGCTGCTCTCCTGAGAGCACGAAAAGTTGCTTTGTTGGATACATTAAACAAGCAATGTAAAATATGAGCAAATATGTAAACTTCATTGCTGATACCTACAAACAGGGTTTACAAAAATAAAATAAATGATTACTCATAAAGAGTATTAAACACCGAAGAAAATTAAAGGAAAATAGAGGAAAGGAAAAGAAAGGAAAGAAAAGGAAAAGTAAAGGAAAGGGAAGGGAATGGAAAGGATGGGAAAGGAAGTAAAATTAAAGGAAAGAATGGAATGGTAAGGAAATAAAAGGAAGGGAAGGGAAAGGGAATTAAAGGAAAGGTAAGAAAACGAAGGGGAAAGCAAGAAAATAAAAGGAAGGGAAGGGAAAGGAAAAGAAGTTTGAGGAAAGTAAAAAATAAAATAAGAGAGTAAAAAAAGAAATCAAGGAAAATAAAAATATGTTAGAGGAAAGGAACGACATAGAAAGGAAGAAAAAAAGGCGGATAAAACATACCTACAGCAAAAAAATAAAATAAAATAAAGTTTATTGGTTGAATTTCAACCACTGGGCGAACTCTAGTAAGTATAAATAAGTTAGGAAGTCTAGGTTAGAGCGAAACCTTAAGCTCAAAACATTGGTGCGTTATCGGTAACCTGATAAAACAGATGTTTCAACCAACCTTATGAGAACCAATGCAATCGATTATTGATGCTGTATCGTAATTCCCTATCCGTATCATAACAGCTTTACACTATAGACCCAGCAGGATGTTATTTATTTTAGAATACAAAGAACATTTTTATATAGTTTTTTTGACATGCCCTTTTTAGTTACAGAGATATAATTGCTAAATAATTATAATTTTTCTTGGGTTTTTTGAAAACTCAACTAAAATAAGATGTTTTATCTCCTTATCGTTTGCCGCCCCCAATTTTCTGTGCGCACTTAGCATGCATAAACCTTTGAAACAAAATATATACATACATGAATTTACAATAAATATATTTTTGGAAAATAAGTTTATTCACCATTAAGTCTAGATTCCGTAACTGTTGTTCTTAACCAAGTCTTCACTCTCTTCAGAGTGCTAAAGGAGCGCTCCACCGCTCTGTCTTCTCGAAGGCACACACAAGATCTGTTAGTCCCTATTTTTGGCAGAGCATATACCACAATTCCAATTCATTATCGATGCCATCTAATTCATAAAAAACTTTGACATCCACAAGTTTGCTGTTGCTGTTGTCTTCAATACTCATATTTTTGAGAATATTTGGATGCAAAGCAGGATTATTTTGCTCCGAGAACCTCTCATTAAGGGAACATATTAGGGAGTCTAGGTAAGGTATAAAAACTGATCGCTGATAATACTCTGATATAGATGTAAAAGTAACGTTCGATCTATTTTTTTTTTTGCCTTTCAACCACTCTCGGCATGCCCATTTTAATAGAAGCACTTTCAGCTAACTCAGAAGCATCTTTGAATATACTAGTTCCAAAATTTTAGTAATGTGTTCGGCGAATTTTATAATGTAATTTTTCTTCGATTGCATTTTATTCGCTACCGGCTCAATAATTCTTTACATATTTATAAAATTCAAATTATGTATGTATGTATGTATCTATAGACCGACTTGTGTCCTAAACGTATAAACCGATCGTAACCAAATTTGAAACACGCACGGGATATCTTCCAGGCATGTTCATGGGCTAAAAAATATTTTGATATATAGGGGGCGTGGCACCTACCATACAAATCGAATTTCTCATAGTCCGCATCTCTGGAAGTATTTACGTTAGACCACTGAAATTTGGTAAGGCGTTATTTGAGATTAATCCCTACGACCTCCAAAAACCCTGGGGATAACGAAAAAGGGGGCGTGGCACCTCCCATACAACTGGAATTTTTCATAGTCCATTGCATATATTTTATAGAAACATAATATTTGGAAAATATGCAAAGACATCGGAATATTCAGATTTACTTGACGCGCTGTGCAACTGATACGTGTGCTTTCTAGTGGCTGCATTTCGCTCTATACTCAGTTTTTCAAGAGCTGTAACTATTTGTTTGAACAGCAGAATATTCAGAATTCAAAACTGTGCAAGAATCTGAACCTAACTCATTTTGGGCAAAAAGTGGACTGGACCGGTTTACGCATTGGACCCTTCAGTTGTCATTCGAAGTTATTAGGGCAATTCGCAATTAAGTGAATTTGGCTGACAAACTTATGCAATTGAATGAAAACGCACCAATTAATTGGACTTTAAAAAACTAAAAAAAAACTTAATCTAGGAATTAGGAAAATTCCTTTGCATTCCTTATTCGTAAGGGGGGGCGGGGGGCGCGGCTGGGAACGCTCGTGGTATGAGTGTTGCCGACTACTACCGAGTATGCCCTACTGTATATTTTTCATGTAAAAAACTGATATTTTTCTTGTGTTGTTGTCCTACTAAATAGAAATTGTCAGTCTCTGCATAAGGGCATACCTATCAAATGCTACGTGACATAGGTGAACATACACTACTCAGCCTTCTCATCAATTCATACCAGTTTAACAAACACCAGTTTAAACATGCAAATTTGTATCATGGAGAATAAAAGTTTCAGGACTAATTATTTCACATCTTCATACACAAAATAAACTGGTATGGCGTTGTAATTTGGATATTAATGGAAAAACTTTGTTGATATATGACAATAAGAAATTGTATTACACCCACCACCACAATTCGTGAACCACTAAGTACAATCACCACAATATTATTTTCATATTTATCGTATACATGTTTCAATATAAAGTAACTGGGCGACCGAGCTTTGCTCGGCATTTTCATAGATGGTAATACAATTGTCAAGTCAAAGTTGTTAAGGAATGCACTCATATCGAAATTCAATCCATGCATTCCCATTCACTGAATAACAATTTTGGATTGCAGCCTTTATTCCTTATTCTTTTTGTTATTCCGGAATAATTATTAATTTTGCGTTCCTCATGTGGAATAAAAAATATTTAAAAGTATTCCGCATGTAAAAATTGAAGTTTGCAGTCTTTAGGTGAAAAGTATGTTTTTAAGCAGTTTTGAACTGACACTAATAGCCAAAATTACGAATCTCTAGATTTTCTATTTTTGACTTAAAGTATAATATTGATTGAGTTTCCGCTAGGTTTAATTTTACCTTTTCACCATTTCGGTTACATGATTTTACTTTCAGTTATTTTTTTAAATTTTTTAGTGAATTCTTTTTCGTTTGAAAGAAGCAATAGATCTACTGCAACTGCAGTATAGTCCCAACCCTGGCTTTCGCGTTTCAGATACATTTTGGTCACGCAAGTTATAATCGGTTAAAATTGATGTCATTGGTAGGCCGGGGTGCGTCGGAAAACGAAAGTGGGTGGCGTACCGAGGTCGATTTCTGACAGTGGGTGGCGTACCGAGGTCAATTTCTGACAGGATTGCGGTAGTAGAACCAAGTATTAAAAGAACAATTAGACAAAAACATCTAAGCATAGTTACTACATAGTTTACCAAGGAATGCGGAATGCAATCAAGTGAATGAAAAGAAAGGAATAAGAAAACCCGAATAATTATTGCGGAATACTGCAAATTTGCTTTCCTCATGGAATAAAGGCTGCAATCAAAAATTTTGGAATCCAAAAGGAATGCATTCTTTAACAACTCTGTCATCAGTAAAGATATCAGCAGTGGAGCTTTTCAAAAAGAAATTTTAAAAACATATCTTGATAATAGAAAGATGCTTAATTTTTTTTTAACAAAGTTTAAATACACATAATTACTCCTTGTTTTCCCCATAGTTTCGGCAAGTCTTTGAAAGATTTCTTGCTTTTTCTTCTCTTTGTATGGTTAGAGGATGTCGATTGTTATCAAATAATCGGGAAAGAATAGGGTCACATGGGCATATTTTTCGGTTAGTGCTTCATATATCCGTCAACATTCTTTGATTTCTTTTTTATTATTCAAGATAGAATTATACACAACTTTGTATATTAAATAGATATGAAATCTAAGCCGCCGTGGTGTGGAGGTAGTGTTGCCGGCCTACCACACCGAAGGTCCATGGTTCGAGCCCTGGTACAGGTAACATCAAAAGTGATTTGAAAAAAGTTTTTCAAAACGGGGTCGCCCCTCGGCAGTGGTTTGGCAAACTCTCCGAGTGTATTTCTGCCATGACAGGCTTCTCAGCAAAAATTCGTCTCCTTTGTAGATGCCGTTCGGAGTCGGCAAAAACCTCTTAGGAGGTTTATGATGATATACCTGTTGTATATCGCGCCATAAAGAGAAAGAGAGAAATCTAAGCCGACACTTCGTTCCATACCATGTTTTTTCAGAATCATTACTGATATGTATTGATGTTATTGCCTACCATGGCACAATCAATCTGTTGCTTTACTTTGTTTGCCCTCCCTGGCATCATATGTACAATTACATCGTTTTGTGAACTAATTTTGTATCATGCATTGCGCATGCTCATAAATACCAATACACACTCATGCATATGATGCGAACGGAGAAATACAATTTCTTGGCTGCTACAAACTCAAAAAGTAAAGTCATCTCATTTGGCGACGAAGAAAATCGGAATTCTTTCCTTTTTTTACTGCTGTATTTACAGTTACCGTGATTTTCACTTGCAATATTTTTGCATTTAACTTTATGCAATATTTTTGCATTGAAATTTTTTTTGCGTATAACTTTTATCGCGTATAACTTTTATTGTGCCACCAATTAAAGAAACCACTTATTAAAAAAAAAAAAACAAAAAAAGCCATGACTGGGAACGCAAATACGTCCACAAATACAACAACAAATTGCAGCAGTGGTACCGCCATTGTGCTGAAAACATCAAATGTGCCGGAATTCCAACCAAGCACCGAAACGTGGAATATATGGTGCGAAAAGCTCGAAATTCATTTCAGTGAAATAAATGGCACTGAAGACAATGTAAAAAAGGCAATCCTATTGAAATCGATTGGTCCGGAACCATACAATTTCTTACACAATTTGTGCGCTCCAGCCTTGCCAGTGTCCAAAACTTTTAAGGATTTGTGTGGCATTTTGAACACACACTACACACCTCCCACAATTATTTTCAATGAAAGAAGAATTTTTCACCAAACTACAAAAAGTGGTGACGAAACCATCTCAATGTGGTATGCTAGAGTAAAAAAACTAGCATTAAACTGCAAATATGGTACACACCTAGAAGCGTTTGTGCTAGACAAATTTATAATGGGATTGCCGGAAAAAATTTTTGAAAGATTTTGTGAAGAGGATGAAAACCTAACCATTGAAACTGCACTTAGAAAAGTTCTGATAATGGAGTCAAAATTAATCCACAAAAGTAAAGATGCGGATCAAACCGGTGTTAATTATGTTAAAAGAGGTGCGAAGAAATACAACCAAGGCACTAGAAAGAATGAGATCCATGAAGGTGCAGAACGCAGAAAATCTGGCAGCAAGGATAAATCGAGAAGCAACAACAAACCATCAAACGTTGACAAGGGGCCAAGGAAGACATGCTCACATTGCGGCTGGAGGAACCATGAGACACATGCCTACAACTTCAAGAACAGCAAGTGTCATGCTTGTGGAAAAATAGGGCACCGTTGCGGCTTTTAATTTCGAGTTGTGTCAAGTAAATAAAATTGGTATAGATCAAAATCTTTCTATAATCACTAATCAAATTAAAAGTGAGTTTTCCCAACTTTTTAGTAATGGTTTAGGCCTTTATAACCGTAATAAAATCTCTTTTAAAATGCGAAACCGCTATTTTGCAAGCCGCGTCCGGTGCCGTTAGCCTGGAAAGATAAAGTAGAGAAATAATTGAGAGATCTTATAGCTAGAAATGTTTTAGAGCCCGTAGATAATTCAGAGTGGGGAACACCTTTAGTCCCTATTTTAAAACCAAATGGTGAATTGCGCATCTGCGGTGACTATAAAGTTACCATTAATAAGTCTTTAACAGATTTTAAATACCCGTTACCACGAATTAACGAAATTTTTGCGGCTTTACAGGGAGGCAAGCTTTTCACAAAGTTAGACTTGTCCAACGCATACAACCAGTTAGAGCTAAGTGAGGAATCACAGCTGTTGTGTACGTGGAGTACCTTAAAAATGAAACGCATGCCTTTTGGAATCAAACCTGCGGCAACCATTTTCCAAAAAACAATGGAAAATCTACTTCGTGAAATTCCATGCGTTGTTGTGTATCAAGATGATATCACAGTCACTGGTAAAGATTTTCAGCAACACGTTGCAAATTTAAAGCGTGTGTTAGGTAAGCTAGAAAGTGCAGGTTTGAAAGTTAATTTGAGCAAATGTGTATTTTTTCAAAAGCAAATTAATTATTTAGGCTTCACTATAGATGAGAACGGATTAAAAAAGAATGAGGAACATATAACTAGCGTATTAAATGCACCAACTCCCAATAATATTTCGGAATTTCGAGCTTTTCGCGGAATGGTAAATTATTATGCCAAATCCATTCCAAATTTTTCAAGTAAGATGTCACCTTTGTATGAATTGTTACAGAAGAACAAAACGTTTGCTTGGTCACGCAAGTGCCAAACGATCAAATAAAGAAAGATATAACTTCTGATTAACCGTTAACACATTTTAATCCAAAGTTGCCTATCATTTTAACTACAGACGCATGTAGCAATGCAGTCGCTGGTGTACTTTCACACAAATTTCCAAACAATGAATACAAACCGATCGCTTTTGTTTCAAGAGCATTGTCAAAGAGTGAAATGAACTACAGCACTCTTGAAAAAGAGGCTTTAGCAATAATTTATTGCGTTACAAAACTCAGACAGTACCTTCTGGGTACTCATTTCATTTTACGCACTGACCAGAAACCGCTATTGTCAATTTTTGGAGATAAGGGCTTGCCAGTTATGGCAGCAGCTCGTATGCAGCGATGGGCGTTTATTTTTTCAGGATTCAATTATTCAATTGAATATGTAAAAGGTACTGCAAACACAGCTGATAGCTTATCTCGAATGCCACAGCTAGAATAAAATAAAAATCGCCAAGCAAACAGTTTCATAAATTTTGTTGAGGCAGAAAATTACTCAAATTTTGATTATACCACAATCGCTAAAGAGACGAGGCGAGACCCCGTACTTTCAAAATTGTGTTCGGCTGTACAGAGTGGTACCGTAAGAAATTTAAAAGGCGACGAATTTCGTCCGTTCCTAAGCAAAAGCTTAGAACTTACTGTTGAATATGGTTGTGTACTATGGGGGTATAGGACCGTCATACCTAAAAAAAATTAGAAATCGTGTCCTTATAGAATTACACCGGTCCCATTTAGGTATTAGTAAAACCAAAGCTTTAGCGGGATCTTACGTCTGGTGGCCTAAAATCGATGAAAACATTGAGACTTTGATAAAAAACTGTATTCCGTGTCAGGAGGAACAACCCAGTCCGGAAGCAAGTGCACTGATTCCTTGGAAACCGACCGAATCAGTTTGGAGCCGTATCCATATAGATTTTGCAGGACCTATCAAAAACTTTTATTTACTGATTATAATCGATTCACATTCCAAATGGGTAGAAGTATTCCTAACTAAAGAAATTACGTCGAACTTCACTATTAACAAGCTCAGGGAAACATTTTGCAGGTACGGTTTAGTTGACACACTTGTCAGTGGTAATGGTCGACAATTCACGTCACTGGATTTCAAAAACTTCATGGAAATCAATAACATAAGGCACATTTTCACTGCACCTGGTCATCCAGCGACAAATGGTCAAGTAGAAAATTTTGTAAAATCAGTAAAAAAATCAATTTATGCACATTTAAAAGATAACATGAATTCAAACTTAGAAGTAGTCATAACCAGATTTTTATCTGACTATAGAAATACTAAACATTGCAGCACAGGCGAAACACCTTCAAAACTATTTTTTAATCGCACTCTAAAGACGCGTTTCAATTATCTGAGACCACATCTAACCAAAGAAAAAATCATTAAAAGTCAGCAATGCAATGTTCGAAACCATCACGGTAAACGCAACGTTGAGTTTGGAAAAGGTCAAAAGGTATTAATTCGTGACTACCGAGATCCAAATAAGCAAAATTGGACACAAGCCACGATAAAAAATCAGTTAGGGTCGAGATCTTATTGTTGCATCTTAGCACACAATAATTGTGAAACAAAAAGGCATTTGGATCAGATAAGAGAGTTTTCGGGTGGTGATCCGGATGGGGCGGAGGAGCATGAAGTCACCGTTGAGGCAAGAGCGAATTCTTCCTTCTCTGACACATACACACATGAAAATGGAGGTAGGCATCACGTAGAAACTCCGGTAAGAGAAGTAGCAAATAGTAATTCGGTAGAGCTACAAAATAATAGAGAATTGCGGCCTAGAAAAGATGGCAAGGTAGTGAAATCATGAATGTCTTATTTATACGAATAATTTGCCTATAAAAACAAAAATCACATTTAAATAATAATAAAAAAATGTATCATAAAAAAAAATTTTCATATTTTCATCAAATTCAAATCACATGTACGAATATATCATGAATAATTAAACTTTCAAATTGTATTTAGTATATATACGTATAATATAAACAATGGTATGAATATAATCAAATTGTATTTTGTAACACATAATGTAAATTTTCCATTACATATATATCACTATATGGATATAAACATATAATAGCCTCATAGCTGCGTGGATCTCATTTATATTTGTTGTACCTACTTCTGTACAACCTTGAGCCGTATGCGAGTTAACTAGCTATGTCTGGCCCTTATAAGTTTATATGCATCGTGCTATCATATCTAAACTTCAATAACCTTAAACAATTTCCTTGTACTATTATTTTTAAATAATTAGTATTATGATCTTAAGGGGAGCATGATATGTATTGATGTTATTGCCTACCATGGCACAATCAATCTGTGGCTTTACTTTGTTTGCCCTCCCTGGCATCATATGTACTATTACATCGCTTTGTGAACTAATTTTGTATCATGCATTGCGCATGCTCATACATACCAATACACACTCATGCATATGATGCGAATGCAGAAATACAATTTCTTGGCTGCTACAAACTCAAAAAGTGAAGTTGTTGTTGTTAACAGTGCTTCGCCCTGCCCCAGATGGGACAGGGTTACACTGAAATAACAGCCCTTGGCCGGGTGAAAAAACCCGGGTCATTCCGGTGCGATAGAACCGGCTGTTGTGGGAATGAAAAAGTGAAGTCATCTCAATTACTTTTAACGTATTTGGTCACTTAACTCTTGAAAACGCTACATGTAACACACCAGGAATGAACATCAAAAAATTTAGTTCAACTCCGACGAACTAAAAAGTTTGTCCCTGAGCTTTTCGCGCAGTCATGGCAAATGTTGGCCATATTGGAAATTAATGCCGTTGCATGGTGCACCTTGGATGAGTGTGATTCTCAGTATGTGCACTTCTTTGCAGAATTTATTTTGTCGAACAAAAGTGGCAATCCTACTATGTGGCAACACCTAGATCAGAATTCTAAAAATGTGGTAAGCTATTTACATTAGGGTGGGTCGATTTTTATGGACGAAAGTTAACCGATATCGCGCCATCGATTTTTCGATAGGTTTTGGGCTCAGGAGAAAGTGTTCCATTACGCATACCCAAAAAAATAATTTTCGAGCCTGCGAAATTTCATTTTTTTTTACTTTTTTCGAATTTGGTTTTTAAGGTTTTTTTCATGACCTACTAAAAAAATTTTCATTTGATTTTAAAAATTGCATGTATACTCTGTCCGACCCAAAAATGTCAGCTAAAAACGTTGGCGATAACAGTTTTTCGAAAAAAAAAAAATATTTTTTGTGTTTTGGGGAGTGTTTTGGTCAAAAAATTTACCCTTTCGCCATTTTTTTAAGGGTTTTTTTAGCATGCATGCAAAAATGTTTTCGATGAATATGAATTTGTCTCATATTTCTTGTCCCACTTAAAATTATTCGCTAAAACCGTTGGCGATAACTTTTTTTTGAAAAAAAAAAATTTTTTCGGGTTTTGGAAAAGTCGATTTTTCGACCAAAACAAGTCCCAAAACCCGAAAAAAGTTTTATTTTTGTCCCAAAATGATCCCGAAAAAGTTCCAAAATTATCTCACGAAATGGTCCCGAAGTAATACCGAACGAGTCCCGTAAAGGTTCCCATATGTGCCCGAATAAATCCTATTAGTCCCGGCAAATGATGGTTCATGCATGACTTTAACTGTATGCGGAAGCTTATTTTAAAGCATGCAACCTTTACGAAACTATCGTTTTGAATTAAGCGATGTTTTTAGTAGCTTCCAAACAGAAATCAAAGTAGGGTTGCAACCATCCCAAAAGAAATAAAATTTTCATGTCTGCGTTCTCAGTTTTAGGTTCCAATGTGTAAGCCTTAATCTAACGCAAAAACAACGAAGTGGCCATGACAGTAAAAGCGATCTCTTGCTTTCTTTAGTATATAGTATTTTGTCAAATTATATTAAAAGATGTCAAGTAAAATGCGTCCACGCCCTCATCCGTTGAAAGCTGCAACAAAGAGCTCAGAAATAACTAGTTCTTTGTTTTATAATGCATTCTGGAATGCATAGATCAAGACCAGTTCGCTTTTTTAAAAGTACATGCAAGCATATGTCCATGATCCCACAGAATAAAAGCTCAAACTGAGCCATGAACAATTTGCCAAGAGAGAGAGTAGAAATGGAAAATGAGTTCATGCACACCTATCGTAAAATTATTTCTTGCTGACGTTGCTGCATATCGAGTTACTGATATAAGGGAGGCTTGGAAACACGTCCTTTAAAACCTCCCAACTAAATTGGAGCATTACCTGTGTTGATCGGTATCTGTTCCATTCCGACAGCTAATATGATAAAACTAATACTAATAAAACTAATGATGTTAACATTTGGAATAATGGAGGATTGGAAACACGTCCTTTCCAAACTCCCAACTAAATTGAGCATTAACTGTGCTGATCGGAATCTGTTGCATTACGACAGCTAATATGCTAAAACTAACATAACTACTAAAGGTAATAAGGGAGGATTGGAAACACGTCCTTTCCAACCTCTTAACTAAATTATAGCATTAACTGTGTTTATCGGAATCTGTTGCATTCCGATACCTAATATCATAAAACTAAAACGAATAAAACTTTTCAAGTTAACATTTGGGATAAGGGAGGATTGGAACGCGTCCTTTCCAACGTCCCAACTAAATTATAGAATTAACTGTGTTGATCGGAATCTGTTGCATTCCGATACCTAATATAATAAAACTAAAACTAAGAAAGTTAACCTTTTGAACAAGGGAGGATTGGAAACACGTCCGTTCCAACCTCTTAAGTAGGTGATCAGAACCCAGTGCTTTCTCACAGCATTGGCAACATTATATTTGTATGTAATTTTAGTTATTCTATTGTTATGTTTTCATTTCATATGTAATATTAGTAGTAATTTAATCTTAATTAATGCCTTGTTCATATACCTTTTCATTGTTAGTAGTCGACCGTTTTCTGTGTCGACTTTAAATAAATAAAATGCTCAGTGCTTTCCAACCTCTTAAGTAGTTGATCAGAACCCAGTGCTTTCTGACAGCATTGGCAACATTATATTTGTATGTAATTTTAGTTATGCTATTGTTATGTTTTCATTTCATATGTAATATTAGTAGTAATTTAATCATAATTAATGTCTTGTTTATATACCTTTTCATTGTTAATAGTCGACCGTTTTCTGTGTCAACTTTAAATAAATAAAATGCTCAGTGCTCACTAAAGCATTACTCTCTGTATTACCCAGGTATTTATAAATGGATACAAGTTTACGTATGTACGAGTATATTTGATATTTATTCGCAAGACATTAGCACAATAAGATCTGCCATCTTTTATAGTACAACAGTATTATTAATACAATAAGGTACATTTGAAAGTATATAAAGGGAAAACAAATATAAAGGAATAAAAAGACAAAATAACAAAAAAAGAAATAATCAAATATAAAGAAATAACAAATATCAACAATCATTAAAAAAAGACTTACAACAGACAATTACAATTTAAAACCAATATAAACTTGCTAGATGGTAAATAGCGAAAGCACAGGATTTAAGTAAGTTTTAGCTGAAATGGGCATATAGAACATTTTTAAATTTTGCTTTTATTTAGGCTACTGCGAATGGTACTGTAATAGAGTTCCAAGTGCTAATAGCATTTACAAAGAATAGCCGACCGGAGGTAAGTTATTATATCTTGGGACGATCATATCCCTAGTCCGAAAAGACTTGGTTTATCATATAAATGGCTGGGCTCCTTATACATAATGAGTTTACAAAGGAAGATACAGTTCCAGGCTTTCAAGTAATCGAAAATTTCACAACCTAATAGACGTTATCTCCAGCTAGATATATGGTCAAACTCGGCTAAGCAGAACACATAACGTGAAACATGGTTAAATACTATATCAATTTTATGACTGACTGAGAACTAAGTTTACTGTAGACTAGTTAAGAGTAACATATGATTGGCATAATTAACTGCATAGCAAGCTTTTTCCTAACAATGAGGGGGATATAAATTGCAGACATACGTAAGTTTCTTAGGATGTTGTATACTTTACATGATCATCACAAGATCATAAGACTTATCAATATAAAGACATAATTCGTTTCTCCTAGCCCATGCAAAAATAGATGCTAAGTCATTGTTTAACTTTGTACATGTATAAGTGTCACCTCCGCAAGCACTATGACGAGATCCGGCATCACATTTTCTCGCCGTTTGATCCAATGGTGCACCGGTAGGCCCTCAGCCTCATCCAAACGGAGTCGGTAAACTCCTTTGTCAGGTCTCGTCCAGTGAATGCAGTCCTACAGGCACAATCTCCACCTGTTTCCGATGAGGAACGCGAACTGCCTAGGGAGACAAGAGTCATGCTGGGTCAACTTCGTTCTGGATGTTGTAACAGATCAAACTCTTACCTATCCAGACTGAGCCCTGACATGCCAAATGTCTGCCCGGCATACGGCGTGTCTCCCCACGATACTAACCATCTGTTCATCTGCTCAACCGAGCCTACTCTTCTAGCAATTTCACTCTGGTCCACCCCTGTTGAAGCCGCGAGGTTTATGGGGCTTATGTTAGAAGAGCCTGATGACAGTGTTGGATGAGGGGTGATACTTTAGGCAGGAAAGCAAGTCATTGTTCACTGAGTCGAACGCTTTTGAGAAATCAAGTAGGCATAATAATGTCAATTTGGTTTATGTCAAAATCTTTAACATCGTCTAAAATCTTTAACATAGCCGTGGAGCAACTGTGTTATGCCCTGAAGCCGGATTGATAAGGGGACAGCAGGGTAAACATATTAATGTGGGCATGAATTTGTTTTGACAGCAACAACTCGAAGACTTTCGAAAGAGCAGCGAACATACTAATGTGTCGAAATTCAGTGGGACAGTGGGACTAAGTTTTGGAAATAGGGCGCACCGTCGCAATTTTGCATGTATCAGGAAATCATGAAGTTGTGATACTATGGCTTATGGTGTGTGTCAAAGTTGCCAGGATGTACTCGTACAGTACAATTATTTTCGAAAACTTTATCGATATCTTACCCTCGCCAATCGCATTAGACTTTATTTTATATATGCACTTTGCCATGTCTAATTCCGACACAGCTTGAAACTCAAAAACTTGACGGCCAGACACCACAGATGAAGAACAAGTTGTAGAACACGTACTGCTGCAAGGGGTAACACGCTTCACAAAGGCATCATTAAGTTCTTCAGGGCTGAAGGAGCAATCCAAACTATCACTTACATGTACACGCAGTTTTTTTTAATTACGCCACAAAACATGATTCGGTAAAGACGTATCCAACATTATACTAAAATATTTGCATTTTTCACGCTTTATACAGGCCGTGGTCTCATTACGGACTACTTTTATGCGCTGCAATTCGATTCGCTTCGACTCTATCAGAGGGAATATTGCTTATTGCGCTTCATTATCATTGAACGAATCGATTTGTTGAACCAAGGGCAAGAGGTATAGCTGGCGCGATAAATCCGCGACGGAACGTGATCCCATATGACTGTGGAATGCTAAAAATGCAGTTGTTAATATCAAGCCATATGCGCAAAAAAGACGTAAGAGCCATGCTTTTCGACTTAAGCTTTTTCATGAAAATCGATTGTTAATTATCACACACATAACCTCCCATAGTTTCTAAAAATGAAATGTACCGTTATGAATTTAGAGCAAAAGCAAATTATTATTTTTATTGACATTTTTAGTACCTGATTTAATCACTTACTAACTTAAATGGATCTTAACCGCTTAAACGGATTTGATCATCCAACATGGCGCCAGTCGTTTCTGCGGTCTGAAAACTGTCGCTGATTTTAAATACCACGGGATCGCAACGGCCTTCTTCCGCTCTCACCGCCGGTTGCCGATGACATAAACATGGCCTAGCCAACTAAGCGGCAGTGTTTTAATTCGTTCAACTATGTCTATGGCTGCATACGTGTTTCCATTGAATCCATAAATCTCTCGAAGAAAATTTCTTTCGAATACTAGCAGAGCCGCATCCACAGATGTTGCAGCGCACAGCCTTTTGCACCATACAGCAGGCAGAAAGCACTTAGATTCTAATCTTCAACCATGCATTCACTCGACCATATCCTCAATAGAAGCTTATGCATGCATTTTATCAGCTCCTCGCCGCCGTGCTTCAATAGCTTATCAGGCAATCCGTCAGTGGCCACCGCTTTTTACATATTTGAAATAACTAAAAAAAAAAGTGCTGAAAACTAATTTTTGTTTAAAGCAAATTTTTTATATAACAGCCAAATTATCAAAAAGTAGATATCGGTGACGCATGTGCCAGAAATTACGCTTATACATAAACGGAATGCGCAGTAAATTAAAAAAACCTTCTCCTGTAAGATTTTCTTTTTGGGTATTGCGTCTCTTTTTCGGAGTAATAGAGATTTCTAGAAGCATGTAACTAGTTCTAAAATTATTTAAAGAACACGTGTAATTGGAAGGCAAATTGGCTCCAAAGCATGAGTGGACCACTTTTTTTCTGCGAGCAAACTAATGTTCATCATGACTCTCATCTTATCCTTCCTTACGGAAGGAGGGGTGGCATGACCTAGAAGGTTTAGCTGGTCATAAATCGCTACCACGACAGTCGGGCAGTACCGCAAGGGGTACCGGAGCGTACCGGGTTCAAATCCGGCCAAGGACTGTTAATTCGACAACACTCCCCAAAACCTTCGGGGAGTGTTTTTGTCGTTGCAACAACAACAACAACATGACTCTCAGACAATTTGGGAGTTTAGACTAAACTTATCTTCTAATTAGATTCTTAAGCTAGCCTAAGCCTGAGCCGGGGCTGCGCGTGTTTCGCTAACCTAAGGTGTTTGGTTTCCTTAGCTGAGACGGCGGATGCGCGTGTATCGCGATTGCATTCTTGGTTGCAATAGGATCCCAAGAATGCGAACGATTTACCAGTCGAATTGTGTGGAAACGGAATCACATAATAATGTGCTGATTGAGTGGGAAAGGCTTTACAAAATATTGTGTTAATTTCTTCTTCTTTATATGGTCATCTAACCGCCTGGGCGATTTTGACCGTCCAAACATAGCTCGCCAGTCGTTTCTTCGTTGCGCCAACTGGCGCCAATTGGAAACACCGGGGCATCGCAAATCGGTCTCCACTTGGTCCTTCCATCGGAGTGGTGGTCTCCCTCTTCCTCTGCTTCCACCGGCGGGTGCCGATAAGAATACCTTCTGGGCTGGAGCATCTTCGCCCATTCGCACTACGTGGCCTAGCCAGCGAAGCCGCTGTGTTTTAATTCGCTGAACTATATCGGCGTCTGCGTAGAGTTCATACAGCTCATCATTAAATCTTCTTCGGTACTCGCCGTCGCCAACGCGTAGAGGTCCACAAATCTTTCGAAGAACCTTTCTCTCGAATACTCCCAGAGCCGCCTGATCAGATGTTGTTAGTGTCCACGCTTCTGCACCATATAGCAGGACGGGTGCGATGAATGACTTGTAGAGTGCTATTTTCGTTCGTCAAGAGAGGACTTTACTTTTCAATTGCCTACTCAGTCCGAAGTAGCATTTGTTTGCAAGAGTAATTCTTCGTCGAATTTTTAGGCTAACTTTATTGTTGGTGTTAATGCTGGTTCCCAGGTAAACGAAATCCTTTACTATTTCGAAATTATTGCTGACAACAGTGGCTTGGTTGCCAAGGCGCGAATGCGCTGACTCTTTGCATGATGACAGAAGGTACTTCGTTTTGCCCTCGTTCACCACCAATCCCATTTTCTCCGCTTCTTTTTCTTATTTGGAGTAAGCAGAAGTTAAGGCCAATGATATCAATATCGTCAGCAAATGCCAACAGTTGCACGCTTTTATAAAATATTGTTCCAGCGCGGTTAAGTTCTGCAGCTTTTATTATTTTCTCCAGCATTAAATTAAAGAAATCGCACGATAGGGGGTCACCCTGTCTGAAACCTCGTTTAGTTTCGAACGGCTCGGAGAGGTACTTCTCAATTCTGACCGAACTGGCGGTGTTGCTGAAGGTCATTTTGCATAGCCGTATAAGTTTTGCGGGGAAACCAAATTCAGACATAGCGGCATATAGGCAGCTCCTTTTCGTGCTATCGAAAGCGGCTTTAAAATCAACAAAGAGATGATGTGTGTCGATTCTTTTTTCACGGGTTTTTTCCAAGATTTGGCGTATTGTAAAAATCTGGTCGATGGTAGATTTACCAGGTCTGGCGGCCGCCGTGGTGTGGAGGTAGTGTTGCCGGCCTACCACACCGAAGGTCCATGGTTCGAGCCCTGGTACAGGTAACATCAAAATTGATTTGAAAAAAGTTTTTCAAAACGGGGTCGCCCCTCGGCAGTGGTTTGGCAAACTCTCCGAGTGTATTTCTGCCATGACAGGCTTCTCAGCAAAAATTCGTCTCCTTTGTAGATGCCGTTCGGAGTCGGCAAAAAACTGTAGGTCCCACCAATTTGTAGGGAAAATTCAAATCGGCACACCACAAATTGGAAGAGAAGCTTGGCGCAAAAATCTCTTAGGAGGTTTATGATGATATACCTGTTGTATATCGCGCCATAAAGAGAAAGAGAGAAGCCACACTGATAAGGTACAATCAGTCTGTTCACATCAGGCTTCAGTCTTTCGCACAATACGCTTGATAGGACCTTATATGCGATATTCAAAAGGCTGATTCCGCGATAGTTGGCGCAGTTTGCAGGATCGCCCTTCTTGTGGATTGGGCAGAGAACACTTACATTCCAATCTTCAGGCATGCATTCATCCAACCATATTCTGCATAGAAGCTGATGCATGCGCCTTACCAGCTCCTCGCCTCCGTGTTTGAATAGCTCAGCAGGCAAACCATCAGCGCCAGCTACTTTATTGTTTTTCAATCGGGATATTGCTATTCGCACCTCATTATAGTCGGGTTGTGGAACGTCAATTCCCTCATCTTCGATTGTGGGCTCCGGTTCGGCATCTTCTCTGGTTTCTTGCTCAGTTTCTCCATTTAAAAGGGAGTGTTAACTCCTCCCTCCGAAATTCCAATCGCCCCCAATTGGGTTTAACTTGCTATTGTAATTTTTTTTTTGTAATTTTATTACATTTTTTTTTGCTGTTAGAAGAATGGAATGTCGTTTAGACTTCTGTGCCGAGTTTGTCTTACTGGCATTTCAATGGACTATGGTTTCTGACTGATTAATTCGGAACGTCTGCCCCTTTTGCATTTAAATATGGCAACTATTGATATAATTAGGACTAATAACCTACAATGTGTGACTATACTGGATTTTACCAGAAGGTTCAAGGAACTGATTTTTTTTGATACTCCTAACATGCATCTCTCTCATAAGTTGAAGAGATAACACTTCTTCTGAGTGTGAATTCAGATGTTGGACTAGTGGAGGTAACGGTCTCAGGATGTGTGCTTCTAGAGCAGTAAAGCTTAAGTTGTTAATTTTTATTGTTTCATTAAAGCATTTTATCAAATACGATCCATACACAGAACTTGTTATATTTTTATTGGTTGTCCGATTTTCGTGAAAATTATTAAACAAAATCAATCCCGCTTTTAACTCTTCAATGCCTTTTACATGGTCACTGTATATTACAATACAATCATAAGGTTCATTTCTAAATAAATTTTGCCTTGCTTACATGTTTTTACATCGTTTTTTTGTTTGCCATTTTTTATATCCCGTAATATTTTTCTTAACATTTCAACTCATTTTCAAAAATGTATTTCAAAACCCTTCCATTTCTACTTATTTGTTTCATTAAAATACAATTACAAATTATTTCTTCTGTTTTTGGTATTTTTTTAACATAAATTATAAAATTTTTTTTCATAGCTATTTCAACATCTGCAAAATTCAACGATTCTTCCAACGACCCAAACGGCATGTTTTCTTTTTAAAAAAATTTCGTTAGTCTCGCAAGCTTCCTGATCAGAAATTAAAAAGATATTTATAATGGTGGCCTTGGTAAAATGTATTGCCTGTCGATATTTTAAATTTCTTCTTTTATTATATTGATTTTAAACTTGTCCTCGAGTATTAATGTGGTTAGAAGTTCGTTGCTATTTTGCATTGTTGTTAGTATGCTATTGCTATTCTGTTCAAAATTTCTCTATTTATTATTAATTGCTGATTGTTGCTTTCTAGAATTTTCTTCGAATTTACCATTAATAGCTTCGAGGCCATCATGGTCAGGATTTCCCGCAACCCATTTCAGTGCTGATCCTATAAAATTTATTTATCGTTTCATTCTTCTTTTTGGCATTATGTTACTGATTGTAACATTAGTTATTTTAATTTTCTCTGCAATGAATGGGTGCAGGGGATAGGAATTTTTACCGAAGTGGGTATGTATGTCTTCTACAAGGTGGCGCAAAAGTAAGCTTCCGATGTTCAGCATATCGGTTGTGGCACGTGCAGTGTGTGCTGTTGCACCGTCTTGTTGGAACCACATGTTTTCCAATCCCAATTCATCAAGTTGCGGCAAAAAGAACTCGTTGATCATTGCTCTGTAGCGCTCACCATTCACAGTAACCGTTTGGCCCCGACCGATTATTGGTCAAATAAATAGTCAGCAATATTCCGCGTTCTGGAGCAGTGTAGCGTAACATTGTTTATTAACATGTATTTCGCATGTGTTTACTACACAAATGTCAACACAGAACTGACTTTAGGGGCCAATCGCAAAATTTATAGCATTTTCTGATAGGAGGGATGACTTTTGCGCACCCTGTAGGATGATAAGATACTCGGTCAGGTTGATGAAGTGGAGGATTCTGTAGGTACCGGTTTGCACCTTACCCATGCCATTCTCGATGGTTACGATTTCGGATTGTGACTAGTCGAGCACTTCGACTTCGAAGTTTTAGGGAACGAAGTAGTGTAGAACCATAGAGAATATGTGTTAGTTAGTTGCAAATGCGGTGCTTGTGGACAACTTTGCCAGATTCTATTTTTACTATGGAATGACTGTTTCTTTAACTATTTCTCCTTTGTATCTTTTTAAAAGTTTAGTTCCTAATCTTTGGTTTGGTTTAACGAAAATATTATGCTCTAAAGTTTGCAGTCTCCTGTTTTTGTCTGTTATGATATTTATTTATTTTGCATCTACAGTACAGAGTACCTTACAGACTAACGAAACATCAATAATAAATACTTATGAAAAAATAAACTTTAAGCTGTCTAAAAATATTGAACTAGGTACACTAGAACAAACTTTTTTCGATTTTACAAAGTTCCAAAAAGATTTGAGGTTAACTTTAATATTCGACTCTGTACTCCTAATATATTTTGCATAAAGAAGGTTATTTAATGACTTAAATTCCTTGTGATATTGTTGAAATTTTACAAAGAATAATTGGTTTCTAGTTGATTTGAACTTTTTAAGATATTTGTTCTTAATGTTTTTTAAATGCATTAAGGCTTTATTATACCAAGGTGACTTATAAGATCGTTTGCGTTTTAAAGGTATGTTGTTAAAGCAGAATTCATTTACTTTCGATTTAAAAGTTGAATAGCAACTATGAATATCCAAGTCCCAATGGATTTCCGAAAGGGACTTATTTAGACTTGGAAAATTACACGATGCATAGTTGAAATCATTTCTATCAACAGCGACGAATTCCGTAAACACATAAGATTTTAACTCGATTACCAAAGGCACATGGTGCATACTAGCGTCAGAAATCGGAGAACTGCATTTATATATACAAAAATCAATACTATCACTGATTGCTTCAAATTAAAACTAAGGAAATTGTTAATACAGTAAGACTCACGATCAGAGGTAATGTTACTTGGAAAAGGAGACTCGTTATCAGACTTACAGGACCATTTTATGTCACTGAGGTTGAAATCACCAAGAACGCAGATATGGTTATTGTTAGGATCAAAACATAGCGCAATTACATTATCCACGTGAGCTTTGTATAACTCAAAGTTACTATTAGGTGGAATATAAGAAGCCAATACATACGGAAAGCTATGAGATTTTATTCCTTTAATTCGAACGCACACTTGATCAAGCAAAGAATCATCATTACCAAGGGTTACCATAGATGCACGAAATTTACGCCTAACTGCAATAAGAACACCACCTCCTCTTGAACAGCCAGTTTTCACGGAGTCCCGATCCTTACGAAACACATTGTACAAATTTGGATCGAAAAACTCACTATCGTATAAGTCGGATTTTAACCAGGTCTCGACTATTACAATCACATCATAAGCCTCTTGGGAACTAAATTTAAAGATTGTATCAGATTTTGTCCTAAGTCCGGAAATATTTTGATAATAAATATTAAGCTCAGCATTAGATTTTGCAGAAGTAATTCCTTCGATAGCTGTTAGGACTTTTGGCTTTGACACCCCTTTCTGCGTAAAAAATTAAATAGGCCAAATTTTAGCATCTAGTATACTAGGAAAATCACATGATAGAACACCCAACTTAAATTCACACGTGTAAGATTTGGGGTTCCTCTTTTTATCAACGCATAGCAAGAGAGAGCCTTTTTATCAATGTTTACATGTTTGCATACATAATTCTTTATATCTTCAGCAGTGACTTTTGAGTCGAATGAAGACAAATGCGCCCACATCTTGCGATCAGCAACGCACAACTAGGTACCTGTATTAGAACCAACAACAACCACATTCTTATTTTGCTTTTTGTTATTGACTTTTATCCACGCCGTGTTGTTTGTTAATTCTCTCTCACCATTTAGTTGTTGCGAAGAGGAAAATCCAACATTAGCAGAGCTCTCTGAATATGTGGTCAATGCACTTGAATTATAAGGCATTAGTGTTTAGTGAGGGCACGAGACTTTTACTCACGACGGCGTCAGGCCGTCATCAGCAGGCAGGTTAAGCGAGCCCCCAACAGCTCTCGGAGCAGCAATGATTGTTTCCTCACTACGATGAAGTGAAGGCGAACCGAAATTGTTATGGGCAGCATCACTCTCAGCAGAGAGATTGGTAAAACGATCATTGACTGTTGTTATCAACAGTTTTTTTTTATTCGATCAGATGATGATGATTTTTCAGTATTCATTAAATTGCGAGTGAGATTTTTCCCACTAAAAGCATCATGTACTTCCTTTAATGCGGCCAACGCATTTTCAAACCTTACAAAGCAAGATGAATAAGCACAGAACAGCAGGTGTCACATTTGAATAGTAGGTTTTTATTATTTTTTAAGAGTTTATAACATGCGGAGTTTAGTTTAACACATTTAAAGTGAAAGTTCTCTACACAAAAACCGCAGGCCACAACATCACCTCCCACACACTGCGAATCGCAAATACCACACAAAGACATCGTGAAAATATGCGTAATAAAACTGATAACGGCAGAGCTATTAAAAAGCACGTCCGCTCTCGTTAGCAACAGAATGCCAATTATATTGCGAGTCCTTTGCCTGTTTTTATGCTAATTTCTCAAAATTTTTTTTCTTAGTTTCTCCCCTGTCGTTAGAATTTGAGGTAGGCTGCCGAAGAATATGTCAACGGATGTTTTCCCTGCAACAGAATGATTGTATTCATTTAATGACCATTACATTAATTGATCAAAAATTGTATCAGGGTGCCCTTGTTTTAAACATCTCATAATTTCTGATATTGTTGAGTGAAATCTCTCTATTTGTCCATTCACCTCGCGTTTATAGGGTGCGACACTGAATATCTTAATGTTTAATTCGCTTTCTAACATGAATTTAATAGGTTGCGAGTTAAATATTTTTTATTGTCAAATACTATGGCTTTCGGGGCTCCAAAAAGCAATATTATTTCTCTTAAGGGTGTCTATACTTTTCCCCTCTATTTTCCTTATAACGGCCAACTTGGAGAATTTTTCGATGGAGGTCAGTCAGTACTCTTTGTTTATCTGTTGAGAAAATATCGGTGTGGATAGTGTGTCCTGGGTATTCTGGTAGGGGTGTAACTCCTAACTTTGCATGCCCTGGATTAAGATCTATGTTTATTATCTTTGCAGATTTTGCATAATTTTTTTATTTTTTTATCGTGTTCAGCGTGGACGGAAAATAATATTTTTCCAGTATCTTTTATTGATTTATTTTTTTTTTTTTTTCATTTTTATGGGCACGGATATGTTTTGTATTTGCAATATTTTCCACTAACATTTGTGTAAAAAAGATTTTATAATTTGCAAAATATAGGGCATATAACGCTTGTATTTTTAGCATAATTGGTTCTGATGTTTTAATGCCATTTATTATAGCAGGATGCAGGTGTTTCTTTAAAAGTGATCTTAGTAAATCTTCGGAAAATGTCCTCGCAGTAATTAGATGTCTATTATATATTGGAATAATTATTTCGGGTTTATATGAAGGGTCGGAACTTTCCGGAGTGAAGATTTGATTTTTGTAGACGTTGATGGGTGTTTCCACTGAAAGAATCTGATTCTCAGAAGAGCTCTGGACAATCATTGAGTTTACATTAGGGATTTGTGGCTTTGAAACTGAATCTGTAACAATATTCGTGTGTCCTGGCTTGTAAATAATTTCGTGGTTATATTCTTCCAGCTGCGCCTTCCACCTTTTCATTTTTGTCTTTGAGTTTTTGTTGCTGAGAGCAAAGGACAACGGTTGGTGGTCAGTATAAATTTTAACTTTTTTTGAACCGCAAAGGAAGCATTTCACTGGCTGCAGAGTTTTCCTCTGCTTTGTTTAAAGTTCTTGAAAGGAAAGATATTAGTCTGCCCTCTTATGAAAGAACCGCTCCCAATGCGTAGTTTGATGCGTCAGTGGCTAGTTCGAAAGTTGTTTTTCGAAATCTGGGTAGTGAAGTATATCAATTCCTCAAATGCCTCTACTTGAGGTGCGGTTAAATTTAAATGTATCCTTTATGAATCTACGATAATGACCTGTAATTCCTAGGAAAAAACGCACATCATGGACATTTTTTGGCTATGGGAAATTTATTATAGTTTTTATCTTTTTGGTGTAGTGCGAATACCATTTTGCCCAACTATTATACCGAGAAATTCGGTTTACTTATTTTATAAATTAGCATTTGTCGAATTGTACTCAAGAGTGTCAAATATAATCTTAACATTTTCGAAACACTCTTTCTTGTTACTGCTGAAAATAATTATGCTATCGACATAAACTCAAACCTTTCATTAGCAATGGAAAATGTAGTGTTTCGATATCCTCTTCCCTAAAAACAATCTGGTGGAATCCACTCTTAAGATCAAAATTAAAAGTAACTGTTGGATCCCAGATTAGTGAGAATGGGGTATTTATCTAGTATGGTATCTTCATTCAATTTGCGATATTCAATTACCATCCGAAACTTTTTCAATCTTGAGGAGTCTTCCCTCTTCCGTACGACCCATACAGGGGAATTATCAGGGGATTTCGATGGTCGAATAATGCCATCTTTGAGTAGTTCTTCAATTTGTTTGTCTATTTATTTTTTTAGAGGCATAGTTTTAGAGTGTAAGTTTTAGAGTATATCGGTCTATCGCTTTTAGTTCTAATGTCGGATTTACGTTAGTGGCGTATGTCAACTTTTATCCGGTTCGGCAAATATTATTGTGCAGGAATCAAAAGGTTGTCTTAAATTTGCAATTGTTCTTGCAAATTGGTAAAGAATCTCGGCCTTAGTCTCCTCAGGAGGTTCCTATTTCTGAAAATACTGATATTCGCATGATGACTAATCTTGACTGGTCCACCAACAGAATTTGCAAAAAAAGGTTTTTTTGGAATAGGATTTCTAATATATAATGGCCTAATGTAATATTTGTTCAATCCGGTATCCAAAAAAAATTGTAGATCATGTCCGTTTTTCATTTTAAAACGATACTAAGGCAATGCTTAGTTTAATCTAAAAAATTGATACTATCGCAATTGTCAGCTTCAATATCTTATTGTTCGGTCTCGGTGAACAGTGGATCACTTCGGCATTTTAGAAGTTCTCATTTTGGTACTCTATCGGAGTGGGCCCTGCGGCTTCCGTGTTGTAAACTCTTTGAATTTTATTTGGTTGTTGTAAGTTTCAGGTTTCCCCCCCTATATGTTGTTCGTTGAACATGATTGTGATATCCTTGAAGTTGGGGCTTATTCTGATAATTGACCTGTTTAGTTTGTTTAGACTTATCAACATCCATAAGGACTGTAGGTTTAGGAGGAAGTTGTTGCCTATAATTTTGTTGCAAATTGCTAAACGGATTTGCATGAGATGTGACGTAGTGGCGTTGTTGTAGAGGAGGGTTTGGCCCATACTAAGGGAGAGGTCTTGGGAAAGACACTTGTCCAAGATTAAGTCCTTTGTTGTGCCGGGTTAATTGGTCTGGTATTGATCGTCATACGAGAGATATCATTAGTGTGGCTGGTTTGATAATTCGTATTGTCCAACTTAAGACACATATGAAGAGCTTGTGGAAGCTTGTTGGTTCCCTAACACTTGGAAGACTTGGTAACTGCACCTTAAGAGCCATCACAAAGGGGTCCAAAGCCTTTTCTCTGTAGGTTGTTGTCATGACAGTCATTGCTTCCTCTCCTAGCTCGAGACAGTCAATTTTGTCTAATATGCGTGAAATGTATTGATAAACTCGGTAGTAGAACTCCTCGAATGTATTACCGCCTTAAACGAGAGTGATACTCTAAATTACTGACATCTCTCTTTTCCGAGTAATGTAACATTAAGCATTTTTTGATGCCTTTAATTCAGGTGGTCTAAAAATATTAGAGTAGGCAGGCTCATTAATTTAATCAGAGTACACAACGGCGGAAAAATAGATAGGCACGAGAATTTTTTACACCTTTTTTATAAAAGTATAGCCCACTGTCTAATAAAAAACATTCAAGAACAAATTTCAAACATTCTACAAAACCAAAGAAAATTTTACCAGGTTTTATCAAAATTCCACACTTTTAATCCGACCTATTAACTTTTAGTATTCATAATAAAGTGCCAAGATGAATTTGGCCAAAAATAGTGCCAGTTATGGGTATATATTGATAAATTTATGGTTTCAGTTTTGTTATTCGAAAGGCTCAAAACTTAAAAAATTTTAACATTTTCTCTATTGCCTAATATTATAAAATTCTTAGGTCAACATTAAAAACTGTTTTTTTACAAATAATAAATGCAGTCTTTTAGCATCTTTGTTAACACAATGCGTTCTGCCTTTGTGTAATAAACTTCAACAAAAAAAGATAGACTTAGCGCTTGTGTGGATTTCGCAAAAGACTTAGTACTGGAGTGGACGTGCTGGCTTCATCACCCTGGGTTAGTTGACAGGAGCAGGGAAGACGTGGCCATCTGCAGGGAGGAGTGGAGCTGGGTGGCCAACGCCATTTCTGAAGCCTATTTGACTGCCGTTTAAAGGTACCCTGGGCCGCAGAAATCCATAGAATATACGGGATGGTATCATGGGTTTAGGCTGATAGCGAGCTTCTGCAGGTGTCTTGCCTCGCTGGTTGGGGAGTTGTGGCGGGGGGCTAGGCTCGAGGGCGTGGACAGGACGGACCTCCATCTTCGACCAAGGGCTCGGGTGTAGTTACCTGCCGAACCTTCCCAGCCAGAAGGTTGGCCAGTCATCTCCCTGGATGAAAGCCAGCTTGTATGGGCCATTCAATCTTTTAAGCCCTAAAAGTCACCCGGGCCTGATGGCATAACTCCTGTGCAACTGCAGAGATCGCTGGGATTTCTTGTAGCTGGCTGGTTCCCATCTACGCCAACTGTTTGAGGTTGGGCTATATCCCCGCTTCTTGGAATATGGTCAAGGTTACCTTTATTCCAAAGGCGGGGAGGTGCTCTCATGTATCTCCCAAGGACTTCAGGCTATCAGTCTTTCCTCGTTTCTTTCAAAAACTCTGGAGCGCCTGATTGACCTCCACATAAGCAGCAGAGTCCCTAGGGAAAGTTTTTCGGCATCGCAACATGCTTACTGCAAAGGCAGATCAAGTGAAACGGCGCTTCATTCCGTTGTAAAACTAATAGAGGGGTCTTTACAGCACGAAGAGTTCGTGCTGGGGGCCTTTCTGGATATCGAAGGAGCGTTCAATAATGTTTTGCCTTCTGCCATCGGGGCTTAGCAAGTCTGGGAGTTGAACCAAGTTTGATAGAATTTATCAACAGATTACTTTGTGGCAGATTACTTTGTGGCAGAATTGTGGGGCTCAGAGAAGAGTTAGAAGGGGCACGCCGCAAGGGGGTGTTTTTTCTCCACTTCTCTGGGTAATAGTAGTCAACGGCTTACTCCAGGACCTCAAGCGTAGGGGCTGTCAAGTGATAGCCTATGCGGACGACCTAGCAATATTCGTCAGGGGAAAGTTTCTTAGTACCTTAGTAGGGATGTTCTGCAAGGGTATCTGGGTATTGTGACAGAGTGGTCCGAATCCTGTGGTCTGGCTGTCAACCCGAGTAAAACGGAACTAGTCCTCTTTACGAGAAGGTATAAGAATGATGGTTTTGTACTACCCTCTATTGGGGGAGTACCACTGGTGCTTTCTGAAAAGGTTAAGTACCTAGGGGTTATTCTGGGCAGGAAGCTGTCTTGGAAGCTGAATGTAGAGGGCAGAGCTAGAAAAGCTTCGGTCGCCTTGTATTGTTGCAGGGGGGTCATTGCCAAACGATGGGGTCTCTTTCCAAGGGTGGTTTATTGGCTGTAGGAGATGGTGGTGAAACCTATCCTATTTTATGGGGTATTTGTCTGGTGGGGCGCACTAGACACGGCATCCTCCACGAAGAAGATAGTCACGGTGCAGCGAATGACCATGGTTGGAATCAGTGGGGCCATGCGCACCACTCCTACCCTGTCATTGAGTGTTATGCTCAATATGCAGCGAGTTGACCTTGTAGGAAAAATAGGCGCAGCTCGGGCTGCAATTAGGCTCCGAGACGCTGGATATAGGCTTGTGCACTATGGCCATTCCAATATACTATCGAGCTTTGACTTTATCCCTAACAGAACAGATTACTGTGCGCCGACCTCTACTCCGGCGAAGGATTTTTCGACTTACATACCCGCAAGGGACGAGTGGACAGGCGGAGAACCTATCTGGGGGAGGCTCTGGCGAATCTGTTTACGGACGGGTCAAGGCTGGATGGATGTGTTGGGGGGGGTGTTAAGTGTCAGGTACTTGGGATTAGCACGAAATTTCGGCTACCTGATCATTGTAGCGTTTTCCAAGCGGAGGTTGCAGCCATCAAGGTGGATGGGATGCTGTCCAACGCATTCGCTGTCAAGGAGTTCAACATCTAACAGTCAAGCGGCAATTAGGGCGCTGAGTGCAGGCAACGTTCGATCGAGGACAGTAAGCGGCTGTCTGGAATCGCTTGCGGTTGCGTCCAACTACTTCAAAATAAAAATTATTTGGGGGCCAGGCCACTGTGACATTCTCGGCAATTGCCATGCGGATCTCTTGGCAGAGCGGGCACTCTTGAAACAGATGTGGCTGCCTCCAGAACACTGGGTATTCCCCTTGCCACCTGTAGTTTGCTTCTGGGCAGGTGGGCTTCGGATCAACTAAGCAAACGCTGGGCTGACACCACCTCATGTCAGGTTCCGAAGTCCTTCTGGCCAGTGGTTGACTCCAGGCGTTCAATGGAATTACTAGGATTATCCAAGGTACATCTTTCCATGTTAATTGGGGTGTTGACTGGGCACTGTCCGATGGGGGCCAATGCGGTGCGGTTAAATATACTTAATTACCCGAGCTGCGTGAGCTGCATGGAGGATGACGAGGTGGAATCATCAAATCATTTTATGCTCAGTTGTTCAGCGTTTGCTTAGACCAGGCGGAGGTATCTCGGTTCGGATGTTCTTAGGTCTCCAGAAGACGTGTCGAAGATCGATGTATGCTAAATCCGGAGTTTTATTGTCGCTACGCAGCGATTTGCTAAGCAATCTTAAGTTAGTGTCACAGTTTAAAATGTGGTATCATAACGGACGTTATAAGTGTTCAAGTGAGCTGCCCTCCTAGTGGGACAGCTACCACCTAACCTAACCTAGTACTGGAGTTACGACGTATTCGTTCCGACGAACATGACTTTGAAAAATTTTTCAGAACTTGTGACATGGAAATTGAAATCAAATTGAACCGATACAAATCTACTCAAAATCTGCATGTAATCTAGATGTTTATTTCAATATTTCTGTTTTCTATCCATTTATTGACCATATTATAATGGAAATAGATACTCGATTCACTCAAGATAAAACGATCTTCAGAGGTTTCGTTTCGATTTTTCCAACAAACCACAGTGAAGAAAATGACACAAATTTTTTCAAGCTTGCTGAAATTTATGAACCACTTGTTCAAAGCCAAAATATAGTGGCTGAAACCAATTTATGGAGAAGCGACATAACCTTCCGCCAAAAACTGCACTTCACGCACCTCAGAAATGCGACCAAATGTCATTTCACAACTTATTCACATTGCTACAAATTTGTATACCTCTCCCCGTTTCCACTTCAACAACAGTATGCACCTTTTCAACTCTTCTTCTTTAAATAGCGCTTAACTGTATTAACGATTTTGGTCGTCCAACATAGCTCACCAGTCGTTCCTTCTTCCTGCCGATTGGCGCACTTTGGAAACACCACGGGATCAGAAATCGGTCTCTGTTTCACCATTCCATCGGAGTGGTGGTCTCCCTCTTCCTCTGTTACCTCTGGTGAGTGTCGATAAAAACCGGTGGACCGGAACATCTTCATTCATTCGCACAATAGGCAACTAAGACGTTGGGTTTTAATTCTTTGGACTATGCCGGTGTCTTCATATAGCTTTTACAGCCCATCATTAAATCTTCTTCGGTACTCGCCGTCGCCAACCCATAAGGGTCCGTAAATCTTTCGAAGAATCTTTCTCCCGAATACTCCCAGAGCCGCCTCATCAGATGTTGCTAGTGTACAAACTTATGCACCATAAACCAAGACAGGTACGATAAGTTACTTATTTGTTTTCGTTCTTCGAGAGAAGGCTTTACTATTTAATTGCCAACTCAGTCAGAAGTCGCCCTTGTTTGGAAGAGTGATTCTTCGTTGGATGTCTCGGCTGACATTACTGTTGGTGTAAATGCTGGTTCTATATTCTATATATAAAAAGTGGGCGTGGCTATCGTCCGATTTCGCCCAATTCAAATAGCGCTCGGAGATGAGTGCCAAGGACCCGCGTACAAAATTTCATTAAGATATCTCAAAATTTACTCAAGTTATCGTGTTCACAGACGGACGAACATGGCTTAATCAATTTCTCTTTTCGTCCTGAACATTTTGATATATATAAGTCAATATCTATCTCAATCCGTTTATGCCGTTACGTACTGCCGTTAGGTGACTAAACTTAATATACCTTGTGTGCGTAGCACTACTTGATATGCAAAAAAGCCCTTCTGTATCTAAAACTGTTCTATGAACGCGCCTAAAAATATTCCACTTTCCTTGAGTTGACATATAAAAATATATGTACCAAAAAATGTATAAAATGAATAAGCAAATGGCACATTAGAGGAAAAATGCATCGTGACGCTACAGGGCATCATTGCTTAGTTGTTAGAGTACTCTAACAGCGGCTTTGGTGCAGACACTTGGGTTCGCATCCCAGTGTCCGAGAAGGGGTCTGATGCGAAGTTGGGCACTTCGAAACATGTCATCCGATACCATCGCTGTGCATATCGTTGTAATTTTTCCTCTAATATCAATTAACAAACAAACACAAAAATTCGAGCTTTGCTCCAACAACAATCACCATAACTATAATTGTTACAGATACAGTGCGGGTGCATAACAAATAACACGGAAGTGTTGATATGCAAAAACGCCCCTCTGTATCTAAAACTGTTCTATGAACGCGCCTAAAAATATTCCACTTTCCTTGAGTTGACATATAAAAATATATGTACCAAAGAATGTATAAAAGGAATAAGCAAATGGCACATTAGAGGAAAAATGCATCGTGACGCTACAGGACATCATAGCTTAGTTGTTAGAGTACTCTAACAGCGGCTTTGGTGCAGACACTGGGGCTCGTATCCCAGTGTTCGAGAAGGGGTCTGATGAGAAGATGGGCACTTCGAAACATGTCATCCCATACAATCGCTGTGCATGTCGTTGTAATTTTTCCTCTAATATCAATTAACAAACAAACACAAAAATTCGAGCTTTGCTCCAACAACAATCATTATTATTTCTTTATTTTTGTTGTTTTTATTGCTATTTCCTATGCTATGTGGTATTAAAGTAAAATTATTATTCTTATCAATATTTTTAACTTTATAGTGTCCGTTATATCTATTTTCTAACTTATGGGAGGCCTCTTCTCTAACTAACACTAAATCTCCTATGTTTATTTCCTTACTATAGCTACTTTTATCATAATTTGTTTTTTGCTTTTCTTTAGCCTCTTGGACTAATTTCCTAGCTCTTTGCTGTGCTACTTGAAGTCTATATTTTACTTCTTTGTCGTAAGCTTCGTGATTGTACAATGGGCTGATTTTATTATCTTTTAGGAATTCGGAATTCGGTGGATTTTTTGCAAATATTAGTACAAAGGGACAATACTTATGTGTGGTTGACGGCGTCGTATTGTAACAATACGCGAAATACCTGAAGTATTCATCCCAATCATCTTTGTCACTGGATATGTATGAACGTATATATTCATTGAATGTCCTGTGACTGCGTTCTACATTACCCAAAGTTTGATGATGAAACGGTGTTGAAGTTTTATGTTCAATTTTTAACAGTTTACACAATTCTGTGAATAAGTTATTTTTGTATTCTGTGCCCATGTCCGTCATGATTGTTTTCATGTGTCCATAAATTAAAATGAAATGCTCGAACAAGGCTTTAGCGACTGTTGTTGCGTGTTTGCTTGGGACTGGGATCGCTACCAAGTATTTGGTTAGATCGCATATAATGGTAACTGCATATTCGTTTCCATTTATCGACTTCGGGGGTGTCTCCGTTATTGTCATTGGTTCCTCTATATGCTTATTAGTCTTATTTTTCTCACAGTGGATGCAGTTCTTTACGTATTTTCTTATGTCATTTTTCATATTTAGCCAGCTATATTTCTGCTTGATTTTATCTTTTATTTATTTATTTATTTTAGCCAAATTGAGTGAAATCTTATAGG
The DNA here is from genome assembly GCA_949987695.1 of Merzomyia westermanni. Lineage (NCBI taxonomy): Eukaryota > Metazoa > Arthropoda > Insecta > Diptera > Tephritidae > Merzomyia > Merzomyia westermanni. The sequence goes on from OX465289.1 coordinate 114,274,923, forward strand.
CTATATTAAATATAATAAGACTAGTACGTAATATAATGATATACAAATTACATTATTTATAAAAACCATTTAAATTACTTAAAAAGCGATCTTTCGAATAAGAAAAATCATTATCCGAAAATTTTAAAATTCTATTGAACTCAATCAGGGCTCTATTATTTGGCGCGTTTCGCACGTAAAGAGCCTTAAAAATTCCAACACGGAAGAACTCTGAACTACGAAGAGCTCTGGCCGGAATGTTAATCAGTATCCTCTCAAGAAGCACGGGGCAGTCCACAGCACCACGAAGCAGGTCAAAAATGAACGAGAGCAGTGATTTCAGATGAATGAATAAGCACCGAGCCTCATAAGCTGGTATAGGCTCCGTGAAACGTAAGTTTCATAAGGCAAAATGTAGAAATACTTTCTGGATCCGTTCAATTCTTGCAATGTGGCAGTAATAATACGGCGACCAAATGAAACAGGCGTATTCAAGTTTCGAACGCACAAACGCCGAATATAAAAGCTTTAGCGTATACGGATCAGTAAAATCCGAGCTATGCCGCCTCACAAAAGCAAGCATGGCGTACGATTTCGCAATACATAAATTAATATGACTTGCGAACGTGAATTTTGTGTCAAAGATTACACCCAAATCTTTAATTTCACTTACCCTCGTTAAGGGCGAGTTAGATATATGAAATGAAGTATTAATGACGTTGACACGCTTCGAAAAAGTAATATGGAAACATTTTTTTGTTAAGTGTTAACCGATTTTCATTGCACCAACTACTAAGTTTATCCAAATCTAATAGCATCAATTCTGAGTCATGAAAGTTATAGATAAGTGAATATATTTTAAGGTCATCTGCGTAAAGCAGAAACCTTGCTGAAGAGAAGCAGGAGCAAATGTCATTGATAAACAGCACAAAGAACAAAGGGCCCAGTATACTGCCTTGTGGAACACCAGAGGTGGCAATGAAAGGAAGGGACCTAACATTGTCAACAACCACCATGCAACGGCGATTGTGTAAGTAGGATTCAATCCAAGCTAAGAACCCAGAATGGAACCCGATACAAGCTAATTTTTTAATCAGGATGACATGGGAAACCCGATCAAACGCCTTAGAAAAGTCAGTGTAAACTGTGTCAACTTGACATCCCGACTAAAAGGCTGCGATGCAGTCATCAGAGAAAATAGCCAAGTTCGACACAGTTGAGCGCCCCGGAAAAAAATCCATGCTGCTCTGGACACACCATACTTTTAACAAAAAAAAGAAGTTTTTCTTGAATTATGCATTCAAAAAGCTTTGCCGTAGCGGAAAGTTTGGATATAGGCCTATAGTTACTAATGTCATTTTTATTTCCACTCTTGTAAATAGGAGTTATGAAAGTTAAATTCCACGCGTCAATAAAGGAACCCGTGGATAGTGAATGATTAAAAATTCATAAAAGCGGATAAATTAGGGAATCACACTGTTATGCAAAATTGCAGACAGTCCATCAACATCAGTATTTGATGATGGTTTAAGCCGCGAAATACCATTGCGAACATCTTCAGATGACAAAATAAGACTGCCAAAATCGATAGATGTCTGTATATCAAAACTGGCGTTATTATGGTTGTGGGAATCAGATGCAAAATTGGCCATGAAGAATTCAGCAAAAAGGTTTGCTACCTCCCCCGCCGTATCAACAGCTTTGTCACCAAGGAAAAGAGAGGACGGTATATTAGATACTGATTTCTTCGAGTTGATAAAATTCCAAAAGGACTTTGGGTTTGATTTTAGGTTTTCTTCAAAACGTAAGATGTAATTTCTGTGCAAAAATTTTTCCAGGCACGCGAATTTCTTTTCACACTCTTTATAAGAGTTGAAGAAAACCGTACTATGATTCTTTTTGTACTTACGATACAATTTATTTTTCAAATTTCGAAGCTTCATCAAGGCTGCACTGTGCCAGGGAACTTTGTATTTCTTTTTTGACACCAAAGGAATACAACTTTTACATATATCCACAACAGTAGTCCTAAACATCTCGAAACTGCCCGTGGAATCAAGATTACGAAACTGGTTATCCCAATTAATTTTAAGAAGAAGATTGTTCAAATTCGAAAAATCGCAGCGCTTAAAATTAAAAGAAAAACTTGATGCGACATTACTTGTTAAGGCATACTTATAAAATTCAAGGTCGAAAACTAAGGCAACATGATGCATATCCGACTTCATAATAGGTGAAATGCATTCAACCAATGAAAAGTTTAAGGTATTACTTAAAAAGATCAAATCTAAAGTTCGGCCAAGCCTATTCGGAAAACAACTGATTTGCTTAACATCTAAGCTTAAAAAGCTATCTACTTAATAAATTTCACTAGGACTGTTGACCTCACAAGCAATTAAAGCAGATTTGGAAATAGTCTGTGACCATTTAACGCTGCATAAATTGAAATCACCCAACACGCAAAGATGATCACTACCTACTTTGTTCAAAGCTAGTGTTGTTATGTTGTCGACATGAGCTGTGTATAGGTCGTGTTTACTATTAGGTGGGATATACGACGCACACACAAAAACTGAATTTGAGATAGCTCGAATGCGAACACAAAGCTGGTCAAGCAGCGCATTATTATTGTCCAAGGTTATCTCAGAGGCCTGATGATTGCAATGAGCACTCCACCACCTCTTTCACACCCAGTTGCGCTGGAATCTCTATCCTTACGATAGACTGCATATAGATTTGGATCAAAGTACTCTTCGTTATAAAAGTTATCATTCAGCCACGCCTCTATAAGTACGACAACATCGTAACCCTGACGTGAACTAAAAAGGCGCAAAAGCTGGGATTTAGTTCTAATCCCAGCCATATTTTGAAAATAAATTTTTAAGTTGCTACTTTCTCCATCTGACCCAACCGATCGCCTTCGGGCATCGGTTGGAGCACGTCGTTTTTTTCCGTCAACTGAAAAGGGCGCACAATTATGTTCGTAGACCACAGCTCAGGATTTAGCAGCTTTGGATACGAACCGGCGTTTACCCCTATTTTGAAATTCAGGTGCCTCTAAGATTTTGGATCTACACCTTTCTTGATAAGGCTAATACAAATGATGGAGTTCTCTTCGATACCCGTGTACTTCGAAATGTATTTTTTGATACCATCAGGTGTTACTGAAGCAGGGAAAGGCGAAACATGCAACCATTTCCTTCTCGATACCGCGCTCAATTCTCTGTCGATGCTGGAACCAATTACTAAGGGCTGAGGAAGTCGACGAATATTACTTTTGTTACTAAATTTTGGTTTGGGGCTACAATTCATTCCCGCAGCATTTGTAGGAGCGTTATTAAAATATTCAGAACCGTTTTTTGCAGAATTATCAATGCCCTTTTCATTTGCGCGATTTGGATCAATTTCATGTATTTTGTTATTTTTTGTGTTGATCCTTTTTTTGTTACGCACAGTGTGCCATTCGTTTGCATTAACAGCAGCTGCAGGAGAATTAGCAACCGTAGTAGCAGTAGCGGCGAAAGGTAACATTGGCATCGCAGTCACTACATTAGTGCTGGCAGTAGCAGCATAAGACGACGATTCATGTTGAGAAGCAGAAACAGCATCAGCTGATGAACAACAAATATTTCCTGGGCTGATATCTCCAAGAGAGACGTGCTCAGTAACAGAAGGCAGAAACGATGTTGTTATTTGTTTATTTGCATTATTCTGCCCATTCTCTTTCGAATAGACACTAACAACACTACTTGCATTGTTATTAGCATTTATATTAGCAATGCGACGAAGTTCTTTGACCTTTAATGTGAGCGAAGTAAGCGCAGTAACAACTCCGTCATCATAAATTTTGTTCAAATTTTCTAATTCAGAGCGCACAATTTCCATTTCACCTAGCAATTTGTTTTTGTCCTCTTGAAAAGAGTGTATTAACGCAACCGCACTAACTTGCTCTGCTCGCAATGATTTGAGTTCGGCAAGAATGTCAGATAAAAGCGCATTTTTCTCATTATCACCAACATTATCAGTTCGCGAATTAGGTATTACCACTTGTATGGCTTGTTGTTGTTGTAAAAAAGAGTTACGCGACGTCATAGACTTATCTTGGTGAGCTGGAGCACACAAACCACAAATGTAAATATTGTCAATTATTTAGAAGTTTTAAGTCAGCAGGCGAGTTACCAACAACACAACTCAAATGATAAATTTCACTGCATTTTTCGCATTGCACCGAAGCACGGGCGCGATCAACTCTTTTGCCACAAAAACAAGGCATAGTATTCCAAATATTAAAATAAATTAAGCATAGGAAAAAAGTAAAAGGGGCAATGTCTCTATTTTACTATTTTAATTGTTATGCACCATTAAATAAAATATCAATTTTAAAGAAAAAAAAACCCGGGGCGCAGCCAAAACACGTCCGATCACAAGCCGAGTCTGTACACGTACACGTTATCTGTCATGCGATTTATTCCTGGGTGGCCACCACTATTAGGATCGTCATGATATTTGTGCAGAATATCTTTAATTTTCCTGGGATTTGTCACATGTATAACCTCTAGGGTTAGGGCGATTGTTAGATTTTTGAGAACTTTGTTACCCATTTCTATAAATTTGCCTACTGCAGTATAACTCCTTTTAAACAATTTGTAAAGAGTTGTCCTAATCAATCTTATCCTCAACAATTAGGTTGCTTGTATCCAAATTGCTACAAATTTTCTTTCATTTTTTGAAATATAATTTCGGAGGATTGAAAACGAGCTCGACATGTCTTTTTACTTCAAATTTATTTAGCGCTTCGTATATTTTGGGGTTCTCTTTGTGACTTTCTTTATTTTCAACATTACTGCTGGTTTGTTTTGCTGCTGATCTTGTTGTTATTTTTAATATTTTACTTGCTTTCACTGACATATCCTTTAAGTTTGTAATTGTTATGCGGGATAAAGCGTCCGCGATATGATTTTCCTTTCCGGCTATATACTCCACTTCAAAGTCGTACTTCTCTAAATCGAGCCTTACTCGTGTAAGCTTAGATGAAGGGCTGAAGGTATGTTGAAGGACGGTGGTCGGTTTTAACTAGAAACTGTCACCCATAGACATATGGTCTGAAGAAGGTTACGGCCCAATGGATTGCGGCTAATTCTTTTTCTATCGTGGCTTTGTTGATTTCACCTGAATGACCAACTGTTTGCCGACATGTTCTTGGCTAAGGATTGCCCCACAAGCGTACCCACTATCGTCTGGTGTTATGCAGAATTTTTTATCGAAATCTGGGTATTGCAAAAGTTTTAGACTAATTAATGCTTCCTTTAAGTAGACAAAAGCTTTTTGACATTCTTCTGTCCATTCGAAGAAAACATTCTTTTTGCAAAGCCTAGTTAATTTTCTTGAATTTTCTGAAAAATTCGGTACAAATCTTCTGTAATAGTTGCAGAAAGCTACGAATCTCTTAACTCCAGCTGTTTTTGATGTTCGGTAATTTTGGACCGTTTCGAATTTGCTTGGGTTGGGTAATATTCCCTTGTTTGTACATTTATGTCCTAAATATGTTACTTCTTGGCTGAAAAATAGACATTTATCTGGATGTAATTTTAGGTTGTGTTTTCTACCAGTGGAGAACACGTCTCTTAAGTTTTTTAGCATATGGTTTTCAGAACAACCTAGTACGACTAAATCATCCATGTAGAGAAATGCCTGAGATGGTTTGAGGCCTGCGAATGCTAGTGTCATCATTCTTTGGAATGAATTCGGGGCTACTTTTAATCCGTAGGGTAGTCTTTTGAATCTATATGTGCCATTTTCGGCTGTGAGTGAGGTTATATCCCTGGAGCCTGGGTGTAATTCGATTTGATGAAAACCTGACATAAGGTCCAGGCATGAAAAATATTTTGCTCTTCCAAGTTGATCTAAAATATCGTCAATTCTTGGAAGTGGGAATTTGTCTGCTGCTAATTTTTTATTTACCTGTCTGTAGTCAACCACTAATCTCCATCTTTTTTCTGTTTTCCCAGCGAGTGGAACGTTTTTGGTTAATCTTTTGAATTTTTCTGTATCGTTGCCAATTTTTTTTAATCTTGTAATTTTGAATAGTTGAGTTTTTATGTGTTGTGTTGATAATTCTAACGAAAGTCTGATCCTTAGTTGTAATTGTGTTTGCTATGAAAATGCCTTCAGATACTTGTTGGTGCGGTATGAAGATGTTTTTGTTATTGGTGTTTACTTTAATTTGTCTAATGACTTCGGACCTAGCAGGGATCGCAATTGTATTGACAGACAGACAATTTGTTAGATGCATTGTTATTATTTGGGGATAATCATATAGTCTTAGGATTAATTTATCCTCTGTTTTTCCATAGTCTAAAATACAATTGTACTTCTTTACGAAATCTAGTCCTATTGTTCCATCGCAAGGGATTAGAAAGTCGTCTTCTACGACGTGGAATTTATGGTAAATTAGAAGGTCATCACCTTTTAAATCTGCTTTAACTGTGCCTAATGTGCTGGTTATAATCCGACCAATGCCCTTTAAGTCCGTAATTTGCTCTGTATTTATTTTGTGATTATTACCAATTTGATGCTTTTCAATAATCGAGATGTCTGCCCCTGTACCAATTAAGAAATTTGAAATCGAATTATTTAATGATGTCCTCGTAGATATATAGCTGTTTAGATGTTGATTTAGTACGCAAATTTTCCTATCTACTGATATTGAAGTGGAGTTTCCTGGTTTTCCGTCTGGGTGCAGCTGCGCACGTTACGGGTCTGGTTATAAGGTCTATTGCCGTTTCGGGTTTGTGATCCTCTCTGGGTATTATTATTATTATGCCTCGAGTTATGGTTGTATCTTGGTTGAGGTCCAAATCTCCTGCCTTGGTAACTCCCAAAATTGTTACTTCGGTAACCTCCACGGAAATTACTCCGCTACTGACTCTGCTGTCGTACATTCAAAATTGTGTTTGAGCTGCCCGTTATTTCGGTACAGCTGTTGGTAAATTTGGAGATTGCATCGTTCATTGTTGTGAATCCCGCTTGCATGATAATTTTGACCTTGTCATTGGAGCAGTTTTTACACATAGCTTTGACTGCTGCTTGGGTTGAATATCTCGTTGCTAAGTCTGGGTTGAGTCCATCCGAGATATACGCTCCTTCTAATGACCGCGTAATATTTTCTATTTCCGCTGTGTATTGATTAGCAGTTTTACCGCGTTGTTGGATATTCAGGAGTTTGGCAGTTAAAACTTCTACTGATTCACCCTTTATTGCAGTTTTTAATTTTGTTTTTATCTGTTCTATTGTGCTTTCGTTACTGATAAAGTTTCTTGCCGTGTCTTTTAGCTTGGTTTTTATCATTGTTATCGCTAAGGCTTCGTGATTTTCCTTGATTTGATCAAGTATATCAAGGGCGTCTAGGAAACTGTGTAAGTTTTACGGCTTACCATCAAACTCTGGTAGAACTGATGAAGCAGTTTTAATAAATTCAACTACCGTTTGTACCATGTGACGTTTATGGCTGGGATGTTTAGAGGTTTATTTTCTTTCGCTGATGGAGTCTGGCTCAAGGAAGGTGATTGATTCATTTCTTGGTATATTGAGTTTTTGATTAGACGCGTTCTTGTGCATTATTTAATTGTCTCAATTTATTCTTTATATAGTTTTTTATTAAAATTGCAATTGCGACAATTAAAAGTGTAATTACGCCTGCAAAGATAGTTAACCATTTGCCTGAAAGTTCTTCCTTATTTTCTATGTTAGGGGGTGTGGTTCGTATCTAACCAGTTTATTTTCATAATTTTTCTCTGCAGAATTGTCCTTACCTACTTCGTATCCTGCTATTCCTATTAAGATACCGTTTAATGCAATTTACCACCATGCCATTTTCATAAAAAAATTTTGAATTTATTTGTATTTTTACTTTATTTGCATTCCAATTTTCTCAGTTTACTTAGTAACAATATTTCTTATTTTCCGAAAATTTGTAGTATTATTATTTATTTCGTAACATGTTTGTTTTTTCTTTTAATTTTAATCTATCAACCGTATTTGTTGTTAGATTAAGTAGCCTAAAAGTTTCTTTTTTCTTCCTAACCTGTTTACCCATTTTATATTTTATAAGCCCTTTTTTTGTTTTTTAAATATTTTCCCTAAACAAAATGAAAATTTTGCTCCTGGTTTGGCGGCCGTGAGGCATGCTTAAATTATTTTAAATTTACTTAAATCGCTGCCAGTTCCCTTGTCTTCGGCACTAACTTGTAAAATTCCATTAGCATCAATTTCAAATGACACCTCAAACGATTTTGATCATTTGTAATAACAATCTTTTCCTTGTAAGGATCGCCATGTAAGGTATTGGTTTTTATTGAATGTTCGCTGATGGTTAGCGAAGTGAGTTTGAATGAATACAAACAATTTATTTACAGTGCTGTTCTCAGCACCTTGAAAATAGCAGTCTGTTGATTAGAAAACTGGCAGGATCGCCATGAAGTGTTTGAACCGCTCAAGTTAAGCTACAAGTGTTTACATGTTATGCAAAGTCAGCAATAAGTTGGTAGTTCACATTGACAAACCGATACTGTCGATCAGTCATGCTGATCGATAGGTATGTGTTGGTCAGTCTGACGGGTTGAGTAATTGGGTGACAAATGTAAGCAGATACGTGGCGTGTATATATGTTGTTGAACTCCCGTTGGGTTCAACATAATTTATTTGGGTCAATATTTGTATATGCATAGAATTGCATTGAAAGTGAAACGCATTCTGAGTAATGCTACAAGAGGTTAAACACTTATCTATGTAACTCTACCGGAGATGTAATTAAAATATTGATATGTACAATATGCTTTACAATTGTTGAGTATCCTATATTATTTATCCCTTCTCTTTATACAAGAAGATTAAAACTCGCTTTTAATAATATTTTCTTCGGGACTTCTGTATTTTCCTCAATACAAGGTTATGGCAGTAATTTCTTTTATATGAAAGAAACCCCTTTAGCTCTTCGGAAAAAAAATTGCCAAAAACCAGCAAAATGTGTCACGACCGTAAGATTGACTGATTTCTTTGAATTTTTGCGAATTTCGCGTACATTTTTAAAACAAAACTTATTGTGTGTCTCAAATTTCAGATTAAGATTTAAACTTTTTCTCCCTTCACAAAAGTTAATGATATGTTGAATTCTTAACAGCTTTCGCAAGACGACAAGGGATTGAAAGGGTAATAGGTCATTGTACAAAATTTACGGTTCAATTCCATTAGGTTTTGAGTGATGCGCTCCCAAACATGCAGACAGAGAAAAATGATTTGAATTCTATTAGCTTAAAAATTATTCCTTCTACAAATTTTTCTAGAATATCTGCAATGTTCACACATCGACATGTTACAATTTCATAATATGTACAGATTTCTTCGTAACTTGCTCTGGCTTTCCTTTTATTTTCTATTAATAATTAGTATACCATACTTTTGCACCAGTTGCAGGAACCTCTGCTATATTTTAAAGAGCAAGTCGTTGTCTACGCTCTCTTGCTTTTTGCCATATCCGTTTTGCCTAACGATGCTCTCTAGGAGTTATTTCTTTGTCAATTTTAATGCTTATTTTTTGCTTCTTTTTTAAATATGTCTTTTTTAGTTTTTTCTTAAGATCGGTTTTGATTACTTTGTCTTTTATATTGCATCAATGCTGTAGGCTAATCCGATCTAATTAACTTTAGTCAAATAAAACAGGTTTGTTCCAATTTTTGTAACCCAACGTTTCGTTAATGTTTATTAGTTTCTTTACGGGTTTTTATATTTACCTTTATTTCTGTTTTCCAACAATAAGAAGATCAAATTAATTAAGAATAAAACTTAAAATTTAAATTATGGACGAATACTGGTAAATAAACTACATACATGTAAGCTTGAATAAGCTTTTATTTATTGATAAATAATAATTAAATGAGATAAAAAAGTTGAAAAAATATAAAGGTAATGCGTATATCAAATTTGCGACGGCTACTGCTGAACTATTTACGACGACTCTCTTTTACTTTCTGTCATACCTCGAAAGTCGGCAATTTTCTTGACGTCATATCTGCCGTGACCTTTGACCCTAGTTACTTCGTATGGACCAATGAATTTACTAGCCAGTTTTTTGCCTGATATGAACTGTGTGACTTTGAGGGCTACCAAATCAGATAACCGATACCCGTGGCCTCCTTTTCGTTTTTTATCATAAATGGATTTGTACATCTCTTGTGCTCTTAGTATTTAGTTTTATTTTTTTCATCTTGTGAAGCTACTAGTAGCTCTTCCTGGATAACTCTTGCCAGCTCTACATCAGCGTCGTTTCGCACCTTAACACCGACAATTATTTCAAACGGTGTAAACTTTGTGGAAGAATGTACGTGAGAATTATTAGCACGTTGCACTTGCGACGTATACTTGTACCACTTGTCCGGTTCTTCTGCTGACGTCTTTGCTAACACAGAGATAATGGTGCGGTTTACCCCCTCGATCTGCCCATTGCCTCTTGGAACGCCGGTTGTTACCTCTACATGATCGATTTTGTTCTTTGCGCAGAATTCTTTAAAATGTTGCGACGTGTATGATGTACCTTTATCGCTAATTATGCGCAGATTGTAACCCACGGTTCCAGATACCTTACCACTTCTTGTGCATCCGTGGTCTTGGTAGGGTATATCCAAATATACTTGGAAAACCCATCGACGATAGCGAAAATGTACTTATAGCTCTTTGATGTTTTGTCCAGAGTACCCAAATGGTCGACGTGAAGGGTAGCAAGTGGGAGGTCGCCTTTGTCGACACAATGCAGATATTCTTCTTTCTTACCCAGCTTGTGGTTGAATCGTTTGTTGAACCTTCTTTTCGAGATGTGGAATGAAGTAGTCCTGTCGTATAGAATGCATCGTTTTTTGGCAACCCATATGCCCAAATCTGTGAGTAATTTTAATTATTTCGTTCTCCGTACTTTTTGGTATAACCAAGACATCTTGACCATCAACTTGTTTATATAATAATTTGTTTTTTAGTTTGAACTCTTTTCCTTCAAAATCTCTGCTACAGCTGCTAAATGCACGTCTTGCTTCTGAGCTCTTGCTATCTGCGTTTCTACCTCCGATGTCACCGTCATTACAGGGAATCTACTTAAGCTATCAACGTGTTTCATCATATTGCCAGCCCAATGTTCTATAATGTAAGAAAAATCTTGCAGATACATCAGCCACTGTACTACTTCACGTGGTATATCTTTTTTTGCATTTGTTCGCTTGAAGGCTGTGCAATCTGTGACCAGAGTAAACTGTATACCCATCAGGTAGTGACGCAACTTTCTTGTGGCCAAGTATGCTGCTCTCGCCACGCCAAATTGGCATTTGGCCCATTTAATTTCTAAGCCAAACTGCTGAGCTCGGTTAAGTAGCGATGCATATTGTCTAAACAATGTTCTGCTGTAATCCCAAAAATAATAATATCATTTACATAAATTTCCATAATGCTTTCATTTATTAATTTTTGAAAAATATGATTAACATAGCGTACGAATACTGCGAATTACAAAAACCAAATGGAGCTCTGTTAAATTCGTAAAGGCCTTCTTTTGTTACAAATGCCGTGTATTTTCGGCATTGCTCTTCCACTTCAACGTCGAAAACCCCATTCGTGAGGTGCATCACGGTAAAGTATTTTGCAGCCTGCATTTTCTCTAACACCTCTTCAACAATTGGTACTGGGAACCTATCTTTCAAAACGATTGAATTTAGTTTGCGAAAGTCAACGCATAATCTGTAGCAACCATCTTTTTTCTTTCCCAGTACAACTTTGCTAGCGATATCTGAACATGATTCACGTTTCAGCCATTCATCTACCTGCTTACGAATAAGTTCTCTCTTTGCTACGGACAATCGACTAGGCGCTTCGCGAAATACAATTGTATTATCTTTAGGAACAATATTTAACTTAATCGGACAGTCCGACTGAACACAACTCGGCTTATAGTTATTAATCAACTGTTTGACTGTTTCCTTATATTTGGGTTCCACGTCTACTGTATAATCGCTACTTACAATATTAAAAACATTGTAAACATTACCGGTCCCATCCTTTTCATCTTCAGGTTGTGCAAAACTATACCCATTTGCAGTTGAAACTACCAAAAATTTTGTCAAAAAATCATATCCCACAATAGCATCGACATTCATTTTATTATCTGTAATTATCAAAAACGTGTGCTGTGTGCTCATTCCGTCAACAATCACTTGTGGTCTAAATTCGCCAATAACATCTGCAGCGACGTTGCCTAAGCCATATAGTTTAGCAGAACTTTTCTTCAACTCACAGTTGCTACATATGTATCTTCTCATATACACTCCTACGCATTAGCGAGACGTCCGCTCCAGTGTACACCAAACAGGACCAGTTGTTGTCATTAATTTTCAGCTGCTTCATACGTTTTTCGTCGAACACAACATTCACGATACTTTGTTTTGATACAGTACATTGTTTAGCCATATGACCAGAGCCATTACATTTAAAACACTTGGTGTCTTCCTTGCACTCCGCCCTATTGTGTTGTGTTGAACCGCAATTATAATCAGTTTGAATCACTGTGCTTAGCCAGAGGTTCGAATAACTCATATGCTTTCAATAATTCTTTGTACGATCGAGCGCTGTATAATGGATATTTCTGCTCGCGACACATCTCCACACCGTCAGCTATGTACGTTATAACCGATTCCTCTTCTACTTTACCTGACGCTGCTATTTTCCGCATTTGTAAAACATACTCATGAAAGTTTTCAGAATTTTGTTTTCGGCGTTGTCTTAACATCTTTTGTACTTCTGCGCAGCTTGTTGTTTTGTCAAATTCCTCTAGTAATGCTGCACACAACGATTCATAGTTGGATACCATAATTTTTCCAAAAACAAAGGTTAGAAATCCATTGACGAATTGGAATACATACCCCATCAAAATAAGGTACACTTTTTACGAATGCCTCAATTGTAACATTACCTTTACTCCCATTGTTTTCGTTCATCGTTTCGACAAATGTTTTTATTAAAGTTTCCATGCTATTTTCATTCATTCTGCGTATTCGTTGTCTTTCTTCGTTATTTTCTGTACTAATCTGATGTTGCTGGGACGTACAGCTGTGATATCTGCCACTTCGGTTTTTCTGATTATTTCCACCGTTGCTTGATGTTCGGCTGAATTTTCTGCTTCTTTCTCTTTGTTGTGGTTTGTTTCAATGTCGGTTTGCTTGCCTTTTGCTTTTTCGCTGTCACTGCTGTCTGTTGAAAAATGTTTGTTTACCTCTTCGTTTCTTTCGCTGTCTATTGAATATGATTTAACTGCTGTTTCGTTTTCTACTGAAATCTCTGCCTCTTTCTTGTGCGTGTTAGTGCTTGTTGCATCGGTGATTCGATCTACTATTTCGCTGTAAATGCTAACACTTTTGTTGTTGCTGCTTATATCAACCTCTGTCCGTAGCTCCGGGGAAGTTTCTGGTACGTTCTGCGTTCTGCTAGCAAACCTTTTTGGTTTTTTGTTTGACCGTAGCATTCCGCTTTGTTGCCAATAAGTTATGCGTTCGATTGAGCCCCCATGTAAGCTTGAATAAGCTTTTATTTATTGATAAATAATAATTAAATGAGATAAAAAAGTTGAAAAAATATAAAAGTAATGCGTATATCAAATTTGCGACTGCTACATCTGAACTCTTTACGACGACTCTCTTTTACTTTCTGTCATACTCTGTTCATTGCTGCTTCTTGTCCTCTATGCTATGTTGTACAGAGATGTTATTACCAAGTTGCATGGCTGCCACCTTACATACATATGTAAATTATTTAATTTTTGGTTCAAATTTAAACTTAAAAACACAATACTCACAAATAATCAGGTTTTAAAAAACAAAATTTCTTTCCGTGCATGAACATAAAATATTTATAGACACATCACTAAACTATTTTATTTATAATTTTATGTATATACCGATCGGTTCTTCTTAATTTTATGTGTGTAACTAGGCTTTTTCGATCTAAATTGCTATGTGCGAATAAGACTAAATTATTCCACTGTTTACCCAACGTTTCGCTAATATTTTTAGCATCATCAGGGGAAGTTGATTTTTTTAATTATCTGTTACAAACAAGACGAAAAAACATAAATTAATTACATTTCAATCACGTAAACAACCAAGAAAAAATAGTTATGTAAATAAATGAACATTTTCAGCAAAAATCACTTACGCTATTTAGCCATTAAAACATTAAAACTTTCAAAATTAACATTATAAACACAATGATGAAAAGATATAGTGACACTAACATAAGTAGATATAATCAATACCATCTTATCATGGTAGCTTTGTCAATACTAAAAGTCTAATTTTGCAAACAAGCAATGTAAGCGGCTGCTATGTTTTCCGTATCTTCGGGCTTATTGATCGTCTTTTAAACGGCAACATAAACAACCAAAATTGTCGAATATGGAGTGCTTCCAACCCACAGATACTCCATGAGACGGAATTGCATCCACTTCGTGTCACAGTGTGGTGTGCAGTTCCATCACGCTGCATTGTCGGGCCCTACTTCTTCGAAGAAAACGGTCACACCGTTACGGTTACTGGAGACCGTTACTTGAGCATGTTGAGAGAGTTTTTCTATCCAGAATTACGCCGAATGAGAATTTCTTTCAACTCTGTGTGGTTTCAGCAAGATGGTGCAGCTCCTCATATAGCCCAACCTGTTATGACAGAATTGCGACGAAAATATCCCAATAAGCTGATATCCAGAAACTCCACATTCCGTTGGCCACCCAGGTCGCCTGACCTTACTGCACCTGACTTTTTCTTGTGGGGTTATTGCAAACAGGAAGTCTTCAAAGCAAAACCAACAAATTTGAATGAACTAAGGCAATCCATTCGAGAAACAATTGCGGCTATTCCTGTCTCAACTCTCCAAGCAGTAATGAACAACTTTTTGGTAAGATGCCGCACATGCATCGACGAGCAGGGGGTCATTTAAATTCCATTATTTTTAAAACTAATTAAGCTATATTTAATAAAATTTAATGAGCTTTAACATGAATAAAAGAAAAATGAATTCCATACACTGAAAAAAAAATTATTTGCGTTTCTTAATGTAGCAAAATTCATCAGCCACCCTGTACCTCCTGTCACCTGTTGTCCGAATGAATAACGACCTGACATTCGTACGTTACTCAGACCATGACCTTTGGCACTTAAGCCTACAGTTCGATGGTATGGGACAGGAGTTGGCTGAAAATTATGCAAGTTCGCCAGACCCTATCATCGTCAGCGCTGTTCTCATAAACCAACTTTGCAACCTCCGAAACCGAACTTTCACTAATTTCAATAAAGCTGACTGGGTTGGTTTTCTGAACCTCACTAAGAGCTCCTTCGCTGCTCTTCTAATCCCGTCTAACGTACGAGAAGGGGGAAGAGTGTTTCCCATGGTCATAGTTTCAGCCTCAAATCAATACATTCAGTCAGGGAGAATTAAGGAGGTGCGTCCGCACTTTCCCGCAGAGGCAGTGGCCCTGGCAAATGAACGTGACCATGTGCTACGATTAGACCTTACGGATAATCAAATTAAGGATCTCAATGCGAAAATCCGACGGCTGGTTGATAAACACAAAAGCCAAGTGGGAGGTCCTGCAACCTCTCTACTGGTGTTGGCAAATTAACTAAAACTAATTACAAAACATATATAGCTTTCAGCAATAAAGTTCAGTCGAAACCAAAGATATGCGCGAGCGCTTTTTTCCGGCATTTGTATTGCATCCTGCGGTCGGCAAATAATGTAAAAATAGTCAAGCGCCCATTGCCATCACCACCACAGAGGTTAAGGAGACCATTCGGAGGTCTCAAGGCTCTAAATCAATTGGCCCATACGGTATATCTATGCTGATGTTAAAATATCTCGGTGATGAGGTAGTAAGATACCTAACAACTGTCTTCAAACTTTCTATGACCACCTTTGTCATTCCAAAAAAATTTATACAGGTAAAAGTGGTGCCACTACTAAGGCCTGGTAAGCCAGCTAACTTGGGGAATCTTATCGACCGATATCGCTACGTCCGCCAGTAGTGAAAACCTTGGAGACAGTTTGCTCCCTTACTAGATCGCTAACATTCGGCTCGCCTAACATCAGCATGGTTTCCGTAAAATGAATAGTACGACCACCGCGCTTACGCCATCACCACTCATATAACTAAAATCGTCCCAATGACAGGACTGCACTGGTTGCACTTGACCTGTCAAAAGCTTTCGACAGGGTCAATCCTATTAATGACCTTAAATAGTCAACTCTTCACCCCTGTCTAAAGCGTTGGAACGCCAATTATCTTAGTGGTCGGTCATCGGTATAGTTCAAGGGCGAACGATCAAAGCCACGTATAATTAAACAAGGGGGCAGGCTGGTGTTCTATCCCCGCTTTTGTTTAATTACGAGGGTGTCTCGATCGTCTCTTACGCCGATGACTGCACGATTCTGGCCACTGACCCCTCCGTTAATGAGCTGTGCTCAAAAATTACCTCTTACCTCGCATCCTTGTCCGGTTTTTTCGCTGGGCGAAATCTATCACTGTCCCCGATCAAATCCACGGCCACCTTATTTAGGACGTGGACAGCGCAGGTGAACATGGATTAGTCTACGTCGACGGCACGAAGCTACCGCTTCTCACACATCCCAAAATCTTAAGGACCGCGTTTGATAACATGCTCAACTACAGTGCTCATGTTGCCTCAATTGCCACCAAAATACAAAGGCGCAAAAAAATTCTCAAGTGCCTAGCTGGAAGAACTAAGGGTAAAGATAAAGAGGCGTTGCTGGCAACGTACAAAGCAATTGGCCAGCCGGTTCTAAGCTAAGCGCCGGGGTTAGTCGACACACTCGATGCGTCTTGGCGCTTGCTCGACGAAAATCCGCCTCCAAGGAGAATAAGGAGACATCTCCGTAAGCACTGTGATGAGATCCGGCATCATATTTTTTCGTCGTTTGATCCAAAGGTGCATCGACAGGCCCTCAAACTCATCCATACAGAGTCGGTAATCTCCTTGGTCAGTTTTCGCCCAATAAATGCCGCCACTCAGGCACAATCTCCACCTGTTGCCGAAGAAGAACGCGAACTGCCTAGGGAGACAAGAGTCATGCTGGCCAAACTTCGTTCTGGATATTGAAAGAGATTAAACTCTTACCTATCCAGACTGAATCCTGGCATACCAAATGTCTCCCCGGTATACGGCGTGGTTCCTCTGGACGCTAACCATCTATTAATTTGCTCAACTGAGCCGACTCTTCTAACGCGAATTTCACTCTGGTCCAACCCTATTGAAGCCGCGAGGTTTCTGGGAATTCCGTTAGAAGAGCTTGATGACACTGCTAGGTAAGAAAAGTGACGACTAGGCAGGGCACTTATCGCTAACACAACAACCAGGGTAGGTACTTTTATAGCCTTTGAAAGGAATTAAAAAAAAAATCAGGGTCTGAAAATAATTGTTATTTGTTTTTGCTTGAACAAAAAGGTTTTGCAAAAATGGCCTTTATAGTGTTATGGGAATTTTTAACCATTATCATAAGAAATATTTTTTTTGGTCGGCATATCCAGTATAAATGGGAAATATTTTTGTTTTGTTAAAAATAACCATTACCAAAATTTTTGTTTTTCTTTGCCATTTTATATACATATCAGATATATTATATTCCGAATGTTTTATGCAAACATTCGATCTCAGAAAAAAGTTATCATTAACCCTGGACGGTCATCCTTTTTTTTTTGGACATTAACGTCATCCTTCGTCAATATGACGAGGACTTATTTCAAATCCATTTTCAGTAGGGTGTGAGTCGAAATAATGAACGCGTTTTATTTTTTTTAAATTATTTATTTCATTATTAATAAATACAAATTCAAAGAGAGTAAACAACCGAGTATCGCAGTACGAAAGCGGAGATCAACACGAACAATAAAAAACTTATTTACAGTGAAAATAAAATAGTTCGTAGTCATTTTGACGAAGGATGACCGTCTAGGGTTAAATATATATAGATATAGAAAATGCTCTACAGACCTACTTATAAAGAGTTCTTAACGAGCAAAAAGAAATCCTGTCCATCTAGCACAAATGACCAAAAAAAAATTAAAAATCTTGATATTGTTATTCTTAACCAAAACAAGCTTACAAATCGAACTGCACACTAGCGACATGTGGTACAATTGATAAACAACAAAAAAGTAATGTAGTTTACGAAATACCTTGTAAAGGTAACAACAACGAGAAATGCAACAAAATATACAAAAGCCCAATTGATAAACAACAACAAAGTAATGTAGTTTACGAAATACCTTGTAAAGGTAACAACAACGAGAAATGCAACAAAATATACATCGGCACAACAAAGCGAGCTTTATTTAGGCACTAGACTAGCAGAACACGAAGCCGATATAAGGAAACGAAAACACAATACAGCACTATCACAGCATGCAACAACCAACAACCACAAATCGGACTTTGCAAGTACAAAAATAATAGACAAAGAAAGAAGAGAAAACACGAGATATACTCTGGAGAGCCTGCGAATGATGCAGAACAGGGGAAAAACGATAAACAAAAAGGAAGATACCGACGAAATAGCCGCGACATATTTATTATATTTATAATTTAGTTTTAGTTCTAGTTGACAAGTTTACCACTAATGATGGTATCGACAGTGTGTTTTTATTTAAATATAATTAATGTAAAATAAACCCTTTTCAGTGTAAGTGAAACACAAATGTTTTTGTTCGTGCTAATGTTCCCTATATGTAACACAAATTGATGTTATAAATTTTTCTTCTTTCTGTTTTTTATAAAATAATAAAACATAGTGACGCCTCTGAAGATACTAATAAAATCTTAGCGAAACGTTGGGCTGTAAGGTGGAAAAAACTTATATTTCTTATCACCCCTCACCAATCGATCAAGAGAAACAAATAAATTGATCGGAAGTAAATAAGCTTAGAGTAAGTTAGGGTATTGTGATATAGGCATACCTTTTTCGGCTGATCCTCAACATTTTACTAAGTAGACAGGTAGAAAATCATAAAATTCGATAGATTCCAGTATTGTGAAGCACATTCCAAGACGAGATCGATTTATATTAAGTATTCCGGAAGATATTTATTCAAACTCCTAAAAAGTCAAAAAAGCCGTTTCGTTAAAATGGGGGGGGTAATGTGATATACTATAGCACATACCTGGCTCTTCTATGAAAGATGTGTTAACCGCATGAAATAATTAAACCACGTTGTAAATATGGTCATTTGCATCCATTCAGATATGTGACAAGCTGATTCGGAACCAGGAAGACCATGTTCCATCAAAAGTAGAGAAGGTTTTCCTTTTTTTGCGGATCTTATGCACCCAATTTGCTTTTCTGTTGTAGCTTACTTGGCGTAATAGACAATCCTGTGTCATTAACGTTCCAAATCCTAGTTGAAGGAAATTTATACTTTTCATACTCCTGTTCCACATTGAACTAGTTTTACTTTTACTTTATCACATTACCCAAACTAGAGCTTTTAAGGAACGAACAATTTTTTCACCCAAAATTTATTTAAAAATATTGAGTAATCGCCTCAAATATTGGTGCCTATATTTACCAAAAACTAACAAAAATATAAGAAAATGACAACCTTGGAACATTTCGGAATTATCCTTGTTTAAAGAGTGCTCGAAATTATTGACGACCGCACGATAAAAAATGTTTTTTCACACTGATAGCAACCTAGTTGACCAATGCCATTACCATTATTGTAAAGAAGATATTCTTGCTCAGACAGGAATAATTTAGGAAATACGCAGATATATCACTTTACCAACCCATATCACAATACCCTAACTAACTCTCTATAAAAAATTTCTCAATTATATTGATCATGCCGACCAAAAAAAAAAGATTTCTTAAAATAATGGTTAATTATAACCAATATTTGCATTCATCAATGTCTACTTTACGAAACCATTGATGTAATGAGTAGTGTGAACTTCTCTACCATGTAGTTAGGAGCCTACCTTAAGAAATCATTAATGTAATGAGTAGTGTAAACTAATTGTGAGTCACATTGTAGTTAGCTATCGGTATTAAGTAACGTCTACAAAATTAACACAATTGTATTATATTACGAAGTACTATTAACGTATTTCGATACTTATGTACACAATTTTATTATATTGGTCCACTTCCGCTCTAACAATCTCTATGTGGTGATACGATACGTGAATATAGGAATGTTGCATCCCTTAACGTCAAACCAAGTTGTCTTAATTGATAAATGATGTCCGAATTGGAGAAAGCAGACTACCGCCAGAACTGGACTGCAAAAATCTGTCCAATATACATCAATATTCCTTTAGGTTAAGTGACTTGTCTATAACAGATACAAGAGAGTGCAAGGCAGTATCTGTTGACCTACCCTTACTGTAGGCATGCTGAGCCCGCGAGAGCTGAGTTGGGTCAATCGATCTTCTGACATAGTCCTCCAGAAGTCTTTCTAGGGTTTTAAGAAGAAATGAGGATAGGCTTATAGGCCTAAAATCATTAGGTTTAGTATGAGATGGCTTTCCGGCTTTGGGGATGAAGACTACCTTAACCTCCCTCCATGAAGTGGGTACATAGTTGAGCCTTAGGCAGCCTATAAACATAGTTTTCAAGCAAGGCATGATAAGCTCGGATGTATGTTGTAGCTGGGCCGGGAATATTCCGTCCGGTCCAGGCGACTTATGGGGCTTGAAGGTAGATAAAGCCCAATCTAACTCCTTCTCATCGGTGATCTCCCTTATCATTTGATCGGAAGGCACCTCTCCGCCGATCCCTGCTTTCGGCCCAACAAGCCATACAAATATTACAATTTTGACATATTTTTTTCTTTAAGTTTTCCACTCGCATAGAGGTAAATACATACAGAAAAATCATTTTTATATGGGCCGGTCTAGATTCTTTTGAGTTAGTTTAGTAGAGTAAACTAACTCAGAAGATCCGTTTAGCAGCCATGGTGTATACAAGCTCACCTGTGAATGCCAGCACAGTTACATAGGACAAACCGGACGACAAGTAAGAACGAGGTTCAGAGAACACATTAGAGATTACAACAAAAAGATACGGAATCCAACCATCATACCAGAGTCCAACTTTGCGAATCACATGGCGGAGAATAAATGCCCCCCGGAAACATCAAAAAAACAGTCAAGGTCCTACATGTACAAGCAAAAGGCCGACTTCTGAACGTACTCGAAAACATGGAAATCTACAAACAAAAAACATTCGACGGTAGAATAATAAACGAACAGACAAACACTGTTTCCGGCACAATATTCGAACCTTTAAAATTGGTTTACAAAAAACAAAGCAACCACTCAGGTACCACAAACACACACGCACCGACAAATAAGCACAAAACAGCAAAAGATCAAAAACAACAAACAAGCAAAAAAGGTCAAACAACAAAAATTACCAACTTTTACCTGCCTCAGCCAACCACACAAAAAACCGATCGATGAAAAACCACACCCATTTCTGAATGTACACACGCAACACATGCACACACGTACACAAACAGACACCCATGCTGACGTTACCTGCTACCTACTATAAATACAAGACAAACGACCACAACAGATCAGAACGAAAATCGACACTGATGATGGCACAACGCCGAAACCGGTTTGTCTCAAAACCAAATTTGACAAGGGATGACGAAAAATCGGAAAAACAACACAACAAAATAAAACCTAAAGGAATAACAGAACGGGTTAAAAAAAGCAACGTGCGCGTTGTTTACTTGCAAGAGAGCAATTGGTGTTTCGTGGGGGTTTTCTCCCAGGGTGGTGCACTGGATCTACACAGCCATTGTTCGCCCGATTGTACTCTACGGAGTGCTAGTCTGGTGGCCTGCACTAACTAAGAATAAGTACCTCAAACAGATACAAAAAGTCCAAAGGAGTTCAGAACTCTGCATAACGGGGGCCCTTGGGTCCACCCCGACAGAAGCACTCAACACTATGCTGCATCTACCACCGCTTGATTTGGTGGCGAAGGAGGTAGCCACGATCACAGCTTTGCGAATAAGGGAGACTGGCGTCTGGATAAATGGACAAAGTGGGCACGCCACAATCTTGGGCAACCACGCGCCTGTTAACATTCCACCACACACGGACTACTGCGCGTCAAATAACGTGTTTGTCAGGAACTACGAGGTAGTAATACCGACAAGACAAGAATGGGACAACAGACCACATACGGTGCGGGGGCGCCATCAACATCTTTACTGATGGCTCCAAGTTTGAGGGGAAGGTGGGGGAGGAATCTTTTCACCGGACCTGGGACTAGAGATCTCCTTCCGTCTTCCCGACCACTGCAGCGTGTACCAAGCGGAAATGCTGGCAATACACGGCGCGGTGAAAAGCTTGGTATCCATGCCCCAAAAT
Organism: Merzomyia westermanni; assembly: GCA_949987695.1. Lineage (NCBI taxonomy): Eukaryota > Metazoa > Arthropoda > Insecta > Diptera > Tephritidae > Merzomyia > Merzomyia westermanni. Next base: position 114,297,383 of record OX465289.1, read on the forward strand.
GGTAAACAAATCTATATCTTCTCTGACAGTCAGGCCGCACTTAAAGCCTTGAACTCATACGTCGACAATGCAAAGTCGTTAACTGAATGTCGCAGATCTCTCAACGAGATGGCTCAGCACTTCAGTATTAGCCTTATTTGGGTACCTGGGCACAGGGATATTGAAGGCAACTGCAGAGCGGATGAGCTGGCTAGACGAGGTACCACCACCTCTCTCCTTCCAGGAAATAGTTCGGTAGGCATACCCATGGCCTCCTTTAAATTTAGTGTCAGCACAAAAACAATCTCTATCTCTATGGCGCGATATACAACAGGTATATCATCATAAACCTCCTAAGAGATTTTTGCGCCAAGCTTCTCTTCCAATTTGAGGTGTGCCGATTTGAATTTTCCCTACAAATTGGTGGGACCTACAGTTTGTTGCCGACTCCGAACGGCATCTACAAAGGAGAGGAATTTTTGCTGAGAAGCCTGTCATGGCAGAAATACACTCGGAGAGTTTGCCAAACCACTGCCGAGGGGCGACCCCGTTTTGAAAAACTTTTTTCAAATCACTTTTTATGTTACCTGTACCAGGGCTCGAACCATGGACCTTCGGTGTGGTAGGCCGGCAACACTACCTTCACACCACGGGCGGCCGCCAGAAACAATGGAAATAGCAAATATGCTCTGGTCAGGGCTCTCGACGTGTGAGATATCCAGGCTAACCTGGCCTTCTTACAACAAAAGACGTACAAACTCCCTGCTGTCCCTCAATAAATCGGGCATTTCATCCCTGGTAAGGGTTCTAACAGGGCACTGTTTAATAGGCACTCACGGCGCCAGAATGGGCGCAATGTCTAATGATTACTGTCGCAGCTGCATATGTATTGAGGAGGAGGAAAGTGTTCAGCATCTGATGTGTCAATGCCCTGCACTCAGCAGGCGACGGTTAGCTATCTTGGGCCAACCGTTTCTCGATAATCTCGCTGAGGTATCACAAATAGAATTAAAAGCGTTATCTAAATTTATTGACTCCACGAAGTGGTTCGATCCCCTGCCTTGAACAGGGTGTGAGTTGGTTTTCCCTGGCGTCGACGGTAGCGCAACCGTGTGAGTCGACTGGTCCTTCTCAGCTTTCGGGAGATCTTTGAACTCGGATACTTTAGGGTTGTTGGATCGGCTGACTGTTAAACGGCTGAGCCGCTGTCGGCGTCGGGGATGACTTGCTCGCATCTCTGGGGCATAGAGGTGGGTAGAGACCGTATAGGGTATCACAATGGGCCTATTTAGTGGCCTAAGTGTCGGGCAGAGTCCAGGTACTCTGTCCTGCCCTTGAAACCTAACCTAACCTAAACTAACTACATCCAAACTGCAGAATTTGGAAAGAGTTCAGACCTAGAGCAATATTATCAGTAAACGAACTACACCCCAACTGTCGAATTTTTAACTAGGTCGGAACTGTCGAAGACGTAATGCAGCGGGGGACAATTTCCATCGCTTAGGACATCGCCATGTTAAATTCGTCAGTTGATTACATGTGAAAGAGATTGAAGGCGAACTACTTGTGGTTCGAAACGCACTAGATGCGCACCAGTTCAGAACTAGAGGTTTTCCCCACAGGGTCAGATTAAACAGCATGGACAGGCACACTCAATGAAATGAATGGAATGATGTAAATCTAGCCGTTAATGGTCATTTATTTAATCAAAAATATTAATTCTAGAAATTTTTATTTTAAACATATATTATTGTTTTAACATATTTATTTAGAAAGGGTTATTTTAAACATATATTATTGTTTTTAACATGTTTGTAATTATTAAATTTATATTTGATCAATTTATGTCGGACTTTTACGCGTGCGAGGGGTTAAAACTTTTGGTTTTAAACTGATTTAAGTTATCGTCCCTTTTAAAGTATGTGTATGTAAGTTGCTTTAGTTCGATCGTTCAATGCTGCACTGTTGTATTAACTTGGTCGACTGTTGCATTAGGTTAGTAGTAATTAACAAAATAAATAAACTTTAAGACTAACAGATTGAACAAATCTTACAGGCTGTGACACAACCGTCTAACATTACATATTTTTCTTATACAACCTTTTTGTATAGTTAAAAGCTGCAACATTTTATTGAAAGGTGCAGCAATCCACAACGTATGCCATATTGGAGCTAAGAGTGGGCCAACGTAGTAGAGTGTCTTAAGTGTTGAATTTGAGCAGATGTTTCTGATACTATAAAAAATCGAACGGTAGACAGCATGCAGGACTTCCAACGGGAGATGTGTGTGCAAAACTGTTTAGTACAAAACGCTCGCAGTTAGCAAAATGGAATAAAATGGTTATATAGATTCATATACATCATTTTCGTTGTCTTGCTGACAATAAGCTTACCAAGCAGGAAACAACATTCTCAACAAATGAAAGTCATTATTGACTTCTCCTAACAAGTTCAGATGGTTCGATGACGGTCGTCTGAAAATGCGGTAACTTTTCTATAGAAGGGTAGCGAGAATGTGGAATTAAAGTAAATCAAAAAAAAGTATCGGACCTAAAAGAGATCCTTGTGGTACTTCTAAGCATATTATAGCAGGACTACTTAAACTACGAACAATCTTTACTTTCTGAACTCTTTACGATAAGTAACATTTAAACCAATTAAAAAAAACCACGAAAGCCCGCACGATACAATTTGTCTAATGGAATTTGGTGATCTCCCATATCCAATGCTTTCGAGATATCAACGAACAGGCCTTCCCAGCTATTTTTTTGTCTAGCTCCCTGTGAATATACGAACAAAAGTCCAGTCCAATAGAGTAAGGTTATGCACTCTATCTCAATCTAAACTCTATCTAAAGAGATGCCCTTTTCAACATCGCATTTCAAGCCATGGGGGGAAAAGGGACGAACGGTTTATGTTTGCAACATTTATTAGGGTAAGCTATACACAATCACTCGACCTGTTACGACGGAAAAAAGTAAAGACATGTTGGACCTGCTGCCATACATCACTCCAATACATCACAATTATTTCCACTTGTTACTATCGACACTGCTGAAGATGTTGGCCCACTTCAGGCAGAACCTGAAGAAAATTACAATGAGTGAAAAAAACATATAATTTTAATTATTATTGTAATAAATTGGAGTTTCATTGATAATGGTTATGTTTTTGTTTAAAATAAAATCTTGAAACCATTTACAGCACAAATGGTGTAAGTACTTTTTGGTGGTCGAAAAACAAAAATTAATGAATAAAAAGTTTTAAAAACATAAATTTAAGTTAAAGATGACCGTTTTCTGGAGTTTTATTAAAAAAAAATAGTCCAAAAGTTCAACACTGATTTTTATATACAACTTTAATATCTCTAAACAAGAAATAGTGGAGCACATAAAAAAAATTAGAGGCGCGATTTTCAGACAATTCTAGGATGTCAGAATTACATTGCTTCAAGGCAGCCAATAAAAATAATATGGAGGGTAAAATTTTCTCAAATTACCATAAGTCTGTTTTATTATAAATTTGAAATTATCTAATTAAGTATATTTAAATATATGGAAATTATTCTTTCAAAAATATTACAATATAAAAACTTTACTTTCATACATTTGAATACTTTTACTTACGCAGTTGCAAACATTTTCGAATGCGGTGTACCGCTATGGGCGCATGGGGTAACATTTTTGCCAATTTCATAACTCTTGTTGTTATGAAGCGCTCCAATATATTTTTAACAATTCGGTTAGGATATTGACTGCAGGACCTGCTTGTAAGATTTTTTTTCATAAATCACCTAGTTGTTAATAGAAAAAAATTCGAATTTCTTATGAAATTTTTTTTTTCATAAATTATATACTCCCCGAATCTATATATATTTATCTATACGTCATTAAAATTTGTAATATATATAGCAATTTGAAAAACAGCTTATCGTAAAGTTCACTGGCCTATAACTTAATAAAAATTCCAATTTCCCAAAAAAAAAAGTTTAAGGCATTAGAATCAACGCCCAAGACTACGAAAATCCGCAAAAACTCGTATAAAATTCAACAAAATAGTTTTTAGTGTCCCGCTTCAGAAAGTTAGACTCTATACGACCAGTTGTCTGCTCCTAACTTTTCCAAACATGACCTTATTTGTATCTCATATATGACACTTACTCATATAGGGACCTTATGCGTATAGATTATGGCCAGCTCGAAGCAGCTGTTGAAAGTATTCCCTGGGATTCGGTTTATAGGTTACATTATCCTAACGAGAAGGTTAATTCCTTCAGAATAATATAAATGCACTTCATGATCAATACGTAACCATTGTCACGAAATCCATTTGAAATCGAAAGCAATTTGTTCAATCGTCCATTTGTGAGGATAATACATGTAATGGAAGATATAGTGAGCATTTGTGTGATGCGATGCCTGGTTTTTCGTTTTCGCAGGTGGATGATTGTGTAGTCGTTGAGTCTGTTCTTAGGGTGAAATCTAATGCCACTAGTCTAGACGGAGTTAAAAAATTTTTTTAAAGCTGTACTTCCTAAAATTTTACCCTTTGTAACTCATGTCTTAAATTCTATTTTTACTACGTTTGTTTCCCTGGTGTTGGGAGGTGGCTAAAGTCATCCCAATTAATAAACCTAACGGAGATTACAGGCCCATCGCCATTCTGCCTTTTTTGGCCAAGGTCATGGAACGATTAATACATAAACAGATCAGCTCATTTCTAAATCGTTCCTCACTCGTAAATGACAACCAATCTGGATTTAGAACCAGCAGAGGCTGTACAACTGCTTTAATGAAAGTAGCAGACGACATCCATCTCAATGTTAATAATAATCTGGTTACGCTCTTAGCGCTTTTGGACCATTCTAAAGTTATTGACAAAATTAACCACGCTCTCCTAAACCCGGAGTGATCGATCGCAAGCTGTATGTATCGGGAACAATATATCTAATTACTTGCCCATAGTGAAGGGTGTTCCACAAGGTTCAATTCTTGGTCCTTTGCTGTTTGTGTTGTATTTTAATGACCTACAAAATGTGTTAAAATATTGCGATACTCATGTCTATGCAGACGATGTGCAATTATATGTCAGCTGTTCCTTGTTGTCTGTCAATAGTGGTATCAAATATATTAATACTGACGTGGAACATGTTAACAAGTGGGCAAATGATAATGGCTTACTACTTAACCCAAATAAATCGCAGTGTATCGCTATCTATAAGAAGACATTCTCATTCATTGATGCCGTCGATGATGTTAAACTAAATAATGTTGTTGTCAAATTTACAGACACTGCCTCCAATTTAGCAGACCAGCTCGCTCGCTTTACCTAAAGTCAATGAGATACAGCTGTCTAGTAACTGAGCGCCAGTTCTTTGTATTTGCTGTTCGCCTTTGGAAAGCTTTGCCTCCAAAGCTCAAAGTAATACGAAATACACTGCGCTTCAAAAATGAGCTTCTGCATTACTTTTACCGATAAATCAATTATATGAACCTACACATTCTACTCTTTCATTCTTGCACTCTTTATTATAGATCCTTCAACCTATTCTTCTACCCTAACCACCCTTAAAATTATTAAGTGCTATACTTAATTCTAATTACACACATTGCCATTGTTAAGTTTATTTTAGGTTCAAACACTGTAAAGTTGTGTGTTTGATTAGTGATAAATAAAAATAAAGTAATGCAAATTCGAGGTTTCTATGTGCAAGTTTTGAACTACAAAAAGTTTTGAATATACGTCATGGGAAAAGTGTAACTATATACGAAAATGTGCTATTATCTTTACATATAATAAAATCGATGTCTGTACATTGCAAATATTGAAGAAAAATTGATAGTAGGGATCATTATTAAGCCAATAGAAGCCAAATCAACCGTTTTAAGAAATTATGTCTGTATGTGTGTCTGTATGTTTTGTTGCGTTACACTTCGATAGCTCGACCAGTTTCGGAGATATCGACCGACATGCGGACCAAGGTGAATAAAAAGTGTGTTTAGTACAATAAGGGTATCAAACGAAAGGTAATAATGGGTGCAGCAATAAGCGATGCAATTAAGTTCCATACCTTATCTGGTATGGGATATAATGATTAAAATCGGATTCAGTCTATTATACGTTTTGAGACGCAGCGAAGCGTGCAATTTTTGGCGTATGCCGACGACATTGATATCGACGAAGAACCTGTGGTCATCAAGCAGAGAGTCCGTGCGTTTCCGTCTCGGCAACCGCGCCACTGTTGGTAGCCATAATTTCGAAATAGTAAAAGACTTCGTTTACCCGGGAACCAGCTTAACACAAACAATAATGTCAGCCTAGAAATCCAAGCAAGAATCACTCTCGCAAACAAGTGCTACTTCGGACTGAAAATAATTTGAGAAGTAACGTCCTCTCTCAAAGACCGAAAATAACACTATATAAGACACCTATCGTACCAGGCCCGGTTTATGGGGCAAAAGGTTGGATACTGATAATAAATATCTGATGAGGCGGATCTGCGAGTATTCGGGAGATAGGTTCTTCAAAAGATTTAAGAACCCTTACGCGTTGGCGACGGCGAGTGCCGAAGAAAATTTAATGACGTGCTTATGAGCTAAATTTGAAACGATTTGGAACGTGTGGCAACCACGCGTAAATCACCCCACACCAATTCGCCGCATGACCGACAGCTGTCATGTGGGCGGCCATCATTTTTTAATAATATTGTTATTGGTGCACCGATATTACTCTTGGTATATTTTTCTACACCGGCTCTTTCTACTTTTTTTTATATACTTATGTATACTTTTCGCAACCGGGAAATAAAATTTTCTAATTACAAAAAAGGTGTAATTTTATATCGCAAGCAATTTTGATATCATTAACTATTTTTCGGCGAATTAGTGAAGTATATTGATTGTGGAATTACGTATAAAAACTTGCATACTTGTGTTGATACGTGGAAAAGATATTTTGCGTTTTTAACATTTTTTTCATATTTTGCGACATTAACTGCAGTTTAGTTCTATATCTATATATATGATCTTTGGGACGTATTTCTACAAATAGCTCCAGTGCCAGTAACACGAAGAAATAGTATACTTCAGGATTCCCCCTAGATAGCGTGGCTCCCAGTAAAAGCTGATTCCACCATTCCCTAAAGGAGGATCTAAAGCCAACCCACAGTGAGTATTACACAAATAATGTATGCTCCTTCGACGCCATTGAAGAAACCAGCCCCTGATATATTCAGTTATATAATCCCAATATAACTACAATTCTCGAATTACTATTTGCTGGCCCCCGCCAAAAACAATTTTTCCCCGCCAAATTACTTTAATACTTCGGTATACCCAAACCACTTTAGGCGAAATTTCGCACACACACATAGTTATATTGTACACTAAAATACCTTGCGTCTCTCATCTCCAATTTCACCCAACAAAAAATACTTAATAAATTTCTCACGTGTTATAATGAAAATAAAGTCCCAACGTTAACAAATCCAAGACGGTTCATATCCAAATCAAGAAGCACTACAAATAATGTGTTATAAATACCTTAAAATTAATTTTTAAAATTTTAAATAATCCCCAAAACACCGCGCTGTGATTATACCGACACACATTTATATATATAAAGTGAACAAAGCATATACAAAAGAGCTTAGGGCGAATATCCCCTGAACAGTGGTACAAGACTGCTAGCTCCCATCAAATAAATGTTTTCCTAAATATAAGCAGCAGTCCCCGAAAAATTCCCAAAATTACCACCATTAAATTAAGCAAATCCCTTTTTAAGATGACTAGCGTAGCCGAGAATAAATTTATTTCCGAAACAGATAATTTTACGGATTACTGCACTCGGTTCCGCTCAACCCCGATTCAAGACAATACCGAGGCAGCCCTAAAATTAAAAGACAAAAACATAGATGTTTTTTGGTCTAGAGTACAGAGCGCCTATGATCTAATAGTAGAGACTGATGACCAGGACCTTCCCGATGACTTTACCGCTGCTTTCGGTAAATACCGAACCTGCCTAATTGCATATGAGGACACCAAAGCTCAAATAGGCGACCAACTCCAACTCAAAGCATTGAGTAACCCCCCGCCTCAAGTGCAAACCCCCCCCCCCCCTTAAGAGTCCTCCCATATGAACCTGAAAGTCCTCCCATGTGATTCAGAAATTTTTTATGGAGGGTATGATCAATGGCCGTCCTTCCGAGACATGTTCACGGCGGTCTATATCAACCACTCGAAACTCTCCAGTGCCCAGAAACTGTATCACCTCAGACATAAGATTAAAGGAAAGGCAGGTCAAATAGTGGAACAATTCCCGTTAAGCGACGACAATTTTGCCCTAGCATGGGAAGCTCTCAAGTCGCGTTACGAAAACAAAAGAGTCCTGGGCGATAATCAAATCCGAATTCACATGAATATAAAAGCGATTCAATTGGAAAACAGCGATGAGATCCAGAGGTTACAATCCTCAGTAAACAACTGTCTCCAAATACTAGCGACACAACAAGTCGAAACCTCCAGTTGGGACCCCATATTAATATATCTGGCAACCTCGAAACTTCCAGAGAATACAATAGCCCTGTGGGAGCAATCGTCCAGCAATCGCTCCAGAAGAGACCTCCCGAACTGGTCCCAAATGAACCACTCGCTACGAGATAGTGGAAAGGGTGGATTAATGGCGACCAGCCAAACCCCGATATAATCCACCCTCCACAAACTTCTCAAGGCCTCACCCCAGTCAGAACAATCCCCAGTTCAGGCAGGCTCAACCCCAAAACCACAGCAACAACTCCTTTACACATACAAAATCTCACGCCACAGAACACCCAAAAATTTTATACCTGCAAATTATGCAAAAGGTTACCAATCTCCGAGCGTAAAAAATTCGTAAGAGAAAACAATATTTGCGAGAATTGTTTAGCTCAAACTCATGTTCTAAAAGACTGTCAAAGCACGAGAACGTGCATGCACTGCCAAGGCCGGCATAACACCACCCTTCACGACACAGCAAACCCCAGCACCAGTTCCGGAGTTCAAAGGACACGATCCCAGGTAGCAACAATAGAAGCCAGCAATCCCAGGCTTCAGGACGTCAGCCAGGCGGTAACCCAGGAAGTTGAACCCTCTACGCCCAACAGTTTCCAAGTACAGTCGTTCTATGCTGAAAATGATAACCAAATCATACTCCCTACAGCAATAGTCATGGTAGAACATAGGAGGGATCTATTTAAGCTTAGAGCCTTAGTGGACCAAGGCTCCGAAAGAAGATTTATATCCGCCAAAGCTCAGACCAAACTCGGGCAACCCTATACCCACTCCCTGTTTGAAATATCGGGTATGTGAGGCGGACCAGAACTCCCAAACCCCATCCCAAATGGATCTGGTATTGGGTAGTGATCTTATCCCACAAATAATGCTAAATGGCATAGAAAAGATCTCTCCCAGCCTGCTAGCCCAAAATACAATCTTTGGATGGATCATAAGTGGCCAAACTCCCGAAAAGGTTGGAGCACATTCCTCGTCAGCATGGGAAATTACAAATATGCAGCTCAATGAACAGCTGAGACAATTCTAGGAAACCGAGGGGATACCCAAAACTCGAGTGGAATCCCCCGAAGACCAAATGTGCGAAGAGCTCTATCAAAGCACAACCACTCGAATGGATGACGGTCGATATATGGTTCGCCTCCCATTTAAATCATCATTCCCGAACGATATCGACCTAGGCCAATCCCGTACTGCAGCCCTACGACAGTTCCATGGTACTCGAAGAATACCTGTCCCTCGGTCACATGGAAGAATGCAGTCCAAATGAATTGGAATCTCAAGTAAAATACCGCTCTTTCTATCTCCCTCACCATGCCATCGTAAGGCCAGACAAAAAGACAACAAAAGTCTGAGTTGTATTCAAAGCCTCCAAGTAATCAGGTTCCGGTCACTCCCTTAACGATGTGTTATGTACCGGACAAACCCTCCAACCCGATCTCCGACTTATGTTGCTAAAATGGCGAACATATAAATATGTGTTTAATCGCGATGTAGAAAAAATGTACCGCCAGATACTCTTACACCCCGGTGACCGAGACTACCAACGGATAATATTCCGAACTCCCGAAGACAGTCCAATAAAGGACTTCAAGTTGAAAACGGTCACCTTTGGGGTGACACGCTACACGAGCTGTTGAAAGATAGAGCCGACTACCATCCACGCGCAGCCCCAATATTGAAGTCCGAGACGTATGTTGACAATATCTTATCCGGCAGTCATGATCTACCCTCAGCCGAGCAATCGCTAAAGATTGATGCTCTCAACTCAGCCAGTTTCCCTTTAAAAAAGCTCACGCAAACCATCCGGACATACTCAAACAAATTCCCAAGGCGGACTTACTTGAAACCAACTTATTGGAATTCGAAAAAAGCAGTACCGCCAAAACCCTAGGAATTCAATGGAATGCGCTCTCGGACACCTTCTCATATACTGTGGACTCAGACCCAGCCTCAACAGCAGCCACCAAGCGGCAGATACTCTCCTCAATCGCAAAACTTTTCGACCCCGCAGGATGGCCGACGCCAGTCATGATACAGGCAAAAATCCTGATGCAGGAATTGTGGTTAGACGGGACTGATTGGGATGAACAGGTCAAGCCGATACGTCTCGTAAAATGGACGCAATTCTCCAGAAATCTGCAGTCAGTCTCAGAGATACAAATACCCCGATGGATTAACTTCGCCCCCGACCATCTGGTCGAGCTCCATGGTTTTTGCGACGCCTCTGAAAAGGCTTTTTGCGCAGCTCTCTATGTGCGAACTACTGTCGGCACTCAAGTTTTCTCTCACCCATAGTGTCCAAAGGCAAAGTGGCTCCTCTCAAAACTTGAAGTCTGCCACGCCTGGAACTATGCGGAGCTCTCTTACTAGCCAAACTAGTCTCAGTAGTGCAACGCCATCTCGGTCTCACTAGAAGAAAGTTGACCATGTGGTCGGATTCCGAAATCGTGTTAGCCTGGCTCGAAAAGCCGCCTCACGCCTGGAAGACCTATGTCTCCAATCGAACAGCCCAGATCACAGACCTCGTACGTAATGTCCCTGGGCGAGACGTGCGAAGTAAAGATAACCCAGCAGATCTGGGAACCCGAGGTTGTACGCCAGTCGATCTCTCCAATTCTGCCCTCTGGTGGAATGGTCCAGAGTGGCTTTCCAAACCCCCCGAAGATTGGCCTCAACCAACAGTTCGCAACGTCAACCCCCCAGAGTCACGTAAAGTAGAAGCCCTACATGCTACGGAAGAGACGGAGGATCTAATAGATCGGTTCTCTTCCTACCCTCGCGCTTTACGTGTAATAACTTACGTTCTCAAATTTGTACGTCGGCTAAAAGACGCGGTGAACGGTATTAATGACCCAGCCGACCCCTGTCTAACTCATGCCGATCTCAAAAGATCAAAACATCGTCTGATGATAATGGCCCAAACTCGATATTTCGATCTTGAAAGATCATGTCTAGAAGACTCAACCCCCATTGGAAAACGGAGCTCCCTACTCGTACTCAATCCCTTCCTAGACAAGAGCGGAGTCCTCCGAGTGAATGGCCGACTAGCCCATGCAACCCTCACTTACAATGAGCGTCATCCCATCATCCTACCCGAAAAGTCTCAGCTCTGTACTCTATATATACGATTCCTTCACGAAATGCTCCTACATGCGGAAGCTCGTCTCATGCAACAAATCTTAAGGCAAGAATTCTACATTGCCCGTCTCAAACCACTTATCAAAAGGTGCATATTCCAGTGCAAAGCCTGTACCACTCACAAACAACAAACGCGATCACAAATTATGGCAGCCTTGCCCCCCTAACGGTGTAGATTCGCTCCACCCTTCACCACGGCTGGTGTGGATTTCGCTGGCCCATTTCAATTGAAAGCATCCATGCTCCGATCTCAAACCCTCGTAAAGGGCTACGTGGCCGTCTGTGTCTGTTTTACCACCAAAGCGGTCCACCTGGAATTATGCTCAGACCTCACCAGTAAGGCTTTTTTTGATGCCTTCGCCCGATTTGTGGGACGCCGAGGATACCCGAACCAGATGATGAGCGACAACGGCAAAACATTCATCGGCGCCAAGCGTGCTACCGAACTGGAATTCGTATCGTTCCTGAAAGAAGTATCGCCGGATATCGTACAGAAGTACGCCCCCCAAGGAATCAACTGGAAGTTTGTACCCCACGGCGCACCTCACATGGGCGGATTATGGAAATCCGCTGTCAAGAGCTTTAAAATGCACTTTAAAGCGACAACGACAAAACATTCATCGGCGCCAAGCGTGCTACCGAATTGGAATTCGTATCGTTCCCGAAAGAAGTATCGCCGGATATCGTACAGAAGTACGCCCCCCAAGGAATCAACTGGAAGTTTATACCCCACGGCGCACCTCACATGGGCGGATTATGGGAATCCGCTGTCAAGAGCTTTTAAATGCACTTTAAAAAGGTCGCCGGAACTCACAGCTTTACCTTCGAGGAGTTCTCGACTTTATTAATTCGAGTCGAAGCCGTACTTAACTCTCGTCCCATCTTCCAGCTTTCTCAGGACCTGAAAGACCTCACCGCCCTCACGCCAGGTCATTTTCTTCGAGGATCAGCAATGCTCTCGCTTCCCGAACCGAATCACGAAAATCTCTCTCTGATAAATAGGTGGGAGCGACTAAAAGTTCTGCATCATCAGTTCAGCAAACGCTGGAAAACTGATTACCTCACCGACCTTCAAAAGCGTTACCGTTGGAAAAATGCTCAAACTCCCCCGAAAATTGGCGACCTAGTCATCATTAAAGAAGACAACTTACCTCCCACCGAGTGGCGACTAGGTCGATTAGAAAGCCTACACCCAGGGCGAGACGGACACATTCGTGTCGTAGACGTCCGCACCCAGACCAGTATTCTCACGAGACCTCTCACTAAACTGTGCTTTCAACCGTAATCTGACAAGAGCCCTCAGTGCCCACTCCCGTTTCCCTAACTTAATACAGTCCACAGTAACCCTCAGGCAACAACTTAAGCACTCCACAAACCTATGCTTAATCCCAGGCGTATAACTAATATGCATATCTTTCTCTCTCTTTTCAACAGATGGATCGTCAACGCCCTCCGGTCCCAACACCAATCCGTACCGGATTACCGGAAATGTAGGTTGTGTAGCGTCATCACGCGCTACTGATGTGCCCAGTGTTTACGCTACGTTAGCGCTGTCCCATTGCCCAAACCAGTGCACCTCCACAGAAAGCTGCCGGGTCTGCGGGCGGCACCACCACACATTTCTTCATCGGGACACCGTAGGTCGCCAACCCGCGTACGTCGCACCACCTGTAGCGGAAATACCTCCGTTACCGCGCCGCCAGGAACCGCGCTGTCGAGCAGCAACTCGCCGTCGCCGTCTTCAATCGCAGCCTCCCAGGGCTAATGGTCGTGCTCCATATTTCATTTGTTCATGAAGTAATACTCATTATATATTTCCTCATGAATTGTACATAATCTTCAGTATAATGCATGTGTTACATTATATTATATTTACTCACCACAACGTATGAATTCACCTTAATATTTACGTATTAAATTTGAAACGATTTGGGACGTGTGGCAACCAAGCGTAAATCACCCCACACCAATTCGCCGCATGACCGACAGCTGTCATGTGGGCGGCCATCATTTTTTAATAATATAGTTATTGGTGCACCCATATTACTCTTGGTATATTTTTCTACACCGGCTCTTTCTACTTTTTTTTTATATACTTATGTGTACTTTTCGCAACCGGGAAATAAAATTTTCCAATTACAAAAAAGGTGTAATTTTATTTCGCAAGCAATTTTGATATCATTAACTATTTTTTGGCTAATTAGTGAAGTATATTGATTGTGGGATTACGTATAAAAACTTGCATACTTGTGTTGATACGTGGAAAAGATATTTTGCGTTTTTAACATTATTTTCATATTTTGCGACATTAACTGCAGTTTAGTTCTATATCTATACGAGGTGTGTTCAAAAAGTATCGCGAATTTTGTGTTTTTTCAAAAATTATTTATTTATTCATGAATATCTATTTTGTCCCCTTCAAAGTAATCCCCATGAGATATTATACACTTGTGTCAACGGTTTTTCCAATCTTCGAAGCACTTCGAAAAATCATTTTTTTGTATCTTGTTCAGCTCCTCCTTCGATGCCGTCTTTATCTCGTCAAGAGAAGCGTAACGTCGTCCTTTCATGGGCCTCTTCAATTTAGGGAACAAGAAAAAGTCACAGGGGGCCAGATCTGGGGAATACGGTGGCTGCGGCATCATTAGTGTGTTGTTTTTGGCCAAAAAGTCGCGCACAAGCAACGATGCGTGAGCAGGGCCGTTATCGTGGTGCAAAAGCCAATTTTTGTTCTTCTTTGCACATCTTCTCGGCCTTCTGAGAACATTTTGTACCACCGATAAACGTTGCTTCGGTCCAAGGTAGCTTCTCCGTATGCCACAGTCAACATTCGGAATGCATCCGCGCACTTAATTTCGTTTTTCACACAAAATTTGATACAGATTCTTTTGAGCAAAGCAGCTGTCAACAATTAACTGAACATTCAAAATGGCCGAGCTTGTCGGCATAACGCCACAAAAAATTCGAAATTCGAATATACGTAACCAGCGAAAATTCAAAATTCGCGATACGTTTTGAACACACCTCGTATATATGATCTTTGGAACGCATTTCTACAAATAGCTCCAGTGCCAGCAACACGAAGAAATAGTATACTTCAGGATTCCCCCTAGATAGCGTGGCTCTCAGTAAAAGCTGATTACACCATTCCCTAACTGGGATCTAAAGCCAACCCACAGTGAATATTACACAAATAACTTGAAGGAAACAACAAAAACCCAGCTTTTGTTACAGAATTTTTTTACGTAACAGCCAAATTATCAGAAAGTGGACTGATGTGGTGAGGGCAAAAAAGACGTAAGCGCCAAAGGTTAATCTTATATTACATATATAAAAATGAAATTAATTCCGTTATATAGGTTGGGCTAAGCAAAGGCTAAGTTCCTAATTGCATGGCAATACATAAACTGAATTCGTTATAAATTAAAAAAAAACCTTGTTCTGTAGAATTTTACTTTTGGCTCTCACGTTCGATATGAATCCAACCCTTTCCCTGCGACTAGAAATGGTGCGGAGATCAATAAGTTTCAAACGATTAGTATAGGCAGATTATATGTACAAAGAATTCCATGACAAATTTCGTAATGCGAAAAGTAAGAATTGTTTTGGAACTGATTTAATCCCATCTACGTGAACCCGGTACCTAGGACTCCAAATAATTCAGTCGTATTCTAGTGTCGCTCTTACTAATGTCGTAAAAAGGGCTTTAGTTACGTACGGGTCACTAAATTCTTTTGACCATCGCTTAAAGAATGATAAAAAACCTCTAGTTTTACTGACAGTTGCATTATATGAAGGTTGAAATTAGTTTGCAAACCCATCGTAACTCCCAAATCAACAAGATCATGCACTTGGTCAAGACGGTGATTATTGATTGTGTATGAAGCTGGTTTTGAAGTTCTGCGTGGAAACATGTATTTACATTTTTGAAGATTAAATGGCAAACAGTTTAAGTCAAACCAAGTACCTAGATTCTCAATATCTGATTGAAGTAAAGCTCTTTCTTTGTTCAACGTGTAAGACTTAAAAATATTTACGTCGTCAGGGTACATCAAAATTTTTGAAAACTTTATAGTGCTAGAGATATTATTAATGAAAAGCAAGAACAGAAAAGGGCCACGATGGCTACCTTCAGGAATTCCCGAAGATAAAACAATGGCATTGGAACGTGCACTCTTAAAAACTACTATTTGCGTCCTGAACAGAAGGTAAGAACAGATCCAGCGGGTAAGACTTGGTTAAAAGCCATATATACAAGGTGGCGCAAAAGTAAGCTTCCGATGCTCAGCATATCGGTTGTGGCACGTGCAGTGTGTGCTGTTGCACCGTCTTGTTGGAACCACATGTTTTCCAATCCCAATTCATCAAGTTGCGGCAAAAAGAACTCGTTGATCATTGCTCTGTAGCGCTCACCATTCACAGTAACCGTTTGGCCCCGACCGATTATTGGTCAAATAAATAGTCAGCAATATTACGCGTTCTGGAGCAGTGTAGCGTAGCATTGTTTATTAGGGTGTATTTCGCATGTGTTTAGTACACAAATGTCAAAACAGAACTGACTTTAGGGGCCAATCGCAAAATTTATAGCATTTTCTGATAGGAGGATTACTTTTGCGCAGTAACCGTTTTTCACCGACCGATTATTGGTCAAATAAATAGTCAGCAATATTCCGCGTTCTGGAGCAGTGTAGTGTAACATTGTTTATTAACGTGTATTTCGCATGTGTTTACTACACAAATGTCAAAACAGAACTGACTTTAGGGGCCAATCGCAAAATTTATAGCATTTTCTGATAGGAGGATTACTTTTGCGTCACCCTGTACAATGACATACTTTATCAAAAGATTTACAGAAATCCATGTATATAACATCAGTGCCCTTTTGAAACATGAGTTGTCGATTGGAGTAGGTAGGTACTTGTTGATGGCCACCGTGGTGTGGTGGTAGTGTTGCCGGCCTACCACACCGAAGGTCCACGGTTGGAGCCCTGGGCCAGGTAACATCAAAAGTGATTTGAAAAGGTTTTTTCAAGACGGGGTCGCCCTTCGGCAGTGGTTTGGCAAACTATCCGAGTGTAGTTCTGCCATGACAGGCTTCCAGCAAAAATGCATCTCCTTTGTAGATGCCGTTCGAAATCGGCAAAACTCTGTAGGTCCCGCCAATTTGTAGGAAAAAATTCAAGTCGGCACACAACAAATTGGAAAAGAAGCCCGGCGCTAAAATCTCTTAGGAGGCTTACGATGATATACTTGTTGTATATCGCGCCATACCTTTATTTTTATTTTATTTTAAATGTAATTTGCACATTTTTTAAGGAAACAACAATTTATCATATCCGGGCCAAACTTAAATGATACTTTTAGAGTTTCTAGATAGAATAAGACATTTTCAGGAGATATAATTGGACAACTAATCAATTTGTTAGCATATAGTTGATACGGATATCTGTGAAAATGAGAAAAGGCATCAGAAGAATAATAAGACTTAAAAAATTGCATAAATTAATTTGCAATATCCTGATTATTGGTAGATAAACAGTCCTGGTATTTCATGGCAGAAGGAAAACCTTTTCATTACGTTTAACATGACTTTGGGTTTCAGATAATGGTTTTTTTGATTTTGCAGATATAAGCTTTGTAACATTTTGTAACAGTATTTCTGACGTACATTGGAGTATTTTAAGTAATTTAATTTAATCTTTATATGAACGGTTCTTTTTATTTTTCAATGCTTTAAGCTCTTTAGTAAGCAGAGATGCGCTGGCTCATCATAGAAAGATTTACGTTTAGGTACATAGTTTTCAAACAGACAATATAGTGTTATTAAAATATGAAACGTTAAGCTCAATATCGGCATTAAATAAAGGTTAATTTTGACAATTCTTCACTTAATTTTTTAAAATTCGTTTAACAAAATTAAAGCCAAAGTTACTTTTAGCTTCGTTTGGTTAAGTATCACAACCTTCCAAATTAGTTATGATTTCGTAATCAATCTAAAAGAAGCATATTTAACGTCTTCCGGTACGCCGGATTACGCCAAATCAAACACAATTTAGATGTAGCATTAATGTAAGCCAAATCCAAAACCTTCCCACACTTATTAGGAGAAACATTAATCTGATTAGGGCAAAGGTTCGCCAATTCATCCAAACAGTCAGTTTGTATGGAATCGGCACAATGTTTCGATACATGCGGCAAGTTAAAATCCCCCAAACCAGTCACAGAATCGACTGGTAAAGCCATTCTGTTTACTGTTTTAAGTAAGGAAACTTGGCGCATATAGACTAAAATATCAGAAGCGGGAGGAATATAAGAAACAGCTATGTATATACATCAGGGATAGTAATTGTTACGACTTTTATAATAAAAGTCAAAAATTAAGGTCAAAACAACTTTTTTTATTTTCTTGTATTAACTTGGGAACGAAATACCATGAAAATTCAACACAAATTCAGTGTACTAATGCGTTCCCATGTAAAATTAAGAAACCTGCAAAATTGTGTATTCCTAGCAAGCTACGTAAAAATTTTATGCCAGAAAGACCTTCTATCGTAACCAGCTTTAGTATGGGAATAATATAATATGTTCCGACATTCTCAGCAATTCTTTAGTTTACGGGCCAATGGTTATAAACGATCAAAACTGTTAAGTGCGGTCAGATAACAAGCGGTTCCAATTCTATATGAAAATTTTTGATTTTTTTTTTTTTTCTTTGAAACTAATTTCCGGCACTCCCCGCCAATTTTGGTTTGGCGTCAACCTTTTTCTTTCCTTTTTTTCAAAAACCAATGAACAATAAAAACTAAAACGTAAACATAAATATGAGGTTGCAATCAGTTTTTATAGATTAAAAATCACTGGAGTGATTAGTAAATAGGAAAATAGTCAAATTCATCAGGATAACAAAGTTTATCTTACCATTATAACATGTGGTTTTTAAGAAATTTCTTTATATTTGACTTTTGTACTAAAAGAAATTTTTACCTGTTATTTTGGACTTTGTAATAAAAATCATTGCCAACCGGTTTTTTTGACTTTTATAATAAAAATCATTTCTTACCGTTAGTTTTGACTTTTATAATAAAAATAATTTTTAACTTTTAGAATAAAAGTAGTTTTTAACAGTTATTTTTCACCTTTTTCATAAAAATCGCAAAAAAAAAGTTATTTCAGATGAATATTTCCTGCCTCGCAGGCATTACTCTAGTGCATTCAAATGTGAAATAAAGATATTCTTTCTATCTGACTTTTTGAATTGAAATTTCGAAAATAACAGTTAAAATCGGTCCCTGATATAAATTAAGCAATGCTTAATTTAATAAATATAATTAATTAGTTTAAATAAATACTTTATGAAATATTCTAAAAGATACTTACATAATTTTTGGAACAACCGAAGTAAGAATAAAAAATATTTGAATTTTTGTAACGATTTAGTTTTCAGTCTGTAAAGTTATTGTTAAAAAAAAATTAAATTTTAAATATAATGATTTGAATATTTTTTATTATAATATGATACATTTGCAGAAAAATATCCTTATAAAAGGGTACTTAATATTAAAAGTGTATAGTTAACTAGTCCTTATAAAAGGATAAATAAAAAATAAGCGGAGTATTATAACAAAAACAAACTTCTACGGTGTAAGAAAAATCCTTATAAAAGGATTAGAGTTTAAAAGGGGTTGTTCAACAGAATCCTTATAAAAGGATAATATTTTAAAAAATTGTGAAGAACAAAAATCCCTATAAAACGATATTGCGGACAATAAAAAACCCATGTAAATGGCCGCCATGGTGTGGAGGTAGTGTTGCCGGCCTACCACACCGAAGGTCCATGGTTCGAGCCCTGGTACAGGTAACATCAAAAGTGATTTGAAAAAAGTTTTTCAAAACGGGGTCGCCCCTCGGCAGTGGTTTGGCAAACTCTCCGAGTGTATTTCTGCCATGACAGGCTTCTCAGCAAAAATTCGTCTCCTTTGTAGATGCCGTTCGGAGTGGGCAAAAAACTGTAGGTCCCACCAATTTGTAGGGAAAAATCAAATCGGCACACCACAAATTGGAAGAGAAGCTTGGCGCGAAAATCTCTTAGGAGGTTTATGATGATATACCTGTTGTATATCGCGCCATAAAAAAAAAAAAAAAAACAAAAATGGAAAGAACAGAATTCCTTATGAAAGAACTAAAATAGTTTGAGTGAATTCAAAACCCTTGGTTGTGTGACAAACTGTATAATTAACATATAATAAAAACAAACATTTAATGGATTTTAAGTTTTAAAAAAAAATGTGCAACAAAAGTATAAGAGCATGAAAAACAAACATTTCATACTTGGATGAAAGAAATAGAAAAGGACCAAGATTCGACAGGCACATCTAAACATATGATATTCAAAATGCCATATGAAAAGGAGAATGATTTTTATTAAAGAAGTTAAAGACAAAAAACGAATAAAAATAATTTCAAAGAACATTGTGAAGTTACGGAAATTATTTGCAGTAAAATTCCGCACAAAAAAGAACTTTTGAAAGAAATATAAAAGAAAATGTGAAAATGGGTGATTGAACTTAAAAAAAAATTGTGAGGATTTAAAAAATCAACGAAAGACTAAAGACACGAACTTGTAATCTGATCATGCACATATGTATAGCCGTATTGTGACAAAAAAATATACATCTACTTAAACTTCTTTTCACAAAATTCAAAAGGTTGAAGCCATAGAAAACAAATCGCATTATTCACAAAACGAATCTCAAAATTTTGAAGATGAGTCTTTTGAAGAGGTTAATTTTTTGGGATAATATCGAACTTGCCATTCATTATTAGAACCTTTCCATGTGGAAAAGTTCTTCAGATTCTTATTGATACCGGAACATGAAAAAACTATATAAAAAAGTTTGAGTTATTAAAAGTCATAAAAACAGTTGATTCGCCTTTCAAAATAAAGTCTATAAATGGATTAAATAATATTTCAGAAAAATTTGGGAATTTTCTGCTGAATCCAAATATGAAATCAAAAAGTTTAAAAGTAGTTTTTCAACTAAGAAAAAAGTAGGATTACTAATTTGTCAATAGCTCCGCCACTACCATCTCCATTTTTATGTTATTGCATTTCGTTTAGAGGGAATGAAATACCATTTTCACCAAATTAAAAATAATTAAAATCGACGGTAATGTGAACAAACTTTTTTTTATGCAAATTTTCAGTTTTTTCGACATTAATCTTCTTTTGTAATTTTTTTAACGAACTATTAAATAACCTCCTGGTTTTACAATGTGAATCAATAGCCTTTTTTTAGTTAACATTTTGGAAATTTCCGGATTATAATCAAATTTTATAAGGGATTAAGTGAACAAACCTATATTTATTTTTTTATTGAACTTTCAGATCTTGGAAATTTTGAACCACTATAGTAATACCTAAATACTTTCCACTGTTTTTAAGAATAAATTGGTAAGCTTTGCTTATACTATCAATATTTTGTTCGACATTTAAAGGGATTAGTGTTTAATTTTTGCAAAAAAAAAGAAGCAATGAGTAATAACGTGAGTTCATATAAGTGCAAAAACCCACCAAATAAGGTCTGTTTTTTGTGTGTGAGGTATATTTTCCGAACGGCTAGAAATTTTACTGAAAGTCTGCAAACTGCTTTTCGCTTATATTTTAATATTGTTCCGCAAAACCTTTGCGAACCACGGAAACCGAATGTTTGGTGTAATACTTGCAGAACAAGTTTAAGTACCTGGAACTCTAATTTGAAGTAAGTGCGAGTTTCCGGTACTCATTTTTTTAGTTTATTTATTTACTTGAATTGAATGACTGGATCAGAGATTTAGGATTGATAAAGAAGAAGTCGGAGCTGTTGGCATCAAGGACGAAAGAACGGTGAATTGTGACTTCTGGGGTTAAAGTCACATACTAAAGACGTTTTGAGACATACTTCTCCAAGGAAGATAATATTTGCTATTGCAATGATAAAACAATTTGTTCAAAGTCTAGTGAATTGCGCCTATTTATCGACAGCAGTAGGCTGAGTTTGAAGGCTGTTTTCCATCAATTCCAGTGGCACACGCAGTTGGTATGAAAGAATCATACGAATCCACGTCGCAAATGCTTGACCTTATCAAATATCAACAACATGGCTGGAGGATTTGTTCAGATCTTGAAGTCGTTGCGTTACTAACTGGTTTGCAGCAGGGCAATACGAAGTACTGCTGCTTTTTGTGCAAATGGGACAGTCGGGTGCGTATGGATCATTACTTTAAAAAATGTTTGCTGTTAGAATAGGATTTACCGTTGGAAAGGATAGCAATAAATTTGAACCACTAGTGGAAAAACATAAAATTATATCACCTCCATTACATTTAAAACTCGGTCTTTTCAAAAATTTCGTAAAGCCTTTGCTGAAAAATGGCAACAAGCGTGCAATTGATCATCTTAAGTCAACGTTTCTACATTTATCAGATGCCTAAATAAAATTTCTGTGCAAATAAGAAAACTTTTTAAAGACGGCAGTTTTCACCCAGCTCTATCGGTGCACGAGGCTAAGGCATGGGATTCTTTTTGTGCAGTTTGTGTGAGTTTTCTAGGAAACATTAGAAGCCCAAATTACAAAGAAGTGATCGATGATTTGCTAACAAACTATTAGAAAATAGGTATAGGTTAACCTTCACTTATTTTTTCATTGCGTTATGTAGTTATCATATTTCTTCCCAGGCGTAAATAGGTCGTTAAAAATTAATTTCATCCATTCCCATTTGGACTTCTTCGCTGACAACCTGAGTGATAAATGGAATTGCGATACCAAGGACATTGGAATGAAGCTATGATGGGCGAATTTGGCTGGTTCCTTCTTCGAGAAGGACCAAATTTACCAAAACGCGAAAACTTTCAACTTTTAAACACTTTTAATATACAAAAAATTAAGTTAAATACAAGATTGTGATAAAAAATAAAGACAGGTTTATTCACTAAATCTCTTATAACATTGTCATTTTTCTACTGAATATAATCCGGAAAGTGCCAAAATATTTACTAAGAAATAGGATATTGGCTCACATTGTAAAGCCAGGAGGTTATTTAGTATTATGTTTAAAAAATTATAAGAAAGATGAATGTCGAAAAAAGCTGAAAATTTTGTTCACCATAACTCCGTCACTTTGACGTCGATTTTAATTATTTTTAATTTTGTGGAAATGGTATTTCCTCTTCTCAAAATAATAGTAATAATAATAATAATAATTCCCAACGGATTACCCACCATATCCCGCCCGACCGGCGCGAGGGGCGCATCCGCATAACGCGCGGATTATTCGTTCGTGCCGAGTCGTTGAAAGGCTTTGGTTTGTTAATCGTCGAGATCTAAAACTGCTCAGCTACAGAGAAAACCTCGTCAGCTAAGTAAAGTAGATATAGGATGATTATACATTAAGAAATAACTAGTTAACAGAATAAAATTATTGTTAAAAGTTAAAATAGAAGTCAAAGAATATGAAACAATTAGTAGCTATGAATTTAGGATAGAAAGAATTGATTTTTTTATGCGAGTCTGAAATATCAAATCTACCAGAAAGAGAGTTATAATCTTGACACAAACAGCGAAAAGGCTCATTTAACTGGAAATTGGTTCGGCACTGTTTTAAGACTAGAGGTTTAAAATGCCTTGAAGGACGAGACGGTACATTGAAGTTCACTTCACTTAGAAGAAATGGGCCATCGTTTAACGAATGCTAGGACACCTCTAGCCTTATTGACTGTTGTATTAATATGGCGGTTGAAACTGAGTTTATAGTCCATAGTAACCCCCAGGTCAACAAAATCATACACTTGCTCAAGACTATAATTTTTAATTGTATAGGAAGCCGGCTGAGAAATTCCACGCAAAAAACACATGTGTTTACATTTTTTAAGGTTAAGTGGCATATAATTTAAATCGCACCAAGTAACTAGTGCATCTAGATCTGACTGTAGCTTATTTCTATCTTCAAATGACGGGAATGACATGAAAAGCTTTACGTCGTCGGCATACATTAACATTTTTGAAAATTTGATTATTGTAGAAATATCATTTATAAACAACAAGAACAGAATCGGGCCAAGATGGCTTCCTTGAGGAACCCCCGAAGAGACATAAATGACATCGGATACTAAATTTTTAAACATTACTCTTTGTGTCCTGTCACTAAGGTAAGAAGAGATCCAGCGATTGAGACCCGGCTGGAAGCCCAACTGATCGAGTTTATGAATAAGTAATGAGTGACACACTTTGTCAAAAGCTTTGCTGAAATCCGTATAAATAACGTCGGTTTGCAGATTTTTTCTAAAGCCATTTGAGACATGACTGGTAAACTCAAGTAAATTCGTAACTGTGGACTTTCCCTTACTGAACCCGTGTTGGCAGTCAGCTATCAAAGTAGAGATCGGGCCCGTAAGTTGATTTGTAACAATAGCTTCAAACAATTTTGGGATGGCAGAAAGCTTTGCGATGCCACGATAGTTCTCTATAGAAGACCTACTCCCGCTTTTATGCAGCGGTAGAAGAAACGATTCTTTCCACGCAGTTGGAAAAACACCACACTTTAGTGATAGATTGAACAAATTGGTAAGGGGTTGGTAAATATGGTTCGCACACTTTTTCAAGAAACATGTAGGAATCCTATCAGGACCATATTTAAAAGATTCTTTTAAGGTTTTAAGGTAAATTAGAACATCTTTGGCGCATATAATTGGTGAATTAATTGAATTTGTCCCGTGTAGCTTATAGGGATAGTTTTGAAAGTTTGAATTGGTGACAGCAGAATAGTTAGAAGTGAAAAATTGAGCAAAAAAATTTGCGATACATTGATTATCGCTAGATATAATGTCTTGATATTTCATGGCTGAGGGAAACCCTGATACTTTACGTTTAGAATTTACGAAACCATAAAATGACTTAGGATTGAGAATAATGTCTCTTTTCGTTTTAGAGATATAAGCTTTATAGCACTTTTTATTTAAATCTATGTACTTCTGACGTAGAATGGAATACAGTAGGTAATGTTTATTTAATCCGGATTTCTTATATAAATTAAATGATCGCGTTTTCCTATTTTTAAGAGCCTTAAGCTCTTTAGTAAACCAAGCTTGCGTGGGATGATCATAAGTTACTTTACGTTTAGGAATAAACTTCTCAAATAGGCAGTAAATAGTGTGATTGAAATGTGAGACGTTTAGATCGATATCACAACCAAATTCAGGCCAAGTTAATTTAGACAGTTCTTTATTTAATTTCTTGTAGTTTGCTTTGGAAAAGTTATAATCAAAGCTACTAAATGAGTAGCATTGAGTGCCTTGGCCATTACTTATGGTTTCGTAGACTATTTCCATAGAAGGGTGGTAAAGATCTTCTGGTAAAACCAACGGATCACAACGATTTACAGAAAATTGGTTTATATCATTAACATACACTAAATCTAAGACTTTCCCAAACTTGTTAGCGGTAACATTTATTTGATTAAGGCAAAGATCGGAAATTCCATCTAAAAAGTCATTGAACCCCAGTTTGGACGGATTTGGAATAATGTTACCATCAGATATGTTCCACGATATATGAGGTAAGTTAAAATCACCCAAAACAATAATTGAATCTGAAGCTTTAGTCATAAGGTTAACAGTTTTGAGCAGAGAGACATGTTGCATGTAGACTGAAAAATCTGATGCTGGAGGGATGTAGCAAACATAAAGGTACATAGAGACGTTGTCTAGTTGAAGGCGGATGCATTTGAACTCAATGAAATCGATGTTAGGAATATTAACCTCTTCTGAAGGGATGGAGGAATGAACGGCAAGTAGAACACCACCCCCGACTCTGTTCAAGCGATCATTTCTATATACTTGATATTCATTACATAAAAACTCTGAATTGAAAACATGAGGTTTTAGCCAAGTTTCGGCAAAAGCAATTACGTTATAATTACAATGAAAAGATTTCAAAAAGAGATCAGTTAATTTGGTATTTAGACCTCTGACATTTTGATAAAAGATATTCACGGATTTAGTGCTTAGTTTTTTGACTCAACGTTATTACGAGAAATTTTCGCTACATTTTGAACATTCCTATTCGGTCTGTATTCAAACTCCCGCACAAGAGCCCCGGGAGGCCAAAAAGAGCTGTCCAAAAGAGTATCGAAATCTTTCCCAGATACATCAATCTTAAACGAAGACATACTTCTTTGATATGTGAAATTAAATTTTCTAACAGTTACGCCTTGATCTTTAACTTTAGAAGAAATATGGTACAACAAGTCATCCTCGGTAGTGTCTGGATGGAACCTAGACACAAAAATAGATTTTTTGCGAGGAACCACAACCAGCTTACCAACGATTGGTTCAGACTCCATTGCAATAGTTGGAATTTCCTGGTTTTTCCTAGTGGACATTTTTGAAGGGGCGTTCTTCGACGTTGCTCGGACAACCGTACTAGGAACTGGAGAAGCCAAATCTATAAGTTCAAGGGGTTGAGGCAAGTTCGGGACTGTTGAGGTAGTAGGCCGATCATCCGTACGCCTGCGCTTGTTTTCGCGATGATCAGGGCATTCCAAATGAGGCGAATTCTCCAAAGTTTCCAAGGTTTTGAAAATATTTTCATATTTTTGGAACTTTTCAGTCAGCAATGAAAAATCTTTGCTTATTTCAGAAAAACCGTTTCTGATATGCCTAAAGATTTTACACAGATCAACTTCCGTCGACCGGCATTTGGAACAAGACCAGCGCAGGCCTTTTCCTTCGTTAAGCAGGTCAGCTATTCTACCGGTTAACCCAGTGCACTTGGCGTGGACAAGTCCATCACACAGCCAGCAAGCTACAAAGCGTTCGGACTCGCTTTTTAACTGGCAGTTTGCTATCATGCATGACATTTTCATATAAATACTTATATAAATTTATAATAAAAATTATAAGTTAAGAAAAAAATTTAGCGGATTAAAGAAAAGCAACCCTGACAGTTTAAATGACACAGTACTGAGCGAACAGTTTTAAACACACTGTATCTGACGTTCAACAAACCACGCAAAACAGCTGTAACGAAAAAGAAATAAGAAAAGCAAGTCAGAGCACAACAACAATTGCAATATGAAATAAAGCCTTTCAATAGCAACAAATAAAATATGCAAAGAACTCGGCACACACAAATTCAACAAAATGAATTTATAATAATGAATCACTATCAAAACTTTTTAACACTATTCACACCAAGTAGTGAAGCACAATTAGATATTTATCTCTATTAACTTTAATTTTAACTTAAGAATATAAAAGATATTATTAATTTATTAAATATAATCACAGAGAAAAATATAAACAGAACTACACAGCTTGACGTTTGCGTAATAATGAGGAGTTGTCTATTAAAACTCGTGAATTAATGCAACAAAATATCAGTGCTTTTGCCCAACCTAATAGATCCTTACCCTACAATATTCGTGTTGAGGCTACAATAGACACAATCACAGATAATCCAATTTTTTCCAGAAGCTATCTTTATCCCATATCTACGGCAGGGTTTATAAATACGGAAATAGAATCTTTGCTTACTGATGGCATAATTCGATAATAATATTCTGCATACAACTCACCGGTACATAAGTTCGTCAACGAAATACTATTTTTTTTACTTTTGATTTAATAACACAATACAATTTAATGCTTCTGATTTATAATCTTCTAATTATAGACTAATGACAAAGTATATTTTTAGGAATATATGAAATTATCGGTTATTGGTTTGTTTGTAGTTTCAATATTAAGTCTACATACATACACTAGTCTTTTCAGACCTTCTACAAAATTAACTAGGCTTTCAAGACGATAAAACCGGTAATAAAATATTGGATCGAAATAATACCGTTATTTTCGCGGTCTGAAATTGCTGAGCTAAAAGTCCACTCTCTTATCTCTCACATCTTTAAAAATTCGAATTCAGACAATCTGAAAATACCGGAGTAGGAGGGCTTATTAATTTAATCAGAGCACATAATGGCGGAAAAATAGATAGCGACGAGAATTTTTTACAAATTTTTTATAAAATTGTAGCGCGTTATCTAATAAAAAAAATGCAAGAACAAACTTAAAGCTTTGTACAAAACCTAGGAAAATTTTACCAATACGGATTTTTATAAAAAATTTGGATATGCAGTTTTATGACCTATTAAATTTTAGTATTTCTAATAAAGGGCCGGTGTGCAGTTGTCAAAAAATAGTGCCAATCATGGACATTTATTGATAAATTTATGGTGTCAGTTGTTTAGTCCGAAGACGAAAAATTTATAAAACTTCCACATTTTCTCTATTGCTTAGTATTATAAAATTTTTATATCAACATTTAAAACTATTTTTTTTTTTATTCAAATAATAAACGCAGTCTTTTAGCATTTCTTCTTCTTTAAATGGTCATCTAACCGCCTGGGCGATTTTGACCGTCCAACATAGCTCGCCAGTCGTTTCTTCGTTGCGCCAACTGGCGCCAGTTGGAAACACCGCGGGATCGCAAATCGGTCTCCACTTGGTCCTTCCATCGGAGTGGTGGTCTCCCTCTTCCTCTGCTTCCACCGGCGGGTGCCGATAAGAATACCTTCTGGGCTGGAGCATCTTCGCTCATTCGCACTACGTGGCCTAGCTAGCGAAGCCGCTGTGTTTTAATTCGCTGAACTATGTCGGCGTCTGCGTAAAGTTCATACAGCTCATCACCAAATCTTCTTCGGTACTCGCCGTCGCCAACGCGTAGAGCTCCACAAATCTTTCGAAGAACCTTTCTCTCGAATACTGCCAGAGCCGCCTCATCAGATGTTGTTAGTGTCCACGCTTCTGCACCATATAGCAGGACGGGTGCGATGAGTGACTCGTAGAGTGTTATTTTCGTTCGTCGAGAGAGGACTTTACTTTTCAATTGCCTACTCAGTCCGAAGTAGCATTTGTTTGCAGTTGTAATTCTTCGTCGGATTTCTAGGCTAACATTATTGTTGGTGTTAATGCTGGTTCCCAGGTAAACGAAGTCCTTCACTATTTCGAAATTATTGCTGCCAACAGTGGCTTGGTTGCCAAGGCGCGAATGCGCTGACTCTTTGCATGATGACAGAAGGTACTTCGTTTTGCCCTCGTTCACCACCAGTCCCATTTTCTCCGCTTCTTTTTCTAATTTGGAGTAAGCAGAAGTTACGGCGCGGTTGTTAAGGCCAATGATATCAATATCGTCAGCATATGCCAAAAGTTGCACGCTTTTATAAAATATTGTTCCAGCGCGGTTAAGTTCTGCAGCTTGTATTATTTTCTCAAGCATTAAATCAAAGAAATCGCACGATAGGGGGTCACCCTGTCTGAAACCTCGTTTAGTTTCGAACGGCTCGGAGAGGTACTTCCCAATTCTGACCGAACTGGCGGTGTTGCTCAAGGTCATTTTGCATAGCCGTATAAGTTTTGCGGGGAAACCAAATTCAGACATAGCGGCATATAGGCAGCTCCTTTTCGTGCTATCGAAAGCGGCTTTAAAATCAACAAAGAGATGATGTGTGTCGATTCTCTCTTCACGGGTTTTTTTACAAGATTTGGCGTATTGTAAAAATCTGGTCGATGGTAGATTTACCAGGTCTGAAGCCACACTGATAAGGTCCAATCAGTCTGTTCACATCAGGCTTCAGTCTTTCGCACAATACGCTTGATAGGATCTTATATGCGATATTCAAAAGGCTGATTCCGCGACAGTTGGCGCAGTTTGCAGGATCGCCCTTCTTGTGGATTGGGCAGAGAACACTTAGATTCCAATCTTCAGGCATGCATTCATCCGACCATATTCTGCATAGAAGCTGATGCATGCGCCTTACTAGCTCCTCGCCTCTCTTTTTTTCACCCGGAAAAGCCGCCTCGCTTCCCTCTTCAACTCGCGGTAGTGCCCACACACACTCCTCGTTGCATTCGATCTCAGCGTTGCCTTGTAGGCTTCGTCCTTTCTTTTCGTTGCAGCGCGGCACTCTTCATCATGATACCAGTTGTTTCTTCGCGTTCGCCGGAATCCAATTACTTCTTCGGCTGCGATACGGAGTGCTCCTGAGATATGATCCCACTGCTCATGCATTCCACTAGGTTGAATTGTGCTCTCGGAGAGCAGGTGTGAGAGGCGATCTGCGAAATAATTGGCGGTCTGTTGCGATTGCAGCTTTTCGACGTCCAGCTTTCCCTGCGTTTTTTGTTGCACCTGTTTTGTCGTACGGAGGCGGGTACGAATCTTGGCTGGTACTAGGTAGTGATCAGAGTCGATGTTAGGTCCTCGTATTGTGCGAACATCTAAAACACTGGAAGCATGCTGTCCGTCTATCACAACGTGGTCGATCTGGTTGCGTGTTTTTCGATCGGGGAACAGCCATGTAGCTTAATGGATCTTCTTGTGCATAAACCTAGCGCTGGATATGACCATGTTTCGGGCACCGGTGAAGTCGATCAGCCTGAATCCATTTGGCGAAGTCTGATCGTGGAGACTGAACTTCCCGACAGTGGGGCCAAATACACCCGCCTTACCCACCCTGGCGTTAAAGTCGCCAAGCACGACTTTGATATCATGACGGGGGCAGCGCTCGTAGAATGCATCATTTTCCACGTCGTCCTTCTCGTGTGAACGACAGTACTCGGTGACGGAGTCTCTCTCCCACCACAAATCCCACGCCGAATCTGCGCTTGTCTTCATGCCCACTCCAGTAGATGTTGCAAGGTGTTTTGATCGTGTTTCCTCGCCCCGTCCATCGCATCTCTTGTATGGCGGTGATGTCAGCTTTTGCTTTCCTCAGGACCTCAACCAGCCGGGCAGCGGCACCTTCCCCATTAAGGGACCGGACATTCCAGGTACATGCCCTTATCTCATAATCCTTATTTCGTTTGCGGGTGTTGTCATCTAAAAAAGGGGTTCTCATATCCGAGGCTTTGTTGTTGAATTTCATTGGAACGTTGTTTTATGTGGTGGGTCCCAAACCCAACGCACAACCCGTTGCACGGGAGGTTGAATTCTATTACACGTTTGTATAGCGAGCCGCTTGATCCAAGACAGACGCCCGCTTGCAGCCGAACCCCCCCCAGCAAGCCCTTAAACCGATTATGTCGGAGTGGCCTTACCAGGTTGTCGCCTTCTCACGTTTAGCTCACCAGTAAACGGGTGTTCGGTGGTTACCCAGAGGATACTTGGGCGCAAAGCCCGGAAGTAGTGAGCTGCTTGAACCGCATGCAAAAGAATCGCTCTGGCCATTCCCAGGTGAATAGCGATCAGAAACTTTGCCCACTTGCGTGGACTTCTGCACACGGCCCCATCCTCCCTTTTAGCATTTACGTTAACAAAAACACTGGTGCCACAAAATAGCAACAACAAAAAATTCAGCTTACTGATTATATTACTATAGTGGTCCAAAATTTTCCAAGATCTGGAAGTTCAATGAAAAAATAAATATAGGGGTGTTCATTTAATTTATTTTAACATTGTCATTTTTCTACTGATTATAATCCGAAAACTGCCAAAATGTTCACTATAAAATAGGATATTTACTCACAGTGTAAACCCATGAGGTTATTCAATATTTCGCTAAAATAAATAACAAAAATTAAGATGAATGTCGAAAAAAACCTGAAAATTTGCATACAAAAAATTTTGTTCGCCATAACTCCGTCACTTCAAAGTCGATTTCAACTATTGTTTTGGTGGAAGTGGTATTTCATCATTAATATAAAAGTCGAGACAATAATGGCGGAGATATTCTAAGATAAGTAATCCCACTTTTTTCTTAGCTCAAAAACTGAAATTTCAAAATATCTCGAAAACTGTTTACTTTTAAATTATCTGACTACATGTTTGGATCAGCAGACAGTTCTACATAGAAATCATGTTTTGAATGTAGAGGATATGGAAATTTTTTAAAATTTCTCGGAGAGTTTTATTGAAGTATTTGTAGAAGCGAAGGGAGAAGTTAATCAGTGGTCAACTTAATAAATATAAATTAATAATTTTAAATAAATAATTTATGAAATATTCTGAAAAATATTTAAATAATTTTTAGAACAACCTATCTTTGGTTTCTTTAAAAATTGGAATCAAAAATAATTATAAAAAGATATTTGAGTGTTTGTAACGTTTCAGTTTTTCAGTATTGAGTCACGTCAAGTTATTGTCGAACAAATAATATTTCAAATAGAAAAATCTTAATATTTTTCATTTATATAGGCGTTGTCTAAGAGTATGCGAACGCACGGAATAGGTGACAGGTACATTAACCTCCTTAGAGGATATTTATGAGTGAACGGCTATCAGAACGCCACCCGACTCTGTTTATGCGATTACACTTCTAAATACCTAATAACCATTAGACAATATTTCTGCATTAAAAACATGGGATTTTAGCCAAGTTTCAATAAAGGAAGTTATAATTACAGGAAAAAGATTTTAAATAAAATTCAGTTAATTTTGTATTTCAACCTCTAACGTTTTGCTATCACAACTTTACAGACTTTACAGTTTTGATCATACGAGTATGTATATTGCTACTATCCTATCTGCGTAATGTGTTTGAATTCCGTCAAACATTATGAGTGCAAATGTAATTTCTGCGCATGACCGGTATTTTTTGTGTTAGTATATGTTGTGTTAGTACATGTGAACACACAGTTATACAATTGTAGTCGCGTTTCGAAACAAAAGCAGTAAAAGTACAAAAGTTGCATGGTTGTTATAAAACAGTTTAAGGGATTGAATAATGAAAGACGAATGAACTGCGTAAATTATTTTCGCACGTGCTCTTTTTCGTCTGTTGTTTTTTTTTTTTTTTGCATCGGCCGGCACTGAGATTTTATACCAAACATCAACACAAATAGTTTGTCAAAAATCCACCGGATTCATTTGGTACATACCGAGTATTTGTGAATACCCCTCTTTGTTGAAACTAACTCGCAGCGCACCCGTTTCAGAACACTTCCCTATAAACGTATAAGAGTTAAGTTGACAGCTGGCAGAGAACCTGTCAAATCCTAACTTAGTCCGATCACCGGAAAGACTCCTTTTTTTCTTCTCTGAACGAGCGATGGATTAGGTAAGGTCAGCAGAGATCGTAAGATATAAGGAAAAAGTGAGGTTCCCACGTTACAACCGCAAGTAAACTTAAAGTAACTTAATATAAAAAAAAAAGTTAAAAGTAATAGTTAAAAATCATTTAATTGGTTATAAATGCAAACTTTGCGCGAAAAATCTCTGCTGACCAAAGACGTCAACACACCGCCTAGCCAGATCACGTGCACTTCCTCCCACGCAGAAGAAATCTACATCAGCAACCAGGAACGAGAGATCCCCGGCCTCTTCCTATCGGTGAACCCGTCATTTATCTATTTTTATAATATTAAAAAAAAAAAATCCCAATTTATAATTTTTGAACACGTTAAATTATTTTTCCTGTACCGGTGTTGAAACCGAAAGTCGGATTAAGAATCCGCATATCGATTTAATCGAAACAATAATTAGCAAAAGCTATTAAATTTAGTGTAAAGTAAATTTAGAAAATATATTTACCTATAGTGAATTAAAATAATGATGCTGAATTAGAAAGCAAATTCATATACACATAAATATTACATATTCGTACTTAGGACAATCTACGTACAAAACAAAATTTTCTAATTTTCATAAAAATAATTTAAAAATTAAATTGAATGAAGCACCCTTTGTGCAACATATGTAAAGAAATATAATTAATAAATTTAACTTAATAATTAAGCTAATGATATTAAAGTCAAGAAGACTTTCTGTCAAGTAAATTTCATTCTAAGGTATGTTGGTACAAATGTACTCCCTAGACTCCCTCACACCAGCTTTTGTTGTTTTTGTTATTTCTTTCATCTAGGTTGGAAAAAAAAATTTGCTAAGTTACATACCCATATACATACGATTGTTTTTTTTCCATTCGAGAAATCGAAGTTTCTTTTTTTTTTTTGCTTCATTCTCACTTAAATATTTAATTATTCATTAAACTTTGCTTTGCCTCTCGTTCAAAGTATTTTCGCTCACTGCCGCTCATCCAAGTAAGCGGTTACGGTGGCCGGAACAAAAATAGCCCCGAAACGATCTGAAGTTTGAGTAGGATAAATGTGGGGTTTTTACTATTGTCGTTATATTGCGATATAAGGCAGAAATATAGGTAAATCATAGTTTAAATTAAAAGACCGTTATAACTAGTTGCTCGAAGCCGGTAGCTTTCGATAATAGCCGAAATAACATCCTAACTTTCAGCACTACGTCACAGCGAGGAGGCCTCAACGCTACGCCGGAATGCTTTCCATGTAAGTAATATGTTTAATATGTTATTACATAAATGAAATTATAATTTTTTTTTTGTTCCTCCGTATGTACATATTTATGTACATATCCTAGTGCGGTTGTACACCTGAGCCAGTGTTTCTAGCTTATGGTTGCCTTAGCTAAGCCTCTCAGATGATAAAGCTGATTTGAGTATGCAAACATACGTACATATGGATGAGTTTTGTTTGAGCTGCAATTGCTAAAGATAATGATCAGCCATTAGTTTTTTTTTACTCTCCCACTCAATTGCATTGTGACGACAAAGTCACAAATATAATTATTTAGTTTTTTTTTTCTTTTTGTTTCGCTCTCCTTTTGCGGGCAAATATACATATGTATGTATATGAATATGTAGTTTCTTGCCTAAAAATCTCCATATCGTTTTACAAAGATGGTTCAATGACCATATAAAGGTAGAAATCAGCTGTTGAGGAAGGTTAGTAATATACATTTTACTATACCCTCTACGAAACTTTGTAAAGCTTAAGTCATAAAATAAATAAAAGAATATATAAATACCTATATACTAGCATCCTAAGTGGCAATTTTGTTAAACCCTTGAAAGCTTCAATTGTAGCAGAAAACAAAAAAGAATTGCTTTTCTTACTTTTATTTTTCAATCCCAATCTTATTATGCCGTGAATTGTTATAATAAAATATTGTTAACATGAGTAATTAAACCTATTAGTTTGGTCTGATCGAAGGAAGTGGGAGTGGTCTAATGGGGTCTTTTCACCATCTTAAAGGCCAAGGTAGGGTGGGTAGAGAGCAGCCACAACCTGTATCTGCGCTGCAAGGTGATAAGTGTCGGCTCTCCCTGTAAGTAAGTACAATGGTATATGGGTAAGTTTATAGGTTTTCTTTTTGGTTGTGCTGTGTGCAATAAAAATGTCTCGTTATGGCTATGGATTAGGGAGAAGGTATCTGGGTTCTGCAGCTGTGTAAATACCCCGCCCCAGGCTGAAGCTCCGGGAACAAGCCAGTGCACACGCACCAGCTGTAGGAACACTTCTCACCAGACCTTCTGAACGACTCTCAAACGTTCCATTGAACCCTGGCCACAAGTCGCATAACAGAAATGGCGCCCAACGTGGGGCCCGAGAGAAGATGTTTAATACCATTCTTTGGCCCTATTCCTTCTTGGAAGATTTAACGTCCGTCTGATCCGTTCATTTTTTTTAGATTGATTTAAGACTCTTTTCTTGGGGAAATCTCTAGGAGTTTGACCTGTTAGCTAAATGCATACGGTTTTGACCAGTCCTTTCCTCTCGAAAATAAAGTGTCAATGGATAAGTACTATTTGGCTCTAACTATTTTATTTATGCGAACTGTCGTGTTTGTACATTAGCCTCCGCTGAAATCGTAACTCTTCTAGGTTAAATACTCAAAGAACCGATCGCGAGTGTCGAAGTATAAATCACATTTTTAATTTGTCCTTTTTTTCTTTTTAATCCTACTTTAGACCTGTGCCTGGTGTTTAACTATTGGACTTAAGTTGCAGTATGGCTAAATGCTATCTGGCTTACCAGCGTTGAATCCTTTGTACAGATAAAAGCATGGTAAATCAAAATCTCATATTTGTTGGGATATTTTAATAAAATATTTTTTTTCCACACCTTAGTGGTTGTTTGCACAACTTTTTGATACCAATCTGTAATTACTTATCTTCATCCGACAAACTTATCACCCAAATCGGACACCCTCACGACTGGAGAATCAGACCACCAGTTTTGAAGATATACTTATTCCAGTTCTTTTGCTTTTTTTTATATATATACCTTTGTTTTTATTCAGATTTGTAAGGAATTTTGTATACATACATATGTTAAGTTAACATAAATCCTCAGATATTACAACCATTATTTTTTTTATTTTTTTTGCATTTCTTTTCGATCACCCCTAATGTTTTGTTTGGAACCCTATTTTGAGAAACTGTTTTGTTACGTTCATCAAACATTCTTATCTGGTTACACTACGAAACAGAACCCTTTATTTGAGATATTTTTTTTTGCGATTGAAGAAAACCGATCGAGTGACCTACTTTGATTTTTTTATTAATTTTGTTGTTCAGCAATGGCTATGCGTCACAGTAACGTGCATGTACCTCCTCAATCTAAGGGATGTACGATTTGTGGAACAAGCTTTCATGAGCACGATGACATTGTGACAACAGCCTGTTCTCACATTTTTCACCGAGCGTGTTTGTTGACCTATCTGAAGAATAAGAACTCTTGTCCCCAGTGTCATGCGAACTGTAGCAGTAGGGAATTCCTCCAAAAACCAAATACTAGGAGTCGCACAGTCGCACAAACAGCAAATTCTTCCAATGGTAGAAATCATGGACCTCAAACTGGACAGCACACCAGTTTCCAACGTCCGGATCAACAAGAGCAGGGCGCTGCAGGCCCAATGGAAGAGCCACCGCAAGGGGCAACCAACGCAAATAACTTGGAGGACAACCGTGTCCGAAATATCGTTTCGGCAGTAATAGCCGCTAGACATGCCACTCTCTTTGACGATTTAGAAAACCGCGTTTCACAAATTTTAGATCAAAGACTTGACAATATAATGTC
Source organism: Merzomyia westermanni (assembly GCA_949987695.1). Taxonomy (NCBI): domain Eukaryota; kingdom Metazoa; phylum Arthropoda; class Insecta; order Diptera; family Tephritidae; genus Merzomyia; species Merzomyia westermanni. Next base: position 114,333,968 of record OX465289.1, read on the forward strand.
GAACTTGGTAGAGAGATTAAATATAAATGCACCGCCCACGCAACCTGTTGCCAACAGTAGCCCTACAAATGTAAATCGCAATAACAATCTGCAAGCACATGTATCAACTCCTTCTTGGCCAAGGGACATTAATTTACTAGGTTACGATTCTAACCAAAACTTTTATAGAAATATGGACCAAATACGATTTAGTGACCATACCAGTATCCCTAATTCAGGCAAAATAACCCAGCTTATATCCAATTGGAATATTAAGTTTGATGGATCACCTCGTCTTTCTGTTGATAGCTTTATCTATAGAATAGAATGCCAAGTAGTCGATACTCTTGGTAGTAATTATAGTTTGCTGTGTGCACAAGTCCAAAGCCTTTTCATAAACGAAGCTAAGGATTGGTATTGGCGATACCGTGGTTCGGTTGAACGGGTCACTTGGCCTTCGCTTTGTCAGGCACTGCGAACCAACTTTCAACAGCACAAAAGTGACTTTGAAATAAAGGAGTCGATTCGTAGTAGAAAACAGGGGCCAAGTGAAACATTTGACGATTATCGTAATGCCGTTTTGAAAACCGCTGAATTACTACAAACGCCCTTGACAGAAACTGAGTTGGTGGAAATACTTCAGCATAACCTAAGACCTCGTGTGCGTCAACAACTGCTCTATTTGCCAATCGGTTCATTAGCGGAGTTGCGTCGACTTTGTCTCAAAGGTGAAAGCCTCCTTAACGAAATCGCCAAGTCTAGCACTGTTGTACCTGCCATCAATCAGCGACCACCTCAGCGCCGCTTTGTTAACGAGATAAACCCCGAAGAAGATTCCTCAGCCAACTTAGACTACGAAGTGGAAGGAATTTCTACGCACCTGGATAAATCTAAACTCATATGTTGGAACTGTAAGGGTGAGGGGCATCGATATTTCGATTGCTTGGAGGAGAGAAGTGTGTTCTGTTACGGGTGTGGTGCCAGTAATGTATACCGACCTACATGTAAAAACTGCAACCCGGGAAACGCGAAAACGAGCGAGGCTTCGAGACAGAATCCTCGCAAAGACCCGAAGAACAAAGTGTAAAATATCCCACAGTACGTCCGGACCAGTCGAAAAGCGACGAAAAGGTAAAATTGCTCATCCGCCCATGTCAGTCTAAAAATAGTTCTAATGATAGGTTACCCACACACCCGTGCCGTGATCTTAAAAGCCATACCATGATGTTCGTATGAAAAATTATATTAAAATCAGAGAAAATATCTTTAACAACAATCCCAAAGTAAACTCCCAACCTAGTCGATCCTCATCCCGCGCAGCAGAATTTTGGAAGAAAGTGAGGAATAACAGCAAGCATGTAAACCAAATTGTTTGCGCTATCTCGGGAAAGAGTTATGATTTGAGGCCCTATGCTAAAGTTTGTATCCTTGGCGCCGAACACTTAGCTCTACTCGATAGTGGCGCTCAAGTGTCCTGTGTAGGTTCAGGGTTAGCAGATGAAATTTCCAAGAAAACACCGTTGCGCAAACATACTACGTCCGTCTGCACCGCCGATGGAAAAGTGCAAGTGGTTTTTGGCACGGTTGATTTAGAAGTCCAGTTTGAAAATAAATGCGAAATTATCAAATTTTTCGTAATCCCTAGTCTGCCACAAACAGTTATTCTGGGGATAGACTTTTGGATTAAGTTCCAAATAGCGCCAAACCTGGTTTCCGAGATATCACATTCTCCGTTGAAAGAAGATGAGTGCTCACTTTCCTTGAGCTTTGAGCAACAACGCCACTTAGAAATAATTAAAGCACGATTTTCTAGCTTCGAGAAGGAAGGCTTAGGAAAAACTTCGTTAATGGAGTATGTCATTGAACTCCAGCCAAATGTCCGTCCGATTAAGCAAAGATATTTCCCTATATCTCCAGCAGTGGAAAAACTAGTCCATGATGAAATTGATGATATGCTCAAATTAGGTGTAATTGAGGAGTCCCCCAATAGTCCATGGTCCAGTCCGATTGTCTTGGTGAAAAAGCCGAATAAAGTCCGTCTGTGTTTAGACTCAAGAAAAGTAAACAGTGTTACCGTTAAGGACGCTTATCCCCTTCCACACATAGATGGTATTTTGAGTAGAATACCAAAGGCTAAATTCATCAGTTCCCTTGATCTGCGACGTGCCTTTTGGCAGATTCCCTTAGCAGAAAACTCCAGAGACTACACCTGTTTTACAGTCCCTAATCGTCCGCTTTACCGATACCGCGTAATGCCTTTCGGTTTATGCAACGCCCCACAAGCACTTTGTCGCTTCATGGATGCCGTTATCCCTCTTCAACTGAAGAATCAAGTGTTTGTCTACTTAGCCGACCTCCTAATCGTGTCGGAAGAATTCGACACGATTAGGAGGTCAAAAACCAAATTTTGTATACGAGAGGTGAGATATTTCGGTTACATTGTTGGTGGAGGAACTCTTAAAACCGATCCAGATAAAATTTCTGCAGTGACAAATTATCCTGCTCCCACTAACGTTAAACAATTAAGGCGTTTTCTTGGTATGGCCGGATGGTACAGACGCTTTGTGGACAACTTTGCGGCCGTCACCACTCCCCTCACTAATTTACTAAAGAAAAGTAAAAACTTCGATTGGAATGAAGAAGCACAAAAAGCCCTTGATACACTTAAGCAAAAGTTATGTAGCGCCCCATACCTGACCAGTCCAAATTATGAAAAAACTTTCATTATCCAGTGCGATGCATGCAAGCTTGGTGTTGGTGCTGTTTTATCGCAGAAAAACGACGATGGGATCGAAGTCCCAATAGCCTACTTCTCACAAAAACTCAACAAGGCTCAGAGTAACTACAGTGTTACGGAATTAGAGTGCCTCGCTGCAATACTCAGCCTTAAAAAGTTTAGAGCATAAGTTTAGAGGGGCAAGACTTCACCATCGTCACAGACCATGCCAGCTTTCAATGGCTCATGCGTCAGACAGACCTGTCTAGTCGACTAGCTCGATGGTCCCTTAAGCTCCACGGGTATCGATTTAAGATCGAGCATAGGAAAGGAACGCAAAACGTAGTACCCGATAGCTTGTCACGACAGAATTTCGAAGATATTAATGAAATAGAAGCCCGTCCGATAATAGACCTTAAGTCGTCAGAGTTTTCGTCTGAAGATTACCAGAAGCTAATAAGTCAAGTCCGTAATAATGAAAGTCGGGTACCTGATCTGCAAGTTGTAGATGATCGTTTATACAAACGAACCGAACACCCTGATGGAAACCCTGCACGGGAAGCCTTTAACTGGAAGCTATGGATTCCAAAAACTCTAATTGACAGAGTTATTCAAGATGCCCATTCCCCACCAAATAAATGTCATGGAGGTATAGCTAAGGCATTAGAGCGACTTCGATTGAACTTTTATTGGCCGAATATGGTTTCCAACGTCAAAGATTATGTTAGCAAGTGCGACACTTGCCGCCAAAACAAGTCGCCTAATGTCACGCTACGACCCCCTATGACCGCACACTACACTGTCCAACGTCCGTTCCAAAAATTGTATATAGCTCTACTTGCCCCATATCCCAGATCCAGGCAAGGCAATATCGGCATCTTAATTGTTCTTGATCACCTAACTAAATTCCCCCTGTTAAAGCCCATAAGAAATTTTAATACATCCGCTATTTGTAGCTTTATGAGAGAACAAGTCTTCAGTATTTTCGGAACTCCCGAAATAATTCTAAGTGACAACGGGAAGCAATTCAAATCCTCGCAATTCAATAATTTGCTTAGTGAACGGGGAATTTAGCACGTATACACAGCGTTGTACAGCCCACAAGCTAACGCCAGTGAGCGTGTAAATCGGTCGATAATAGCAGGCATACGAGCTTATTTAAAAGATGACCAGACGCACTGGGACAACCACCTGCCCGACATAGGTGAAGCTTTAAGAAGCGCTTATCACCAATCAATTGGATGTTCCCCCTATTATGCTCTTTTTGGGCAGCAAATGCTATCTCATAGTGAGGAATACCCCCTTTTGCGAACACTGGAAGCTCTAGAGGACCAAGAAATTGATAGAGCTGACAAACTGCAGCTAATAAGAACTTCAGTAATGGGTAATATCAAGCAAGCGTTTGAAAACTCTGCGAATCGATACAACCTGCGTAGCTCCACAAAGACCTTTTGTGTAGGAGACAGAGTGTATAGGAGGAATTTTGTACAAAGTGATGCAACAAAGAAGTTTTGTGCTAAGTTTGCACCAAAGTTTGTTAAAGCAACTGTGGTGGCAATAAAAGGAAATTGTATGTATGAGCTTGAGGACGGCATTAGTGGTAGGCGGGAAATCTATCACCGCAAGAACATTTTGGAAAACAAAAATAGCCCACCAACACTTTAGGTGGGGGGGTGTGTACTGACGTACCTGCAAAACACCAACACAAATAGTTTGTCAAAAATCCACCGGATTCATTTGGTACATACCGAGTATTTGTGAATACCCCTCTTTGTTGCAACTAACTCGCAGCGCACCCGTTTCAGAACACTTCCCTATAAGTTGAGTTGACAGCTGGCAGAGAACCTGTCAAATCCTAACTTAGTCCGATCACCGCAAAGACTTCTTTTTTTTCTTTTCTGAACGAGTGATGGATTAGGTAAGGTCAGCAGAGATCGTAAGATATAAGGAAAAAGTGAGGTTCCCACGCTACAACCGCAAGTAAACTTAAAGTAACTTAATATAAAAAAAAAGTTAAAAGTAATAGTTAAAAATCATTTAATTGGTTATAAATGCAAACTTTGCGCGAAAAATCTCTGCTGACCAAAGACGTCAACACACCGCCTAGCCAGATCACGTGCACTTCCTCCCACGCAGAAGAAATCTACATCAGCAACCAGGAACGAGAGATCCCCGGCCTCTTCCTATCGGTGAACCCGTCATTTATCTATTTTTATAATATTAAAAAAAAAAAAAAAAAATCCCAATTTATAATTTTTGAACACGTTAAATTATTTTTCCTGTACCGGTGTTGAAACCGAAAGTCGGATTAAGAATCCGCATATCGATTTAATCGAAACAATAATTAGCAAAAGCTATTAAATTTAGTGTAAAGTAAATTTAGAAAATATATTTACCTATAGTGAATTAAAATAATGATGCTGAATTAGAAAGCAAGTTCATATACACATAAATATTACATATTCGTACTTAGGACAATCTACGTACAAAACAAAATTTTCTAATTTTCTAAAAATAATTTAAAAATTAAATTTAATGAAGCACCCTTTGTGCAACATATGTAAAGAAATATAATTAATAAATTTAACTTAATAATTAAGCTAGTGATATTAAAGTCAGGAAGACTTTCTGTCAAGTAAATTTCATTCTAAGGTATGTTGGTACTCTCTAGCCTCCCTCACAACAGCTTTTGTTGTTTTTGTTATTTCTTTCATCTAGGTTGGAAAAAAATTTTGCTAAGTTACATACCCATATACATACGATTGTTTTTTTTTTTCCTTCGAGAAATCGAAGTTTCTTTTTTTTGTTTGCTTCATTCTCACTTAAATATTTAATTATTCATTAAACTTTGCTTTGCCTCTCGTTCAAAGTATTTTCGCTCACTGCCGCTCATCCAAGTAAGCGGTTACGGTGGCCGGAACAAAAATTGCCCCGAAACGATCTGAAGTTTGAGTAGGATAAATGTGGGGTTTTTACTATTGTCGTTATATTGCGATATAAGGGAGAAATGTAGGTAAATCATAGTTTAAATTAAAAGACCGTCATAACTAGTTGCTCGAAGCCGGTAGCTTTCGATAATAGCCGAAATAACATCCTAACTTTCAGCACTACGTCACAGCGAGGAGGCCTCAACGCTACGCCGGAATGCTTTGCATGTAAGTAATATGTTTAATATGTTATTACATAAATGAAATTATAATTTTTTTTGTTCCTCCGTATGTACATATTTATGTACATATGCTAGTGCGGTTGTACACCTGAGCCAGTGTTTCTAGCTTTTGGTTGCCTTATCTAAGCCTCTCAGATGATAAAGCTGATTTGAGTATGCATACTTACGTACATATGGATGAGTTTTGTTTGAGCTGCAATTGCTAAAGGTAATGATCAGCCATTCGTTTTTTTTTACTCTCCCACTCAATTGCATTGTGACGACAAAGTCACAAATATAATTATTTAGTTTTTTTTTCTTTTTGTTTCGCTCTCCTTTTGCGAGCAAATATACAGGGTGGCTGATGAATTTTGCTACATTAAGAAACTCAAATAATTTTTTTTTCAGTGTATGGAATTCATTTTTCTTTTATTCATGTTAAAGCTCATTAAATTTTATTAAATATAGCTTAATTAGTTTAAAAAATAATGGAATTTAAATGCCCCCCCTGCTCGTCGATGCATGTGCGGCATCTTACCAAAAAGTTGTTCATTACTGCTTGGAGAGTTGAGACAGGAATAGCCGCAATTGTTTCTCGAATGGATTTCCTTAGTTCATTCAAATTTGTTGGTTTTGCTTTGAAGACTTCCTGTTTGCAATAACCGCACAAGAAAAAGTCAGGTGCAGTAAGGTCAGGCGACCTGGGTGGCCAACGGAATGTGGAGTTTCTGGATATCAGCTTATTGGGAAATTTTCGTCGCAATTCTGTCATAACAGGTTGGGCTATATGAGGAGCTGCACCATCTTGCTGAAACCACACAGAGTTGAAAGAAATTCTCATTCGGCGTAATTCTGGATAGAAAAACTCTCTCAACATGCTCAAGTAACGGTCTCCAGTAACCGTAACGGTGTGACCGTTTTCTTCGAAGAAGTAGGGCCCGACAATGCAGCGTGATGAAACTGCACACCACACTGTGACACGAAGTGGATGCAATTCCGTCTCATGGAGTATCTGTGGGTTGGAAGCACTCCATCTTCGACAATTTTGTTTGTTTATGTTGCCGTTTAAATCGAAATGGGCCTCGTCAGACATGAAAAGACAGTTCAACATGTTTCCATCCTCTTCCACCATTTGAAGCATCTTCTGGCAAAATTCCAAGCGAATCGGCAAGTCTGCAGCGTTCAGTTTGTTGGCCATTTGAATTTTATATGGGAATAAGTCCAAATCTTTGTGCATAATTGACTGTAATGACTGTCTGCTTACACCCATTTGAGCAGATAAGCTTCTTGTCGAAACACGTGGATTGTTTTGTATGGCAGCAGCTACAGCAGCGATTGTTTCCTCCGTTCGAACTGAAGGGTTTCGATGGTAAGGTCTGCTGTTGACTGTCCCATGCTCGGCAAAATTGTTTACAAGTCTTATTATGGTCCATCTGCTCGGAGGATTGCCGCCAAACGTGCGCCTATACTCTCTTTGAACCGAAACTATGGACTCCAGTGCGTGATAGCGGCGGACAATCAAAATTCTTGTTTCAGTGTCCCAGTTATCCATTTTTGTTAAATGTAAAAGTCAATCTGCAAAATAAAAAAAAAATTAACCAGATTCATTAAATAGAAAAAAAGTTATTTAATTTTTTTTTGGTAGCGGCTTTCATCAGCCACCCTGTACATATGTATGTATATGAATATGTAGTTTCTTGCCTAAAAATCTCCATATCGTTTTACAAAGATGGTTCAATGACCATATAAAGGTAGAAATCAGCTGTTGAGTAAGGTTAGTAATCTACATTTTACTATACCCTCTACGAAACTTTGTAAAGCTTAAGTCATAAAAGAAATAAAAGAATATATAAATACCTATATACTAGCATCCTAAGTGGCAATTTTGTTAAACCCTTGAAAGCTTCAATTGTAGCAGAAAACAAAAAAGAATTGCTTTTCTTACTTTTATTTTTCAATCCCAATCTTATTATGCCGTGAATTGTTATAATAAAATATTGTTAACATGAGTAATTAAACCTATTAGTTCGGTCTGATCGAAGGAAGTGGGGGGTGGTCTAATGGGGCCTTTTCACCATCTTAAATGCCAAGGTAGGGTGGGTAGAGAGAAGCCACAACCTGTATCTGCGCTGCAAGGTGATAAGTGGCGGATCTCCCTGTAAGTAAGTACAATGGTATATGGGTAAGTTTATAAGTTTTCTTTTTGGTTGTGCTGTGTGCAATAAAAATGTCTCGTTATGGCTATGGATTAGGGAGAAGGTATCTGGGTTCTGCAGCTGTGTAAATACCCCGCCCCAGGCTGAAGCTCCGGGAACAAGCCAGTGCACACGCACCAGGTGTAGGCCCACTTCTCACCAGACCTTCTGAACGACTCTCAAACGTTCCATTGAACCCTGGCCACAAGTCGCATAACAATTCTACACAAGATCCTCTGAAATAGCAAAAACTATACGAATTAGTCTGACGAGAAATCGTGGCTGTTTTCGAAATAGTACTATAACTATAGCCTGTATATGTTTGTTGCTTTCAATTTTTCCGCTAATCAAAAATAATAATAGTTAACTAAGAATTATTATCAACTGGTCTTAAGCTCGTTAAACTAACAAAAATATGTAAAAATGAACAGACCATAAAACCAACAACAAAAACTAAGTTATATAGAAATAAAAAATGTGCTTTGAGTTATCAAAATCGGGCCAGTATATCGGAAGTTATTGAACTTTGATATAAAAAGGACACACATTTTCCAATGGCCATAAAAAAGGATACAGTTTTTTTTTTCAAAATGAAAGATAGACATTTGTTTGTATTGTCAATAGCCGCCAAATGATACTGATCTAAAGTAAATTTTCTCAATTTTAAGTGATCCGTTTCAGAAATTCTTATCCAGTAGTAACCGACCTTTAGTATCACTGTTTACAAAGAGAATCCCATCACCTAACATTACTAGAATTATAAAGGCTTATCAGAATATGACTTTGAAGTTGTGTACAAACACCTCAAAATAAATACGAATGCAGATGGACTATCAAGCATCAAATAGAGAGTGACATACTAAAATCGATGATTCCAATATATAAAAATGAAGCAAATATTGTGACGAATTCGATGATTCCTCGATTATTAATCCTGAGTTCGATCACTGTAAAGTCAAATAAGCACACGCACAAATACTGTAACAAATAGCTATATTTATTTACTAGTATAAACGCAATACAAATTCTCGAGTTTGGTAACTCGACAGTAGTTCACAATACTTGAATACAGACTGATCATCATGCCTTGCTTGCTCACTCTCTTTTATAGTTCAACAGGGTGCTACCCTACGCACCCAGAAGTTTCTTGGTTGTTCCCTCTTCGTGTTCTCGAAAAGTCGGTGTTATTTATTGACATCTCCTCTTTGCCTTGTATTCGCAAACACTCGCCCGATCTCTCTTCCTCTTGCTTGCATGCATAAGCGTAGCTATCGTTATGTTAAACTAGTGGTGTGAGTGTTATTGAGTTAGGGACGGTACATACTTGGGAATGTTGCCACAATATGAATACCCGTACACGTATTAACAAGGAGAGCACAACTTAGAAGCCAGATCAACTTCACATTTGGAAATGTACATCTTTTGTAAAGAATATGAAAAAATTAAAATTTATTGCAGAAAAAGATAACAAAGTGCACATAACTTGTAGTGATGACCCTTTGAATCAAGATTCCATGTTGGATAAACTACAAAGTTTATTTAGAAATTCACGTATAAAGGAGCTAACCCTTTGTGAAAAAGCTTATACGTATATTAAAGAATATGAATATGAATGCATTCAAGAAGAAATACACTTAATTAGAGTGAAGCTCCAAAAGAAATTAAAAGTATGATAATAAAATATAAACTGATAGACGGATTTCACAACTCAAACATTTCTTTACTTAGGAATTCGAAAATCTATTCTAAAACTTAAACAAAGATACATCTGGAAAAACATGTGACAGATGGTAAAAGACTTTGGTCACGGTTTCAAAAAGTGTACACAAAATAAGATAGTGGGGCACATAAGAGAACCACTGGAGGCCACAGACACACCAGAATTAACTATAACAATTGACATCGTAGGCCCATTACGTATTTCTAACGGCAACATATATGTTTGGCAATGCAATGTGACCTATGTAAATTTGTAAACGCCCACCTTATAGCGAATAAAGATGCAAGGACTATAGCAACCACGTTAGTAGAACAACTACTCTTAAAATACGTATTCATTAAAACATTAAAAGAGGGGCAGAATTCGTTAACAAACTAATGAATAACATATGCAATTTACTGAAATCTACACAAATATTTCCTACCCCTTTTCTCCATCAAACAATAGAAGCCTGAGAAAAATTGCAACACCCTTAGAGAATTTTTACTTTCATTCGCCGACGACTATAAATGGGACATTGTACCCTTGACTAAAATGACGTGCAACTCCATGGTTGATCTACGGATATGATGCCCATCACCTCTCATTTGCCATTTTGCCATGACCTAGAAGGTTGCACTGGTTGTACCAAATCGCTCCCGTGACAGTCGGGCATGTACCTTAAGGGCGTACCGGGTTCATGTCCAGCAACGGATTGCCACTTTCGACAACACTCCCCAAAACCTTCGGGAATTGTTTTTGCATACAATTTTACATTTTGACATGCATACAATTTTACACTTTTAACTCACCATATGAGTTAGGTTTTGGTAAATTCAACTATATCAACGAAAGAAATATAATTAGTACTATCAAAGCCCAAAGAAAAGAAAGTTACAATAAGAAAATAAATAGAAATAATTTTGAAACAGGAGGTGAGTACAGATACAATAAATCTAATTTAGGATATATCTTACTGCTTGACATAAGCACATGCACACGTATTTCAATATCTCAACTGTCTTTAAAAATTATTTCAATTTTCAACAGAAATAATTTTTCGCTTAAAGGTAATAGTGAGTCACACCAAAAATTATTCAACATCATACACCACTGGCATAAAATGTTAGGCAAGGTTAGCATTGAAATGAGAATCATAATGACACACATTTGTTGCTTGCAATATTAAAAGAACCACCAACAGAGTTTACCGCTGCACTCAAATAATGAAACTGCCGCGCAAGCAGAGTTTGTTACTAAGCGCTCCTAGCGGCGTGTCTCCCCACGATACTAACCATCTGCTCAACTGAGCCCAGTCTTCTAACACCAATCTCACTCTGGTCCACCCCTGTTCAAGCCGCGAGGTTTTTCGGACTTCCGTTAGAAGAGCCTGATGACAGTGTTGGATGAGGGGTGACATCCTAGGCAGGTTAAGTAGTCGCTACAACAACAACAACAACAACATGCGCTCCTAGCTTGCATATTTTTTATTGAGTGTAGTGTAGCCAAAATAAATGCATACATAAATACATGCATACTTACAAACAGTCGGCACGCAGCTATTAAAAACTGTCGAATACGCTTTGTCAGCAAAGTCACACGCTATGCGGCAATGCCCACAAATGCGTTGCAATCATAGGAATATATGTATGAACATATGTGCGAATGCACAAGCCAATGTTTGTGTATGAATGTAGGTATGAATGTACCAGCGAGCGTTTGCATACGCTGGCTTACATACTTTGGTTAAGCTTAGAATTTAGGTAAATATGTATTATGGTAAATAAGTGGTATATAAGAATTTATTGTATAAATAGAACGAAAATATGTTGAATAAATTAATTCATATTTGGTGCCGAATGATGGCACTACCCAAACTTATTTCATTTTAAATATCACCCTTTACATGGCGATCCTGCCTGTTTAGATCCTGCCTTTTTAGATACTGCCAGATCCGCTGAACAAAAAGTGGAATACTTATTAGATCCTGCCAGATCCGCTGAACAAAAAGCGGAATCCTTTTACATCCTGCCGAAAACCTTGAGCTGCCGAAACTAAGCCGGCAGTCTCCTTACAAAACATTCCATTATTAGAATAACGATGCTGGCCTGAGCACTAATCCCGCAGCAAGGGAGGCGCATAACGGAGTGGAATAACGATTCTGGGCTGAGCACTAACACCGCAGCAAGGGAGACGCGTAACGGAGTGGAATAAATGCGATTCTGGCCTGAGCAAACAAAGGGAAGGACACACCAAGAGGAAGAAAGGACAAACTTATATCATTTAAGTATTTTACTATATATTTAGAAGCATATAGCAACCTAACGGCTGCTGCCATCAAGGGCAAAAAGTAGACTTTTGCTTGTAAAATAAGATTTTTTTTTTCTCTTTCTGTACTTTAGTTTTTTTTTCAAATGAATGAAGAGTTAGATATCATAAGTCAGGCAGAATTTGACGCGATATTATTGCGTTACAGCAGATTGATAGTAGAAGAGAAGGATAACGTGGAAATAGAGATAAAAACAAAAAAAGTAGGTGAAATAGTAAAAATAGAAGCTGCAGAAATAATTAAACAGGGCCCTAAAGTAATCTCTATAGACGAAACCAGTAAAGGTAGAGGAACCTAAGATTCCCAAACCTATTAGGAGCAAAAGGAAAAGAGGAGGAAAAAGATTTAACTACAGAAGAGCAGTATCAATACTGTACCAAAAAATGAATCTAACTACAAACACGGAGGAAAGAATCCGTTTAAAAAACGAAATAAAAAAGATCAAGGATATATAAAGAAGTCTTTATTTTTCTTTTCCATTGCAGTGCTAAAAATTTTATTCTAATATTTCATTAAAAATATATAATTTTCTATGGAGAGCGCTTTGTCGTTAATAATTTGGAAAGTGAAAGCGCAATTGAGGCCCGTAGAGAAAAAGAAAGATTAAGACTTATTTTGTTGTGTTGATCTTCCGACAGGGTAGTAAGCTGATTTTTGTTGGAACGATTTTCCGTCATCCCTTGTCAAGTTTGGTTTTGTGACAAACCGGTTTCGGCGTTCTCCCATTTTCAATGCCTAGCTTCGTTCTGGTCTGTGTCTATCCGCTGCGTTGTTTTTATAGTCCGTGGTTGCTGTGGCAGGTAATGTCAATCTATGTTTTCGTGGTAGGTAACGTTAATATGCGTGTGTGTGTGCGCGGTATTGATACGTCCGAATTGTTATCTGTCCCAAGGGTTGTTTTTGTAGGTATGTAGACATACCGCTTGTTAGCTAAGCGGTAGGTTGATGTAGGTAGAAATCGGTGATTTTTGCAGTTTGGTTCATATTTCGTTTTTGCTTGTTCATTGTTACGTGTTTGGTTGCTGTACCTGCTGGCTTGTGCTGTTTTTTGTAAACTAGTTTTAAGGGTTCAAATATTTCGTCAGAGATAGTGTTGGTTTGTTCGTTTATGATCCTGCCGTCAAATGTTTTTAACTTGTATATCTCCATGTTCTCAAGTACATTGAGCCGCCGGCCTTTTCCTTGTACGTGAAGTATTCGAGCCGTTGTTTTTATGTTAGCTGGGGAGCAGTTGTTTTCAAACATGTGGTTCGCGAAATTAGATTCTGGTATTATGGTGGGTTTTCGTGTTTTTTTTGTTGTAGTCCCTGATATGCTCTCGGAATCTTGTGCTTATTTTCCTTCCTGTTTGTCCTATGTAGCTGTATTGACATTCACAAGTAAGCCTATACACTCCGTGTCTGTTGAATGGGTCATCAGAATTAGTGTCGGTTCTTAGTTTTTGTCCGACGTTGTTGGATGTTCTGAATGCTGTGTTGACGTTATATCTTTTAAAGAACTTTGCTAATTTGTACGTCGCTTTTCCAGTGTATGTCATTGCCGTCCAAACCATTGGATTTTCCTCTACGTTTACTCTTTTTTGTGTTCCATGGCTACTTCTGAGTTTTTAATGGATACAAGAAAGCACTTGTGGATAAACTCAGAAGTAGCCATGGAACACAAAAAAGAGTAAACGTAGAGGAAAATCCAATGGTTTGGACGGCAATGACATACACTGGAAAAGCGACGTACAAATTAGCAAAGTTCTTTAAAAGATATAACATCAACACAGCATTCAGAACATCCAACAACGTCGGACAAAAACTAAGAACCGACACTAATTCTGATGACCCATTCAACAGACACGGAGTGTATAGGCTTACTTGTGAATGTCAATACAGCTACATAGGACAAACAGGAAGGAAAATAAGCACAAGATTCCGAGAGCATATCAGGGACTACAACAAAAAAACACGAAAACCCACCATAATACCAGAATCTAATTTCGCGAACCACATGTTTGAGAACAACTGCACCCCAGCTAACATAAAAACAACGGCTCGAATACTTCACGTACAAGGAAAAGGCCGGCGGCTCAATGTACTTGAGAACATGGAGATATACAAGTTAAAAACATTTGACGGCAGGATCATAAACGAACAAACCAACACTATCTCTGACGAAATATTTGAACCCTTAAAACTAGTTTACAAAAACCAGCACAAGCCAGCAGGTACAGCAACCAAACACGTAACAATGAACAAGCAAAAAACGAAATATGAACCAAACTGCAAAAATCACCGATTTCTACCTACATCAACCTACCGCTTAGCTAACAAGCGGTATGTCTACATACCTACAAAAACAACCCTTGGGACAGATAACAATTCGGACGTATCAATACCGCGCACACACACACGCATATTAACGTTACCTACCACGAAAACATAGATTGACATTACCTGCCACAGCAACCACGGACTATAAAAACAACGCAGCGGATAGACACAGACCAGAACGAAGCTAGGCATTGAAAATGGCAGAACGCCGAAACCGGTTTGTCACAAAACCAAACTTGACAAGGGATGACGGAAAATCGTTCCAACAAAAATCAAAGATTAAGACCTTACAGTGAGGAGGAAAGGAAAACACTAGTTTGGCTGAAACGGCATTGTGAATATATAGGAATGACTAGGGAACTAACCCTTGAAGATGTTAGGTATAACACAGCAATGGAAGAAGTAACAGTCCGAGCCTTAATAAAATTTGGCCTAAAAGAACTGTAAATGAAAAAGGGGAAAATACATGTAAAAAGGAAAATTTTTTTAAATAAAGAAAATACCAAAAATAAAATAAATCATTGCATTTATAGTTTTTCTTACGATGGGAGGCCAAGAATCCAAAGTGGAAGAGCCTAATGCTAATGTGATTAACTCAATCCAAATAGCCGACCACACTGAGGCACTACAGTTTATTAAAATCTTGTTAATAATATTGGCAATCTGCACTTGCCTCAATTTGTTTCTCAAATTATACTCGGCTCACAACAAATTTCTAAAGAAAAAATACATGAGCCGAGCAGATGGTCTAGACAAGGTCTTAACCCAAAGGAAAATTATATAACCCAATGGACAAATGGGAAACCATTCTGAAAACACTAGTGGAAGAGAAAATTTTGGCGGAAAGGTCATATAAGTGTAATAACAAAAGTACACCCATACAAAGAATAACTGTATTGAAACATCCCACGGCAATATTACAGTCGTTGAATAATATAGGAAAAGCCACACAAAAGGTGTATAGCAAGTTGACAGCTAAGCATCAGCTAGAAGTACAACAAATATTTTCCAGCGTCAGGCATAAATTGGTATCCTTACTAGCTAGATATTACATTGAGGTATTGGTCCCAAATTCATTTGAAAAAGAAATAGAACTAGATTTTGCCATCTTTTTGCCGGAGGCTCAACCCAATCTGGAGGAAGCCGTAAAAATTTAAATTACTTAAAAAGAATCACAAACAGAAAACGCCAAAATGCCACTGACAAATGTAGATTTCATTAAAACTGCATCATCGATCTTACCAGATTTTGATGGAAAATCAGAAAATCTGTCTAGTTTTGTCGATGCCCTTGATATACTGGAGCTAATCAAGAATAGTCACGAGGCTATCGGGGTATCCATGATAAAAACAAAACTCAAGGGGACAGCTAGAAACATAATAAGTACTGAATCCTCTATTCAAGAAATTAAACAAAGATTAAAGTCACAACATGAATCAGTAGAAGTTTTGTCGGCAAAACTCCTGAACATCCAACAACGCAGTAAAACTGCAAATCAATACACTGCTGAGATTGAAAAGCTCACAAAATCGTTGGAAGGAGCATACATATCTGACGGACTAACACCGGAGTTAGCTACCAAGTATGCTACACAGTCAGCTGTAAAAGCTATGTGTAAAAATTGCTCCAACGATAAAGTAAAAACTATAATGCAGGCTGGAACGTTCACCACGATGAACGAAGCCTTATCAAAATTCACTAACAGTTGCACAGAAGTAACTGGAAATCCAAATTCACTGTTACATATTCGCCAACAAAATCATTTCCGAGGTAACTTCCGCAGGAGTTACCAAAACAATAACTATAGAAGAAATCAGAGGCGTACATTTAACAATTACGGCAATAACAATAATAATAATAATAATAACCGAGCAAATAATCAAAGATCTGGTTGAAACTTTGGATCAAGAGGTTATAACCGTAATACCACCAGAAATGTAAGGAATGCTACCCAACAGGAAAACCAGCAAACTCCACCTCAATAAATAAAAAATTATATGTTTTCAATTTACACCTAAATAGCTACATAACTTCCAAAACAACTCTGAATGATTCCATTTCAACCCTCCTAATCGATACAGGAGCGGATATATCAATTATAAAAAAGGGTCAAATTGACAGTCATGTCACTATTAATAATTCACAAAAAACAGATTTAAGAGGAATTGGTCAAGGCATAACAAGCACTATTGTCACAGTTAAAATAGATTTAAAGGATGATTACCTATTGATTAGACACAAGTTTCATGTAGTAGAAGACAATATTCCAATCCCATGTGATGGAATACTGGGTTTGGATTTTATTAAAAAATATAATTGCATTTTAGATTACCAAAAAGATGGGGATACCCTAATATTAAGACCATTTGATTATCCAGAAAATATAATAATTCAAATGGCTAATGAACCGACAATAAATAGTATCCACATTAAAGATAAAAATTCTGATTTACTAATTCCACAACAAGAGTTATCTGAAGGCATATTTGTTGCAAACACCCTAGTAGATTTACAGCAAACATTAGTCAGAATTATAAATACAACAGATGAATATGTAATACTTCAGAAAAAGCAGTAAACTGCTAAGATCGCAGTAAAAGCAGTAAACTGCTAAGATCGCCGGTACTAAAAACGCCGGCTAGAGTGGCCACTCCAGTTATGCCTTCGCGAGGCTCTGGACCGGCACGAAACACACCAGTGGGATTCGGCACCAAAACTCCCGGCCAGTCAACACCCACTGCTACCGGCGGGAAGCTAGATCCCACCCACAAGAAGGCAACCCCCTTAAAAAGCGCGATGACACTTTTTAGCCTTAAGGGGAAAACCCAAGGCCAGTGCTTGGACCATGCGCTAACGGTGCTGCGTACAATGCAAACAGCCGCACAGAGACAGAAGACCGTGTCCATGGACATAAAAAACGGAATGGCTCTTCTCGAAGAGGTGTTGAGCTATATGAGCTCATTGAGCCCAAATAAAGAAGAGGGTGACGAACCGGGCCCATCAAATAAGAGGGCTCGGACTAACTCCGACCCTCAGCTCATAGACTCGGAAGTCAAGAAGAAAAGGGGCGAGGAATCGGAGAATACCCAGTCCGAAGAGGCTTGGTCCAAAGTAGTAGGTCGGAGACGGCAAGAGCGTCCTAAAGCAAAAAAGAAGCCGCCTGCTCAAGCCCCGAAGGCAGTCAAAAAGAACAAGAGGAACAGCAGAGCCGTAACGTTTCTGGTGAAACCGGCCGAAGGCAAAAGCTACGCCGAAGTTCTAGGGGCAATCCGAGGTCAGCTCCGGCCTGCCGAACCCGGAACGGTGATACGGTCAGAGCGCAAGACCAAGGCTGGTAGCGTACTAATAGAAACGGCGCAGTGCAACGACCAACCGGCCTTTAGAGAAACCATTGGTAGCGCGGTAGGAGAAGTTGGCGATGCACAACAAATCTCTAAGCGTATAAAGCTAGAGGTATTGGGCATGGACTGTCTCACAACGGCTGAGGAAATAGAAGAGGCCGTTCGAAGAGAGATCGGAGAAAGCTCAGGCCAAATCCGTATCTCTCTTTTCGCCGTAAATCAGAGAGATCAAAAGAAGGCTGTTGTCGAAGTGGACGAAGGTCCCGGAAGCCAACTGCTCAAAAAAGGAAAAATTCCCATCGGCTGGATCCAATGTAGGATCAGACAGCGTGCGGAAGTGCAACGCTGCTTCAGGTGTCTCGGCTACGGACACCGACAGGCTGGCTGCAATGGGCCCGACAGGGGGGACGCGTGCTGGAAGTGTGGGAACTCTGGCCACAAATCCTCATCCTGCACTGAAAAGGCAAAATGCTACCTTTGCACCACGGGAAACCTCGATCATCTTCCCGGGTCTGGAGCATGTAGCACGTTTAGAGAAGCACTTGCTTCGGCGAAAGCCAAACTGTCGCCCCAATGACCAGCGTGATTCAAGGAAATCTGAATCGATGCAGGTTAGCTGATGAACTGCTAGACCAACTGGTGCTTGATCACCAAATAAACTATGCAATCATCAGCGAACCTTACAAGGCCAGAGACAGCTGGTACATTGACGAATCTGGCGCTGCTGCTATCTGGATAGTGGACGCCAATACCAATGTTACTAATCGTGCTGCCGGGCATGGCTACGTCCGTGTAACTGTAGCGCGAACAACTCTTGTTAGCTGCTACCTGTCCCCAAATGACCCCATTCAGAGGTTCAAAGAAAATCTGGAGCTATTAGAAGACGACCTACGGGACCAAACGGGCAACCTGGTCATCGCTGGAGACTTCAACGCTAGAGCAATAGAATGGGGCATGCCTCAAACTAATACCAGGGGAAAACTAATGCTGGAAATGTCAGCCCGACTCGGTGTGGTCGTACTGAATACGGGCACGACCCCAACATACAGGCGCCCGGGCTTTGGGTACTCGATCCCCGACATAACGCTCGTCTCGGAGAGACTCTTTCCAAACGCGGTTGGGTGGAGAGTGATGGAGGACCTTACTGGCAGCGACCACAACTACATCACCTTCCAACTCGACCATCCTGGTCAGAGACCGGCAGCGAACGCGTCATACAAAACCCGCAGATGGGATGCAGCTAAAGTTGACGCCACCAGGTTCACCGGAACAGTGCTGCCGAAAGCCAGACGGATAACCGACGGCACCAATACGCCACATGCGGCGGTTGAAGAAACCATGCAATGCATGCGACATGCTTGCAACGTCTCTATGCCACGAATAGGAACGTGGCGAGGCAAGAAGCAGGTATATTGGTGGAATAGCGAAATCGCGGAACTCCGGAAAACATGTCACAGAATGCGAAGACTGGCGACGCGCTCATGTGGCAGATCCGAGGCTCTTGAAAGGGCGGAGGCGTACAAGGGGGCGAAAAAGGCTCTCGGCGCCGCCATAAAAGCAAGCAAACTAAGATGTTGGAAAGAGCTCTGTAAGGAAGTGGATCAAGACCCCTGGGGACAAGGGTACAAAATAGTTATGAAGAAACTTCGACCACCAAATCAGACGATGGACGAAGATGACATGAAGAACATCGTGGAAGCGCTATTCCTCACGCAACCTACTAGAGAAGAGGAACATGCAGCACGAGATGACCGCAACGTGGTACCTTTCAATGAAGAAGAGCTAGAAAGAGCCCTGCGTAGCATGAGGGCTGGTAAAGCCCCAGGACCCGATGGAATACCTTCGGAGGCAATCAGATTAACTGCTAATAGTTGTCCAGAGCTCTTGTTACACATGTATAACAAATGTCTAGAAGCAGGTGTCTTCCCCGCCAGATGGAAGACAGCACGGCTCGTCCTCATACCGAAAGGCAAAGGGGACCCAAGCTCTCCATCATCCTTTCGCCCACTATGTATGCTCGACACAGCGGGAAAAATGATGGAGAGCCTTATAAAGCAACGTCTAACAGCAGCCATAGAAGACGAGGGTGGACTCTCCCACCGGCAACATGGATTTCGGAGAGGGCACTCCACAATAGACGCCATAGCAGAAGTCGTAGAGGCAGTCCGGAAGGCCGAGACGGCAAGCCATCAAGCAAGGCCGGTGGTACTATTGGTGACGTTAGATGTTAAAAACGCTTTTAACTCTGCCAGGTGGGAAGACATGCTTGATGCATTAGAACGCTCCTTTAAGGTACCGATATACTTGTTAGATATATTGAGGGACTACTTAAGAGACCGCTGGCTAATCTATGAAACGACGCAAGGCCAAAGAAAGGTGAAGCTAACAGGCGGGGCAGCACAAGGGTCGGTGCTCGGCCCTGATCTTTGGAATGCTACCTATGACAGTCTCCTTCGAATGCAGATGCCAGAAAGCACTTTTCTAGTTGCTTTTGCAGACGACGTGGCTGCGGTGATAACAGCACGAAACTGCGACCTGGCACAGCTTAAACTGAACCAAGTGATGCGCAGTGTAGACGAGTGGATGAATAATCACGGCCTCCAACTGGCTACAGCCAAGACAGAGATCGTGATACTAACGAAAAAAAGGATGCCCACAATCACCAACATGCATGTTGGGGATCACCAGATAGAGATGCGCCGCTGTACGAAATATCTAGGGGTGAAATTGGACAGCAAGCTGACCTTCTCGGAGCATCTAAGAAGCTCCTGCGAGAAGGCTGTGAAGACCATCGCAAGTCTGAGTCGGCTAATGGCAAATACAGGTGGACCAAAGCCATGCATAAGAAAGCTGCTGGCGTCCGCCTTAGATTCTATACTGTTGTACGGTGCAGAAGTCTGGGCGGACGCAATGAAATTTGGGAAGTATCGGGCCGCTATTACCGCAGTCCAACGTAGAGGGGCCCTGAGAATCGCCTCAGCATACCGTACGGTCTCCGCAGATGCTGTTCTGGTCATCGCGGGGACTATACCGATATATCTCCTCGCTGAGGAAAGAAAAATGACTTACGACACTCGTGCAGACGTACGTAGAGACGTTGCTGCAACGCAGGCGCGTGGTGATTCGATCCGGCGGTGACAACTACAATGGAGCAGCAGTGCTGCTGGAAGGTGGACCAGGGTATTAATCCCCGAACTAGAACCATGGCTGAACCGACCTCATGGAGAAGTCGACTTCTACCTGACCCAGTTCTTAACCGGACACGGTTATTTCCGTGAATATCTCCATAGAATGGGCAAAGTTCAAACCCCGAACTGCACCTACTGCGGAGCCATAGACGACGTACGCCACACCTTCTTCGAATGCGAGCAATTCGCAGAAGAAAGAAGGCGGGTGGAAGAGACAATTGGCGAACTTTCCCCGGGCAGTTTCATTCGCAAGATGACCTGTGAAAACGTTAGATGGGGCATAGTCAGACGATACGCGAGGAATGTCCTCCTTGCGAAACGGGAAGACGGTTGTCTAGCCAGTTAGCATGAGAGTAGCCATAGAGCTCACGTAACGCGCTTCCTTACCTGAAGTAATGCTAAGCGCGGTCCCAGGTAAGGAAGAATGCGCGGGCCGTGGGAGGTTAGGTTTTAGTGCGGTATACTTCAAGATAAGAAGGAGTCCCACACTCGGAGAGTTCCGCTGCTAGAGCATCTAGTAACGAGGGCTCAAACCCGGTTAGTGCATAAAGCATTTCCTCCTCCCACGAACTCAAAAAAAAAAAAAAAAAAAAAAAAAAAAAAAAAACTTCATGATTTTAATATAAAAACAGAAAATTTGGATAATTATTCAATAGTTAAATATAATAATCTAGAAAATGAGCAGAACAGTAAAGAAAAATTAGAAAGATTAAATAAAAATGTTCCACACTTTGCCCATGAATCACTTAATGCATTATGTGCAGAATTCATTGACATTTTCTCATTAGAAACAGAACCAATTACCACTAATAATTTTTACAAACAAAAACTTCATATGAAGGACAATAACGCAGTTTACGTAAAAAACTACAGAATACCAGAAGCCCACAAGAGCGAAATAAATAACAAGTAAATAAATTAATTAAAGACGACATAACAGAATCTTCAATGTCAGAATTTAATAGTCCAATTTTACTAGTACCCAAAAAATCACTCCCTAATCACCAAGAAAAAAGATGGAGAATGGTTGTCGACTATAGACAAGTAAATAAAAAATTAACCGCAGATAAATTCCCGCTGCCAAGAATTGATGACATACTAGATCAATTGGGCAGAGCTAAATATTTCTCGTGCTTGGATTTAATGTCCGGTTTTCATCAAATAGAACTCAGTTCAGAGTCAAGGGATATCACATCCTTTACAGCAGATAATGGCACCTATCGATTTAAAAGACTACCTTATGGCCTTAAGGTTGCCCCATATTCATTTCAGAGAATGATGACATTGGCATTCTCAGGCTTAAAACCTGCACAAGCATTTCTATACATGGACGATTTAGTCGTATTAGGATGCTCCGAAAAACATATGATTAAAAACTTACGGGATGTAGGAAGTATAATTTAAAATTACATCCGGATAAATGCATATTTTTCAATCAAGAAGTAACATACCTTGGTCATAAGTGTACAAGCAAAGGAATTTTGCCAGATCCCAGTAAGAGAAACTGTTAAAAATTATCCAACTCCTAAAAATGCGGATGAAGCGAAACGATTCGTCGCATTTTGCAATCATTACAGAAGATTTATTCCAAACTTTGCAGAATATTCTAGGATAATAACAAGGCTTTGCAAGAAAAATGTAGTTTTCGACTGGACAAAGGATTGTAAAAAATCCTTTGACTATTTGAAGGCTTCGTTAATAAGCCCTAATATCTTACAATACCCCGATTTCAGTAAACAATTTTGTATAACAACTGACGCAAGTGGTTATGCTTGCGGAGCAGTGCTAAGCCAAGAGTATGAAGAAAAACAATTGCCAATTGCCTATGCATCAAGATCATTCACAAAAGGAGAAATTAAGAAAGCGACAATTGAAAAAGAATAAGCGGCCATTCATTGGGCCATAACATATTTTAGACCATACGTTTATGGTAGAAAATTTTTAGTCAAGACAGACCATAGACCTTTAACATTCCTATTTTCGATGAAAAACCCCTCATCAAAATTAACTAGAATCAAACTAGATTTGGAAGAATATTACTTCGAGGTGGAGTATATAGCAGGAAAACAAAATTATGTAGCATACGCATTATCAAGCATAGATATCAAAGATCTTAAAGAAATTTAAGTAGACGCGTGCAAAATATTAAAGGTTACAACCAGATCTGAAACAAAACAAAAAACCAGTAATAAATCCAGTAATAATACAAACGAAAAACAAAGTCACAATGAGAACCCTATAATATATGAAGCGCTTAATAAATACGAAGTTAAAAGACATGTCAAGCTCGTTTTCAATCCTCCGAAACTATATTTCAAAAAAGGAAAGAAAATTTGTAGTGAAATAAATATAAAAAAACCAAATTGTTGAGGCGAAGATTGACTTAGGACAATTTTTTGCCAGGCTAATGGTAGAAGCCAGCAATTTGAAAATTGTAAAAATACAGTTGTCCTTAGGAGACAAATTGTTTAAAGATAACTATACTCGAGTAGATGAATTTAAAAAAATAGGTACCCAAGTTCTCAAAAATCTAACTATAGCATTAACTCCGGAGGTTATGCATGTGACGAATAACAAAGAAATTAAAGAAATTCTTTATAAATATCACGACGATCCTGTTTTTGGTGGCCACCCAGGAATAAATCGCACGTCAAATAAAATAAAACAAAAGTATTACTGGAATAATATGAAAAATGACATAAGAAAACATATCAAAAATTGCATTCACTGCAATAAAAATAAAACCAATAAACACCTGAAAGAACGAATGACTATAACGGAGACGCCACCAAAGGCTTTCGATATGGTACAGATCGATACAATAGGACCATTTCCAAAATCGATACAGGGAAATGAATATGCAGTTACTATTATATGTGACCTAACCAAATACTTGGTTACAGTACCCGTCCAAAGCAAACATGCTGTAGCAGTTGCTAAGGCAGTATTTGAACATTTCATTCTAATTTATGGTTGTATGAAAACATTTATAACGGATATGGGAACCGAATACAAAAATAGTTTATTTGAGGAATTGTGCAAGCTCTTAAAAATAGAGCATAAAACCTCAACACCCTACCACCATAAAACTTTAGGTACTGTCGAACGCAGTCATAGAACATTCAATGAATATGTGCGTTCCTACATATCCATTGACAAAGACGATTGGGATGGGTACCTTAAATACTTTTCGTATTGTTACAATACAACACCTTCAACAGTTCACGGCTATTGTCCTTTTGAACTAGTTTTTGGAAAGACACCTCTGACTTACGAATTTTTAAAAGAAAATGTAATTAGCCCAGTATATAATCATGAGGCTTACAATAACGAAATTAAGTATAGGTTACAGTTAGCACAAGAAAAAGCTAGAAAATTAGTACAGGAATCTAAGCAAAAACAAAAAGTTAGCTATGATAGGAAAATACAGTATAAGGAAATAAATATAGGAGATTTAGTATTAGTCAGAAATGAAGCAGGTCATAAGTTAGACAATAGGTATAAAGGGCCCTATAAGGTAGAAAATATTGATAGAAATAATAATATTACTCTAGTTCCTTATAAGGTAGAAAGCATAGATAGAAATAATAAGTATATTATAAGTAATGAGAATACGAAAATCTTAATACACAAAAATATACTTAAATTGTTAGAATAAATACACTGCATTTTGACTCACATGTTTACCCATAAATTTTTATTGTACACTTACAAACAAACCCATAAATTAGCAAATTTATTGTATACAAATAAAAACTTATTAAAATAAAATTGTTTCATTTAATTACGCTCAATGTAACTCAACACTTAAGAAAAATGTTCAAAAAAAAAAAAAACAAAGTCGTAAAAATGCACCAATGTACAAACAAACATGTTACCGAAATAAATTATTTAGTCCACTTGAAAATAAAGTAAACAAAGAACAAAAATTTTGTCACATAAACAAACCAAAACAAAAAACTGTATCAACTTACACTTAAGAAGTAAAGTAAATAAACACAAAATCTAAGCAAGTTATAAAAATTAATCAAATTAGAGTTTTACATATTTATATGTATAAAACTTTTTGAAAAGGTAGATGTAGTGTAGCCAAAATAAATGCATACATAAATACATGCATACTTACAAACAGTCGGCACGCAGCTATTAAAAACTGTCGAATACGCTTTGGCAGCAAAGTCACACGCTATACGGCAATGCCCACAAATGCGTTGCAATCATAGGAATATATGTATGAACATATGTGCGAATGCACAAGCCAATGTTTGTGTATGAATGTAGGCATGAATGTACCAGCGAGCGTTTGCATAAGCTGGCTTACATACTTTGGTTGAGCTTAGAATTTAGGTAAATATGTATTATGGTAAATAAGTAGTATATAAGAATTTATTGTATAAATAGAACGAAAATATGTTGAATAAATTAATTCATATTTGGTGCCGAATGATGGCACTACCCAAACTTATTTCATTTTAAATATCACCCATTACATGGTCTTCTCACGACCTAAGACAATGCACAAAGAAAAAGAGGTGAAGTAATGGAAATAACTTCACTTATAACTTTGTAGAAATAGTCTTAACTTTGCCTTGAATAAAACAGGAATGACATAAGTGAGCTATCTTCACTGACTCTCTTGATTCTTGACCGATTCTTGAATAGCCTGCTCAATTAGCTGAGACTGACAGCTGGATAAGCATAACAGTCTGGAAACTGTACCCTTCAGGAAGAGGTTTGCTTCAAGAATAAACACGACTTGATCCTTTTTACGAAATCGTATACGTACCAGGAGTATTTGACTACGAAAAGCTTGTGTCACACCAACTTAACCTACCGCAAATCTAATTTGCAACATAAGTGCATCACTGAAT
Source organism: Merzomyia westermanni (assembly GCA_949987695.1). Classification (NCBI taxonomy): domain Eukaryota; kingdom Metazoa; phylum Arthropoda; class Insecta; order Diptera; family Tephritidae; genus Merzomyia; species Merzomyia westermanni. Next base: position 114,359,752 of record OX465289.1, read on the forward strand.
TATCGCCTTATGACTTTGAACATATTCGTATTTTTCTCATATTCTTAATTAACTTCAAACTTACACTCTTGAATTTCCATAATTTATATACATTCATGTGTATGTGCATATGTACTTAGAAAAATATTGATGTTCTCACTCTCATATTCCTTTCGTATGCATATGTATGTGGTTATAGACTTATTGGAAATGTCAAAGTAAATATATACATAATTTTTCTGACACGTTCTTTTTGATCGAATAACTGCGGAGGCAGCATCAATTTTTTAACTCGCCCTTATTCAATATATTAAACGCATTTGAAATTATAATGTTATTATGTTTTATTTACAAAGTCCGATTTATCAGCCACATTAGTTTAAAAAATTGTTGTCTCCCGGTTATATTATATTAAGATAAGCTTACAAGAAATATGGTCTAGCATTTGGGTAGCAGTTCCAAATCGGTAAGTGAACATTTGTAATGAACAACTTGCCTCTTCGCCTTTTGGGGAACTAACCGATACGCTCCGTAGTAGACAAAGGGGACAAGACGAACACTAATAGACAGAACGCGGGCACTGACTCATAAAACTAACAGAAAACCAGTACTTTTAGCCGTGCCTTGAACTTCCTATCCGACCGTATAGGTACAGGGTTTGAGGAGCGTACTCTGCTTACAAGTCACCAGCTAAGCTGCAGCGAATGGGGTGGGGTTCTTGCTCCTACACTGACTGTTTGGTCGGCACACAAACAAAAAAAATTTAAGCAGAGATTTTCGCTTTCGAGTAACTCGCAAGCATAGAAAGGGTGGATATGACCTCTGAAGATACGTTTTCTCCCAGTTCGGAACAGACCAAAAAAAAATACACTATTAAAAATGGCGAAAATGCCTGATATTGCAAATACTCACCGGATGTGTAGGAGGGCTTCCGCTGTCATTTGCCTCTCCTTCTCTTTACCCTCCCATCCTGCTAAGAGTAGAATACAATTTTTCTCTTAGCCCATTTCCATCCCTAATGTCTCTCACGCAATTTAAATAAAATTTACTCCATAGTTACTTCAAAGATAACAATAGTAAAACATAATTTATTCATCTCATTTTAACCTAAATCTACAAACCCAGACAAACCTACCATTTTCTTAGGCTAATCAATATATATTAGCCGTGTATGTATGTGCATGCAACCATTTACATACATTTCAAAACAAAATTCTCCTAGTCAATCTACGTTAACATTACACACTTCGAATGTTCGCAAATCAAAATTTAAATCCACTGTTAATACTTTTTCAACATAACTATGACTAATTTCTAACTATGATAACATACTTTGTTTAACATTCCATTCGTTGTTGTTTATTTTATCATTGCTAACAATGGGATTGAGCAAAATGTATGATAATAACTAATCTAACATTTCAAACCAGTCAAAAAAAATTTTACAAAATAGAACCCGGGAAATGTTATAAACATTCGAACTCGTTCCACAACTTTCCTCTCAGTTCGCTCTTTAAATCCACAACAGTAACATAAGTGGAACCTATGTGGATCCTATGTTGCAAAACTCTCTCTATGGCGCGATATACAACAGGTATATCATCATAAACCTCCTAAGAGATTTTTGGGCCAAGCTTCTCTTCCAATTTGTGGTGTGCCGATTTGAATTTTCCCTACAAATTGGTGGGACCTACAGTTTTTTGCCGACTCCGAACGGCATCTACAAAGGAGACGAATTTTTGCTGAGAAGCCTGTCATGGCAGAAATACACTCGGAGAGTTTGCCAAACCACTGCCGAGGGGCGACCCCGTTTTTGAAAAACTTTTTTCAAATCACTTTTGATGTTACCTGTACCAGGGCTCGAACCATGGACCTTCGGTGTGGTAGGCCGGCAACACTACCTTCACACCACGGCGGCCGCCAAACTGCAAAACTGCTATAAGTTTATTACGTCATTAAATGTTTATACCTACGATCAACTATTATTAAAATTAATAATTAATTAATTCAATAAATATCCCTATCGTTATAAAAGAGCGAAGCAAAGAAGAAAATGGAAAAAAATTATTGAAAAAAAAAAATGTACTTACGGTTTTACGGTTCCTCCGTCCACTGGCCAGCCGTCGGGGATGCGTAGACCTTGAAAGTTAGACATGTAAATTTAGCATCGGTTTGCCATAAGGCCTTTCGCAAAATTTTATATTTATGCAGATATACGAGTATATCGTACATCAGTAACCAAACAAAAATTTTGATTTTTCTACCTTTGTTTAACTATTCACTTCTTTTTTTCCCCTTTTTAATATTTTTCCACTATGTATCTGTTTTTTTTCTCTATTTTAATTTATCTTATTTATTTAAATTTTTATTTATTTAATTTTAATAATTTTTTTTTCTCAATATATCTATATATACACGTTTATACTCTTTAAAATTTCTCTTTCTATTTTTTCCTTTAAATTTAAATTTTCACAAAAGAAACTAAACTCTACTTTATAAGTAAATATATGAACTTATCTGCACTATATGTATATATAATTGAACGGCTTGTTGCGCTGCTGGTTCATCCTTCCTGCTCCTGATTATGTGGCCTTACGATCCTTGGTCATATACGGCTGTTTTGTTATGTTTCGGTTGTATTATGTAGCTTGTGGTGTTGATTATGGTTTTATATATGTTTTTCGATGTTTCGAATTGTTTTCGAATTTACCCAAATTTCAAATATTTTCAGAATATTTTTGTAAGTATAACGAGCTCAAGACCAGTTGATAATAATTTCTTAGTTAATCATTATCATTTTTATTAGAGGAAAAATTGAAAGCAACAAACATATACAGGCTATAGTTATAGTACTATTTCGAAAACAGCCACGATTTCTCGTCAGACTAATTCGTATAGTTTTTTTGCTATTTTCAGAGGATCTTGTGGAGATGGAACCCACTCACTCTGATTGCCAGCGCAGCCGCCTAACCCATAGGCTATGCTGCGTGTAGTTTTGCAAGCTGCTCAATTCAAGGTTTCCTCCAACTGCTGTTTGCCACCCTGCCAACGGTGGAAAAAAACTATACGAATTAGTCTGACGAGAAATCGTGGCTGTTTTCGAAATAGTACTACAACTATAGCCTGTATATGTTTGTTGCTTTCAATTTTTCCTCTAATAAAAATGATAATGATTAACTAAGAAATTATTATCAACTGGTCTTGAGCTCGTTATACTTACAAAAATATGTAAAAATGAACAGACCGTAAAACCAACAACGGTATTTTCAGAATATTTTAATGGTTCGAATTGCTTTCGAAATTAAACAAATTTCAAGTATTTTCAGAATATTTTAATGTTTCGAATTGTTTTCGAAATTTCACAAATTTCAAGTATTTTCAGAATATTTTAATGTTTCGAATTGTTTTCGAAATTAAACAAATTTCAAGTATTTTCAGAATATTTTAATATTTCGAATTGTTTTCGAAATTAAACTGAAGTTGAATTATATTTTTTTATTTATTTTTTTTTCACTCTTTTGGTTATTTAATTTTTGCTGGAATCCTTTCGAAGGATACTCGAATTTAGAGGTTATTTGTAGTTTAAATTTTTTTTTTGGATATTTTCGAAACTTGTGCAAATTTCCTTTATTGTTTTTTTCACAGTAATTTCATTTGCTTGTGGACATATTTTTGTCCTTTTTCCCACGTCCTTCGTCCTTTCATTCGGACATTACTATTTTTGTTCACGATTTTTAAGACTTGTGTCTTATATTTTTTTTTTTTATATAATTAAATTTTTTTTTTGTCAGGATATTGCTTATCCTTTCATGTTCACCACACTATTTTTGCAGACATGTGGTGTCCTTTATCTTCACTTTTCGCGACTTGCGAAAAATTTTGACCGACACGGTTGCGAATCTAAACGGAACTGACTCCAACTCTTTTGTTTTATTTTGTTTTGTTGTTTTTCCGACAGGGTGAATGATTGATGTATATTGGAACGATTTTTCGTCATCCCTTGCCAAATTTGGTTTTGAAACAAACCGGTTTCGGCGTTGTGCCATCATCAGTGTCGATTTTCGTTCTGATCTGTTGTTGTCGTTTGTCTAGTATTTATAGTAGGTAGCAGGTAACGTCAGCATGGGTGTTTGTTTGTGTACGTGCTCATTATTCCAAATGGATACTACTTCCTGTTTTGCTACCATAATTCCTTTGCATGAAATGTTCCCACTTTCTTTTCGTTCAAATCCTCAACAACGTAATAGCAGTTTCCTTTTTTCGATTTTATGCGCGCTTTTGCTCCGGCTGGAGCAAGCTTAGCGTTGAAATATGCAGCTTGTTTACTTTGTACAAAATTCCGTCTGGTTAATATTTGGCCTACCTCAAATGATCTAGCTCTGGTTCTAAGGTTGTATCTAGCTGAATTTTGTTGATGCGCTTTCTCAAGGTTTCTTTTGATGTTTTCTCTAATAATTTGGAAATTATCAACTGGCAAAAGTTTAGCTTCACCCTCGTTCAATAGATTTAAATGCCGCAGAAGTTCATAGTCCTTAGCATGAGTTATCATATGTTGTCCGAATACAGAATAATATGGGGTATACCCTAGCGACTGGAGCAGACTATTCCGAAGCGAGCCATTAATGCTGCTCGTGAATAAATCCGACTTGCGCTGGTCCTTACGTATATAGGCTCTTAGGGCTTCGTTAATTTTGCGATTGACTCGTTCAGAGGCATTTGATTGTGGTGAATATATTGCCGTGAAAGTATGAGAGATGCCATATTGTTTAAGAAAGTGGTCAAATTCTGCTGACTTGAATTGACTTCCGTTGTCCGTTACTACCTTTTCTGGGACACCAAAACAATCTAAAACATTTTGCTTTAAGTAATCAATTATAAGACGAGATGTAAACTTTCTTAAGGGCTCTAAAAACGTGAATTTCGTAAGATGGTCTAATATTAATAAGAGTCCTATATTTCCTTTTTTCGAACGGGTCCGATTAGGTCCATGTACAGTACTTGAAACGGTCTGTTGGTAGTAACTTGTTTTCCCATGGGGGGTCGAAGACATTGGGTTGGCGCTTTCGAGGTCTGGCAACTTTCGCAATTTTTAATATAATCTCGAATCTGGACGATCATACCTGGCCAGTAAAACTTTCTTCTAATACGTTCCACCGTCTTGGCTATGCCGCCATGCGCTGATGTTGGTTGATCATGTGCCGATTGTATAAGTTTTACGCGTAATTCTAGAGATACGTACAATTCCCATACTTCTTCGTCCACATTAGCATCACTTGTTACGCACTCAGTTCGATGGTATAAAAATTTGTCAATGACTTGAAAATCAGGTAAATTTGCCTTTGGTATTTGGTTTTTAATTCCTCGTAGTCGGGTGCGTCAAATGCATCAGAGTTCAAATCTATTTCCGGTAAGACGTCAAGCTCTAGCTCCTTTATTTCGCTAGCAGGTGTATCTTCATACATCCGCGATAAGGCATCTGCTACGACGTTGTCCTTGCCTTTACGATGTTCCACATTGAATGTGTATCCCTGGAGTTTGATTGCCCACCTAGCTAGCACTCAAGTCTTTCTGCCGCATAAGCCAACGCAAACTCGCATGGTCTGTGACTACTGTAAAATCGCGTCCTTCAATGTACATCCTAAACTTTTTTACGGCCAACACCACTGCCAAGCATTCTAGCTCCGTTACTGAATAGTTTCTTTGGGCCTTGTTTAACTTCTGTGACATATAGGCTATTGGTCTTTCGTCGTCATCTGTTTGAGTTAAGCATGCTCCTATTCCTACCTGACTAGCATTTCATTGTATGATGAACCTTTTTTGATACTTTGAGTGAATGAGGACTGGCGCGGTAGTCAGCTTCATTTTCAAGCTTTCAAAAGCTTTCTGCGCTTCTGCATTCCATTCAAATCGTTGTTTCTTTCCCAGCAACTCTGTTAAGTGAAAGGTGGTGGTTGAGTAGTCACCGATAAACCGACGATACCAGCCCGCCATTCCTAAAAATTGTCTGAGTTGACGCACGGTTTTTGGTATAGGGAAGTCCTGGATCGCTGCGATTTTTTCTCGATCAACCTGAAGAGTTCCGCCTCCCACCACATATCCTAAATATTTTACTTGACTCAGACAAAAGGCGCTCTTTTGAACGTTGATTGTTAAGCCAGCTTTTCGCAGTAACGTGGAGACTTCGGATAAATGGAGTAAATGTTCATTGAAAGTAGATGATACTACCAGGAGATCATCAAGGTAAACAAAAATATTCGATTTTAAATAATACGAAGCCACTTTATCCATAAGTCTGCACATTGTTTATGGCGCAGTGCACAATCCAAAAGGCATCCTCGTCTTAGTTGCCAGTACTTCTTTAGCGAACTCTCCATTATTGGCACCACTATCTAACAAAGCTAGGACTAATTTACCTTCGATTTCTAATTTTATGTACGGTTTTGTATATTATGGAAGAAATAATAAATTTATTCAGTCGTTTTCTATTAGCCCAAAAATCACTCATACGCCTAGTAGAACGTGATTTTGGTGGTTTCGAATTTGGAAATAGTTCCGCACGCCGCTTTTGGTACTGCATCCATCTCACATGATACGGAATAATAGGTATAATACTGGGAGTTTCATCATTTAGCTTTGATAAAGGAACTGGGTTTTCTAAAATTTTTGGACAGTTTAGATCCGAGGCTATTTGAGTTGAGGATACCCGCGTCGACGGATATCCGCTTTCGCGTTTCCCTCAAACTTTTTACAGTTTAGGCAATTTGGTTTATATGTATTTAAAATACCGCAACCGTAACAGAAAATTCTTCGCGTGGAATTTGTGAAATCTTGGTACCTATGCCCGATTTCGTCACAATTCCAACACTTGTATTTAGAAATGTCCACTTCCGACACAATCGTCTCTTCCGCATTTGAGGGATTGTACTCTTCGTCTTCCTTAAATAATTCCGCCACCTGACGTTTTGGTTGGTCACGTCGAATATTATTAAGGTTGGCAAAGAAATTTTCGTGCTTATGACATTCCTTCCGAAGCATCGCCATATCCTCAACCTCCACGTGAAGTAATTCATGCCTAAGCTCAGGCTTGAGGTTTCGCAACATAGTTTCTATTAACTCGTTGTCAGACATTGGAATACGTAGTCGGTCGTTCATTGCTAACATGTCGTCTAAAAATTGGTCAAAGGATTCATTGGGCTTTTGCTTTCGTCGCCGCATGTTTTCTTTGGGATCAAAGTCGTTCAGGTGGTCTTTATATTTTTGTCTGAGCCCTTCACATAGCTCTCCAAGTTACATTTTCTGACAACGCCAAAACCAGGCTTGTGCGTTGCCACCAAATAACATGTGTGCATGCTGACACAATAGGTCGAAATCTTCATTTAGACATTGTCTCGTCAGGCAATTTATGCGGTATATAAAATCCTCTACGGATATCTCACCTGCTGTCCCGGTGAAGCGAACATGCCAGCTAGGAATGATTTTCTGGACTTGGGCCCTAGGTGTATCCCATGAACGCGTGTGTGACCGCCGTGTCTCTGGTGGTTGGCGGTCGTTGTTGGAAAAGGGCATATCTCTTGGCCACCCTGTTGGTTGAACAGGTTGAACAAAAGGAGAGCCTTCGTTGCGTCTCCCTACATCTAAGTTGGCTAGCAAGGCACTCAGTTCGTTCCCTATCTGCGCCGTTACTTGCTCGCGAAAATCGCTAAGCGATTCTTGAATTAATCGACGCATTCGTGCTTCTTCGTCGAGAGACCGTTGAATGGGTGGAGTGAGGTTCATTCGTGTACCTCCTCTTGGAGAGTTAAAAGCGTTTGCCCCAGAAGCAGTCAATAAATTACGGCCCTGATTCATGGACCGAGTAATCATACGAGATCGACCGGCTCCACGGTTTGTGCTGCGATTACCAATTGATGATCTCTGTTGATCCATCATTGAACTTGATGGGTTTTCTTCAGCGACCTCCGAAACATTTCCAGACTCTTGTTGTTGTTGTTGTTGTGGTAACAGTACCGGCTCATCATCTTGTATGCCTAGCTCGGTTAAATTTTCGGAACTGTGACGGACAGCCATGTTGTATTAAACTTGTTTAATACCCTCTGTAAATTCGAGCTTGGTGCTAACTTGGAGCGGCGGTGGCTCAAAAGCACGGCGGTCGAATTTGTGCTCGAAAATAGAGAATAAACAAGAAACGAGAATTCTCGTTATAAAAAAAGTGGCCGTGTATTTATATAAAATATAATTATGAACAATTAGTTTACCTTGACTAATAATTGATGCGGGCGAAGAATCCTGGGCTGGCCGTGATGTGGTCGTGTCGACTGTCTCTGCAAAAGTAGACGGTTTTGCAATCGAGGACAACCGTTGAACCTGAAAATTATCCTCCGGTTTTAAGGGGAGGTGAACCCACACATGCACAGCCCCATGCATGTATATGTGTGCTGACAAAACACGAATATGCATGCATGCCCACACAGGTGGGTGGGTTGGTGTGAGTGATTGGAAGGGCGCAAAAGTCACATTAGGGTGGCCCATTTTTTAAGACTTTAGGCATCTCGCCTAAACATGCCGGCCCCCTTGCGATACGCAACATCTTACCCCGCCCCAGGATTTCCCACCGCGCATCCTCTTAAGCTAAGGACTTAAACTAGGATGGTGAGTGCCGGCTGGCGCTGTCCCAGTCGTTTGCCTCCGAAATGCCGTTTGAAGTTTGGCGGCTCCATCGTATCGCACCTAGAGCTAAGGAGGAAGATACTTTAAAAAATTAAAACGCTGTATATTTCTTGCCAGGAAATTATTTATATTATTTATTTTTTTGTAACGAGAAAAGCTGGAAGTCTGTGGTAGCTGGCGCGGCTGAAGTGCCAGTCTACCGTCGAAGTGCGCGTTGATGCGTAGCTGGCGCGGCTGGGAGGCAAGACTACGCTCGTCCGTAGGTGTGCGGCGATTGTCGCTGGCGCGGCAGAGTGGCCAGTCGACGTCTGCTGCTATTTCAGTGGGCGCGCGATGTAGCGTTCGCAGTTGCGCCGCTCGTGGGATAGCAGGGGTCGGAACGGCAGTGGGTCCCATACTCCCTGCGCCGGTCGGAACGGCCGTGGTTCCGATCTCGGCTCGGCGATTTCGTTGTACTCTGACGTCCAAGCGGTCTCCGACGCAGAGAAAAGAAACAAAAAAAAAAATCCCATTGAATATTTGTATGGACGCCCGTATACGTGGGTGGCGAGCGACCTCGTTCGGAGTTTATAAATGCCATATAATGTGGCATTATTCTAATCTACGGTGAAATTTTATAATTACAATGCATATGATTCGTACATGGGAACTGGTTATTTTTTTCCCACACGTCACGGTAGCGACAAGTTGATTACGTTGATCGCCTTGTATTCCGATTCGCCACTGGCCCTCATGCAGAGATTTATTCTTACTTGCATGGTCGCCGTCATAAGTGGCGTCAGTGCCGTGCACACAGCGACCTTTTCGCTTTTTTCGGTACTTGGTTTCGGTACCGAACTAGGTAGAGAGTGTGAGTGTGGTGACTGTTAGGGTTTATTTTTTGTTGTTTTGTGGGCAAAACAGTCCTGCCCCTCCGAAAATGAAAACAACAAACCCTGAGAAACATGAATAACAACAAAAAAAATTTTTCTTACTTTGAAAAACAAATTTTTCCAAACCTTTTGTTTGAAAATTTATTATTTATAATTTATTTCGTATTTTAATATGAGCGGCATCTTCGCTGATCGGGTACGAACGTAGATTTCGTTACCCTATTGAACCCGCAGTGAATGGTACCGATTTTGGCAGATCGGGATTTCGGTACCCGCTGACTAAAATATCGCATCACTAGCGTGATGGTAAAATTATGCATATATACATATGCTAGCAAATTTTTTGCGAGTAACTGAGAGCTCGCATGGCGTGATGGTAGAATTTTTTGCACACATACATATATGTGCGTACTCACGCCTTGCAAAATCGTGAAAAAGAAACAAAGAAAATTCATTGAATTGGAACAATTCATGATTTTCTTGTTTCCGGCACGCGTGGGTCAGCAGCTCTGCAAGGTAAGTAGTAAAAATTGTAAATTTTATTTAAAAATTGTATTTAACCTAATTTTTTCTTTTATTTTCAGGTGCAAATGGACAAACGGAGATGCGGCTGTGGAAGATCGCCTGGCCGGCGCATAGAAATATGTTGGGGAAGGTAAGTATTTATTAGCGCTGCCCGAAATTCTGTATCGATTCGGTAGCAGCGCAGATTAATTAGGAACCAAAAAAATGTGTCTCCCAAGCTGTGGCGGCCGGCGCATGCTTTGAGACACATTTTGTATGTATATGCATATATGTACATATAGTTCTATGCAAATTCTAATGGTTTTCTTTCTTTTTAGGTGGGAACAACAGTGGAATATAACTCCTGGCACTAGATACATCAGACTAAGCAGCAGATGTCGCGTAAAAGCCATACAAAACACAATCTAGAAGCTGCTAGGCCTCACCACAGATAATGTATGGAAAAGCTAAAACATGGCCAGTGCCGTCAGATGCACAGGCACCCGAGAAATTGGCGGTATATGTTTACGAATGCCTATTACCGGTTAGCCAGTACGGTAAGCTCAAAATATTACGATCTTTTGGACAAAAGCTAGAAATAAACAAATTCGTGGCACAACCATCGAGTGTCCACCTAAAAAAATAAATCTAACATCAACAAGTACATTGCCAGTTTAGGTTCATATAAATATGTAATAATTTTATTGGGTAGCTCATATTCACTTTCATAACTACTGAGACGTTCCGATTTGAAATGTGAATATCTACATTCTAGGTCATGTCCATGACATTCGGACGAGCACTGGAACAATCCGGACTGTCACTATCAGCACTCCTCTTAAGTCTTTGCAGTGTTACCTTTAAACCGAGTCAAATACAGATACCCACCTGTTAAATCAGGGCCACAGTATTTTGTTAAATATTGATGATCAATCAAGTAGTATAAACTATCTGAATTTAATTGTAATCATCAGCCCAATGCATATTCTACTCAATTTATTACTGAAAGTGGCTTTTGTGATATGTTAAAATAACAGCGTGTGTACATTATAAATTACATAGGATAGCTGAGAATTACCAAAAGTGTGTTCTATTTGTCGTACAAGTACTACCGCTATTGATGAGTTCGAAACTTCCACCACCACTTTGCCCCCCAGAAATAGCAGCTAATCTTTTCAGCCACAAGCCGCTTCTGCGGAAGATGAAGTTGATCAACTGCTATACAAATAGATGGTTTAATCGAACGTGCGCGTGATCCGAAACTCTGTCGTCACAATGCCAATGGCCGCTGTATTCATTGTTCACCACCTGTCCCATACGATGATAATTATCTGAAGGCGAATAGAATTAAGCATTTGTCCTTCCATTCATTTATCCTTTTCCGACCTGAAGCAAATCTAGCCAATAAATTGGTTTGCATCTTTGGTCCCTATTAATTTAACCATTGTAGAAAATAGCCAAAAAATTTGTTTACCAACATTACTGAAGATGCGGCTAAGGCTACAGTGAAACATTTGCGCGGCATTGATATGCATTTTCTTACTGCGCAGGAATGTATTACGGCTGGCGAACTACAAAATCGTCACCCAGATCCATGTAAATACGGTTCTAGTGGTTATTTTGGCTCGCAATTTGTTACAGTATGTGTAAACAGTCGCGCTTCAAAAAAATAACCCTTAGTCGGTCCAACAACGGCTACTCGGTCCACAGTATTTCTGTGCAGAACACCTTTTGCATAAATTATGTAGAGCCGATTTATTATTCTTCGACAATCAAATTTGAAACCGTCCTATTCAGGACGACCTTTCGGTACACCCTAGTCTGTGATTACAACAACCATATGAAATGACAATAAATTTCCAACTTTGATTTCGAATATCTCTTCACTGAGAAAAAAATTCGCTTCCGGATTATGGTTACCGGGGTCAAAACGCGTCTTTTGGTACCTTTCCCGATAATTTCGGACGGGTTTTAGTAGTTGTCTCCTCAAGGTAACAATTACCAAAATTCACTTCACGTTCGCCATCTCCTTTACCTAGCGATTTTGTTCTGATGTTTTGATGTTGCATATATAGATATCTTTCCCCTTGGAATATATATACTAAAGTTTGTCCTACTTTCAGGTACGTGAGCAACGTGCAGTACAGAGGGTGGCTTGGCGCGCCACTGGGCCATATGGGATTAGCGCTATAGGCGATGAGCACCGGAGGAAGAGGGTAAGTCAGTTATATTATTACATAGAAATATGTGCACCCAACAATCATTTCTGTAAATATTTTCCAAAATAAATTTGCTGCAATAAGCGATATGTAGGCTTTTGTAGTTTTAATTTCTTTGAAAGTTTCAAGTAAACTTTCTATAAACTTCAAGAAAAAACTGTTACAAATTATTTCAATTTCAAAGTGAAATGCAAATGTTTATAAAAATTCAGATAAAAATATTTGTCAATTTTTTCCTCTTTTCAACTTGAATTATTTCTTGACTAGAACTTAGTTATTTATTTTATTGCAATAGCAAAATAATATACAAAATCTGGTTTGAATAAAGTTGAAAAAAAAACTTTAAGAAAGCTTTCATTAAAATCTTTTTTTTGTAGGTTTGCATTAATAAGCCTTGTAATAACGTGTCGTTTTAATTAAACAACGTTTATTTTCAAACGTTTTATAAACGAAAAATCTGAATTTTGTTAGGTTAATACTTATTTCCAAAAGCCTTTTTAAAGATTTATTTTACGTTTACTTTGCTTGTTGGGGTGAGACAAAAAAAAATATTTTTTTCTTTCATATGTACATTTGAAAAAAATGAACATATGTATGTGTATATGTATACGAGGGTGGGTCCATCTGTTGCCAACTTGTCGTGGCAGACGGATAGCTTTTCCGTGGCAGATTGGTTCGCCTTTCTGCGTTAGGTTTTCTTTGGCCTCGATATCGAGAGCCATTACGTTTTCTGTGGCAGAATGGATCTTCTTCTGCGTTAGGCTTGTCTGTTGTCCTCGTTAAGGGTAGCGAGTGAAGGGTGGAAAATTTTGGGATAGGGGCGGTTAAAACGGCAGGGAGGTGATGGAAGGGGATGGTTAAGATGAGGCTGCGGGCCTCTCGCCAGCCATTCCCTCCATAGGGAGCAGAATCAGCTTGACCAACGGTCTTCTGATCTGACCCTTCTCGGTCATGAGGTCCACTACACGAACTCGGCTATCTTCGCCGGGGTGTACGTGGGTAACTCGGCCGAGCCTCCATTCATTGGGAGACAAGTTGTCTTCTTTGATGACAACGAGATCCCCCACCTTAATATTTTGTTTCGGATGCTTCCACTTCACTCGTTTTTGAAGTTCGGATAAGTATTCCACTTTCCATCGCCTGCAGAAGGTTTGATGAAGAGCCTTGAGCTTCTGCCACCTATTGATAATGGAGGCAGGGCTCTCATTCACCTCGGGTTCTGGCGGAGCCAAAATGACTGCCAGTCAGGAAGTGCCCAGGGGTCAAGGGTTCCAGGTCCGCGGGCTCATTTGAGGCTGGACTAAGTGGCCGCGAGTTGAGGCATGCCTCAATCCGGCACAATAGCGTATGGAATTCCTCATGCGTGAATTTATGAGGCGAGGCTAACTTCTTGAAGTGGCTTTTGAAGCTCTTCACGCCCGCCTCCCAGAGTCCCCCCCCATGTGTGGAGCCCCGGCCGGAATGAAATGCCATGTCATGGCTTGATGGCTATACTTGGAGATAGTCTTGTCTCGGGCTTCCGAGATAAATGCTTTAAATTCAGATCTCAAAGATCGTGAAGCGCCGACAAAGTTGGTACCATTGTCGGAGTAAATGTTTCTCGGACATCCTCGTCTAGCGATAAAACGTGAAAACGCTGCTAGAAAGGATGGGGTGCTAAGATCACTGGTCGCTTCCAGATGGATCGCTTTAGTCGTGAAACAAACAAAGAGGCAAACGTAGCCCTTTGATAATCGACATCCTCTACCGCGGTAACTCTTAATGTCGAAAGGCCCGGCAAAGTCCACCCCGGTATTGGTAAACGCGCGGGTGAACGTAGTGCGTTCGCAAGGAAGGGTACCCATCAGTTGGGTTTGCGCTCTTTTTTTATAAATGGTGCAGACCTTACAGTTATGGATGGTGGCCCTAATCATGTTCTTGACATTCGAAATCCAATATTGGGTGCGGATGAGACGGAGCATCAGTTGGTTTTCCCCATGGAGAGAGATTTGATGTATCATTTGTACAGTCAGACGCGTCAACCTACAATTGTATGGCAGTATGATTGGCTGGCGCTCGTTATAAGCGAGGTCTTGAGACGCTCCAAGACGACCACCCGCCCTAATAATATCATCTTTGTCGATGAATGGGTTGAGTGGCAATATCTCGCTTTTCCTATCGATTACCTGTCCCTTCTTCAAGTTTACATATTCCTCCTTATAATGTTGCTTCTGATAGAGTTTAATCAAGAGTTGCGTCGTGGTCTTGATCTCACCGGATGAGATTAGGCACGATTTTTCCTGAAAGGAAGCTTTTGTCTTGGGATGAGTTCTTCGAAAGAATCTCATAATATATGATAGTACCCTCAAAGCCCTCGGTAAATTCGAAAACCGGTCAAGAATCTCGATCTCTTTTTGCGTTGATATTGCGTAGGCCTGCGCTCTCTTTTCCTCCACGGATGTACTATACTCCTTTTCTTGTACTGGCCATTGGGAATTGTCTTCTTGTAGCCAAGAAGGTCCCTGCCACCACAAAGAATTGTTGACCAAATCCGATGCCGGTAGTCCTCTGCTTCCTAAGTCTGCTGGATTCGTTTCCGAATTGACATGAAGCCAGTTCTTGCTGCCGACTAGGTCGATGATTTTTGTAATCCTGTGTGCGACGAATGTTGACCAGGAACAGGGTGGTTTCCTTATCCATGCCAAAACGATGGTGGAATCCGTCCATAGATACTGTTTCACTGGTCCCAGTTTGATGTTTCGGAATATTGATTCCATCATCTCCGCTAACAGTACTGCTCCGCAAAGTTCCAAACGCGGAAGTGAGATGGTCTTCACTGGTGTTACTATGGTTTTGGCAAGGAGTAGATTCACGAAGATATCATCATTCCTTTTGACTCGCATGTAGACAGCTGCAGCGTATGCCTTTTCCGAAGCATCGCAGAATCCATGTATTTCGACATCATCTTCTGGTGAAAAGTTTACCCATCGTGGTATTGATGTCTGAAGTTTTGCCATCGTTCCAATGTATTGGACGAAACTGGTTCATCCCAATCGGTGCCCTCTAACCAGATGTTCTGCATCAAAATTTTTGCCACAATGACCATTGGTGCAAGCCATCCTAAAGGGTCGAAGAGTCTGGCGATGGCGGATAGAATCGCTCGCTTTGTTAACTTTTCACTTTCTTCTAGTGACCCTGCTTTAAAGTAAAACAGGTCTGAATGGGCATTCCATCTTATGCCCAATGCCTTAACGGTGCTGGTATATTCGAATGCCAGAAAGTCCTCGGTAAGCCGATCCGATATTGGGATGTCCTTGAGAATTTCCTCAGCATTCGAAGTCCATTTTCGTAGTGGGAAGCCCGCGGAGAGTAAGACTTGTCGAATCTCATTCCTCGCGTTAATGGCCGATGCGAGTGTGTGTCCCCCCGCTAGTACGTCATCTACGTACATGCCTTCCCTTAATATGCTAGATGCTGTAGGGTGAGAACTCTCTACTTCATCTGCTAGTTGTAAAAGGGTTCTAATTGCCAGATAAGGCGCACAATTAACCCCGAAAGTGACCGTTTTCAGCTCGTAAAGGCTTATTGGTTCCTGAGGCGATGTTCGATAAATAATCCGTTGGAATTTGACGTGATCATCGCTCATCCAAATTTGCCTATACATCTTTTCGATGTCACTATTGAAAACGTACCGATACAGTCTCCATCGCAGTATAAGTACTGGAAGATCTGATTGTAGTACTGGGCCTGGCAGGAGAATGTCGTTCAAACTTGTGCCATTTGCCGTTGGGCTCGACGCATTGAATACGACGCGTACCTTGGTGGTGGTACTCTCCGCCTTTACTACGGCGTGATGGGGCAAAAAGTAATTGTCCGCCGAATCGGCTGGTACAATGGCAGTAACTTTTCGCATATGCCCTAATGTCTCGTATTCAGACAGGACCCTTATATATTCTTTCCCTAATTCCGGGTTCTTTGCTAACCGCGTCTCATTTCTAAAAAATTGTGAACACGCCCGCCTAAGAGACCCTCCTATGTTTATCCTATCTGGGTAGTCCTGTCTGAATGGAAGAGAGACGACATATCTTCCATCCTCTCTACGACTCGTAGTTTCTCTATATAAATCTTCGCAGTACTTGTCATCTGCGTTTGGGCTTTTATTTCTTGGAAGATTTTCCAACTCGCAGAATGCTGTAAGCTTTTTGTCCAAAGCAACTTCGCTGTAGAAGGACACTATATTTCTGGTTGGATTCGGTGCTTCTATGCGCCCGGTTAATATCCAACCGAACACCGTTTCTTGGGCGAGAAGTGTACTAAGTACATTCTTTTTCAGCCCACTCAATATAATTTGCGGATATACGTCTCCGCCAAGTATAATATCAACTTCCTCGTTGATGTAGAATCGCTTATCTGCCAAGACTAAGTCTGGGAAAGCCTGCATAGTCGTAGCATCGATATGGCAGGATGGCAGATTCCCAGTTAGTTTGGCTAGAATTAGAACTGATGTTGTTAAGCTGAAGCAAGGGTCCACTGGTGAACGGAGTTCAATATTGGAGGCCTCCTTGACTTGAGCGGACACGGCATTAGTGATGCCCGAAACTTGAGCATGCATCCTTTTTGCCGGTAAATTGATTCTGCGTTTGAGTCGTTCTGTCATAAACGAGCACTCTGAACCAGAATCAATCAGTGCTCTTGCTGGGAAGTCTGTACCATTATGGTGAATGTTTTCTCGAGCTGTCCCTAGCAGCACACCTGCGCTTGACTGCACATGGCAGGATTTAACGTTTCTGTTTATGGCCGAAACAGATTTTTCAGCTTCCCGTCTCTCTTGTGCCTGTTTTGAAGTTGAGGCAGCATTATCAGCATGATACTGATTAGGGCTGGTGGTTGCCTGCGTCTGAAGAGACTCCGCATGCAGGAGCGTATTATGTCGAGAGTGGCACTTGTTGCAGTCATAAGAACTGGTGCACTTCGACACAGTATGTCCTGGGGATAGGCAGTTCAAACAGCCCTTGGTGGACTTGACAAAGTTAATTCTCTCCACCGGAGTTAATTTGAGAAAACGGGGACAGTTTCGTAATCTGTGGGCATTCGATTTGCACTTTGTGCACAGTAGTTTAGTCACGTTTGCTTGGTATGTACCAAGTCTTTTTGCAGGGGTTTCGTTGGCAATTCGCGTACTTTGCGGCTTTTGCACTTTCGAAGAACTCCCTATGAACCCAGACACTGTTTCGAGTGTCTGGAAGCGGTTGGACAAAAATTTGTCCATATCCTCCCACTTGGATATTTCCACTTTGTGGTCTATGCTTTGCTCCCATAGACCAAGCGTACTCTCCGGCAATTTCGTCGAACACAAATACGTTATAATTGCATCCCAGTTCGAAGTGTCAATTTTATGACTTCGCAGGGACGAGAGGCAATTATTTATTTCGCGCTGAAGGGTTTTAATCGCGCTACCACATTCACTCTCTACCTTTTTCAAGTTAAATAAAATTTGGAGTTGCGAGTTTACTAGGATACGTTTGTTTTCGTATCTCTCGCATAAATTTCTCCAGGCCGTATCAAATCCCTCATTCGTGAGCGGACATTTTTTCACGATGTAGAGTCAGAATAGTTTTTCTGACCGCGATTTATATAAAACAAACTAGAAAAAACGGGCTGTGTAATTAAAGGCGAATAAATGTCGCGCAAATGAAACACCGCGTCTTGGTGGTCAACAGTAGACTAACTATTTAATAATTTCATTAATTCCAAAGAGGTATAGCTTATTCAAATAGGGCATACAAATATACACGTTTGTGTGCTTGTTTATACATAGCCATGCATTAGCGAAGGAAGATGCAAAAAAGGGTGGTAAAATTCTCGCTATTGTTCTGGCACATGTAGATATGTAAGCATACAAGCGTGTGTGTATACGTATAATGTTGAGTGGGAGCATTCAAGTTAGTTAGAAATACATAAGTACATATATGTTTGTATGATTGTACATTCTCTTAAACTAGACATTGTAATGCGACAGTTAGGTAAGTTATTGAATCCAAGTAAATGATACAAATTTAAAGTAAATGAATTTGAACAGGTTATTGAACCACGACAGCTGTTAGTTAGGCAGGGTGTCCCAACCAATGACCCAACATCCCGGCCCCGTTGAAAGGACTTTCAAATCGGTAGTATTGCGATCTTGTGAATTGGGCGACGGCATGTTCCCTTCGTGGTGCGTAGGTTTACCACTCTAACTCGCCCATCCCTTCCTGGTATTGTGTCTATAACACGACCTATCAGCCATCGTTGCGGTGGTACATTATCCTCATGGATGAGAACCATTTTGTCTTTAGCGATATTCTCATTATCAGTGTTCCATTTCGTTCGTGATTGAAGTTCGCTTATATATTCATGCGACCATCGTTTCCAAAATATTTGTTTTAACGCAGTTACTTGGTTCCATTTGTCCAAGTGGCTAAGATTGTCCACTACCATTCGTTCAGGTAGAAGTGACCTGGAGTTAGTGGTTCGAAGTCGCTGGGATCGGACGAGAGTGGTGATATGGGCCGCGAGTTGAGAACTGCTTCTATATCCACCAAAACTGTAGTGAGTTCCTCGTAAGTAAGCCTTGCATTCATTACGCTGCGATGCAGATGGCCCTTGGCTGATTTGACTGCAGCCTCCCAAATGCCGCCAAAATGAGGTGCCCTAGGTGGAATAAAATGAAAATTTATAAATTCATTAGAGCAATAATTGGTAATGGTCTCTTTATTTTCTGCTTTGAAAAGGAACGCTTTCAATTCAACAAGCTTGCTGCAAGCACCAACGAAGTTAGTTGCGTTGTCGCAAAAAATATCAGATGGAAGCCCTCTTCTTCCAATCATTCGCTTAAGCGCAGCTAAAAATGCGTCTGTAGATAGGTCTGAAACCACTTCGATGTGCACTGCCTTTGTGACAAAGCACACGAAAATTGCGACATATGCTTTATATGGTACCTTGCCCCTGATTCGAAGATACACATTGAAAGGTCCACAAAAATCTACGCCGCAACGAGAAAACGGGCGTGATGGTGTCAAACGTTCAACAGGAAGATTTCCCATCATATGTTGAAGTAATTTTGGTTTGTACCTAACGCAATGGATACATGACCGAACAATACGCCTAGCGAGTTCACGAGCGTTGACGATCCAAAATTGTAAGCGAATCAGAGCAACCAATGCTTTGGGTCCAGCATGATAGTTTTTGATGTGAAGATATCGAACGTATCGTGTGACGAATTCACACTTATTCGGCAACAAAATAGGGTGTTTTTGGTTGTCTGGGAGATCAGCCAGTTCAAGTCTTCCGCCAACCTTTAGCAATTCAAATCCTTGAGTCGTGTCCAAGAACGGATTTAGATTTCGTAATGTGCCACTTATCATTTTCTTCTTTTGCAATAATCGAATGTCTTCAGCGAAGTGTTGCTGTTGAACGTTCCATACAATGCATAACAATGCGCGGTGTAGTTCATCGGGAGTCAGTGATTCATTGGCAATTTCTGTTTGGGTTTTCTTCAATTTAGCGCAAAAACGAAGCATTCTGGCAACAATCCGAACTTCTCGAGTGTGAGAACTTTGCCTGTCGAGAATTTCAAGTAGGTAGTTACTGGATATAGTTACCTTAAATGCCGATTTTCGAACTTCAGCATTAACAACCTCCATATCGATTTCTTTGGTTGGTTCATAAGGCCATTTTCTTACGTCTTCATATAAAAATGCAGGACCAGAGAGCCAGATAGAATTTGCGAGTTCAGATGGTGTACTTCCTCTAGACACAATGTCCGCTGGGTTACTTTTCGTTGGTACATGTCTCCAATAAGCATCCCCAGTCAAATCCTGTATTTCCGAAACTCTGTTACCAACAAAAGCCGAAAGTGTAGCCGAATGCAATTTGAGCCAGTGAAGTACAATTTGCGAATCTGTCCAAAGAAATGTATCAAAATTATAATCAGAAAATATTGGTTTAATTTTTGTATAAAGTCGAGCAAGTAACAGTGCACCACAAAGCTCCAGCTTCGGTAGTGACTGTCGTTTAGTTGGGGCCACTCTTGATTTTGCCGTGAGAAGGCGAACGCAAATATTGCCAGTTTTATCTACGATGCGAGTGTAAATTCCGCAGCCATAAGCGCGAATCGATGAATCGCAAAATCCGTGTATTTGCAAAGACTGAATATTCGGAGACAAACAGTACCTGGAAACTTTAACTGAGGAAAGATCCGACAGATTGTCGACGAATGTTTGCCAAGCAGATTGAATGTTTTGCGGAACCGATTCATCCCACTCGAGTTTCAGCAACCACAACTCCTGAAGTAGGATTTTAGCGGTGACGATTACTGGTGCTACAAGTCCAAGTGGGTCGAAAAGTGACGATGCGATGGATAGAATTGTCCTTTTTGTGACACGATCTTGTATTGGCTGCTTTGGAAGAAACGAAAAAATGAAGTTATCTTGAATTTGATCCCATTTGAGACCAAGAGTACTAGTGAGAGATGTATCGAGATTTAAGTCCTTATCGGTAGTTTCGCATCTGAAACGCTGGTTATTGGAATGCCATTTTGCCAGATCAAATCCACCTAATTTCAACAGTTCAGTTACCTCATCCTGTATCCTCGACAGTTCGGCAACGGAGTCAGCACCACAAAGCAAGTCGTCAACGTAAAACGATGACTTGATGATATTTGCACCAACGACGAAATTTGACTGATATTGATCAGCGAGATAATTAAGACTGCGTATAGCGAGATAAGGTGCGGATGCCATTCCGTAAGTTACTGTGTTGAGCTGGTAGGTTTTGATATCTTGATTAGGCGAACTCCTCCATAAAATATATTGAAACTTGCGATGTTCCTTACTGACCATCACCTGCCTATACATTTTAACAATGTCTGCTGTAAGCGCAAAACGATGTAAACGAAAACGAAGTAAAAGAATTACGAGCTCGTTCTGAATCGTAGGTCCAACCAATTGTAGATCATTTATCGATTTCTGCGTAGAAGTTCGACAGGATGCATCGAAAACAACTCTCAATTTCGTTGATGTACTGTTTGGCTTCAACACGCAGTGATGCGGGATGTAGTAGTGAGGTTCGTTGAGATTAGGGTAAGGGACTACTTCCATATGGCCTAGACTTTGGTACTCATCCATAAATGCCCCGTATTGTGACTTGAGGTTAGGTGAGCGTTCCAACCGACGTTCTAGTGAGTTAAATCTGCGCAAAGCTGTTGTGTATGATTCACCTAGTATGTACGCAGGATCGTCCTTGAATGGGATTTTGACTATAATCCGACCGCTGCTGTTTCGAGTGACAGTGTCGTTATAAAATTTTTCACAGGTATGCTGGTCTCGAGTCCACACGTCAACTCTGGTTGAAACTTCTTCAATTTGCCACAATTTTTCCAATTTTGAATCGATTGATTCCGCGCAAGCTAACAAACAATTAGTGCTGACCGTCCCAGAGTTCGCACGATACCGCCCAGAAACGACCCAACCCAGAAGAGTTTTCTGTAAAATAGGAAGATTACTACCAAGTTTAATTTGCCCTACAGAAAGTAAGCTGAAAAAGCTTTCTGTTCCTAAAAGAAGATCGATTTTGTTTGTTTTATAAAATTGATCATCAGCAAGTACAATGTTCGATGGGATATTCCAAGAAGATGTGTCTATCTCGGGTTCGGGTTGATAAGCGATATGTGACGTAATGCAAAATGTTAGTGGTAGTTCAAACCCTGTCGCTTGCGACTTAATATTGGTGGAAGTTTTATATTTAATATTAGTAGAGGACTCACCAATACTTTGGATCTCGATATTGTGTTTACTGCGTGGCAGCATCAATTTTTGCGAAAGTTCATCGGTGATGAAATTTACCTGTGAGCAGGAATCCAGCAAAGCTCGGCCAAGACGATAATTTCCAGAAGCGTCACGAACCAAAACCATAGCGGTGGCGAGAATAATGTGATCCGACGATGTATTATTCATATGTGTGTGAACGGCAGATGGCGAATTAGCAGTTGACGATTCTGAAGTGGTGACACGATGCAGCAAGCTATGGTGCTGACGAGAGCAAACTTTGCATTTATGCGTTGAAGCGCAGTTCGACAATTGATGTCCCTTTGATAGACAATTAATGCAAAGACCCATTTTCTTTGCATGTTCGAAGCGTTGTGATACATTAAGAGCCTTGAAACGATCGCAGCTTTGTATTTTGTGATTGTTGCTGGAGCATACCGAACAAGTCATATGTGATACCGCGAATGAATACCCCTTGCTTGGATTCTTGGATTTTGATGGTTTGCTGGGATTTTGACGAATGGGTCCAACGACGTGGGCGTTATCAACAGAATCGAGATATTGACAACGTCTGTCTAAAACTTTGGTGCAATCTGCCCAGCTGGGTAATGTCTGAAAATCCAAAGATTCCTTCCATTTGCGATTGGTTTCCTCATCTGCTTTCTGTAAAACTAAATAAATGAGCATGGCTTGTGAGATTTGGCTTTCAGTTCCTAGAGACAACAATGAACCATAAATTGCAGATGCCTTGTCAATCAGGCTTCTCAACTGACCACCATTTGGTTTAGAAATAGCTGAAAGCTCAAAAAGCGACGATATATTTTCTAAGAAGATAAGGGTTGGATTATCATAGCGAGATTTTAGTCTTTCCAAGGCCTTTGTATAATTTTCATTAGAAACTGGAAACGCATCAATTGTTTCTAATGCGGGACCTTGGAGACAATTGCGTAAGTGATTGAATTTTTCTATGTTGGACAGGCTATATTCTTTATCGATAATTTGTTTAAACGAGGTAATAAAATTTTGATACTCAGAATACTTGCCATTGAATGAAGGAAGTTTGAGTTTGGGTAGTTTCGAACCTGTTTGCATAACGCAAGTTGACTCAGACCATGTTTCATTGCGATCCTCGGGGAGTTGAGATTGAATTGATAATTTTGTTGTTATGTACAACTCTTCCAAGTCAGCCCGACCTCCATCCTCAGAATCTAAATTTTCAATCTCCGTTTGCGTGGACAACACATTTTTGAAATATGATTCCAAAATACCCAGTCGACATTTGTATTCTGCATTAGATAATGGCTTACCTCCTGGCCGTAGACTGGCTTCAACAATATTTTTAATGCGGGAGATATTTTTCTTTATGTTGGCTCGTTGTTGTTTGAGCTCGTCGAGAGACATTTTTAATAATTTATTGAAATTGACGAAAGCGAGATTATTATAAATTGAAGGATTCAATAATATATTATTTGACAAGACTTACTGCATGCGAGAATGGAGCAATGATAAGTGGCGGGAAATACCGTTCGAATGTTCGTTGGGTAGCGACAAATAGTTAGGCAGCAACAATCCAATGTATCGCAATATGTACATACGTATGTATATTAAAGACGATAGCGGCAGCGATGAAATGCTTAATAAAATGGTAAAGGTGCGTAGCAGCGAAATAATTGCGAGCAGCAATGCGTGCGTTACAGAGTTGCAAGGGGTAGCAACGAAAGGTGTTGACCGTGGCAGCGAAACGAATTTGAAATAAAGAGCGCTCAGCGCGTAGGCAGCGGCAGTAGCGTCAGCAGCGAAATTGCGGAATCACGGCAACAATACGATACCAAAAAGTGCAGGTACAAAAAAATTATGCGGGTTCAACGAAAATTGTACCGCTATTTGCACTTATGTAGGTCGATGACGTGAAATCAAAATCCCTTGCAATTAATTGGAACTTCTATGATGTAGAGGATCTATCCAATGGTGCGATCCTCTTGCACGATGTTGATGCGGTAGCCCGAATGTGACCACCAAGAGCGAAATACGACAAAAATATGATTTTTTTTATTAGGAAAACACGGTAATTTTATTTCAAACAAAAATAATTTATTTTACGCGAGCAACAAATTTAATTTAATTACAGCGTCCCTGCTCGGGCGCCAAAAAATGTAGAGTCAGAATAGTTTTTCTGACCGCGATTTATATAAAACAAACTAGAAAAAACGGGCTGTGTAATTAAAGGCGAATAAATGTCGCGCAAATGAAACACCGCGTCTTGGTGGTCAACAGTAGACTAACTATTTAATAATTTCATTAATTCCAAAGAGGTATAGCTTATTCAAATAGGGCATACAAATATACACGTTTGTGTGCTTGTTTATACATAGCCATGCATTAGCGAAGGAAGATGCAAAAAAGGGTGGTAAAATTCTCGCTATTGTTCTGGCACATGTAGATATGTAAGCATACAAGCGTGTGTGTATACGTATAATGTTGAGTGGGAGCATTCAAGTTAGTTAGAAATACATAAGTACATATATGTTTGTATGATTGTACATTCTCTTAAACTAGACATTGTAATGCGACAGTTAGGTAAGTTATTGAATCCAAGTAAATGATACAAATTTAAAGTAAATGAATTTGAACAGGTTATTGAACCACGACAGCTGTTAGTTAGGCAGGGTGTCCCAACCAATGACCCAACACACGATATCTTTTGCCTCACCTTGTGTCTTATTGTTCAGATGGAACAATTTCTCCACTGGTGTTAGGCGTTTATTTAAGATGTATATAGCCGTGAACATGTCACGAAATGTTGGCCATGACAGATAATCGCCCTTGAAAACTTCAGTATCACATGGAGGCAGGCGGATACTGTGTTCAAATTCGGGCTTTTCTTCAGATTTATTTTCTGGTTTGTTGTACGTCGCTTGGCGTGTAGCCATGTCTGACATGCAGCGTAAATATACTGCATATGCTCTCTTATATTTCTGTTTGACAGAAACTATACCAGTGGCCTCTAACTTATCTGAATTAAGTAAGTCGTCATAAGCCGTTCTGGTTTTCCTCCACATTGCCTTCAAGTCCTCTTGTTGAAGCCCAAGAGTGTACTTGCTGTGGACTGAATCCTCTAATTCATTGTAGTCTGATTCGAATTCAAAAATCGAATCAGCCAGCCTAATGAAACTTTCCATATTTTGGACTTAGAGGATCTGTAGAATCAAGACAAAACCGAAAAAAGAAAGCTCAAGGTACGATGAAATGCTCAACCGTACAAGAAAAATGCTGAATAGAAAAGGTAAAGGCAGTATTTTACCCAGGAAAATCAAAACAACCTCAATAAGATTGTAATAAACTCAATTAATGTATAATTTAATTCAATTATTTTTATTTATTGTTAATTTTTGAATTATATTGCAGACTTGGCCGATTTGTCTGACGAATATTTGTTTGCTACAGACGCAAAAAATTTAAACAAAATCTTTGTGACTTACTCGCCACCCACACGTATAAGGGGAATATGTATATATAAATGTGTGTATGTGTTGCCGCAATAAAGAAATACACAACAAACACAGATAAAGTGCGCGGTGTATCAAACGAGCGAAAGTGAATATTAAATGAAAAAATGTGAAAACAAAGAAAAGTGCTATAAAAATAGTGAATTTTACCAGAAAATAATAAACTAGCCTTCGATTAAAATTCTGTTCTGTATATTACGAAAAAAAAACAAGTGGAAAAAACAAAAAACAAACTGAAGATCGAAAGGCTAAGTGAACTTATTTGTGAAAATGAGGTTATGTTACCTCTTGCCTTGCGCTGTGTCCAAAAAACCTTACCACTGGTGGGGGGATAATCCGGATAGACACAAGGGTTTTTAAGCGTTTAATTTAATTTAAAATTTAGAGAAAAATAAAGCACTTAACTGAACAAAAAAATCACTATTGTGAAATATTCACTAAACGCACTTACGTTTGATTACACTCGCGGGCGGCACTTTTATACAATTGTATGCAACACACAAAAAAAAACTAAGTGGCAAGAAATATACAACTTACGTGCTTTGATGTGGTGATTGGCCGAATTTGTTGTATATAGTTTGTGTTGTTGGTTGTGGTATGTGGCAGAGTGTATGGCAGAGTTGTTTGTTGTATGTAATTGCGGCAGAGTGTATGGCAGAGTTGTTTGTTGTTTGTAAATGCGGCAGTGCGTGAACAATATTGAGTTTCTTCTACTTTTATTGTGTGGCAGCTTCTGGTGGTTTGATCCAAATTAGATTCTTTGAGATTCTTTCTCCAATTTTTGTTGTTGTGGACTGTATGCAGGTTCCTCTAGACGGGGAGATGGACCATGTAAATTCGAGCTTGGTGCTAACTTGGAGCGGCGGTGGCTCAAAAGCACGGCGGTCGAATTTGTGCTCGAAAATAGAGAATAAACAAGAAACGAGAATTCTCGTTATAAAAAAAGTGGCCGTGTATTTATATAAAATATAATTATGAACAATTAGTTTACCTTGACTAATAATTGATGCGGGCGAAGAATCCTGGGCTGGCCGTGATGTGGTCGTGTCGACTGTCTCTGGAAAAGTAGACGGTTTTGCAATCGAGGACAACCGTTGAACCTGAAAATTATCCTCCGGTTTTAAGGGGAGGTGAACCCACACATGCACACCCCCATGCATGTATATGTGTGCTGACAAAACACGAATATGCATGCATGCCCACACAGGTGGGTGGGTTGGTGTGAGTGATTGGAAGGGCGCTAAAGTTACATTAGGGTGGCCCATTTTTTAAGACTTTAGGCATCTCGCCTAAACACCCTCGCAACAAAACCAAATATAAGAAAAAAAACAAAATACTCAGCCCTAAAATAAGCTAACTTCCAAAAAAAAATTTATAGGCACTACTAACTCCTGATAATTAGGAAAAAGAAAAAAATATATATATATATCCATATCTACAATAGGTAAACAAAAAAATTTTTCTTGCTCAACTTATTAAGTTTTTAAATTTGAATAGCAAAATTGCGTGTTTACGAGGACTTACATATTGGAATAGAATTCAAAGAGATACATATACAATCATCCGGTATGTGAGTTTCATTAACCAGTAGGTATGTGGAAAACATCCTACCAAGAAAAAAATTTAACTATATTCAAAACTTTTATATACTTGTTCCAAACGTACCCCGCGAGTAATTAACCGAAATTATCCAGAAAATAAAATCTCAAGCGAGTAGCAGTTGATGTAGGACAAACTAAATGTGAGTTTTAACAAAAAAAAATCAATTTTGCGGTGTGCCGCGAGTAATCAACCGAAAGAATACAGCTGAAAAGAAATCTCTAGCGATACATTACGCTACACGTCAAAAAAAAAATTACTAACAAAAATTATCTACATAAAGCGAATGATTTCCGACGCTATTTCCGAGTATTGTATTATAGCAATAAAACAAAAGTCAAGCGTAATATCACGTCAGACAATCCGAAGCAAAAAAAAAACCTCACTATTCCTGGTTCGCAACCGAAATCTTCTAGTTAACGACATTCCAAGATATTTCGCGTCTTGAACTCAATTCATATAAAAAAATATGTAACAAATAAAAGAAAACGATAACCCGCAGTGGTCACACCAAGGTGTGAGAGACCGAATCTTATATTACATGTCAGTTCGTCTGGTATCATAATAATGTTATCATTTTCTTCGGGTAGCACAAACCTGGGATTAAAAATCTCATTGTACTCCGTCTAGACGAACAGCATTTTCGGGCCCCACGTTGGGCGCCATTTATTTTATGTAATGTACAACTTGCCTCTTCGCCTTTTGGGTAACTAACCGCTACTCTCCGCAGTAGACAAAAGGGACAAGACGAACACTAATAGACAGAACGCGGGCATTGGCTCATAAAACTAACAGAAAACCAGTACTTTTATCCGTGCCTTGAACTGCCTATCCGACCGTATAGGTATAGGGTTTGAGCAGCGTACTCTGCTTACAAGTCACCAGCTAAGCTGCAGCGAATGGGGTGGGGTTCTTGCTCCTACACTGACTTTTTGGTCGGCACACAGGCAAAAAAATTTTAAGCAGAGATTTTCGCTTTCGAGTAACTCGCAAGCATAAAAAGGGTGGATATGACCTCTGACGATACGTTTTCTCCCAGTTCGGAACAGACAAAAAAAAAATAAACTATTAAAAATGGTGAAAATCAACAGAAATTTAATATATGGGTTTCCTGCCTGCTTTTGCAAATACATACTCACCGGATGTGTAGGAGGGCTTCCGCTGTCATTTGCCTCTCCTTCTCTTTACCCTCCTATCCTGCTAAGAGTAGAATAACATTTTTCACTTAGCCCATTTCTATCCCTAATGCCTCTCACGCAATTTAAATAAAATTTACTCCATAGTTACTTCAAAGATAACAATAGTAAAACATAATTTATTCATCTCATTTTAACCTAAGTCTACAAACCCAGACAAACCTACCATTTTCTTAGGCTAATCAATATATATTAGGCGTGTATGTATGTGCATGCAACCATTTACATACCTTTCAAAACAAAATTCTCCTAGTCAATCTACGTTAACATTACACACTTCGAATGTTCGCAAATCAAAATTTAAATCCACTGTTAATACTTTTTCAACATAACTATGACTAATTTCTAACTATGATAACATACTTTGTTTAACATTCCATTCGTTGTTGGTTATTTTATCATTGCTAACAATAGGATTGAGCAAAATGTATGATAATAACTAATCTAACATTTCAAACCAGTCAAAAAAAAATTTGGGGGGGAGTTGGAAATCATGCATTGAAAATCGCATATATATCCCAAACTACTGAATCGATTTTCAAATTTCTTTTTGCGTTGGATAGGTAATTGAATTACCTTTCATTTGCGGTACCATTGCTTTGGGTGCAAAACCGCGTATGTGCAAAATTTTAAAAAAATTTCAAATCAATAGAAAAACCAAACCAGCTACGCGAACTACAGTTATTCTGTACAAAAAAGCCTTTCTGCGTAGGCGGGCATGTACATATGTATATATTTTATTTGTTTTGTCGCAAGTTTTCATGTGGTTGTTGTAACTTTATTAGGCTGTACCTAAAAACGCGCAAAAGAGTGCGATCCGTGGCATGTGGCCTTATTAGAATTAAATAAAACTAATACTGATTATAGTGGAAAACTGTTAAGAAAAAAAAACTCTTTTATTTATTTTGAGAACTACATAATACGCTTATTCAGTTGTGTCTATTTCATATTCGTCATCTTCTTCTTCGTCTGTTTCGACTGTGTCGTGAGTGTTGGGGTTGTATAAATCACCAGCAAACTTTAAAAATGTTGTAAAGCTATTTAAATTGTTGGATTTACAATAGCGTAAAAATATAAATTTGGCTAGGTAACCGTGAAAAAATTTTTTTTTTCTGTGGTATTGTGGCATCTGTACTTTCACATGTCTCCATAGCCCTTCGATGGTGTTTGTGTGCATCTGAGTTTCCGGATCTTTAAAGTTAATGGAATGGTTTACTTTAAAGTGACCAGACCCTTCGTCTTCAAGACAATCGTAAGCCTGTACGGTAGAATATGTTGTGAAGGAACTGTTTAAACAAATACTAATTAGGTATATTTACTTTCCAAAAGTCGGATACAATTGTCGTTCCTGGAAGAATCCATTCTTTAATGATTGCCAATAGAGTATTTTTATCCCTTTTTTCTACTGGGACTAGGAAGCATTTGTTTGATTCGCGTTCCACACCCCCAAACACCCATTGTCCTTCCACTGCATGGCCTCTATGATATTTTCGTCGTCCAAATTTACTTTCGTCGATTTCTACAATTTTGTTTATGCCACCGATTTTTTGTTTATGGATAATGAACTTGTGGTATACAACTTCACGACAAAAGTTGCAGAAATCGACGGTAGTGTGACGACTTATTTCAATTTCTTTTCTTATATTTGTTTGAGAAAAGTTTTCCACCCACATGTAGCAGAAAAGTATTATTTGCATAATATTTAGTTTAGATTTTTCGAAAAATGTCCCTGTACGAAACGAAATTTTAATGTTGCATTTGCGCTTTTTTTTTTTTAAATTTTTTTGGCATCTGGAAAGAAATAATATTAAGGGTGTTTTTATTTGTGTTAGATTGTCTTAATTTTACCTCCATATGTAGCCATCAATAGTTTCCGTTGATGGAACTAATTGCAAAAGGTGTGTTTTATCACCTGATGGACATAAATATGAACCCGGCTTTGGAATCAAGTTCCAATCAATTAAATACTGCAAAATTTCCGAGTTTATTTTACTTTCATCACTATTAAAAAGGCGATACAATTTTTTCAAATTAAATTCAGAAGCCATCGTGTCGCTTTAACCGTAAACGCGAAAACTTTAAACCACATTTAGTTAACGGATGGTAATATTTCACCAAAAACCGTTATATTTTCTTTGCATGTGGTTGTTGTAAATTATTAGGCTGTACTTAAAAACGCGCAAAAGAGTCGGATCAGGGCAACCACCTGGACTTGGCATGGCGTAGCCCAGGGTTATTTAAATAAGCGCGGCCGAAGGCCGCCTATGCAGACAGGTCTTTTGTACAGAATAACTGTAGTTCGCGTAGCTGGTTTGGTTTTTCTATTGATTTGAAAATTTTTTAAAATTTTGCACATACGCGGTTTTGCACCCAAAACAATGGTACCTCAAATGAAAGGTTATTCAATTACCTATCCAACGCAAAAAGAAATTTGAAAATCGATTCAGTAGTTTGGGATATATATGCGATTTTAAATGCATGATTTCCAACTTCCCCCCCCCTCTAACTCCTACAATTTTCATTTGCCCCAAAAAAGAAGTATACCGTTATAATCAGGAGCAAAATACGAACCATTCCCAATTTTTCGTTTTTTTCGGGGTGAAGAGTCTGTATTCTGCAATTGTTCCAAAAATTTACAAAATAGAACCCGGGAAATGTCATAAACATTCGAACTTGTTCGACAACTTTCCTCTCAGTTCGCTCTTTAAATCCACAACAGTAACATAAGTGGAACCTATGTGGATCCTATGTTGCAAAACTGCTATAAAATTACTAATTAATTAATTCAAAGAGGATAAATGTAAAAAGAAAATAAATGGAAAAAAAATGATTGAAAAAAAAATGTACTTACGGTTTTACGGTTCCTCCGTCCACTGGCCAGCCGTCGGGGATGCGTAGACCTTGAAAGTTAGACATGTAAACTTAGACATGCATCGGTTTGCCATAAGGCCTTTCGCAAAATTTTATATTTATGCAGATATACATCGGTAACCAAAAACAATTTTGATTTTTCTACCTTTGTTTAACTATTCACTTCTTTTTTTTCCCCTTTTTATATTTTTCCACTATATACAAGGTGGCGCAAAAGTAAGCTTCCGATGTTCAGCATATCGGTTGTGGCACGTGCAGTGTGTGCTGTTGCGCTCACCATTCACAGTAACCGTTTGGCGCCGACCGATTATTGGTCAAATAAATAGTCAGCAATATTCCGCGTTCTGGAGCAGTGTAGCGTAACATTGTTTATTAACGTGTATTTCGCATGTGTTTACTACACCAATGTCAAAACAGAACTGACTTTAGGGGCCAATCGCAAAATTTATAGCATTTTCTGATAGGAGGATTACTTTTGCGCAGTAACCGTTTTTCACCGACCGAAATAAATAGTCAGCAATATTCCGCGTTCTGGAGCAGTGTAGCGTAACATTGTTTATTAACGTGTATTTCGCATGTGTTTACTACACAAATGTCAAAACAGAACTGACTTTAGCGGCCAATCGCAAAATTTATAGCATTTTCTGATAGGAGGATTACTTTTGCGCCACCCTGTATATGTTTTTTTTTCTTTCTTTATTTTAATTTATCTTATTTATTTAATTTTAATAATTTTTTTTTTCTCAATATATCTATATCAAAGGCAGGCAAATATTTTCCTGGGAGTCGAAGTATGCTCGGCCGTGTCACGTACACAGTTCGTAATTACACGCACACAACACGAGCGTCAACAAGCAGAGCACAAAAAAATAAAATTTTATTCAGTTTCATGCAAGCATTAAATGAAGCAGGTTGATACCGCATTGCTTGATCATGTAATGGTACACTGAGCATAAGTGCAAACTATATTTTATTGAAGGAAGGAAGATGGAGTTTGAAAACGACTTTTTATTTTGTCTAAATATTTTTAATGATGCTGAGTGTCTTGTATGCAGCCAAGTTTTGAAATGCAAAAGCGCCATTACAGGGTGGCTGATGAATTTTGCTACATTAAGAAACTCAAATAATTTTTTTTTCAGTGTATGGAATTCATTTTTCTTTTATTCATGTTAAAGCTCATTAAATTTTATTAAATATAGCTTAATTAGTTTTAAAAATAATGGAATTTAAATGCCCCCCCTGGTCGGCGATGCATGTGCGGCATCTTACCAAAAAGTTGTTCATTACTACTTGGAGAGTTGAGACAGGAATAGCCGCAATTGTTTCTCGAATGGATTGCCTTAGTTCATTCAAATTTGTTGGTTTTGCTTTGAAGACTTCCTGTTTGCAATAACCCCACAAGAAAAAGTCAGGTGCAGTAAGGTCAGGCGACCTGGGTGGCCAACGAAATGTGGAGTTTCTGGATATCAGCTTATTGGGAAATTTTCGTCGCAATTCTGTCATAACAGGTTGGGCTATATGAGGAGCTGCACCATCTTGCTGAAACCACACAGAGTTGAAAGAAATTCTCATTCGGCGTAATTCTGGATAGAAAAACTCTCTCAACATGCTCAAGTAACGGTCTCCAGTAACCGTAACGGTGTGACCGTTTTCTTCGAAGAAGTAGGGCCCGACAATGCAGCGCGATGAAACTGCACACCACACTGTGACACGAAGTGGATGCAATTCCGTCTCATGGAGTATCTGTGGGTTGGAAGCACTCCATATTCGACAATTTTGTTTGTTTATGTTGCCGTTTAAATCGAAATGGGCCTCGTCAGACATGAAAAGACAGTTCAACATGTTTCCATCCTCTTCCACCATTTGAAGCATCTTCTGGCAAAATTCCAAGCGAATCGGCAAGTCTGCAGCGTTCAGTTTGTTGACCATTTGAATTTTATATGGGAATAAGTCCAAATCTTTGTGCATAATTGACTGTAATGACTGTCTGCTTACACCCATTTGAGCAGATAAGCTTCTTGTCGAAACACGTGGATTATTTTGTATGGCAGGTCTTCTAAGGTCTTCTGTTGACTGTCCCATGCTCGGCAAAATTGTTTACAAGTCTTATTATGGTCCATCTGCTCGGAGGATTGCCGCCAAACGTGCGCCTATACTCTCTTTGAACCGAAACTACGGACTCCAGTGCGTGATAGCGGCGGACAATCCAAATTCTTGTTTCAGTGTCCCAGTTATCCATTTTTGTTAAATGTAAAAGTCAATCTGCAAAATAAAAAAAAAATTAACCAGATTCATTAAATAGAAAAAAAGTTATTTAATTTTTTTTTGGTAGCGGCTTTCATTAGCCACCCTGTATAACGCTCGTCATCCTGATCTCCAGTTAGTAATAGGAGTAGAGAGAGATCAGTTGATTGCTAAACTTAAAGACTGTTTTAGGATAAAATATAGTAAATTATTGAATACAGAGCATGCTGACTATAATGCTTTGGCAGACAGTCAACTGAAGGCAACATATGCAATAGCTTTAGCGTTAGCAAAGAAAGGTGCCTTGAAATATTTCCATTTTTCGGAAGCGTAGGGAAGCAAATGACTGTAATCGGAAATGGTCTTCAGTTGTCAGCCAGAACTATGACTCGAAGAAGTGAAATTATTGGGAATTTCCTATAAGCGGAGACCAAATAACGTATAGAAAATGCTAAATATGTATCGGTTTGCTTTGATGAAAGCCTCCATATTTGCGACACTAGCCAGATGATTGTATGCATAAGATCAGTTGACAACTTTTTTAATGCATCTGAAGAGATTTTAAATCTGCAATCAATGTATGGCAATGTTACTGGGGAAAAAATTTACGAATCTTTCGAGCGCAATGTTTTATCAATAGTAGGCAAGCAGAAGCTTTCAGCTATATGTACAGACGGAGCATCTGTTTTGGTTGGCCGTAAGCGGGGTTTTGTATGGCAATTAATTAAAGCCGAAATGAATGTTCCCGCGTTTCATTGTGTTATACACCAACAAGCTCTGTTTGCAAAATGAATTGGCCTTGTCGAAGTAAGGAAAACTGCTGTGCAAATAATCAATCGTTTGAAAGGTGGACACAACTCATAGGCAGCTGGTAGCGTTTTTGAAGGAAATAGATTCAGAATACAAGGATGTGTTACAATTTACAGAAGTCAGGTGGCTCAGTCGGGGAAAAAGTTTAGATCGTTAATTTTGTCTTAGAGAAGAAATAGCTCGTTTTTTGGAGTCCGAGGCTCTTCCAAAGGATGCTCAAATGATTAATACCATTAGATGTGCCGAATTTTTATTACAGCTAGCTTTCCTTACAGATATTACGTTGCAAATAAATAATTTAAATCTAGTTTTGCAGGGAAGAAATAAAAGCATATGCGACTTGCTTCAAGCAATAGTTGAGTTTTCCACAAAGTTAATTAGTTTCAAGAACGAAATGGCTTGCCAAAACTTTGTTAACTTTCCAAAAGTTTCCGAAATATATTCAAAATTTCCAAATCTCCAAAAATTAGATAAATTCATGGAAGAAATAAATAATCTTATAACAAACTTTGACAGTAGTTTTTTCAATGAAATGGGTTATAAACATTTTTAATAGTCCATTGACATGCTCACTGGAGAATGTACCTATAAATATTCAAGATGAGCTATTAGCAATGAGGGAGGATTTAGCTATTCCATTGGAAACCGGCATTCCTTTTTGGAAAAATATTTGCCCTAACAAATACAGGGCCACTAGGGACCTTGTATTAAAGATGTATTCAATGTTTTCGACAACATATATAAGTGAGTCTACATTTACGTCAATGTCTCTCATAAAACGCAAACATCGAAGCCAGCTAACGGACAAGCACTTGGAAACATTGCTCAAAATAAAGTGCTACGATAAGGAAATTCAAATTGAAAAATTTTTAGAGTTCCACAATTTATGTAAATAGTTAACTTTTTAAACTTTCTGTAGTTTGTAATTATCATTATCATCACATTATTAGTTTATATTTCATCAAAAAATTAATATTGATTTCAAAATGTAAAAAACTTAAATAATTAATACATACTCCCCTAAGGAAAAGTTTAATACGATCACGTAAAAATTACATATACATATGTAGGTATGCTACTTTCTTTTTTGAAATACCTAACTTATTTTGAATATTCATAGTAGGTACACGGAGTACGTTAGCTTTATTTTTCTGAACACCCACATATGAATTTTTGAAAAAATTTTATTTTTAATTATTGACAAAAAAAGTTAAAAAAAATCAAAAAAATTTCTATTAATATTTAGGTATTTTTATCTGTTAAGTTATGCCTACAACAGATACTTTTCGTATTACAGAACTTACTTAAATTCATAGTGCTTGAAGCACTCGCTTTATTTCGTTGAAACCCCATATTTTAATTAAAAAAAAGTTATTTATTTATTGATAAACAACTTAAGAAAAACTAAGCACAAAGCATACACACATGTTTTTTTTTATTAATATCTAAGCTAAGCCACCTTCATAATTTAGCTATTCATACAACAGATACATAGGTACATTTTCAATTCCGAAAATGTGCTTGAAGCACGTTAGCTTGATTTCTTTAAAAACCCACATATGAATTAAAAAAAACACAAAAAAACAATTTTGTTTTAAAAAAAAATCACCCTCCAAAAAACTTGAAAAAAAGTTCAAGTAGACACAAAACATACGATTTTTATGTTTTCCTGTCAATTTAAGTTACGTCGACCACGTCAAGATTTATCTGTTAACTTATACAACATGTAAATTTTTTCCAGTGCAATACCACCAACACATAAGCATTTTTGAGCGTAACACACTAATATTCCCACATATTGTCCTCTCACCGTGCCGGCCTATGATCTATATATACACGTTTCTCTTCCTGTTTTTTCCTTTAAATTTAAATTTCCACAGAAGAAACTAAACTCTACTTTATAAGTAAATATATGAGCTTATCTGCACTATATATATATATAGTTGAACGGCTTGTTGCGCTGCTGGTTCATCCTTCCTGCTCCTGATTATGTGGTCTTACGATCCTTGGTCATATACGGCTGTTTTGTTATGTTTCGGTTGTATTATGTAGCTTGTTGTGTTGATTATGGTTTTATATATGTTTTTCGATGTTTCGAATTGTTTTCGAATTTACCCAAATTTCAAATATTTTCAGAATATTTTAATGGTTCGAATTGCTTTCGAAATTAAACAAATTTCAAGTATTTTCAGAATATTTTAATGTTTCGAATTGTTTTCGAAATTAAACAAATTTCAAGTATTTTCAGAATATTTTAATATTTCGAATTGTTTTCGAAATTAAACTGAAGTTGAATTATATTTTTTTATTTATTTTTTTTCCACTCTTTTGGTTATTTAATTTTTGCTGGAATCCTTTCGAAGGATACTCGAATTTAGAGGTTATTTGTAGTTTAAATTTTTTTTTTGTTTTTTTGGATCTTTTCGAAACTTGTGCAAATTTCCTTTATTGTTTTTTTCACAGTAATTTCATTTGCTTGTGGACATATTTTTGTTCTTTTTCCCACGTCCTTCGTCCTTTCATTCGGACATTACTATTTTTGTTCACGACTTTTAAGACTTGTCTTACATTTTTTTTTTATATATAATTAATTTTTTTTTTTTTGTCAGGATATTGCTTATCCTTTCATGTTCACCACACTATTTTGCAGACATGCGGTGTCCTTTATCTTCACTTTTCGCGACTTGCGAAAAATTTTGACCGACACGGTTTCGAATCTAAACGGAACTGACTCCAACTCTTTTTCCTTGCCGAGCCGAGGATACCGATTTTCATCAAACTGCATCAGGTGATCTTTACCCTGTTTTCGAACTAAAATGTCAATATAAAAAAAATGCGTTATTTAGTTGTTTTCGAACTAATTTGCTAATGCATTTCCCATGCACTTGTTTTTTCTTTTGATCGAACCTTCATCGGTCATTGCTCCTTCCGGTATCAAGATCATATGATTTCAGCCTGCAGTTCGAATACACATATACACGCACCAATACCTGCCTACCAGACTCATTCCGTTTCCGTTCGTTCGCATAAATTTAACAGCATCACTAACTACATGATGCCCATGACTGTTACTACAGCTGTTATTAACATTGGTAAACACTGTTACGGTTGTAAGGGTATTGGTGGCTGTTATGCCGCCCTCACACATTTGGAGCAGCAGTCAACCACAGCCGTCACTGTCGCTAAATTAGAGGAACAAGGTACATCGGATAGCGCTCAAGCTACAACCATGAATCACCATGAAGAGCAGCAGTCAACCAATGAAACAATTAAGTTTGAATCAGAAATTCAAGGCGCATCAAGTATTAGTCAAGTTATCAAACCCAATGACCAGGTCACTGCATTAGTCGCCGCAATTGCAGCTCTTCGGGAGTCAGTCGAAGTGTTGAGTAATGACGCCAGGTGTGGAGAGCAAACGGTCGTGGGCGGCCAAGTCAATTCTGTACCGTCAGATTGCGCCCAAACACCTTCATTATCGCACATAGTTTCGCATATCGTCCCGTTTCTGCGTTAAACACGTATCTACGTTTTTTTTGAGAAATTCGTTTTTTTATATGGCAGCACTGAGAAGCTATAACCGAATATGGCTAGACCATTCGTATGTCAAAATAATGTAACGGTAGTTTTTTTTTTGTTAATTTTATTTTCTCGTAACTACATTCATAGGCCTTGAGTACATAAAACTAAAATTATCAGCTCGTTTGATTAAAAATTAATTTCTTAATAAGTAATTGAACAGAAAAGTTAAATTATAAAACATTACATTTTTCTAAAAGTGATGGAGTGGGTGTATTTAAATGGTTATATGTATGTCATTTTATCACAATTAGAAGCATGTGGATTTTTTTAACCTAAATTTACTTTATTTTAGTAAATGCGTGTATATGAACATACATACATACGGACTGAAAATGTCAAGAAAAGAAAATTTCAATGAAAGTTTAGATCCTTTATTTGTAATGAGAGAACAGCCCTTAAGATCAACCATTTAATAAATTAACTTTCGCCAAAAATGGTATATTTTCAATTGCCATTAGACACAAAACTCGTTGGACGGTCAACAAGTTTTGATTCTGGATGAATGCACTGGCGAGTTCAATCTCATTGATAGTGATAGAATATCACTAGACCACTCATGACTTATTCTAAATGAGAAAACTGGACGATTTATTTACTACAAATTTGGAGCACACAAAACAAACAACATCAACATCAAACAGCGAGGCATACAAGCAAACCCTAACAGCAACCACAGCTTGTATCGACACACGACCGATCACCACAACATGGTCGCACAACATGGCCGGACGAGCCAACACGCAACAGCAACACCAAAATAAACAAGCAAGCCGAGAACCAACACACAACAGTAACATCAAACAAGCCAACTCCAACACGAAACTACACAACAAGTCGGTAGAGATCGACAACAGCGAACCACAACAACCAGCTACAACACAAACGCCGTCACAACATGTAGTCACAGGCACAAGCAACTATACGATGAGAGAGGTATATAAGAAGCAACACAAGAAGACAAGAGTCAGTCAGCAGGGAGCTGCGGTAGTGACTACATCTACGCTGAATGGAGATAGCTAGTATATGGGCGCTTACCAATATTAGTTATCATCCTTTAGAGTAGACACGGACTGAGGTGTGCTGGATTTACCCCGCCCATTATACGCTTAAGGCCGTGATAACCTGTTCTGCCGCGGTCAGCTGTGGATACGCAGATTATCAGCGCGAGTGAAGAGTGAACGCGAGTACAGTTGCGACAGCGCGACGTCGACACAGGCACAAAGCCGAAGGAGTAGCAGAGACAGCGGAACGCAATTAAACTGCAAGACCGCCAACAGCAAAGCACGATAACGCTAACCAAGGGGAGCTGCAAGATTACCACCACAACTGCAAATCGTGGACCAATACGGAGTCACGGCAAGGATCGAAACTACGCTGGGTAGTGATAGTTAGTAAATGGGCTTTATCAATAGTAGACATTACAATCCAGAGTAGATGCGGACTAAGTTGTACTTGAGGTGTGCTGGACTTACCCCGCCCATTATACACTTAGAACCCGCCGTGGTGTCGCGCAGCAGAGGTAGCCAGCGCAGCCAGTCAACGTCGCCTTATAAACGCACCAACGGGCCTCACACAACCCGTTACCAGTACGCCGAGACATAATACGTACGATAGAGTACTAGCGGAGAAGCCTAATCACGTAACCACACACGCGGCAGAGCACCATCCGAGCAACTCAACGCTAATAGATCGACGTCGTCACAAACACGCGCGATCAAGCGCCAGCAACGAAACGCCGACAGAGTAACGTCACCGCAGGTAACGCAGCACAACGCCAGCAGCACAGAGCCACGCTAACAAGAGGGATAACGGGACACGGCGAGCCGTTACCGAGCCAAGAGACCCGTTATCACGCCAGACATCTAGAAACCAGGCCAATAATACCGGTATCGAAAGCAGAAGTTATTGAATTATTTGAAATTTATGAATTATATTTGTAGTTAAGTTAAGCAGTATTTAATAAAGTTGAGGATACGACTTGCAAAAGGGCCCCAAAGTATAAATTTGTTGTACAAGGACCCTGGACACGGCGAGTATACCCCAGGACTAGATAAGAAGCATAGGGGCCGGGAAAATCTTCGTTACAGAGTCTGTGAGGACCCCAACCCGGAGGCTTGTGGAGCCCTCACAACACATATATATAGATATCTTAATGAATGAAGTTAATTTGAGTTATACACTATTTTTTATGAAATATACTGAATTTTTATATTTTTGCACATATGCCGTTCTATAAATGAACCGCATAGGCATTTTTGCACGCAAACCCCCTTAGCTAATATGTATACGATTATATATATATTTGAAATATTTTTAAAAGAACATACCATTCGAATATCAATTTCTTACAAATAGGAACACTCTAATATACATATATACATATGAACTTTACCATACACTAGATTTGGCAGCGACGCTAAGAGGTTAGGAACCTGCCTATGCAAAGGAGACGGCAAACAATAAGTATTAGAAAATGCGAACATTTAAGCGTACAACAATGCAGAGCAATACAAATCTACACACGAGAAACAATGGAAGTGACAACGGAAGCGTACAGGCGTGTGTACATATGTTCGCTGCAATTCAAGAAACTGGCGTATGAGGGAAGGAAAGCGTACAGGCGTGTGTACATATGTTCGGTGCAATGCAAGAAACTGGCATATGAGGGAAGAAAAGCGTACAGGCGTGTGTACAAATGTTACGTAGAAACGAAGTACTAAATTGGCAAAATTTATGAAATTTGCGGTACAATACGGGATTATTATGTGACAGTGAAGCTAATGGAGAATATGCATGCGAAGTCGTTTAAACTGCAATAAAAGTTATTTATAGATCCAGCGAAACTGTTGCCAATCGCAAGATTCTTACCTAAACCTCCACAGAAGAAAGGTGGAAAAAAAACCTAACAGTGGACAAGGGCAAGGTAGAGGTCGTGGTGGCCTTGGCAGGTGTAATTACTGGAAAAAATAGCAAAGGGAAAGAAAATTCAAATAAATGGGAGAAAAATTTAGTCAAAAACGCCAGAGAGAAAGGAAAAGCACAAAAAAAAAATAAATAGGTGAGGTAAAGGGAAAGCAAAAAAGAAAAAAACGTGCCCTTAAGCCCGGCTGTAATTCAGAAAAGTATAAGAGGAGTAAATGTTTCAAATGCAATGAAGCTTCAGAGGTGAGCAGGAAAGAATTGTTTACTTCATTTTGGAAAAATATGACATGGGGGCAGCGAAAAGTTTTGATTGCCAACCAAGTAGAAGAGCATTACGTATCTAGGGGTACAACCGAAGGTAGTAACCCTTCAAGGCGGAATACGTCAATAAAATATATGCTGAAAATAGGAAGTGAAAGGGTACCAGTTTGCAAAACAAAGCCCTTCAATACCTTTAGCTTAGGAGAATATATTACAAGTAATTGGATTGGAAAATGTAATGACTACAGTGTGTCATGTCAACAAGCAAGACAACCAAAACAGATATCCCCAATCAATCTTAAAAAAGAAAAGCATATGAAACCCAAGCCTACAGACGTACGCCGACGCCAGCAGCACAAAGCCACGCTAACAAGAGGGATAACGGGACACGGCGAGCCGTTACCGAGCCAAGAGACTCGTTATCACGCCAGACATCTAGGCACCAAGCGAATAATATTGGTATCGAAAGCAGAAGTTATTGAATTATTTGAAATTTATGAATTATATTTGATGAAAAATTAATAGCCTTGTTCATTTATAAAATATTTGATGACTTTGTTGAGCTAAAGGCCAATTTAAATAAAACCGACAATTTTTATTCTTTGCGTATTTTATTCGTGTTGATTTAAACAATTTAAAAATTAAAAATTACAACAATAAAACACCTGTAACAAGACTTAGCTTAATGTGTATACATATGTACATCCCATCCCTCATTTCGTTTGTTGCTGCGCTGGTGTTTTTTGCAAAAACCAGAAGAGTCGCCGACTCTATTTTGCTGAGTACCGTGTGTGTTGTTGTTGTTTCAAAATAAAATTTCGATAGGCATGGGCACAGTGAGCCCTATCTGACTTAAAATGTATTCTCTTATTATTAGGGGTGTTTTAAATATGTAGCATTTCCAGGGTATAACGTTTGTGGTAGTGCTTTTCTTTTCCTAAAATTGATACACTTTCAAAATCAGGATAGTGTCCTGTATCCTTACAGTGGGACGTCAAGGCGGTCTTGTTTTCCGAAACATCATTTCTTAATTTTATATTCGACTTGTGGGCAGAAATCCTTGTCTTTAATTTAAGTTTTGTTGTCAAAACATGAGAAAAGAACTATTTTAAATACGGCCGAAAATTTTATTAGAGGAGTGCTAACAATCAGCGATGCAAATTTCCACCCGCAAAATATTGAAATTATCAAAAAAACTCTGGAACAAAACGATTTTCCGATAGAACTAGTAAATAAATTGATTCACAACCACGTCGCGAATAACACAAAAACGAACAGCAAAATATATAAGTCCATGACCTATGTCCCAGGAATATCAGAGAGGATCAACTGTTCCAACTTATACGACAGGGCTAAATACCAGATAGCGTTCACCTATAATAACACATTAAGACAAGTTTATAATAACACTAAGGACAAAATTACAAAGCTAGAGAAATCCGGTGTGGTTTATAGAATTCCATGTAACGGCGACGAGTCTCACGTATGCGAGAAAGTATACGTGGGGACAACAGAACTTAAATTAAAGACAAGGATTTCTGCCCACAAGTCGAATATAAAATTAAGAAATGATGTTTCGGAAAACAAGAACGCCTTGTCGTCCCACTGTAAGGATACAGGACACTATCCTGATTTTGAAAGTGTATCAATTTTAGAAGAAGAAAAGCATTACCGCAAACGTTATACCCTGGAAATGCTACATATTTAAAACACCCCTAATAATAAGAGAATACATTTTAAGTCAGATAGGGACCACTGTGCCTATGCCTTTCGAAATTTGATTTTGAAACAACAACAACACACACGGTACTCAGCAAAATAGAGTCGACGACTCTTTTCTGGTTTTTGCAAAAAACACCAGTGCAGCAGTGTAGTATCACTGTTGAACACATTGCATTTACAAACATTTGGTATGCACATGTTCAGTGACCACACACAAAGCCAAAATATTGTGACCCATTTAAATGCCATTAAACTGCACAGCGGGCGCTTGACTTCTAACGAGCGTACCGCATATCTTGTTACAAG
Organism: Merzomyia westermanni; assembly: GCA_949987695.1. Lineage (NCBI taxonomy): Eukaryota > Metazoa > Arthropoda > Insecta > Diptera > Tephritidae > Merzomyia > Merzomyia westermanni. The sequence goes on from OX465289.1 coordinate 114,402,791, forward strand.
TATGATGAGTCAAGTCACTACGTCAGAGTGACTGACGACATAGTTATAAAACACATATGCTGACACAGCATATCATGTGTAAGTAAATAGTTTGTAAGTATTGTAGTTTATACACATAAGTAGTTTGTAAGTATTAGTGTAAATTATGGCAAGAAATTTCCTATAAAAAGAAAGTGATTTTCAATAAAGAATCAATTCTGATCACACGCTACACATCAGCGTTTTAATTGATTACAGCAGCAAACGAAATGAGGGATGGGATGTACATAGTATGTATACACATTAAGCTAAGTCTTGTTACAGGTGTTTTATTGTTGTAATTTTTAATTTTTAAATTGTTTACTTTTGCGGTATTTTGTAATTGTTTACCTCTTGTCATGTTTTTTCTCTCTTCGGTACCTTTGCAAGGATTATTTTGTCGTGCTTAAATTTAGTCGATGGACCATATTCATTTGAGTAAGTCGAATTGGAATATGTATGTATGTACAGTTACTCACATAAATAAGTATACACCACTTTTTGGCAAATCTCACCAATTTTCGCTTCAGCAAATTTATTTTAACTAATTTCGTATAAGAAAGTTTCTCACGATCTAACACGAAAACTATAAATTATATTTTTAAAATGTATGAAAAATTCGCTAAAATTCGACGAATTTTCATAGAAATTTTCAAATTTTTCCTCAGAATTTTCAGTATTTGAGTATGCAGATGTGTAGCCGGTTCATTTTCAGTATCATAAAGTGTAAGTCTTAAGTCCGTAAGAAATTTTACGGATTTTTGGCAATTTTTTTTCTGAAGAGCTTAATTGAAAATTTGTCGATTTTTGCGAATTTTTCATACATTTTTAAAATATAATTTATAGTTTTCGTGTTAGATCGTGACAAACTTTCTTATACGAATTTAGTTAAAATAAATTTGCTGAAGCGAAAATTGGTGAGATTTGCCAAAAAGTGGTGTATACTTATTTATGTGAGTAACTGTACGATATATACGAGGTGTGTTCAAAAAGTATCGCGAATTTTGTGTTTTTTCAAAAATTATTTATTTATTCATGAATATCTATTTTGTCCCCTTCAAAGTAATCCCCATGAGATATTATACACTTGTGCCAACGGTTTTTCAATCTTCGAAGCACTAAAAAAAATCATTTTTTTGTATCTTGTTCAGCTCCTTCGATGCCGTCTTTATCTCGTCAAGAGAAGCGTAACGTCGTCCTTTCATGGGCCTCTTCAGTTTAGGGAACAAGAAAAAGTCACAGGGGGCCAGATCTGGTGGCTGCGGCATCATTAGTGTGTTGTTTTTGGCCAAAAAGTCGCGCACAAGCAACGATGCGTGAGTAGGGGCGTTATCGAAAGAATAAAAATTGTGGGTTTTATTTAAACTGGCCTTTAGCTCAACAAAATTATGAAATATTTATGAATTATAGTTGTAGTTAAGTTAAGCAGTATTTAATAAAGTTGAGAATACGACTTGCAAAAGGGCCCCAAAGTATAAATTTATTGTACAAAGACCCTGGACACGGCGAGTATACCCCAGCATTAGATAAGAAGCATAGGCCGGGAAAAGCTTCGTTACAATTGGGGCCCGAGCAGGGACCCTGCAAGTCGTACATCCAACTAATTAGACGGAAAATTCCTGATAAAAATCTACAGAATGAGTGAGCCACTTGATACAACGTGGCTGGATAGCGTCTCCAAAGAGCAACTGGTATCCATCACGCAAGAGCTGGGTATCGAGCATACAGGCACTGCCCGTGAGATCCGCAAACGCATAGCGGCATTTCCTTCCAAGGCGCCCACCGACACGGAGATACACGCAAAATTTCTGTTAATGGAGACCACATACAAAACCACAGAGGACACGTCAGACGATGAAGATGAACCGAATACACCGATCCCACCGAACCTCAGTGAGGGAGCCGGTAACGCACCTCAAGGACCACCAGAGAGGAGTTTTTTGATGATCCCAAGGCAGAACATGCTTCCCCACATCAGTACCCACCATTAGCAAATGCCGTACCCAACAGTTATGCGATAGCCCACGGCGATCAAGTATCGGGCCTGGTAATCGCACCTGTCATCGATCAAGTACGGAAGTGGTCAATAAAGTACGATGGTGGACGGGAGCCCCTAGCATTCGTAGAACGGCTGGAAGAATTGGCCGAAGTATACATGGTAAACAGAGACCTCCTCCCAAAAACTATGCCCGAATTACTGTGCAACGCCGCCCTCAAGTGGTATCGCAACAACAACGAGCACTGGGGCAACTGGGCGGCTTTCCAGCGAGACTTCCTACGATTTTTCTTACCGGCCAGATATTTCGAGCGTCTAGAAGACGACGTACGACAGCGGAGACAGCACGCACGGGAAAAATACAAGGATTACGTGTTGGCGATACAAAATTTAATGCGGCACGCCGAGTACAGGCTGGAAAGGATATTTCGCAACAGCCATCCGGACTACCTACTGTATATCCGCTGACGAGATTTTAGTAGTTTAACGGAACTTCTCACCCTCGCTGAAGACTATGAGGGAATCCACGAAGGACACCGACTCACGTCGGAAGTACCACGACGCGAAATGACGCGACACATAGTAGGCGAGAAAGCAACGGTCCCAAGAACGAGCCAGTCGCCTCACCAGCAGCCACCATGAGATATAACTCCGGACACTCAACGCCACCCCCCAGCTAGGACACCTAACAACGGATGCAGAAGGTGTGGCCAGGAAGGTCACTACGCTAATAGGTGCCAAAATCCGAGAAAGTTATTCTGTTGAGAGTGCGGCCGGCGCGATGTACGAACAATAGAGTGCTGCCGTCGACGTTCGGGAAACGAAAGAGGGAGTCACCAAGGACAAGGCGCGGTGAACCCACAGAACCCTGCGCCGAAGTACCAGTAACCATGCCTCAGGATCATGGCCGCCTCTACGCCCTGGTGGGCAACAGTCAGAGGCCATCATCGATACCGGAGCCTCACGAAGTTTCGTATCAACCGTTGTAGCGGACGGCATGGTAAGCTCAGGAGGCGGAGAAAGATTAGCCGCAGCCCTTCAAATAACAATGGCCGACGGTACCAGCAGCCAAATTTTCGACGCCATAAGGACCGAAGTACGCCTCGGGAAGTCATTACACCGCACCATTCTACACGTAATGTCCGGTGCCATCATAATCGGCCTAGACACACTAGGCGGCATGGGAGCTACAGTATGGAAGCCGCATCGTTTTGCCCGACCCATTTGGGCGGAAGGTTGAAAAGAACCTGTTACGACGAACGGTGGTCCACCCAATAAGACCGGAAAGAAACGCTCACGAGGAACAGGAGGAAAGCCAAACTAGAGGTGAGAAGACCGACAGGACAACTCCGGGCAGCTTCATCGCACAAACCACCGAGAACGGGGCCTGGTAAAGCTGCCTCCCCAACAACAACCTGGGCCGGTTGATAAAGTCAACACGCTCAGTTTCCAGCAACGAAAATAACTGCGGCACCTTCGAGTGTTCTGAGACATGGCAAATGTTGCGCGAAACCCCAAACCACATAACACCACCCAGCCAACGGAGTATCTCCAACCAAATCCGGAATGTACACCACTGCGCGGCGGCTCAGACAAGGTCATAATGCGGGGACATACACAATAGCAGACATCAAGGCGAAGCAGACCGCATACGGGAGTTCCTGGCTGAAGAACTCAAAAAGTTCGAGACGATGATCGAGGTGACTAACGTGGCCGAGCTTAGGATCAATATGACGCTCGACCGCCCCATAAAGGAGCGCTACTTTCCACGCAATCCAGCAATGCAAAGCATCATAAATACTGAGACCGACGAACTCCTGGCGAAGGGGTGCATCGAGCCATCTCGCAGCCCACACAGCGCACCGATCGTATTAGCCCGGAAGAAGAACGGTAAGTGGCGGTTATGCGTATACTATCGGCAGCTCAACGCCCGATCAGTACCCGACGCATACCGCTTGCAAAGGATACAGCACATTCTAGACAAGTTACGGAGGGTGAAGTACATAAGTAGTCTAGATCTCAAGAACGGCTACTCGCAGATACCCCTGGAACCCAACAGTCGGCCATACACAGCATGGCGGGTTATGCCCTTTGGGTTACACTCCGCACCGGCAACGTTCCAAAGAGCGCTCGACCAGGTCATAGGCCCAGAGATGGAACCACCTGCCTTCGCTTATCTGGACGATATAATCGTTTTAGGCTCTACGTTGGAGGAGCACATGCAGAACCTACTAGAAGTATTGCTACGGCTACAGCGCGCCAATCTACGAATAAACCCTGAAAAATGCAATTTTTTCAAAAAGGAACTCCAGTACTTGGGCCACGTAGTCAGCGACAAGGGAATCCCCACTGACCCCGAGAAAGTTGCCGCCATCCAGGAGCTGAGGCCACCCACCAACGTCAAGGAGATACGTCAATACTTGGGAATAGCATCCTGGTACCGCCGCTTCGTACCTGACTTCGCCACGTTAAGTCAACCGCTCACTGCGTTACTTAAGAAGGGAAAACATTGGAGATGGGGAGTTGAACAGCAAGAAGCCTTTGAAACCCTCAAGCATAAGCACACTGAGGCCCCTATTCTCGCCTGCCCAGACTTTACAAAGAAATTTACCCTACAGACGGATGCAAGCAACTTCGGCCTGGGAGCGGTACTAACGCAAGACTTGGAGGGCGGTGAACGCGTGATTGCCTATGCTAGTAGAAAGCTGAACAAGGCAGAAGCCAATTACTCGCCCACTGAGAAGGAGTGCCTTGCCATCGTCTGGGGAATTCGCAAAATGAGGCCTTACTTGGAACGCTATCGTTTCAACGTAATAACCGACCACATGTCACTGAAGTGGCTGAACTCCATCGAGAGCCCTGCAGGTCGAATTGCACGATGGGCTTTGGTGCTGCAACAACACGCCTTCGATATCGAGTACAGGAAAGGGAAACTGGACATGGTGGCGGACGCACTATCGCGACAACCATTGGAGACCCTACTACAAACCACTACAACGAATCCACAATGCAAATGGTGGCATCGAAGCGTTAGCGAAGTACGCGCCAACCCAGAAAAGTACGCCGATTATACGTTACAAGACGGGCAACTCTACCGTCACATCCCCTGCAGATCCCACGACGAAGATACGGTACCGTGGAAGTTATGCGTACCAACCCCGCTCCGACAGCGGGTGCTACAGGAGAACCACGACACACCAAGTGTGGCGCACATGGGCATTCGCCGGACGGTAGCACGGATCGCCAACAGATACTATTGGCCAGGTATGTTCCGCGACATCAGCCGTTACGTACGCCAATGCGAGTCTTGCCAAAAGTATAAGGAGGGACAACAGAAAGCAACCGGAAAAATGCTCTCGCAGGTAGCACAGGAACCCTTCGCCACGGTCTGTGTCGATTTCATTGGACCCCGACCACGCTACACACACGGTAACACCATGCTATTGGTGTTCTTCGACCGCTTCAGCAAGTGGGTAGAGTTAATCCCTATGAAACGAGCAGAGAACGAACCCTCGCAAGATTCGGCGTACCCAAAATACTCATCTCCGATAACGACGTGCAATTCACTAGCACCATGTGGAAGCGTTACCCCCAAGAGATCGGGGTACGCCAGCAATTCACTGGCCCTTATACACCCCAGAGAACCCTACCGAACGCGCGAACCGGACCATCGAAAGGATCATAGCGCAACTCACCAAATCGAGACACCAGCGATGGGACGACCTCCTGCCCGAAATCGAGCTTGCCATAAACACCAGCGTGACAGCCTCAACCAGGTATAGTCCGGCCTTTTTGGTACAAGGACGCGAGCCACGACTACCTGGGCCACTCTACGATGAGATGAACGTCGGAACTGGTACGAATCCCACTACGGCAGAGGAGAGGTGCAACCGGATGTAGGAGGCATTCAAAATAGTAAGGCAGAATATGGAACGGCTACAGACCAAGCGCGATATTATAACCTTCGGCGGAGGAAATGGACCCCCGAAGTCGGCGAACTAGTCCTTGCAAAGGAGCAACACCTATCGAAAGCCAAAGAGGGCTTTGCAGCAAACCTGGCACCCAAATACGACGGCCCATACCAAATCTTAAAGTACGTGTCATCAGTCATCGTCCAGCTAAGAAAAATCAACGGAGGAAAGGAGAAAACGGCGAACATCGGCGAATTAAGAACATACCACGCGCCCGAGACCGCAGAACCATAGGTAGACCAACAGAAAAAAAAATATCCAGCACGGAAAGAAAAAACAAATTTTTTATTACTCAACAACACAGGTTATTCTATCACTGACCATCGGAGTGATTACACCTATCGTCAACAAACCAAGTGTGAAGAAAAAAACAGAAACCCATTATCAACAATGGAGAACCAAAGCAAATGGCTTAAAAGCGTGAAACGCGTACGTGAGCGCATGGAAGAGGAGGAGGCGAAATGGGCTAGGGCAATGATGCTAGGTCTGGTGACCGAACCCAACTGGAACTCCAGCTCAGCTCGCGAAGACGCCGCGCACGCAGCTAGACGCCATATTGAATTGACCCACCTCAACCAAACCGTACGGAGGAACGCCACGCATGCTATATCCTCAAGAAGCGCATCCACGCCATCAGCGACCGCAGTAGCCACCACTGTAAGCAGCGCACTCGCAAGCACCATACGCGCAGCCACTACACACGCAGCTGCGGCGCCTACTAGAACAACCGCTACCGCAGGCAACACAAGCACAAACACCGTACGCGCGGCCACTACGCGCACGCCGCCGTCACCGATGACGATACAACCACAAGCAGCTCATCCGGGTCGAGTGACGATGTCTCGAGTAATCGCAGCACACCAGAACCCACCAGCTACACAAAACGGCCAACGCAAACAATACAGACCATTGACCTCTCCTCGGAAGACGAGACAATGGAACCGCGGGCATCACGGCCCGAATTGGTATACCCACCGGGACCAGGAGGCGTTGCCCTATAAAACACCGACCTCCATTCGCTCGGGGAAGGGCATTGGCTGACGGGCACAGTGATCGACGCATGGGCAAAGGGGGTGACGATCGAGTGTGGGGAACAAGGGATAGTACTAAGCCCATTTGTTGTTTGGCAACTAAACCAACAGGGCAATAAGGAGGAATATTACCAACGCATCCACCGGTCGTTACGGAAAACCGATTTATTCAGTGAGCGCGTGATACTCGCACCGCATAATATAGCCAATCACTGGTACCTCCTCGGACTGGCAAGTCAAGAGGTCACCCACCACGTCGCAGACGTCGAATGCTGGCACCAACGGTACGTGTGGACAGCCGACTCGAGGGTCAAGGGTAAGGCACCACACGCAACCAAGGCATGGATCGATTTCCTTAAGTGGGAGTGCCAGCAGCGATACGGGGAAGACAGCTTTGAAGCACACGAAGTACAACTAGTGGTACCAAGTTGTGGTGACTGCGGGGTATACGTTGTGGAAACCATAGAGAGGGTATTGCGGTACGTCGGCAAGAAAGAAGGAGCACCGGGGCTTATATCCCAACCATTCACGGCGGATATGGCGAGATACTATCAGTATTCCGACACCATATGCGCGGTCAGCCAGAACAGCGCCGCTACCCATAAACATGAGCGCTGAGCCACCACCACTATCACAGCAACCACACACCCCAAATCACCCAATATCACCACAGCCACCAACAAACCAACACTCACCATCACCGAAGGCAGAAGATGGGGCGGGATTCCCACAAGAAGGAGTTACAATTGCCGCAGAAGACGCTGATGGTCCAGTACCTAACCAGTTCCCGGAAAGAGTGAGGGATGGTTTTAAGAACATTGCAACCATATACCGGTCGCGAGCACTCATATGCGGAAGAGGCAGGTTGGCCTTAGACCTCCATAGTAGGGGGGGGAGGTGTGAGGACCAAATATGGCTACAAATTTGGCCCACACAAAATAATCAACATCAAACAGCGAGGCATACAAGCAAAATCCAACAGCAACCACAGCTTGTATCGACACACGACCGATCACCACAACATGGTCGCACAACATGGCCGGACGAGCCAACACGCAACAGCAACACCAAAATAAACAAGCAAGCCGACAACCAACACACAACAGTAACATAAAACAAGCCAACTCCAACACGAAACTACACAACAAGTCGGTAGAGCACGACAACAGCGAACCACAACAACTAGCTACAACACAAACACCGTCACAACATGTAGTCACAGGCACAAGCAACTATACGATGAGAGAGGTATATAAGAAGCAACACAAGAAGACAAGAGTCAGTCAGCAGGGAGCTGCGGTAGTGACAAGATCTACGCTGAAGGGGGATAGCTAGTATATGGGCGCTTACCAATATTAGTTATCATCCTTTAGAGTAGACACGGACTGAGGTGTGCTGGATGATGGTGGTGATAACCTGTTCTGCAGCGGTCGGCCGTGGATACGCAGATTATCAGCGCGAGTGAAGAGTGAACGCGAGTACAGTTGCGACAGCATAGCAGTGGGTACGACAGCGCGACGTCGACACAGGCACAAAGCCGAAGGAGTAGCAGAGATAGCGGAACGCAATTAAACTGCAAGACCGTCAACGCCAACAGCAAAGCACGATAACGCTAACCAAGGGGAGCTGCAAGATTACCACCACAACTGCAAAGCGTGGACCAGTACGGAGTCACGGCAAGGATCGAAACTACGCTGGGTAGTGATAGTTAGTAAATGGGCTTTATCAATAGTAGACATTACAATCCAGAGTAGACGCGGACTAAGTTGTACTTGAGGTGTGCTGGACTTACCCCGCCCATTATACACTTAAGGCCGCGCTCCGCCGTTCAGCCAGAACCCGCCGTGGTGTCGCGCAGCAGAGGTAGCCAGCGCAGCCAGTCAACGTCGCCTTATAAACGCACCAACCGGCCTCACACAACCCGTTACCAGTACGCCGAGACATAATACGAACGATAGAGTACTAGCGGAGAAGCCTAATCACGTAACCACACACGCGGCAGAGCACCATCCGAGCAACTCAACGCTAATAGATCGACGTCGTCACAAACACGCGCGATCAAGCGCCAGCAACGAAACGCCGACAGAGTAACGTCACCGCAGGTAACGCAGCACAACGCCACCAGCACAGAGCCACGCTAACAAGAGGGATAACGGGACACGGCGAGCCGTTACCGAGCCAAGAGACCCGTTATCACGCCAGACATCTAGAAACCAGGCCAATAATACCGGTATCGAAAGCAGAAGTTATTGAATTATTTGAAATTTATGAATTATATTTGTAGTTAAGTTAAGCAGTATTTAATAAAGTTGAGGATACGACTTGCAAAAGGGCGCCCCAAAGTATAAATTTGTTGTACAAGGACCCTGGACACGGCGAGTATACCCCAGGACTAGATAAGAAGCATAGGGGCCGGGAAAAGCTTCGTTACAGAGTCTGTGAGGACCCCAACCCGGAGGCTTGCGAAGCCCTCACAACACATATATATAGATATCTTAATGAATGAAGTTAATTTGAGTTATACACTATTTTTTATGAAATATACTGAATTTTTATATTTTTGCACATATCTCTCTATGGCGCGATATACAACAGGTATATCATCATAAACCTCCTAAGAGATTTTTGCGCCAAGCTTCTCTTCCAATTTGTGGTGTGCCGATTTGAATTTTCCCTACAAATTGGTGGGACCTACAGTTTTTTGCCGACTCCGAACGGCATCTACAAAGGAGACGAATTTTTGCTGAGAAGCCTGTCATGGCAGAAATACACTCGGAGAGTTTGCCAAACCACTGCCGAGGGGCGACCCCGTTTTGAAAAACTTTTTTTCAATTCACTTTTGATGTTACCTGTACCAGGGCTCGAACCATGGACCTTCGGTGTGGTAGGCCGGCAACACTACCTTCACACCACAGCGGCCGCCATATGCACATATGCCGTTCTATAAATGAACCACATAGGCATTTTTGCACGAAAACCCCCTTAGCTAATATGTATACGATTATATATATATTTGAAATATTTTTAAAAGAACATACCATTCGAATATCAATTTCTTACAAATAGGAACACTCTAATATACATATATACATATGAACTTTACCATACACTAGATTTGGCAGCGACGCTAAGAGGTTAGGAACCTGCCTATGCAAAGGAGACGGCAAACAATAAGTATTAGAAAATGCGAACATTTAAGCGTACAACAATGCAGAGCAATACAAATCTACACACGAGAAACAATGGAAGTGACAACGGAAGCGTACAGGCGTGTGTACATATGTTCGCTGCAATTCAAGAAACTGGCGTATGAGGGAAGGAAAGCGTACAGGCGTGTGTACATATGTTCGGTGCAATGCAAGAAACTGGCATATGAGGGAAGAAAAGCGTACAGGCGTGTGTACAAATGTTACGTAGAAACGAAGTACTAAATTGGCAAAATTTATGAAATTTGCGGTACAATACGGGATTATTATGTGACAGTGAAGCTAATGGAGAATATGCATGCGAAGTCGTTTAAACTGCAATAAAAGTTATTTATAGATCCAGCGAAACTGTTGCCAATCGCAAGATTCTTACCTAAACCTCCACAGAAGAAAGGTGGAAAAAAACCTAACAGTGGACAAGGGCAAGGTAGAGGTCGTGGTGGCCTTGGCAGGTGTAATTAAAAAAATAGCAAAGGGAAAGGAAATTCAAATAAATGGGAGAAAAATTTAGTCAAAAACGCCAGAGAGAAAGGAAAAGTACAAAAAAAATAAAAGGTGAGGTAAAGGGAAAGCAAAAAAGAAAAAAAACGTTCTCTTAAGCCCGGCTGTAATTCGAAAAGGTATAAGAGGAGTAAATGTTTCAAATGCAATGAAGCTTCAGAGGTGAGCAGGAAAGAATTGTTTACTTCATTTTGGAAAAATATGACATGGGGCAGCGAAAAGTTTTGATTGCCAACCAAGTAGAAGAGCATTACGTATCTCGACGTACAACCGAAGCTAGTAACCCTTCAAGGCGGAATACGTCAATAAAATATATGCTGAAAATAGGAAGTGAAAAGGTACCAGTTTGCAAAACAAATCTCTTCAATACCTTTAGCTTAGGAGAATATACTACAAGTAATTGGATTGGAAAATGTAATGACTACAGCGTGCCATGTCAACAAGCAAGACAACCAAAACAGTTATCCCCAATCAATCTTAAAAAAGAAAAGCATATGAAAGATTTCATACAAAACCTTCCCAAAGTCGAGTCTCATTACACTGTGGAAGAAATTCAGGTTAGCAAAAGTTAGGTCGCTTCTGAGAGTGAGGGGTGAAAATAGAGGTTAAATTAGAAGACCCGTATCGCGGCTCTCGTTTATGTTAGTTCGATTTTTTTTTTTATCGACCTTCGAACTTTGTAGTCAAATGCCGATTTTCAGCATATTGTTTGTATGGTTTTTTGGCTATAACTCGTCGACTAATTGATATTTTTTCAATCTGTTAAAGCAAAATTATTTCTAGAGACCTGTGAAACAATTAAAATTTTAAAAAAATTTGATTTATAAAACTTTTGTAGTGCTTATGAAGCAAAATGTTGGAAATTTTTTTTTTCATGCTCTTTGAACATATTTTCCACAAAATTAAGTTTTTTTCTTTCTGTTTGATCTATAATATGCTTCTCAATTTTTTCAGTGTTGGTGTTGAAGAAACATTGAAAAAGAAATTATAAAAATACGGAAAAAAATATAATTTTGAAATGTTAGTTATGAAAAGTTTTAAGCAAAAAAATTAAATAAATTAAATTAATGATTTGGCCAGTTGCCGCTTAGCAGGCGGCTGTGGATCAACGTCACTGCTCTCTCTAATATCTTGGTCATCGTCATCATCATCAGAAAGGTCGATAAATTCGTCCAACTGATATTCTGGAATTTCATCTTTATCTTCCCCTTCTTCCTCTTTTTCCTCGTCTTCCTCTTCAGTGATGTTGATCCAAAATTCGAACTAACATAAACAAACGCCGCGATACGGGTCTTCTAATTTAGCCTCTATTTTCACCCCTCACTCTCAGAATCGACCTAACTTTTGCTAACCTGAATTTGTTCCACAGTGTTGTTGTAGACAAAAAACAGACAAACAATATGTCAACCTCACTTACAGCACTTATAAGGATATTTTTAAAGCTTACGAACAGTATATCAAATATAAAAATATTCCACTAAACGAAAAATCCTCTTATTTATCTTTCCTTAAAATGACACATTCTTTCAATATGGGCTTATTTAGGCCTAAAAAGGATCAGTGTGACCTTTGTTTTAGTTTTAAGAACGGCAATATCGATCAAGACGTATGAAGAAGGACAAAGATAAGGAAAAAGCCTTAAGAAATGCAATAAATGCATACACCTTAGACGTACAAGCCGTTCAATTAGTACCCTTAATTGCTGCATCATCAACGTATTTTAAGCTAAAGCTTGCTATACATCAATTTACATTCTTTAATTTGAAAACGTCGGAAGTTTTTTGATACATTTGGCACGAGGGAGAAGGAGGATCTGATTCAAATGTTTTCGCACCATTGTGATCTGAGCATTCCAACAGTTTTGTTGAGTGATGGTTGTAGTACTCAAGATCGAAATGTTACATTGGCCAATGCTTTGCAATTAATTGCGAAAAAATATTTTACGACCATTTATCAGAAATATTTAACTGTTGGTCATAGTCAGATGGAATGTGACTCAGTACACTCAATGATAGAAAGGAAAAAGAAGTCAAAAAATGTACGATAGAATCTCAAAGCCGTATAAAGTATTCTATATAGATCACAAATTCTTAAAAAAAATTTCTGGAGTACAATTTTACAAATCGATTAGACCAGGTATTAAAGCTGCGGACCCCAAGTAACAGATTTAAAATGTTTAAAATATAATTCTTCTGGTATGTATTTTAAATTGGACTATGTTAACGATTTAAATTAAATATGGATTGTGCTATGTTGTTTTAGTGAATAAAACTCAATTTTTAAATAAAATAAACATACTTTTTATTTTTTTTTTAAATTGCAAACGGCTTTCTAAATAAGCAGTAACCTCGTATCTGCGGTTTGCATACACCATGATATGCAGGCAGTAAGCTCGTAACTAACAAAATGAGCTTTTACGCTTAACTAGTCATTAGGAACGAACAAGCTATAATGTCTAGTTATAAATACCAGTAAACCGAAAACGAAAAAGCATTTAAGTGGTTAACTTTATTTTACTGACGTTTTATTTAGTTGTTGAAAATTTTTTCTATTGTAGGTACGAGGTTAACGCAGAAACGGGACGATATGCCCTGAAATTGCGCTACGCAGCCATTACAAATAGTACAGCAGTTTCCGTTCAACGAGCCTTCGCAGTCGTCAGTTTCCATAACACAATCAAAGTCAAAGCAAACTGCGATGACCTCGTTTCCATGCACTCATGAACTGCAAGCGTCTGCACACTCAACTCAAACTGAAACATTTCAGCCATCGCCTCCGTAACCAACTCCAGCTGTAATGACGTCGCTTCAGAACGTTACAGCGCAGCCACCGGCACAAACGTCAGCTCTAATGCCGTTGGTGCGTCATCGTCGCTTAAGTACGCCACAGCACAGCCATCATCGCCGCAGCATAACTTTGCGCAGCCACCATCTCAGCTTCTACCACATGCGCTTATACCGCAAAGCACAATGCAAACAGGTAACACTTTAAATAATACTAGTTTATCGTTTATGGATCATTCTGCCATAAAGCTTTTTCCCTTGCCAAACTTTGGTGGCAATCCCGAAGATTGGCCACTTGTTTTAGTTAGTTACAACGATACAACCCAAGAATTTAGGTACAATAATAGACAAAACCTTATGCGCCTGCAAAAGTCGCTACAAGGTGTAGCTAAGCGATCCGTCATGTCATTGCTCATTTACCCTGACGATGTACCTAGGGTTATAAAGGAATTAGAATTCAACTTCGGCAGGCCTGAGCTTCTAATTAAATCTCAGTTGATAAAAGTTCAAAACTTTCCGGCAATTAATGAAAGTCACCTTGACCAAATTTTAGTGAGGAACATTGTTGCCTTCTTCAATTCAGCAAATTGTCGACACCACTTGCTGAATCCGAATTTGCTAGAATGTAAAACTTCCTCCAACTAAGCAATATGAATGGAGTCAGCGTACTGCAGTTTTGGAGCCGTTTCCTAGAGCATTTTGGGAATTGGTTGAGCGATTTTGCTAACGTGGTTTCGACACTGCCCGGTTTCTCGGGCATGTCACTACGTTCGATACAATCCAACTGTTGAGTTCGATATAGCAATCTTAAAATAAATATATTAAACAGTAGTGCGAGGGTTAATGTTCAAGCTTTATCAAGCATGTTTTGCTTTGACGGTTGCGTTGTCTATTTTCCCTTTCTTGGTTTTTCTTTCTTTTTTTGGTTTTTCGGTTTTTTGCTGCTTTACGATCGCTCGCGAACTCTTATTTTTGCCAGAATTATTATTTGGATTTAATGCGCTTTATTTGTAATATATTTAGAATATTTAATCAAACAATTGTGTTATCAATACATTTGGAGAATTGGTAAGCCGCAATAAGTTACACGTAAATACAGTCCACAACCCGCTTATACGCCAAGAGGCAATTAACATACGAAAGGTATACGCAACAACACCAATCTTACGCAGGCAATTGCAAATATGTAGGTCTACATACCACGGTGGTAACGCCCACAATAACACTCGCCGCTCACTACATAGCAATGAGGTGCAAACGTGAATCAAAGACGTGTTATAATTGCCATCAGAATCATAATTTACCCGATTGTCGATTTTCGACAGTTTACATTATTCGATTTGCAATATAAATGGAATTTTGTCAAAGAAAATCATTGATGTTTGGGTTGCCTTTGGAAAGGGCAGGGTCTTGCTAACTGCTCGCGACGTAAATTATGCGCTATAGATGGATGTCAACGTATGCTTCACAATTTGTTACACTCCTCCCCTGCTTCCGAACCTGCTGGGGTAGGCCAGCATGTTCTAGGTTGTTCAAGTAATGAAAGATAGAGTCTCTTGAAGATGTTGGCTGTGACTTTCTTAGGTCCGAATGGAAGTTTACAAGTCTTTGCCATGTTCGGCGAGGGTTCTTCCATAAGCTTACTCGAAGAAAATGTTGCAACAAAATTGGGGATGAATGGACATAATGTACCTTTGACCCTGCAGTGGTATGACAATAGCCAAGTAAAAGAAAAGTCTAAAAAAGGCACGCTTATTATCATGCGACAAATGAGTAATAGGCAATTCCATCTCAAAAATATATATACGGTGAAATCGTTAAATTTTCCACAACAGTCGTTTAACCGAGAACAAACATAGCAAACTACAGTAACGCGAAACCTTTACTGCTGCTTGGGTTGGACAATAGCTACTTAAGTATCGTTAGCCAAACCATCGACTCAGGGACGGAAAAGCCTATTGCAATTGCTACGGAATTAGGTTGGGTGGCGTTTCGGCCACAATGTGAAGCAGATATTGAAATGCCCCAGGCATTACATATACGAGAATCGCAATCACTTCAAAAACTACACAAGTTAGTGGAAGAGTATTACTCAGTTGACAACTTTGGTGTTCGTCGTTGTGACGTAGTATTAGAATCAGACGATAATCGTCGTGCGAGGGAAATTCTTAGAGACACAACTCTAGATCTCGGGCCACGCTACGAAGTAGGGCTACTATGGAGTAGCGATGACATCGCGCTACCCCCTAGTTTTGACATGGCGCTAAATCGGCTAAAGAAGCTTGAAGCTCGTATGAATAAGGATCCCGTTTTCGCTGCTAATTATAAGAAAGAAATTGATAAATATCTCAGTAAAGGCTATGCCAGCATGAATTTTTGTGGAACGTCCACATTTTGAAGCCAGAGGACGTTCCTAATGAGGGTAATCGAGCGTGGTACCTTCCACATTTCGGCGTCGTTAACCCACATAAACCAGAGAAATTGCGTGTGGTGTTCGACGCCGCCGCCACCGCGGCTTCATTAAGGGTATCACTAAATTGCAACTTACTTAAGGGGCGGGAGTGCGCTCAGTCGCTGATTGCTATAACTTATCAAGTTGTCATAGCAGTTGCAGCCGACATACAGGTTCGCATCCGATCAGACGACCAAAATGCACAGCCGATCGCTCCAGTCTTAACATACGTGATGCGGTCCATGATATTTGGGGCAGCATGCTTACCCTGCTGTGCCGAATTCATAAAGAATACTAACGCCAAAAAGTTTGAAGCTAGTAAGCCTAGAGGAGCTAATGCGATAATTAATAATATGTACGTAGATGATTTGGTCGTGATGTTTGATGATGTGCAAGAAGCAGAGGAAGTGTCAAACGAAACGGTTGCCATTAACGCCGCAGCTGGGTTCAATCTTCGAAATTTCGTGTCAAACGATAAATCCCTGCAAGCAAAGCTGTGCACTGCAGATGGAAATACCCAAGGCATCATTAATATGGAACGCCAATCGGCTGTCGACAAAGTGTTGGGCCTATGTTGGAATACGCTAAATGACAATTTCCAGTTTCACATAATTGACTGTCAAGTGCTGAACAGGGAACGAGCTCCCACAAAGAAAGAACTACTTGGAATAGTAATGGCAATCTACTACCCTTTCGGTTTCTTAGCTAATATTACAATCTTTGTATATGCTAGCGCTAGTGCTTATGCAGCGGTGGCGTATTGTTAAGGGCACAAACGTCGAAATCGCGTTTGTCGCAGCCAAAGTGAGGTGTGCTTCATTGAAGGGCTTGGCAATACCCCGCTTGGAATTACAGGCAGCGATTCTTGGTAGCCGTTTACAAAAATCAATAAAGGAGTGACATGAATTTGTAATTCATAGTGTCACATTTTGGAGTGATTCCAAAACCGTTCTTTGGATACGTTCCACTTCTAGAGAGTACAAGCAATGGAGCTGGTTACCCACCAAAGTTAAAACCATACCTGAAATTTCTTCGAAGTCCCGCTGTGTTCCCGAAAAAAAGGAGAACCGCCTTCTGTTGCTACAGCAAGACCAACAGAACACTTTGATCATGTATACATCAGACGAATATATTTTAGAGTTCACGAAATTTTCATCCGTTTCTAAGCTGCTTGGAGTAGCTGCTTGGATGTTGCGCTGGGTTAGTAACACAAGGAAACTAGATCGTGTGGTGAGTTGATAGCCGCGGAGATCAGTGCCACTGAGAAACTGATCTGCAGCCGTGTACAGGAAGAAGTCTATAGCATGGAGCTAAAATTACTTCGTGCTAAAAAATGTTTGCTAAAGCCCAGCAGTATTTACCAGTTAACGCCTATGTACGATGAAGACGGAATCCTCAAAGTCAATGGCCGAATTGATGCTGCGTTTGTCCTTCCGGTCTCAGCTCGCCGCCTAACAGAAGTATTGGGTACCTCACGCTCGTGCTGTACTAGCGTCAGTGAAGAAGAATTGCGTCGTATGTATCGCCTTGACAGCAAAACCAATGACAACACCAATCGGTGAACTGCCAACAGATCGAATAACACCACATGTACGGCCATTCACTTATACTGGCGTTGACTATTGTGGACCGTTTATGGTAGCCATAGGCCGAAGGCGAGAAAAACGGTGGGTAGCAGTTTTAACGTGCCTAACTGTTCGTGCGATACACTTAGAAATCGCAGAAGACCTGTCTACAGATTCGTTTATCATATGCTTTCGAAATTTTATTAACCGGCGTGGAGTACCAATTCGTATTCGTAGTGACAACGGTACCAACTTTGTGGGTGCACAAAAGGTGTAACGCAAAGAGGATCGACTATGGGATTTTGACAGCATTGGTAAAGAGTTTGCGCAACGAGGAATCGAATGGATTTTTAAATGCCCCGCTAATCCTTCATCCGGTGGTTGTTGGGAACGCTTAGTAAAATAAGTCAAGCGGCTGCTGCATAGGGTCTTACAACAAGAGGCGCCGCGCTTGGAATAATTAAGGAGCGCGCTTATAGAAACTGAAAATGTGGTAAATAGTTGGCCACTTACGGAGATACCTATATCACCGCAAGAGGAGGAACCACTCACTTCGAATCCCTTCCTCGTTGGTTGCCTTAATTCAAAGCAAACATCTTGTCTAGATGAACAATCGATGTGCTTGCGAAAACAGTGGCGAATTGCACAAGCACTCAAAGACCGTGATGGAAGATGGACATGCGAATACCTACCGTCATTACAACGACGTCCAAAATGGAGAGAAACAGCGACACCATTACAGCCAGGACAACTTGTCATCGTATGTGATCCGAGTATATCACGAAGACTTTGGACCAAAGGCCGAATTACCGAGGTTTTCACAGCAAAAGATGGCCAGTAAAAACGAACCAAGGCATATTAAAAAGACCAGCGAGTGAGCTAGCCACTTTAGAATTTAGTGAATCTCTTGAAGGATTCATCGAGGGGTGGAATGTCACGCCAACTTAACCTACCTCAAATCTACTTCGTCAACATAAGTGCATCCCTAAATTATCGCCCTAGACTTTGAACATTTTCGTAATTTTCTCATATTCTTAATTAAATTCAAACTTACCCTCTTGGATTTCCATAATTTATATACATTCATGTGTATGTGCATATGTACTTAGAAAAATATTGTTGTTCTCACTCTCATATTCCTTTCGTATACGTATGTATGTAGTTATAGATTTATTGAAAATGTCAAAGTAAATATATACATAATTTTTCTGACACGTTCTTTTTGATCGAAATTTTATTAACAGGCGTGGAGTACCAATTCGTATTTGTAGTGACAACGGTACCAACTTTGTGGGTGCACAAAAGGTGTAACGGAAAGAGGGTCGACTATGGGATTTCGACAGCATTGGTAAAAAGAGTGCGCAACGGGGAATCGACAATACGCTGGGTTTGATGTCATCTAAGCTCCTAGTTCTATACTTCTTTACCATATGCATAAACCACTTCCGTCATTTGACAGTTAGTAGTGTGATCATGATGGATTTTTTTGACAGATCTGTTTTATCAGCAGAACTGCCTTACCGCGTGCTCTCGGTTTTGTTATTGCTTTTTTATACCAACCATTTTTGTTGATTTACCGCCTGTACATTTTCAAGTATTCAGCTCAATGCCAAGAATAATAATTTTTCACTTTTTGAATTTTTGTGAAAGTTATTATTGTTTTTACTGTTTAATAATCATTTTTAATTAATTATGCAAAGTTTTTTTTTTTAACAGATCCATTTCGGAAGCTGCTAAGCTTCTTCAGCAGAGAAATTTTGGCACGTATTGCTAACCACTAAGCTAACAATGCGCTGGTTTTGATGTTATCTAAACTCCTAGTTCTATTCTTCTTTACCATATGCATAAACCACTTCCGCCATTTGACAGCTAGTAGTATGATCATGATGGATTTTCTTGACAGATCTGTTTTATCAGCAGAACTGTCTTACCTCGTGCTCTCGGTTTTGTAATTGCTTCTTTATACCAACAATTTTTGTTGATTTACGGCCTGTAGGCGAAAATTTGGAATAAAAAATCGCGCGATTTGTGTTTAATGAATTTAAAAAATTTTAAGAAAAGAATCTGAAAAATCGCGCGATTTTTTATACCAAAATTCGCCAGCGGCGCTTTTCTGAAAATTTGCAAAATCCATTAAGTACAATTTTTTTATTTCACAATGAAAATTTGGAGTAAAACCGGTCTGGATAATGGACTAAATCTATGTACATAACTGCACCTGAAATAGGAGTTGCGTTGTTATTAAGGAAATAACATTTCTGGTATTAAGCTTTTCTGACATTAATTCTCTTTGCAAAAGCGAATTAACGTCAAATTATTATGAGATTTAACGTCATCTGTCACTGACATTAATTCCTCTGACATTATGACACGTCACCAAAAATTTCGCCCTTGTAATTGTGTTTAAAAGTTGGACGAGATTTGAGAAATGACAGCGCCGGGCGATTATTCTCAGCGTTTTTCCCGCTGCGTTTCGGTATTGTGGTTCAAGCTAAAAAACAAAATTTTTAATTGAACAATGACTGAAAAGGGTCATGCCAGATATCACAAAAGATGATTTCGATGGAATTTTCGGTAATTACGATTAACTATTAATAAATCAGTACAGAGCCAAAATAGGAGCACCAAAATATGTCCAACTCCCAAATACTGGCCCAAAACGAATATATATTGAAGAGCACAGAAAAAGGAACAAAAAAGAAGAGAAGCCAATAGAGCAAAATGAGGGGCAATGGAAAAGAAGCAAAGAATATAAACCTTTGACTAGAATTAAGGAAAGAATGGCTTTAAGAAAGCAATTGAAAAATTTTTAAATAAACTTCAAAAAACATTAACCCGACGGCAAACGTCGTGAACGAAATTGTGAGAAAAGATAGTAATAATTCTGTAATAATCATTTTGTTAGGAATCATGAAAATTATAATCATCATAAACCTTCTGATAAAATTTCATTCTATGCATAACACAAGTTAAGGAAAGTAATCACTTTCAATACAAAACAGGAACAAATTTAAACTAAGGAAAATATTTTGCGAAAATATTGAAATACTGTTATGGGAAAGATTTGCTCTCATAACAGGTAGCAATTTTGACTTTTAAGCCGATTTCCTAAAAAAATTATGTAAATTATGTCAAAATATTTAAGAACATTTTAAGGCTTACTTTACGCCGAGATCGCCAATTTAAATGTCGGACAATCACTCTCTTATTCTTTGTTTTGCTTTAAGAACCGTAATTCACTGACAATTTGAGAGTGTATTTCTGCGATGAACAAGTTTTTTGGCCAAAATTCAGCTGCCTTTGCAAGTAACTTTCGTAGTCGGCATTAAACATGTAGGTCCCGTCAATTTGCAGGAAAAAATGGGAAGCAGCACGCAACATTTTGGTAGAGAATCTCGTCCTTAATCTCCTCGGCGGTATATCACGCCAAATTATTATCATTATAAAAGTTAATAGGGCATTTTACGATCAGGAACATATGGTATTGCTTCGTTGCATAGAAAATTATCATTGCAAACCATTTGTAATACAAAAACAAAACATACTCATATGGACCTGTCAAGAAATGCCACATATGGAAAATCAACCCTGTATGACACGAGGTTGGCTGCAAACCGACTTTCGGTTAAACTGTTAAGTTTTTATTAGTATCTAAATGGCAAGTTGCTCTCCAGCGTATTGACGAAGCATATGAGTTGTTTCATAACATTTTATTTTGGCATAGTTATAGCTCTTGTAGTCGCGTCTTGCAGGGTTGGTTCGCAATGCCTGTGACTTATACGAATATATGTATATTTATTTTGAAGGAATTTATGCAGGTTTGTATAGGAAATAAGATGGCAATTCATTGAATGGGAAAAGTATGATTATACGCTAATATGATTAATACAACTTTTTCACTCATTTACCTAATTTATTATTTTTTCTTTCCAAGCGTAAATATGTCTTTAAAAATTAATTTTCTGCAATCCCATTTAAGTATTTTTCCGGCAAATCTTGGTGACAAAAGTGACAGGCATGGCTAAAATTCAGCAAATGAAATTGATTGAAAGTCGATGTCCAGGATTCTGCGATGTCGCAATGATGGGTGGCTACTGTTCTTATCTAAATGAACGTCAAAATAAAACAAATAAGAATTTCGAGTATATCTTTAAGTTAGGGCAAACCATACACACGTTGTTATAACATATACTATTTATTATATGGATATACTTATTTTATCATTTACAGTAGAAATGCAAAAAATGCACATATGGGCAGGTGTGGCAGAGCGTGCGCAGGAAGGAAAAGATCATCGGTCGGGCAAAATGAAAAGGAATTTAGATCTTATATACCAAAACCAAATAGATTTGCTCTGTTGTTGTTGTAGTAGTGCTTCGCCGTGCCTAGTCGTCACTTTCTTTCCCTATAGTCGGACCAGAATGAAATTGGTGTTAGAGGAGTCATCCGGAAAAACTTTCGGCATGTCAGGGTTCTGTCTGGATAGATAAGAGTTTAATCTGTTACAGTAACCGTATCGACGTTGGACCAATGTGACTCTGGTATCCCTCGGGAGTTCGTCCTTTTCAGCAACAGGTGGACCTTGTGCCTGAATGACGGCATTCACGGGGCGAGAGCTGACAAAAATGTTTGCCGACTCGGCGTGGATGGTGTTGAGGACCTGTCGGTGCAGCTTTGGATCACACGCTGATTTTTGTGAAGCCGGATATGATCATAGTGCTTACGAAGATGTATCCTTACTTTCCGGGGAGGTGGGTTTTCTTAAAGCAGGTGCTTGTTGGGGTGTTAAACAAAAACTGTATGCTTAGCATTTCGTTACGCTCTTTAACACCAAGCATTTTCGTCTCACTATGTAAATTATGTTCCGGTGACATAGAGAGACATCCCGTGGAAGATCTGAGTGCGGTGTTCCGACATCGATTGTGTGTGCATGAATAGCAAAACTAAGCATGTTATCAAACGCCACCCCTAATATTTTGGAATCAGGGACAATCGGAAACAATGCCGTCGAGGTAGACGTCTAATTTCAAGTTCACTAGCGCCGTCCAAGTCATGAATAACGTGGTCGAGGACTTAGTCGGTGACAAGATTTATTCTTGAGACCTGCTCATCGGTAAAAGAGCCCGCTGCCAAACTTGTGCAATGATCAGTGTAAGGCACCGCTTTTTAATAATACGAGATTTTGATCTTTCGCCTTCCGTAAGATAGGGGAGAAGCGGTGTATACTCCAAAGCAGTTAATAGCTGCGCTTGGATGACAGTATCAAAAGTATTTGATAGTTCAAGCGCAACCAGTACGGTTCTCTCGTTGGAAAAGTTTTGGTTGGGACCGCCATTTATGGCACTCAGCGTGGTAGATATGCAGTGCCATTTTCGAAACCCATGGTTAGGGTCGGTAAGCCGCAGACTGCATCGGGAATAAGGTGGCGGTGCTATGCAAGTTTTGAAGAAACTAATGGATGTAGGTAGTGAGGTTTAAAACGGACTTGACTTGTGCAACCACACATAGCATAGATCTTCTCTCTTGGTCCGGGGTTGGATTCAACACCGCCCGGAGCAGGAGAGTAATAAGCAGCCCTGCTGCAAGGGAGAATCATGACCAATTATGTAGGGTTGCATAGAAACAACAGCTGTTGCTCGGGTAAACCCCGAGTCATTTCGGTACGATATAACCGGGTGTTGTTTGAGAGATTTACCCTCATATCAGGTGATAGTTTTGACTTTCACCTATGCAGGCTTTTTCTGTTATTATTTGTGACCTTTTTTCAAAAAACTCATTCAAATGTGAAATTTTTTAAAAACACGTGCCAAAATATACAGCTTTAAGGCTTACTTTACGCCGACACCGCATACCAAATCAACACCTGTATGAGACGAGGTTCCCTACAAAAAAACCTTCAGTATAGATGAAGCATATGATTTGTCTTATAACATTTTATTTTGGCATTGTCGCGTCTTGCAGGCCGAGTTTTGTTTAATGTTTGCTATGGCGATTGAATAAAGTCGCTATCTATGCGTTGTATTTTCATGCATTTACAGAAAAGTAAGAGTTTTCAAAAATACAATTTATTAAATATATTGTAGGATAGGTGTTTAAGATAGTGGCCTAATTAACTTCCTACCGGTTAGCCGGTCACGACTTCATTATTTTCTTTTGCCAGCGATTGGGAAATTGCCATCGGTTGATTTGCAGTTTAGCTATCGAGGAGTGACCCACCGATCCAGCGTACGATTTCTTCACAGCGTAAAACGTAAGTTACTAATTCTACATTTTCTGTGATTTCTACATACATTTATCTCCTTTATAAAGGGTGTTTTTTTTAGGGGTATAGAACTTTGAATTGAAATAAAACACAAGAAAATCGTTTTAAGGTCCATCAATTTGGCTTTATTGGAAGGATAATTTTATGCCATTAATGTTTAAATATGATTTCCGGCATGTGGCCGCCGCGGCTGGCTCGAATAAAGCCAATTCTACAGGTCCAATTTTCAACCACTTTTTCGAGCATATGGGGCCGTATGTCGGCAATAACGCCACGAATGTTGGCTTCCAATTCCCCTAACGTTTCTGGTTTGTTAGTGTAGACGAGCGACTTCACATATCCCCAAAGAAAATAATCCAATGGTGTCAAATCACACGACCTTGGTGGCCAATTGACAGGTCCATTCCGCGAAATTATGCGCTCATCGAATGTTTCCTTCAATAAATCGATTGTGACGTGCGCTGTGTGGCATGTAGCGCCGTCTTGTTGGAACCACAACTCATCCACATTCATGCCATCCAATTCGGGAACAAAATAGTCGGTTATCATGGCTCTATACCGGTCTCCATTAACGGTAGCTGCCTCTCCAGCATTATTGCGGAAGAAGTATGGCCCAATGACTCCACCAGCCCATAGAGCACACCAAACAGTCAGTTTTTGTGGATGTAATGGCGTTTCAAGGGTCTCATGTGGATTCTCTTCACTCCAAATGCGGCAATTTTGCTTGTTGACGTAGCCATTCAACCAAAAATGAGCCTCATCACTGAACAAAAATCAATCTCATTTTCGGCCCATACACCAAAATCACGACGCATTGCATGGTCTCGCGGCTTTAATTCTTGCACAAGCTGGATCTTGTAAGGTCGCAAGCCAAGATCTTTGCGCAAAATCTTCCATAAAGTTGATGGACAAAGCTCCAATTGCTGTGCACGGTGGCGAATCGATTCATTCGGGTCCTCTTCAACACTTTGCTCTACAGCGGCAATTGTTTCTTCGGTGCGCACTGTTCGACGTCTCTGCGGATGCGTATTATTACATAGAGTAAACGTAGTGCGAAAACGATCCATGGTTAACCGAATTAATTGCTCTGATGGACGATTATGTCGACCATAAAATGGACGGAGCTCACGGTAAACTTCGCGAACTGAACCATTATTTTCGAAATAAATTTGCACGATATGCAAGCGTTGTTCTTTTGTCAACCTGTTCATGATGAAATGGCAAACCAAACTGAACATAAATGACATTAGAGTTGCCAGATTTGACCACAAAATGCCAGTCTTATCTCTATTCGAAAAACAAACCTGTAAAAAAAACACCCTATACATATTGATTAGACGAAATAAATACTACTTTAAATTATATATAATTCCATGTATTGATATTAACCAACGTTTGAAGACACCACAGCTCTAAGTCCGATTTCGAGTCCCCCACTTTTGCAAAATAGATATTTTGCCATATGACTGTAGGGTTTGGCTTCTGATAGAATTATAGGAAAAATATCATATTGGGCTTACTTTAAAGGTATTTTACGTACATTTCACAATATGTATTAATATCTATAGTGTTTTTGAATTTTAGTAGAGATATCAGGCTTAAATTATGAGAAGTTAGCCTAAATTGAACTTTTAACTACTACATTATCATTTTTAACAAATTTCTTATAGAATTTTTTTTTCTTTACAGCTAAAATAATTTTAGAACATTTCCAACAACTTTCACTCAGACAGTTTTTCTTTTTTCTAAGTCCTTTTAGTAGAAAAGAATTTTCAAAAAAAACCTATATTTTCAAGTAATAAGCAAAAAAAACACAATTTGTATAATTTTAATGTAATTTATTTAAAGAATTATTTTTTTTACTTAGAATTTACCATTTTAACGTATTTTTCAAAATAAAAGTAATGTTATGTTATTTCTTAAAATCTTTTTTGCTCTCCATTTGTGGTTGTTTTTCACGACTTTCTGCAGTAACAGCCATAACAACTTCACGTTTTTTTTCTATAACACGTTTGGAAATAGATGTTAACAACTGTACATATCCTCCTGTTCCTTGTATACGCATTGGAATATTATGATCATCTAGTGTTGGCTCATCATAATCTAAGAATTGTACCAAGTGATCGTATGGAATATTTCTTGTGAATGCCGGTTCAGATTGTAAATTATCGTCATTCAGATCAATCATATCAGTATAATCTGAAGCATTAAAATTGATATCATATTTTTTGTAAACTCTGAGTTTAGTTGGATCAAGTACTTTTTCTCGATAGTATAAAATTTTTTTGATAGCTCTATCCCGTATGGCTTTTCCATCATCAAATAACATTGTTAATAAAATGTTTTCTGGATGAGCATAATATGAATTATTTTGGATTACACCATCTACAATATTAAGTAATCCAATATTTAACATCTGTAGATAATTCTCGTTCTTGTTCATCACTGATCATACCAGGCATATTTTCCAATTCTATTGGTTCAAAATCACTTACAACCTGAAAAATAAATTTTTTAGATCAATTAAAATTAGTATAATTTTTCTATTTTAATTTGATTGAAAAAATATTATAAAATAATTTTAACAAATGCATACCTGAAAATTTTCACAGTCTTGAACGTCTTTGAATATATTTCCACTTGCTGCTCTTGGTAAACTCGTGACTGTTTTATCTAATGTTCTGAATAAATGACGAAATGGTAATTCATTGAAATGAAGCAAACATATAATCCAGTGCAGTGGTATATTTAAATGCTTTTCAAAAAGTCTTATAACACCATTTTCTATTCCAGTATTAGCTGGTTCTCCATCGCCGCATATGCCAATTAATTGATCTATTGACAGTTTTTTGCTATTGAAGAATTCATTTAATTTTTTTAATCTGTGTTTTGCATTTTCTTCTTCACCCAAATTAACATATCCAAGTAATTCAGCATTAGGCTCTTTTAGAACAACTAAATGGGGTTCTTTTAACATATTTATATTAAATTTCTCATAAATTTTCTCTCTAGTTAATGAATAATTGTTTCTGCCATCGAAAGAAAATGCAGTTATGTTATATCGTTTATGAAGCACTTCATCTCTACCTTTAATTTTTTCTCTTGCAACTTTAGATTTATCCATTATGACAAGTTCATCACGAACATCTCGAAAATGTATATCTTCGAAAAGGGCTGTTGCTAAACATGAAGCAACTCTATCTGAAACACCGAATCTGTCACACACGCAAAATTTATAGCATCGTATCGTTGAGCATAATGTGCTCGTTTCATTTTAACAGATACTTCTGCAACTGCTTCATTTGCAATTTGTGCTTCACCTGTTTCAATATCTGTTCCAAATGGTTCTTGTGTTGGATCATCACGAACTGTTGGCATTGTTGTAGGTGTTTCTTCTACAACGTCATCCATATATACAGGTATTGTGAATTTTCTATCATTGTGTTGGTCCATCATAAATTCTTTTAAATGGTTTGGTATTAAACCACATAAGCATTCTGTTAATTTTAACTTCCATTTACATTTGCCAATGTAAAATAATTCATTTGTTGATTGTACGATTGCTGTAAATTCCTGAACTTTTTTCTGTGCTTCTGATAGAATTATAGGAAAAATATCATATTGGGCTTATTGAGTTGATTTGGTTTTGTGTTTTTCCGACAGGGTGGATACTGGATTTATATTGGAACGAATTTTCGTCATCCCTTGTCAATTTTGGTTTTGTAACAAACCGGTTTCGGCGAACCGCCATCGACAGTGCTTGATTTCGTTCTGATCTGTGTCTATCCGTTGTCATGTATTTATAGTCTGGATGCTGTATCAGGTAGTGTTAGTATTCGTGTATATGAGTCGTGTCTTGCGAACGTATCCGAACGGGTACCTGCAATGAGGGTTGTTTTTAACGCTCGTTTATTAGTTGTGGTGTTATATCGGATAATTAGTTTGAGGATGTTAGGTCAGGTAATGTTAAGTGTATACTTAAGGGTGGGTTTTGACGCTCGTTAGTCATGTAGAAGTCATTAGTTCTGGTTTTAGATCAGGTAATTAGTTTGAGGATGTTAGGTTAGGTAATGTTAAGTGTATATTTAAGGGTGGGTTTTGACGCTCGTTAGTCATGTAGAAGTCTGTGATTTTTGTTTTCTGATTTGTTTTGTGTGTGTGCTCGTTTATTGTTACTCGTTTTGTTATTGTGCCTGCGGAGTTGTTTGGTCCTCTGTAAATTAGTTTTAGCGGTTCAAATATTGCGTCAGAAATGGTGTTTGTTTGTTCGTTAATTACTCTCCCGTCAAATGTCTTAAGTTTGTATATTTCCATGTTTTCTAGCACATTTAAGCGCCGCCCTTTTCTTTGTACGTGAAGTATTCTGGCTGTGTTTTTGATGTTGGTCGGGGTGCATTTGTTTTTGAACATGTGATTTGCATAGTTTAACACTGTTGTGATAGTGGGTTTCCGTGTTTTTCTGTTGTAGCCCCTGTCGTCAAAACCCACCCTTAAATATACACTTAACATTACCTAACCTAACATCCTCAAACTAATTACCTGATCTAAAACCAGAACTAATGACTTCTACATGACTAACGAGCGTCAAAACCCACCCTTAAGTATACACTTAACATTACCTCACCTAACATCCTCAATCTAATTATCCGATATAACACCACAACTAATAAACGAGCGTTAAAAACAACCCTCATTGCAGGTACCCGTTCGGATACGTTCGCAAGACACGACACATATACACGAATGCTAACACTACCTGATACAGCATCCAGACTATAAATACATGACAACGGATAGACACAGATCAGAACGAAATCAAGCACTGAAGATGGCGGTTCGCCGAAACCGGTTTGTTACAAAACCAAAATTGACAAGGGATGACGAAAATTCGTTCCAATATAAATCTAGTATCCACCCTGTCGGAAAAACACAAAACCAAATCAACTCAATAAGCCCAATATGATATTTTTCCTATAATTCTATCAGAAGCTGTGAAGATTTTTTGGCGAAACTCTTCATTCATATGGCAAAATATATATTTTCCAAAAGTGGGGACTCGAAATCGGACTTAGAGCTGTGGTGTCTTCAGCAATTTTTCTTAGAATCATCTGTAGAGTACGTTTTTGCTATACTCCTGATAAAAAAAAATTTGACCCGCTCTAACATACATATATACATGTGTTCAACTACACAAGGCTACCGGCAATCAAGTGCACATACAAACTAGCAAAAACACAAAGTAAATAAAATTAATCCAGGTGAGTTTTTCAATTCAGTGTACTGAATAAAATAAAAAGGCCCTACATATTTTACAAGTGATATTCTACGATTTTTTTGATAGTTTTCGATTTTTGATACTGTGCGCGAGTGATTTTGTGGTCGTATCTTTCAATTCAATTTCGGCCTGCGCCATCTTTTTAACGTCCGTCTGAAAAGAAGTGGTAAATTAATACATGTGAAGTGAGTGCTTGTTGCTTTGTTTTAAAATTTAAATTAAAGAAAGCTTCAACAATTGTCCAAATTTCTATTTGTTCAGTGTTGCAATATTTACAAATTGTTCATTTTCGTTTTCGGCGACGCAAATATAAGGCCCAAATTAGCCAGTGAACACTGTTTTGCTTTTCTTTTTGCAACCGCACGGCACTAACATGTATTCCGCTTAATTAATTAGTTATCACAATATTGCTCCCACAAAAATCACTCATCGCGTTATTTCTAATAAAGCATTACAAATTGAATTACCAAAGTTGAAAATTATAGCAATTTGCGATTGCATTATTAAAAACAAGTGAACGAGAAAAACCCAAGGAAATGGAAACACGACAAACTCGCACAGTTGCATATTAGTGGTGGGTGGTGAACGAAACTTGCAAATTTCGATACTAGGTGTGCGAATCCAGAAGAGTATAAAGTAGTAAGGAAGTCTAAGTTCGGGTGGAATCGAACATTATATACCTAGTAGTGATCTATTATGGCATCCCAATTTACACAGATCTATTTTAATCCTATTGAGTTTGTGTTATAAAGCCAGCTGATTGTTTTCAACAAAAAACACTTCTGTTATGACCAAAAAAATGTTTAAATAAGTGCAAAAGCTGCAAAACTTAATGTTGCTAGCTAATTAATTCCGTTAGTTATTACTCAAATCCCGTATGGCGTCGTCAAATGATTCAGGATCTTGCAAGCGATATTCACTGGCAACAAAATTTAATTGTGTTTTTTTTCTTGCGATTCTTTTGGAGCGCCTCAAATCGGAATCAGCATTATCAAAATCAATTGCATCTGTTTCGGATTCACATTTTATTTCTTCTTGCTTCTGTTCGCCATTCTTAAATTCACCATGTTCTACTTCTTTTCGTTTTTCTTCAACGTTCGTAAATTCTTTATGTTCTATCTCTTTTTGCTTTTCTTCAAAGTTCGTGAATTCTCCGTATTCTATCGCCCCTGAATTCTGAACTTCGTTGGAATCAGAAACGTCGTAGAAAAGTTCACAAACATGAGGCGTAGCCGGTTTTTTTTCAATGAAAACTACATCGCGACTTATTATAATTTTACGTGTTTTCGGGTCAAACAAACGGTAAGCTTTTGACGTGTTGCAGTACCCAACAAATATGCATTCGATGGACTTTACGTCTAATTTCTGACGTTTTTCTTTTGGTACGTGCGCCATGGCTTTACTGCCAAACACGCGCAAATGCTTTAGTGACTGTTTTCTATTCGACCAGATTTCTTCTGGAGACCGCAAATCTTCACTACAGGGAACTCTATTCAAAATATAAGCTGCAGTGACCAACGCTTCAGCCCAAAACTTTTTGTTTAAACCCGAGTCGGCCGCCGTGGTGTGAAGGTAGTGTTGCCGGCCTACCACACCGAAGGTCCATGGCTCGAGCCCTGGTACAGGTAACATCAAAAGTGATTTGAAAAAAGTTTTTCAAAACGGGGTCGCCCCTCGGCAGTGGTTTGGCAAACTCTCCGAGTGTATTTCTGCCATGACAGGCTTCTCAGCAAAAATTCGTCTCCTTTGTAGATGCCGTTCGGAGTCGGCAAAAAACTGTAGGTCCCACCAATCGAGAGACACACATCGAGAGACGTGCAGGGCTACATCGACTCAGCTCATCCTCCTGACCATTTCAGCATTTCAGTATACGTACAAACATTTCATGTACATTAAAGGTATGAATATCAAAAAAGATATACAACTTCGCTTTTGCAGTGGGGTTGTTTTTGTTGTTGTTGTTAACAGTGCTTCGCCCTGCCCAATGGGCTCGATCACTCTAAATTGTCATCAGGCTTTTCTAACGGAAGTCCGAGGAAACGCGCAGTTTCCACAGGGTTTGACCAGAGTGATGTAGGTGTTAGAAGAGTGGGTTCAACTGAACAGGAGAAAAGATGTATGGCATCATGAGGGGACATACCACATGCAGGGCATGTGTTTGGTATGTTGGGGTTCAGTCTGGATAAGTAAGAGTTTAACCTATTACAATATCCAGAGCGAAGTTGTGCTAGTATGACTCTAGTCTCCCTCGGAAGTACACGCTCCTCTTCAGCCAATTGTTGTTGTTGTTGTAGCGACTACTTAACCTGCCTAGGATGACACCCCCCATCCAACACTGTCATCAGGTTCTTCTAACGGAAGTCCAAAAAACCTCGCGAGTGAAATTGGTGATAGAAGAGTGGGCTCAGTTGAGCAGATGAACAGATGGTTAGTATCGTGGGGAGACACGCCGCATGCCGGGCAGCCATTAGGCATGGCAGGGTTCATTCTGGATAGGTAAGAGTTTAGTCTGTTACAGTATCCATAACGAAGTTGAGCCAGCGTGACTCTTGTCTCCCTGGGCAGTTCGCGTTCCTCGTCGGCAACAGGTGGAGCTTGTGCCTGTAGGACTGCATTCACTGGACGAGACCTGACAAAGGAGTTTACCGACTCCGTGTGGATGAGGTTGAGGGCCCGCCGGTGCACCTTTGGATCAAACGCCGAGAAAATGTGGTGCCGGATCTGGTCATGGTGCTTACGGAGGTGACTCCTTATTCTCCTGGGAGGCGGGTTGTCGTTGAGCAGGTTCCTGTTCGGGTGCTGCGGTTTATGGCAGTTGAACAGGAATTGTCTGGTCAACATCTCACAGTGCTCTTTAACATCGAGCATTTTTGCCTCATTATGAAGATGGTGCTCAGGAGACATAGGGAGGCACCCCGTGGCAGTTCTGAGTGCGGTGTTTTGGCTGGCCTGCAACCTCCTCCAAAGTGTGTCTGCTAACCCCGGCTCCCATATTGGCGTCGCGTAGCTCAGAACCGGCTGCCGATTGCCTTGTACGTTGCCAGTAACGTTTCTTTGTCTTTCCCCCAAGTACTGCCAGCTAGTGACTTGAGAATTTTGTTACGGCTTTGTAAAGGGTGTTTTTTTTAGGGGTATAGAACTTCGAATTGAAATAAAACACAAGAAAATCGTTTTAAGGTCCATTAATTTGGCTTTATTGGAAGGATAATTTTATGCCATTAATGTTTAAATATGATTTCGGGCATGTGGCCGCCGCGGCTGGCTCGAATAAACCCAATTCTACAGGTCCAATTTTCAACCACTTTTTCGAGCATATGGGGCCGTATGTCGGCAATAACGCCACGAATGTTGGCTTCCAATTCCCCTAACGTTTCTGGTTTGTTGGTGTAGACGAGCGACTTCACATATCCCCAAAGAAAATAATCCAATGGTGTCAAATCACACGACCTTGGTGGCCAATTGACAGGTCCATTCCGCGAAATTATGCGCTCATCGAATGTTTCCTTCAATAAATCGATTGTGACGTACGCTGTGTGGCATGTAGCGCCGTCTTGTTGGAACCACAACTCATCCACATTCATGCCATCCAATTCGGGAACAAAATAGTCGGTTATCATGGCTCTATACCGGTCTCCATTAACGGTAGCTGCCTCTCCAGCATTATTGCGGAAGAAGTATGGCCCAATGACTCCACCAGCCCATAGAGCACACCAAACAGTCAGTTTTTGTGGATGTAATGGCGTTTCAAGGGTCTCATGTGGATTCTCTTCACTCCAAATGCGGCAATTTTGCTTGTTGACGTAGCCATTCAACCAAAAATGAGCCTCATCACTGAACAAAATTTTGCGATGAAAATCAGCATCGAAATCAATCTCATTTTCGGCCCATACACCAAAATCACGACGCATTGCATGGTCTCGCGGCTTTAATTCTTGCACAATCTGGATCTTGTAAGGTCGCAAGCCAAGATCTTTGCGCAAAATCTTCCATAAAGTTGATGGACAAAGCTCCAATTGCTGTGCACGGTGGCGAATCGATTCATTCGGGTCCTCTTCAACACTTTGCTCTACAGCGGCAATTGTTTCTTCGGTGCGCACTGTTCGACGTCTCTGCGGATGCGTATTATCACATAGAGTAAACGTAGTGCGAAAACGATCCATGGTTAACCGAATTAATTGCTCTGATGGACGATTATGTCGACCATAAAATGGACGGAGCTCACGGTAAACTTCGCGAACTGAACCATTATTTTCGAAATAAATTTGCACGATTTGCAAGCGTTGTTCTTTTGTCAACCTGTTCATGATGAAATGGCAAACCAAACTGAACATAAATGACATTAGAGTTGCCAGATTTGACCACAAAATGCCAGTTTTATCTCTATTCGAAAAACAAACCTGTAAAAAAAACACCCTGTACTTTGGTGGCAATCGCGGCTACATGAGCACCGTATTTGAACATGTTATCAAACGTGACCCCTAAGATTTTGGGGTGTGTGACAGTCGGAAGCTTAATGCCGTCGACGTAGACGTCTAATTCCATGTTCGCCTGGGCTGTCCACGTCGTAAATAAGGTAGCCGAGAATTTGGTCGGTGACAATGTCAGGTTCCGTGCAGGGAAGAAACTGGAAAGGGTTGGAAGGTAGGAATTAATTCTCGAGCAGAGCTCATCAACGGAGGGTGCAGTCGCAGGATCGTGCAGTCATCGGCATAGGAGACGATCGAGACGCCTTCTGGTGGGGAAGGGAGCCTCGATATGTAATAATTAAACAGAAGCGGGGATAGGACACCACCCTGTGGCACCCCCTGCTTAATTATACGTGGTTTTAATCTTTCGCCTCTAAATTCAACCGATGACTGCCGGCCACTCAGATAGTTGGCGGTCCAACGCTTTAGACAGGGGGGAAGGTTTGAATATTCCAGGTCGTTAATGAGTTGTGCGTGATTAACAGTGTCAAAAGCTTTCGACAGATCAAGCGCAACTAGCACGGTCCTGTCGTTTGGGCGAGATTGGTTGAGACGACACCTATCTGTGTGGTGATGGCGTTAAGCGCGGTGGTAGTGCTATGCATTTTGCGGAATCCATGCTGATGTTCGGCTAATCGCAGGTTAGCGGTATAATAAGGGAGCAAGACCGTCTCCAGGGTTTTCACTACTGGCGAGAGGAGTGATATCGGTCGATATGACTCCCCCACGTTGGCCGGCTTGCCGGGCTTTAGTAGTGGCACCACCTTTGCCTGTTTCCATCTTTCTGGAATGACAAAGGTGGTCATGGACAGATTGAAGACGGTTGTTAGCTACCTTACTCCCTCATCACCGAGATGTTTTAGCATCAGCATGGATATACCGTCTGGGCCAATAGATTTGGAGTTTTTGAACCCCCGTATGGCCTCCCGAACCTCTGTGGTGGTGATGGCAATGGGCGCTGGGTTGTTTTTGCGTTTGTGCGCTTCCCTGATTTGGTTTCGACTGTACCTTATCACCAAAGGTGATGGATATTTTGTCGTTCGGTTTGGTCGGATTAGACAAGGATTTAGCAGTGGACCATAATTTGCCAACACCAGCAGAGAGGTTACAGGACCTTAGGGGCTCCTCCCATTTGGCGCATTTGTGTTGATCAACTAGCCGTCTGATTTCCGCATTGAGATCTTGAATTTGGGGATCCGTAGGTTTCAAGCGTCGCACGTGGTCACGTTCATTAGCCGGGCCGCTGGCTCTGCGGGGAAGTACGGACGTATTTCCTTAATTCTACCTGACGGGATATATTGATTGGAGGCTGAAGCTATGACCATGCGAAACGCTTTTTCCTCTTCTCGTACATCAGACGGGATAGGAAGAGCAGCGAAGGTGCTCTCAGTGAAATTAAGAAAACCAACCCAATCAGCTTTACTGAAGTTAGTGAAGGTGCGCTTCTCAGAAGTAACGAAGTCATTGGGGCGATCGATTGAGAGGACTATCGGCAAATGGTCAGATGCAAGAGTAAGCATTGGTCGCCATTCAACGCAGTTTATGAGGCCTGCGCTGACAATTGTGAGGCCTGGCGAACTGGAACAATTTACCGCAACTCTCGTGCGGGCGTCCCCGTTCACTGTGCAAAACGTCGAATCGTCTATTTATTCAGCCAATTCCTGTCCCCTACCATCGGCCTGTAGGCTTGAGTGCCACAGATCGTGGTGTGCGTTGAAGTCTCCGAGGATTACACGATTATCGCCTCTGAGTAACGCACTGATGTCAGGGTGGTAATCTCTCGGACAGCAGGTGGCAGGAGGTATATAAATGTTAATGATTTCAAGGTCGACGTCGCCTGTCCGGACAACCATTCCTTGACGTTCCAGGAGGTTGTCCCTCGGGTCGACGTCAGGCTCAAATGGACGATATTGCACAGATTGGTGAGTGATGAAGGCGAGTCCGCCCCCAAGTCCCCTCTCTCGGTCACGTCGGTGGATGTTATAGCCGTCACAAGTCCGAAGATTTAATCGGGCGTTTAACTTCGTCTCCTGAATGGCAGCGATCTTGATATTCTGTCGCTTCATGAAGCTCACTATTTCACTCACTTTCCCGGTTAGGCCGTTGCAGTTTAGCTGTAGGACGCGAAAGTGCGAAGGGGAGAAATTTTCACGCTGGGAGTCAGGGACTGGTGCGTATGCCTTGGTGGAAGCAGGCTGGGTCAGCCAATTCAGGTGGTTGAGTATTAATAACGGGATTCACAGGCCGAGATCTGAGAGATCTGTCTACCGACTCGGTGAATAATTACCAAAAAACCGAAAATTTGCCCTCAATCGGGGGCGTGATCTGTAGTTTTTATGCGCACACCTTTGAGTTGGCGCCATTTGGCCGCGTTTTAAAAAAATTACCCTTAGCTAGTCCAACAACGGATACGCGATCCCCAGCATTTATCCGCAAATATCAAATGTCCGATTACGGATTATTGATGCTCGGTATCAACACACGTGTCTTTTGATACCTACCCCGACATTTTTGGACGAGTTTGAGCAGTTGTCTCTCAGTGGAAACAAATACCACTGCTGGGCTTCCGTAAGAAGAGGTTGATGACGAAGCTCAGAAATATCGTGTTCAATAGCAAAGGCGAAGCACTGTTAATAACATGATAACATAACCCCTGTGGGATATGGGGTTAGGATATCGTGTCTCCCACTTGCCATTACTCATGTTTTCCTTCCTTATGGAGGAGTGACATGACTTGAAAAGTTGTTGTTGTTGTTAACAGTGCTTGTTGTTGTTGTTGTTAACAGTGCTTCGCCCTGCCCAATGGGCTCGATCACTCTAAATTGTCATCAGGCTCTTCTAACGGAAGTCCGAGGCAACGCGCAGTTTCCACAGGGTTGGACCAGAGTGATGTAGGTGTTAGAAGAGTGGGTTCAACTGAACAGGAGAAAAGATGTATGGTATCATGAGGGGACATACCACATGCAGGGCATGTGTTTGGTATGTTGGGGTTCAGTCTGGATAAGTAAGAGTTTAACCTATTACAATATCCAGAGCGAAGTTGTGCTAGTATGACTCTAGTCTCCCTCGGAAGTACACGCTCCTCTTCAGCCAATTGTTGTTGTTGTTGTAGCGACTACTTAACCTGCCTAGGATGTCACCCCCCATCCAACACTGTCATCAGGTTCTTCTAACGGAAGTCCAAGAAACCTCGCGGCTTCAACAGGGGTGGACCAGAGTGAAATTGGTGATAGAAGAGTGGGCTCAGTTGAGCAGATGAACAGATGGTTAGTATCGTGGGGAGACACGCCGCATGCCGGGCAGACATTAGGCATGTCAGGGTTCATTCTGGATAGGGAAGAGTTTAGTCTGTTACAGTATCCAGAACGAAGTTGAGCCAGCGTGACTCTTGTCTCCCTGGGCTTGTGCCTGTAGGACTGCATTCACTGGACGAGACCTGACAAAGGAGTTTACCGACCCCGTGTGGATGAGGTTGAGGGCCCGCCGGTGCACCTTTGGATCAAACGGCGAGAAAATGTGTTGCCGGATCTCGTCATAGTGCTTACGGAGGTGACTCCTTATTCTCCTGGGAGGCGGGTTTTCGTTGAGCAGGTTCCTGTTCGGGTGCTGCGGTTTATGGCAGTTGAACAGGAATTGTCTGGTCAACATCTCACAGTGCTCTTTAACATCGAGCATTTTTGCCTCATTATGAAGATGGTGCTCAGGAGACATAAGGAGGCACCCCATGGCAGTTCTGAGTGCGGTGTTTTGGCAGGCCTGCAACCTCCTCCAAAGTGTGTCTGCTAACCCCGGCTCCCATATTGGCGTCGCGTAGCTCAGAACCGGCTGCCGATTGCCTAGTACGTTGACAGTAACGTTTCTTTGTCTTTCCCCCAAGTACTGCCAGCTAGTGACTTGAGAATTTTGTTACGGCTTTGTACTTTGGTGGCAATCGCGGCTACATGAGCACCGTATTTGAATATGTTATCAAACGTGACCCCTAAGATTTTGGGGTGTGTGACAGTCAGAAGCTTAATGCCGTCGACGTAGACGTCTAATTCCATGTTCGCCTGAGCTGTCCTCGTAAATAAGGTAGCCGAGGATTTGGTCGGTGACAATGTCAGGTTCCGTGCAGGGAAGAAACTGGAAAGGGTTGGAAGGTAGGAATTAATTCTCGAGCAGAGCTCATCAACGGAGGGTGCAGTCGCAGGATCGTGCACTCATCGGCATAGGAGACGATCGAGACGCCTTCTGTTGGGGAAAGGAGCATCGATATGTAATAATTAAACAGAAGCGGGGATAGGACACCACCTTGTGGCACCCCCTGCTTAATTATACGTGGTTTTGATCTTTCGCCTCTAAATTCAACCGATGACTGCCGGCCACTCAGATAGTTGGCGGTCCAACGCTTTAGACAGGGGGGAAGGTTTGAATCTTCCAGGTCGTTAATGAGTTGTGCGTGATTAACAGTGTCAAAAGCTTTCGACAGATCAAGCGCAACTAGCACGGTCCTGTCGTTTGGGCGAGATTGGTTGAGACGACACCTATCTGTGTGGTGATGGCGTTTAGCGCGGTGGTAGTGCTATGCATTTTGCGGAATCCATGCTGATGTTCGGCTAATCGCAGGTTAGCGGTATAATAAGGGAGCAAGACCGTCTCCAGGGGTTTCACTACTGGCGAGAGGAGTGATATCGGTCGATATGACTCCCCCACGTTGGCCGGCTTGCCGGGCTTTAGTAGTGGCACCACCTTTGCCTGTTTCCATCTTTCTGGAATGACAAAGGTGGTCATGGACAGATTGAAGACGGTTGTTAGCTACCTTACTCCCTCATCACCGAGATGTTTTAGCATCAGCATGGATATACCGTCTGGGCCAATAGATTTGGAGTTTTTGAACCCCCGTATGGCCTCCCGAACCTCTGTGGTGGTGATGGCAATGGGCGCTTGGTTGTTTTTGCGTTTGTGCGCTTCCCTGATTGCGCGCCTGATTTCCTTGTCAACCGGAGGATGCAGTACAAATTGCCGGCGGAAAGCGCTCGCGCATCTCTTTGGTTTCGACTGTACCTTATCACCAAAGGTGATGGATATTTTGTCGTTCGGTTTGGTCGGATTAGACAAGGATTTAGCAGTGGACCATAATTTGCCAACACCAGCAGAGAGGTTACAGGACCTTAGGGGCTCCTCCCATTTGGCGCGTTTGTGTTGATCAACTAGCCGCCTGATTTCCGCATTGAGATCTTGAATTTGGGGATCCGTAGGGTTCAAGCGTCGCACGTGGTCACGTTCATTAGCCGGGCCGCTGGCTCTGCGGGGAAGTACGGACGTATTTCCTTAATTCTACCTGACGGGATATATTGATTGGAGGCTGAAGCTATGACCATGCGAAACGCTTTTTCCCCTTCTCGTACATCAGACGGGATAGGAAGAGCAGCGAAGGTGCTCTCAGTGAAATTAAGAAAACCAACCCAATCAGCTTTACTGAAGTTAGTGAAGGTGCGCTTCTCAGAAGTAACAAAGTCATTGGGGCGATCGATTGAGAGGACTATCGGCAAATGGTCAGATGCAAGAGTAAGCATTGGTCGCCATTCAACGCAGTTTATGAGACCTGCGCTGACAATTGTGAGGTCTGGCGAACTGGAACAATTTACCGCAACTCTCGTGGGGGCGTCCCCGTTCACTGTGCAAAACGTCGAATCGGCTATTTGTTCAGCCAATTCCTTTCCCCTACCATCGGCCTGTAGGCTTGAGTGCCACAGATCGTGGTGTGCGTTGAAGTCTCCGAGGATTACACGATTATCGCCTCTGAGTAACGCACTGATGTCAGGGTGGTAATCTCTCGGACAGCAGGGGGCAGGAGGTATATAAATGTTAATGATTTCAAGGTCGACGTCGCCTGTCCGGACAACCATTCCTTGACGTTCCAGGAGGTTGTCCCTCGGGTCGACGTCAGGCTCAACTGGACGATATTGCACAGATTGGTGAGTGATGAAGGCGAGTCCGCCCCCAAGTCCCCTCTCTCGGTCACGTCGGTGGATGTTATAGCCGTCACAAGTCCGAAGATTTGATCGGGCGTTTAACTTCGTCTCCTGAATGGCAGCGATCTTGATATTCTGTCGCTTCATGAAGCTCACTATTTCACTCACTTTCCCGGTTAGGCTGTTGCAGTTTAGCTGTAGGACGCCGGTTCTATCGCACCGGAATGACCCGGGTTTTTTCACCCGGCCAAGGGCTGTTATTTCAGTGTAACCCTGTCCAATCTGGGGCAGGGCGAAGCACTGTTAACAACAACAACAACAACAACGCGAAAGTGCGAAGGGGAGAAATATTCACGCTGGGAGTCAGGGACTGGTGCGTATGCCTTGGTGGAAGCAGGCTGGGTCAGCCAATTCAGGTGGTTGAGTATTAATAACGGGATTCACAGGCCGAGATCTGAGAGATCTGTCGGTGAATAATTACCAAAAAACCGAAAATTTGCCCTAAATCGGGGGCGTGATCTGTAGTTTTTATGCGCACACCTTTGAGTTGGCGCCATTTGGCCGCGTTTTAAAAAAATTACCCTTAGCTAGTCCAACAACGGATACGCGATCCCCAGCATTTATCCGCAAATATCAAATGTCCGATTACGGATTATTGATGCTCGGTATCAACACACGTGTCTTTTGATACCTACCCCGACATTTTTGGACGAGTTTGAGCAGTTGTCTCTCAGTGGAAACAAATACCACTGCTGGGCTTCCGTAAGAAGAGGTTGATGACGAAGCTCAGAAATATCGTGTCCAATAGCAAAGGCGAAGCACTGTTAATAACATGATAACATAACCCCTGTGGGATATGGGGTTAGGATATCGTGTCTCCCACTTGCCATTACTCATGTTTTCCTTCCTTATGGAGGAGTGACATGACTTGAAAAGTTGTTGTTGTTGTTAACAGTGCTTGTTGTTGTTAACAGTGCTTCGCCCTGCCCAATGGGCTCGATCACTCTAAATTGTCATCAGGCTCTTCTAACGGAAGTCCGAGGCAACGCGCAGTTTCCACAGGGTTGGACCAGAGTGATGTAGGTGTTAGAAGAGTGGGTTCAACTGAACAGGAGAAAAGATGTATGGTATCATGAGGGGACATACCACATGCAGGGCATGTGTTTGGTATGTTGGGGTTCAGTCTGGATAAGTAAGAGTTTAACCTATTACAATATCCAGAGCGAAGTTGTGCTAGTATGACTCTAGTCTCCCTCGGAAGTACACGCTCCTCTTCAGCCAATTGTTGTTGTTGTGTTAGCGACTACTTAACCTGCCTAGGATGTCACCCCCCATCCAACACTGTCATCAGGTTCTTCTAACGGAAGTCCAAGAAACCTCGCGGCTTCAACAGAGGTGGACCAGAGTGAAATTGGTGATAGAAGAGTGGGCTCAGTTGAGCAGATGAACAGATGGTTAGTATCGTGGGGAGACACGCCGCATGCCGGGCAGACATTAGGCATGTCAGGGTTCATTCTGGATAGGTAAGAGTTTAGTCTGTTACAGTATCCAGAACGAAGTTGAGCCAGCGTGACTCTTGTCTCCCTGGGCTTGTGCCTGTAGGACTGCATTCACTGGACGAGACCTGACAAAGGAGTTTACCGACCCCGTGTGGATGAGGTTGAGGGCCCGCCGGTGCACCTTTGGATCAAACGGCGAGAAAATGTGGTGCCGGATCTCGTCATGGTGCTTACGGAGGTGACTCCTTATTCTCCTGGGAGGCGGGTTTTCGTTGAGCAGGTTCCTGTTCGGGTGCTGCGGTTTATGGCAGTTGAACAGGAATTGTCTGGTCAACATCTCACAGTGCTCTTTAACATCGAGCATTTTCGCCTCATTATGAAGATGGTGCTCAGGAGACATAAGGAGGCACCCCGTGGCAGTTCTGAGTGCGGTGTTTTGGAAGGCCTGCAACCTCCTCCAAAGTGTGTCTGCTAACCCCGGCTCCCATATTGGCGTCGCGTAGCTCAGAACCGGCTGCCGATTGCCTTGTACGTTGACAGTAACGTTTCTTTGTCTTTCCCCCAAGTACTGCCAGCTAGTGACTTGAGAATTTTGTTACGGCTTTGTACTTTGGTGGCAATCGCGGCTACATGAGCACCGTATTTGAATATGTTATCAAACGTGACCCCTAAGATTTTGGGGTGTGTGACAGTCAGAAGCTTAATGCCGTCGACGTAGACGTCTAATTCCATGTTCGCCTGAGCTGTCCACGTCGTAAATAAGGTAGCCGAGGATTTGGTCGGTGACAATGTCAGGTTCCGTGCAGGGAAGAAACTGGAAAGGGTTGGAAGGTAGGAATTAATTCTCGAGCAGAGCTCATCAACGGAGGGTGCAGTCGCAGGATCGTGCACTCATCGGCATAGGAGACGATCGAGACGCCTTCTGTTGGGGAAAGGAGCATCGATATGTAATAATTAAACAGAAGCGGGGATAGGACACCACCTTGTGGCACCCCCTGCTTAATTATACGTGGTTTTGATCTTTCGCCTCTAAATTCAACCGATGACTGCCGGCCACTCAGATAGTTGGCGGTCCAACGCTTTAGACAGGGGGGAAGGTTTGAATCTTCCAGGTCGTTAATGAGTTGTGCGTGATTAACAGTGTCAAAAGCTTTCGACAGATCAAGCGCAACTAGCACGGTCCTGTCGTTTGGGCGAGATTGGTTGAGACGACACCTATCTGTGTGGTGATGGCGTTTAGCGCGGTGGTAGTGCTATGCATCTTGCGGAATCCATGCTGATGTTCGGCTAATCGTAGGTTAGCGGTATAATAAGGGAGCAAGACCGTCTCCAGGGGTTTCACTACTGGCGAGAGGAGTGATATCGGTCGATATGACTCCCCCACGTTGGCCGGCTTGCCGGGCTTTAGTTTTGCGTTTGTGCGCTTCCCTGATTGCGCGCCTGATTTCCTTGTCAACCGGAGGATGCAGTACAAATTGCCGGCGGAAAGCGCTCGCGCATCTCTTTGGTTTCGACTGTACCTTATCACCAAAGGTGATGGATATTTTGTCGTTCGGTTTGGTCGGATTAGACAAGGATTTAGCAGTGG
Source organism: Merzomyia westermanni (assembly GCA_949987695.1). Lineage (NCBI taxonomy): Eukaryota > Metazoa > Arthropoda > Insecta > Diptera > Tephritidae > Merzomyia > Merzomyia westermanni. The sequence continues at coordinate 114,445,358 of OX465289.1, forward strand.
ACCATAATTTGCCAACACCAGCAGAGAGGTTACAGGACCTTAGGGGCTCCTCCCATTTGGCGCGTTTGTGTTGATCAACTAGCCGCCTGATTTCCGCATTGAGATCTTGAATTTGGGGATCCGTAGGGTTCAAGCGTCGCACGTGGTCACGTTCATTAGCCGGGCCGCTGGCTCTGCGGGGAAGTACGGACGTATTTCCTTAATTCTACCTGACGGGATATATTGATTGGAGGCTGAAGCTATGACCATGCGAAACGCTTTTTCCCCTTCTCGTACATCAGACGGGATAGGAAGAGCAGCGAAGGTGCTCTCAGTGAAATTAAGAAAACCAACCCAATCAGCTTTACTGAAGTTAGTGAAGGTGCGCTTCTCAGAAGTAACAAAGTCATTGGGGCGATCGATTGAGAGGACTATCGGCAAATGGTCAGATGCAAGAGTAAGCATTGGTCGCCATTCAACGCAGTTTATGAGACCTGCGCTGACAATTGCGAGGTCTGGCGAACTGGAACAATTTACCGCAACTCTCGTGGGGGCGTCCCCGTTCACTGTGCAAAACGTCGAATCGGCTATTTGTTCAGCCAATTCCTTTCCCCTACCATCGGCCTGTAGGCTTGAGTGCCACAGATCGTGGTGTGCGTTGAAGTCTCCGAGGATTACACGATTATCGCCTCTGAGTAACGCACTGATGTCAGGGTGGTAATCTCTCGGACAGCAGGTGGCAGGAGGTATATAAATGTTAATGATTTCAAGGTCGACGTCGCCTGTCCGGACAACCATTCCTTGACGTTCCAGGAGGTTGTCCCTCGGGTCGACGTCAGGCTCAACTGGACGATATTGCACAGATTGGTGAGTGATGAAGGCGAGTCCGCCCCCAAGTCCCCTCTCTCGGTCACGTCGGTGGATGTTATAGCCGTCACAAGTCCGAAGATTTGATCGGGCGTTTAACTTCGTCTCCTGAATGGCAGCGATCTTGATATTCTGCCGCTTCATGAAGCTCACTATTTCACTCACTTTCCCGGTTAGGCTGTTGCAGTTTAGCTGTAGGACGCGAAAGTGCGAAGGGGAGAAATATTCACGCTGGGAGTCAGGGACTGGTGCGTATGCCTTGGTGGAAGCAGGCTGGGTCAGCCAATTCAGGTGGTTGAGTATTAATAACGGGATTCACAGGCCGAGATCTGAGAGATCTGTCTACCGACTCGGTGAATAATTACCAAAAAACCGAAAATTTGCCCTCAATCGGGGGCGTGATCTGTAGTTTTTATGCGCACACCTTTGAGTTGGCGCCATTTGGCCGCGTTTTAAAAAAATTACCCTTAGCTAGTCCAACAACGGATACGCGATCCCCAGCATTTATCCGCAAATATCAAATGTCCGATTACGGATTATTGATGCTCGGTATCAACACACGTGTCTTTTGATACCTACCCCGACATTTTTGGACGAGTTTGAGCAGTTGTCTCTCAGTGGAAACAAATACCACTGCTGGGCTTCCGTAAGAAGAGGTTGATGACGAAGCTCAGAAATATCGTGTTCAATAGCAAAGGCGAAGCACTGTTAATAACATGATAACATAACCCCTGTGGGATATGGGGTTAGGATATCGTGTCTCCCACTTGCCATTACTCATGTTTTCCTTCCTTATGGAGGAGTGACATGACTTGAAAAGTTGTTGTTGTTGTTAACAGTGCTTGTTGTTGTTGTTGTTAACAGTGCTTCGCCCTGCCCAATGGGCTCGATCACTCTAAATTGTCATCAGGCTCTTCTAACAGAAGTCCGAGGCAACGCGCAGTTTCCACAGGGTTGGACCAGAGTGATGTAGGTGTTAGAAGAGTGGGTTCAACTGAACAGGAGAAAAGATGTATGGTATCATGAGGGGACATACCACATGCAGGGCATGTGTTTGGTATGTTGGGGTTCAGTCTGGATAAGTAAGAGTTTAACCTATTACAATATCCAGAGCGAAGTTGTGCTAGTATGACTCTAGTCTCCCTCGGAAGTACACGCTCCTCTTCAGCCAATTGTTGTTGTTGTTGTAGCGACTACTTAACCTGCCTAGGATGTCACCCCCCATCCAACACTGTCATCAGGTTCTTCTAACGGAAGTCCAAGAAACCTCGCGGCTTCAACAGGGGTGGACCAGAGTGAAATTGGTGATAGAAGAGTGGGCTCAGTTGAGCAGATGAACAGATGGTTAGTATCGTGGGGAGACACGCCGCATGCCGGGCAGACATTAGGCATGTCAGGGTTCATTCTGGATAGGGAAGAGTTTAGTCTGTTACAGTATCCAGAACGAAGTTGAGCCAGCGTGACTCTTGTCTCCCTGGGCTTGTGCCTGTAGGACTGCATTCACTGGACGAGACCTGACAAAGGAGTTTACCGACCCCGTGTGGATGAGGTTGAGGGCCCGCCGGTGCACCTTTGGATCAAACGGCGAGAAAATGTGGTGCCGGATCTCGTCATAGTGCTTACGGAGGTGACTCCTTATTCTCCTGGGAGGCGGGTTTTCGTTGAGCAGGTTCCTGTTCGGGTGCTGCGGTTTATGGCAGTTGAACAGGAATTGTCTGGTCAACATCTCACAGTGCTCTTTAACATCGAGCATTTTTGCCTCATTATGAAGATGGTGCTCAGGAGACATAAGGAGGCACCCCGTGGCAGTTCTGAGTGCGGTGTTTTGGCAGGCCTGCAACCTCCTCCAAAGTGTGTCTGCTAACCCCGGCTCCCATATTGGCGTCGCGTAGCTCAGAACCGGCTGCCGATTGCCTAGTACGTTGACAGTAACGTTTCTTTGTCTTTCCCCCAAGTACTGCCAGCTAGTGACTTGAGAATTTTGTTACGGCTTTGTACTTTGGTGGCAATCGCGGCTACATGAGCACCGTATTTGAATATGTTATCAAACGTGACCCCTAAGATTTTGGGGTGTGTGACAGTCAGAAGCTTAATGCCGTCGACGTAGACGTCTAATTCCATGTTCGCCTGAGCTGTCCACGTCGTAAATAAGGTAGCCGAGGATTTGGTCGGTGACAATGTCAGGTTCCGTGCAGGGAAGAAACTGGAAAGGGTTGGAAGGTAGGAATTAATTCTCGAGCAGAGCTCATCAACGGAGGGTGCAGTCGCAGGATCGTGCACTCATCGGCATAGGAGACGATCGAGACGCCTTCTGTTGGGGAAAGGAGCATCGATATGTAATAATTAAACAGAAGCGGGGATAGGACACCACCTTGTGGCACCCCCTGCTTAATTATACGTGGTTTTGATCTTTCGCCTCTAAATTCAACCGATGACTGCCGGCCACTCAGATAGTTGGCGGTCCAACGCTTTAGACAGGGGGGAAGGTTTGAATCTTCCAGGTCGTTAATGAGTTGTGCGTGATTAACAGTGTCAAAAGCTTTCGACAGATCAAGCGCAACTAGCACGGTCCTGTCGTTTGGGCGAGATTGGTTGAGACGACACCTATCTGTGTGGTGATGGCGTTTAGCGCGGTGGTAGTGCTATGCATTTTGCGGAATCCATGCTGATGTTCGGCTAATCGCAGGTTAGCGGTATAATAAGGGAGCAAGACCGTCTCCAGGGGTTTCACTACTGGCGAGAGGAGTGATATCGGTCGATATGACTCCCCCACGTTGGCCGGCTTGCCGGGCTTTAGTAGTGGCACCACCTTTGCCTGTTTCCATCTTTCTGGAATGACAAAGGTGGTCATGGACAGATTGAAGACGGTTGTTAGCTACCTTACTCCCTCATCACCGAGATGTTTTAGCATCAGCATGGATATACCGTCTGGGCCAATAGATTTGGAGTTTTTGAACCCCCGTATGGCCTCCCGAACCTCTGTGGTGGTGATGGCAATGGGCGCTTGGTTGTTTTTGCGTTTGTGCGCTTCCCTGATTGCGCGCCTGATTTCCTTGTCAACCGGAGGATGCAGTACAATTGATCGATTGAGAGGACTATCGGCAAATGGTCAGATGCAAGAGTAAGCATTGGTCGCCATTCAACGCAGTTTATGAGACCTGCGCTGACAATTGTGAGGTCTGGCGAACTGGAACAATTTACCGCAACTCTCGTGGGGGCGTCCCCGTTCACTGTGCAAAACGTCGAATCGGGTATTTGTTCAGCCAATTCCTTTCCCCTTCCATCGGCCTGTAGGCTTGAGTGCCACAGATCGTGGTGTGCGTTGAAGTCTCCGAGGATTACACGATTATCGCCTCTGAGTAACGCACTGATGTCAGGGTGGTGATCTCTCGGACAGCAGGTGGCAGGAGGTATATAAATGTTAATGATTTCAAGGTCGACGTCGCCTGTCCGGACAACCATTCCTTGACGTTCCAGGAGGTTGTCCCTCGGGTCGACGTCAGGCTCAACTGGACGATATTGCACAGATTGGTGAGTGATGAAGGCGAGTCCGCCCCCAAGACCCCTCTCTCGGTCACGTCGGTGGATGTTATAGCCGTCACAAGTCCGAAGATTTGATCGGGCGTTTAACTTCGTCTCCTGAATGGCAGCGATCTTGATATTCTGCCGCTTCATGAAGCTCACTATTTCACTCAGTTTCCCGGTTAGGCTGTTGCAGTTTAGCTGTAGGACGCCGGTTCTATCGCACCGGAATGACCCGGGTTTTTTCACCCGGCCAAGGGCTGTTATTTCAGTGTAACCCTGTCCAATCTGGGGCAGGGCGAAGCACTGTTAACAACAACAACAACAACAACAACGCGAAAGTGCGAAGGGGAGAAATATTCACGCTGGGAGTCAGGGACTGGTGCGTATGCCTTGGTGGAAGCAGGCTGGGTCAGCCAATTCAGGTGGTTGAGTATTAATAACGGGATTCACAGGCCGAGATCTGAGAGATCTGTCTACCGACTCGGTGAATAATTACCAAAAAACCGAAAATTTGCCCTAAATCGGGGGCGTGATCTGTAGTTTTTATGCGCACACCTTTGAGTTGGCGCCATTTGGCCGCGTTTTAAAAAAATTACCCTTAGCTAGTCCAACAACGGATACGCGATCCCCAGCATTTATCCGCAAATATCAAATGTCCGATTTCGGATTATTGATGCTCGGTATCAACACACGTGTCTTTTGATACCTACCCCGACATTTTTGGACGAGTTTGAGCAGTTGTCTCCCAGTGGAAACAAATACCACTGCTTGGGCTTCCGTAAGAAGAGGTTGATGACGAAGCTCAGAAATATCGTGTCCAATAGCAAAGGCGAAGCACTGTTAATAACATGATAACATAACCCCTGTGGGATATGGGGTTAGGATATCGTGTCTCCCACTTGCCATTACTCATGTTTTCCTTCCTTATGGAGGAGTGACATGACTTGAAAAGTTGTTGTTGTTGTTAACAGTGCTTGTTTTTGTTGTTGTTAACAGTGCTTCGCCCTGCCCAATGGGCTCGATCACTCTAAATTGTCATCAGGCTCTTCTAACAGAAGTCCGAGGCAACGCGCAGTTTCCACAGGGTTGGACCAGAGTGATGTAGGTGTTAGAAGAGTGGGTTCAACTGAACAGGAGAAAAGATGTATGGTATCATGAGGGGACATACCACATGCAGGGCATGTGTTTGGTATGTTGGGGTTCAGTCTGGATAAGTAAGAGTTTAACCTGTTACAATATCCAGAGCGAAGTTGTGCTAGTATGACTCTAGTCTCCCTCGGAAGTACACGCTCCTCTTCAGCCAATTGTTGTTGTTGTTGTAGCGACTACTTAACCTGCCTAGGATGTCACCCCCCATCCAACACTGTCATCAGGTTCTTCTAACGGAAGTCCAAGAAACCTCGCGGCTTCAACAGGGGTGGACCAGAGTGAAATTGGTGATAGAAGAGTGGGCTCAGTTGAGCAGATGAACAGATGGGTAGTATCGTGGGGAGACACGCCGCATGCCGGGCAGACATTAGGCATGTCAGGGTTCATTCTGGATAGGTAAGAGTTTAGTCTGTTACAGTATCCAGAACGAAGTTGAGCCAGCGTGACTCTTGTCTCCCTGGGCTTGTGTGTGTAGGACTGCATTCACTGGACGAGACCTGACAAAGGAGTTTACCGACCCCGTGTGGATGAGGTTGAGGGCCCGCCGGTGCACCTTTGGATCAAACGGCGAGAAAATGTGGTGCCGGATCTCGTCATGGTGCTTACGGAGGTGACTCCTTATTCTCCTGGGAGGCGGGTTTTCGTTGAGCAGGTTCCTGTTCGGGTGCTGCGGTTTATGGCAGTTGAACAGGAATTGTCTGGTCAACATCTCACAGTGCTCTTTAACATCGAGCATTTTTGCCTCATTATGAAGATGGTGCTCAGGAGACATAAGGAGGCACCCCGTGGCAGTTCTGAGTGCGGTGTTTTGGCAGGCCTTCAACCTCCTCCAAAGTGTGTCTGCTAACCCCGGCTCCCATATTGGCGTCGCGTAGCTCAGAACCGGCTGCCGATTGCCTTGTACGTTGCCAGTAACGTTTCTTTGTCTTTCCCCAAAGTAATGCCAGCTAGTGACTTGAGAATTTTGTTACGGCTTTGTACTTTGGTGGCAATCGCGGCTACATGAGCACCGTATTTGAACATGTTATCAAACGTGACCCCTAAGATTTTGGGGTGTGTGACAGTCGGAAGCTTAATGCCGTCGACGTAGACGTCTAATTCCATGTTCGCCTGGGCTGTCCACGTCGTAAATAAGGTAGCCGAGAATTTGGTCGGTGACAATGTCAGGTTCCGTGCAGGGAAGAAACTGGAAAGGGTTGGAAGGTAGGAATTAATTCTCGAGCAGAGCTCATCAACGGAGGGTGCAGTCGCAGGATCGTGCAGTCATCGGCATAGGAGACGATCGAGACGCCTTCTGGTGGGGAAGGGAGCCTCGATATGTAATAATTAAACAGAAGCGGGGATAGGACACCACCCTGTGGCACCCCCTGCTTAATTATACGTGGTTTTGATCTTTCGCCTCTAAATTCAACCGATGACTGCCGGCCACTCAGATAGTTGGCGGTCCAACGCTTTAGACAGGGGGGAAGGTTTGAATCTTCCAGGTCGTTAATGAGTTGTGCGTGATTAACAGTGTCAAAAGCTTTCGACAGATCAAGCGCAACTAGCACGGTCCTGTCGTTTGGGCGAGTTTGGTTGAGACGACACCTATCTGTGTGGTGATGGCGTTTAGCGCGGTGGTAGTGCTATGCATTTTGCGGAATCCATGCTGATGTTCGGCTAATCGCAGGTTAGCGGTATAATAAGGGAGCAAGACCGTCTCCAGGGTTTTCACTACTGGCGAGAGGAGTGATATCGGTCGATATGACTCCCCCACGTTGGCCGGCTTGCCGGGCTTTAGTAGTGGCACCACCTTTGCCTGTTTCCATCTTTCTGGAATGACAAAGGTGGTCATGGACAGATTGAAGACGGTTGTTAGCTACCTTACTCCCTCATCACCGAGATGTTTTAGCATCAGCATGGATATACCGTCTGGGCCAATAGATTTGGAGTTTTTGAACCCCCGTATGGCCTCCCGAACCTCTGTGGTGGTGATGGCAATGGGCGCTTGGTTGTTTTTGCGTTTGTGCGCTTCCCTGATTGCGCGCCTGATTTCCTTGTCAACCGGAGGATGCAGTACAAATTGCCGGCGGAAAGCGCTCGCGCATCTCTTTGGTTTCGACTGTACCTTATCACCAAAGTTGATGGATATTTTGTCGTTCGGTTTGGTCGGATTAGACAAGGATTTAGCAGTGGACCATAATTTGCCAACACCAGCAGAGAGGTTACAGGACGTTAGGGGCTCCTCCCATTTGGCGCATTTGTGTTGATCAACTAGCCGTCTGATTTCCGCATTGAGATCTTGAATTTGGGGATCCGTAGGTTTCAAGCGTCGCACGTGGTCACGTTCATTGATTGGAGGATGAAGCTATGACCATGCGAAACGCTTTTTCCTCTTCTCGTACATCAGACGGGATAGGAAGAGCAGCGAAGATGCTCTCAGTGAAATTAAGAAAACCAACCCAATCAGCTTTACTGAAGTTAGTGAGGTGCGCTTCTCAGAAGTAACAAAGTCATTGGGGCGATCGATTTAGAGGACTATCGGCAAATGGTCAGATGCAAGAGTAAGCATTGGTCGCCATTCAACGCAGTTTATGAGGCCTGCGCTGACAATTGTGAGGCCTGGCGAACTGGAACAATTTACCGCAACTCTCGTGCGGGCGTCCCCGTTCACTGTGCAAAACGTCGAATCGTCTATTTATTCAGCCAATTCCTGTCCCCTACCATCGGCCTGTAGGCTTGAGTGCCACAGATCGTGGTGTGCGTTGAAGTCTCCGAGGATTACACGATTATCGCCTCTGAGTAACACACTGATGTCAGGGTGGTAATCTCTCGGACAGCAGGTGGCAGGAGGTATATAAATGTTAATGATTTCAAGGTCGACGTCGCCTGTCCGGACAACCATTCCTTGACGTTCCAGGAGGTTGTCCCTCGGGTCGACGTCAGGCGAGTCCGCCCCCAAGTCCCCTCTCTCGGTCACGTCGGTGGATGTTATAGCCGTCACAAGTCCGAAGATTTAATCGGGCGTTTAACTTCGTCTCCTGAATGGCAGCGATCTTGATATTCTGTCGCTTCATGAAGCTCACTATTTCACTCACTTTCCCGGTTAGGCCGTTGCAGTTTAGCTGTAGGACGCGAAAGTGCGAAGGGGAGAAATATTCACGCTGGGAGTCAGGGACTGGTGCGTATGCCTTGGTGGAAGCAGGCTGGGTCAGCCAATTCAGGTGGTTGAGTATTAATAACGGGATTCACAGGCCGAGATCTGAGAGATCTGTCTACCGACTCGGTGAATAATTACCAAAAAACCGAAAATTTGCCCTAAATCGGGGGCGTGATCTGTAGTTTTTATGCGCACACCTTTGAGTTGGCGCCATTTGGCCGCGTTTTAAAAAAATTACCCTTAGCTAGTCCAACAACGGATACGCGATCCCCAGCATTTATCCGCAAATATCAAATGTCCGATTACGGATTATTGATGCTCGGTATCAACACACGTGTCTTTTGATACCTACCCCGACATTTTTGGACGAGTTTGAGCAGTTGTCTCTCAGTGGAAACAAATACCACTGCTTGGGCTTCCGTAAGAAGAGGTTGATGACGAAGCTCAGAAATATCGTGTCCAATAGCAAAGGCGAAGCACTGTTAATAACATGATAACATAACCCCTGTGGGATATGGGGTTAGGATATCGTGTCTCCCACTTGCCATTACTCATGTTTTCCTTCCTTATGGAGGAGTGACATGACTTGAAAAGTTGTTGTTGTTGTTAACAGTGCTTGTTGTTGTTGTTGTTAACAGTGCTTCGCCCTGCCCAATGGGCTCGATCACTCTAAATTGTCATCAGGCTCTTCTAACGGAAGTCCGAGGCAACGCGCAGTTTCCACAGGGTTGGACCAGAGTGATGTAGGTGTTAGAAGAGTGGGTTCAACTGAACAGGAGAAAAGATGTATGGTATCATGAGGGGACATACCACATGCAGGGCATGTGTTTGGTATGTTGGGATTCAGTCTGGATAAGTAAGAGTTTAACCTATTACAATATCCAGAGCGAAGTTGTGCTAGTATGACTCTAGTCTCCCTCGGAAGTACACGCTCCTCTTCAGCCAATTGTTGTTGTTGTTGTAGCGACTACTTAACCTGCCTAGGATGTCACCCCCCCATCCAACACTGTCATCAGGTTCTTCTAACGGAAGTCCAAGAAACCTCGCGGCTTCAACAGGGGTGGACCAGAGTGAAATTGGTGATAGAAGAGTGGGCTCAGTTGAGCAGATGAACAGATGGTTAGTATCGTGGGGAGACACGCCGCATGCCGGGCAGACATTAGGCATGTCAGGGTTCATTCTGGATAGGTAAGAGTTTAGTCTGTTACAGTATCCAGAACGAAGTTGAGCCAGCGTGACTCTTGTCTCCCTGGGCTTGTGCCTGTAGGACTGCATTCACTGGACGAGACCTGACAAAGGAGTTTACCGACCCCGTGTGGATGAGGTTGAGGGCCCGCCGGTGCACCTTTGGATCAAACGGCGAGAAAATGTGGTGCCGGATCTCGTCATGGTGCTTACGGAGGTGACTCCTTATTCTCCTGGGAGGCGGGTTTTCGTTGAGCAGGTTCCTGTTCGGGTGCTGCGGTTTATGGCAGTTGAACAGGAATTGTCTGGTCAACATCTCACAGTGCTCTTTAACATCGAGCATTTTTGCCTCATTATGAAGATGGTGCTCAGGAGACATAAGGAGGCACCCCGTGGCAGTTCTGAGTGCGGTGTTTTGGCAGGCCTGCAACCTCCTCCAAAGTGTGTCTGCTAACCCAGGCTCCCATATTGGCGTCGCGTAGCTCAGAACCGGCTGCCGATTGCCTTGTACGTTGACAGTAACGTTTCTTTGTCTTTCCCCCAAGTACTGCCAGCTAGTGACTTGAGAATTTTGTTACGGCTTTGTACTTTGGTGGCAATCGCGGCTACATGAGCACCGTATTTGAATATGTTATCAAACGTGACCCCTAAGATTTTGGGGTGTGTGACAGTCAGAAGCTTAATGCCGTCGACGTAGACGTCTAATTCCATGTTCGCCTGAGCTGTCCACGTCGTAAATAAGGTAGCCGAGAATTTGGTCGGTGACAATGTCAGGTTCCGTGCAGGGAAGAAACTGGAAAGGGTTGGAAGGTAGGAATTAATTCTCGAGCAGAGCTCATCAACGGAGGGTGCAGTCGCAGGATCGTGCACTTATCGGCATAGGAGACGATCGAGACGCCTTCTGGTGGGGAAAGGAGCATCGATATGTAATAATTAAACAGAAGCGGGGATAGGACACCACCTTGTGGCACCCCCTGCTTAATTATACGTGGTTTTGATCTTTCGCCTCTAAATTCAACCGATGACTGCCGGCCACTCAGATAGTTGGCGGTCCAACGCTTTAGACAGGGGGGAAGGTTTGAATCTTCCAGGTCGTTAATGAGTTGTGCGTGATTAACAGTGTCAAAAGCTTTCGACAGATCAAGCGCAACTAGCACGGTCCTGTCGTTTGGGCGAGATTGGTTGAGACGACACCTATCTGTGTGGTGATGGCGTTTAGCGCGGTGGTAGTGCTATGCATTTTGCGGAATCCATGCTGATGTTCGGCTAATCGCAGGTTAGCGGTATAATAAGGGAGCAAGACCGTCTCCAGGGTTTTCACTACTGGCGAGAGGAGTGATATCGGTCGATATGACTCCCCCACGTTGGCCGGCTTGCCGGGCTTTAGTAGTGGCACCACCTTTGCCTGTTTCCATCTTTCTGGAATGACAAAGGTGGTCATGGACAGATTGAAGACGGTTGTTAGCTACCTTACTCCCTCATCACCGAGATGTTTTAGCATCAGCATGGATATACCGTCTGGGCCAATAGATTTGGAGTTTTTGAACCCCCGTATGGCCTCCCGAACCTCCGTGGTGGTGATGGCAATGGGCGCTTGGTTGTTTTTGCGTTTGTGCGCTTCCCTGATTGCGCGCCTGATTTCCTTGTCAACCGGAGGATGCAGTACAAATTGCCGGCGGAATGCGCTCGCGCATCTCTTTGGTTTCGACTGTACCTTATCACCAAAGTTGATGGATATTTTGTCGTTCGGTTTGGTCGGATTAGACAAGGATTTAGCAGTGGACCATAATTTGCCAACACCAGCAGAGAGGTTACAGGACCTTAGGGGCTCCTCCCATTTGGCGCATTTGTGTTGATCAACTAGCCGTCTGATTTCCGCATTGAGATCTTGAATTTGGGGATCCGTAGGTTTCAAGCGTCGCACGTGGTCACGTTCATTAGCCGGGCCGCTGGCTCTGCGGGGAAGTACGGACGTATTTCCTTAATTCTACCTGACGGGATATATTGATTGGAGGCTGAAGCTATGACCATGCGAAACGCTTTTTCCCCTTCTCGTACATCAGACGGGATAGGAAGAGCAGCGAAGGTGCTCTCAGTGAAATTAAGAAAACCAACCCAATCAGCTTTACTGAAGTTAGTGAAGGTGCGCTTCTCAGAAGTAACAAAGTCATTGGGGCGATCGATTGAGAGGACTATCGGCAAATGGTCAGATGCAAGAGTAAGCATTGGTCGCCATTCAACGCAGTTTATGAGACCTGCGCTGACAATTGTGAGGTCTGGCGAACTGGAACAATTTACCGCAACTCTCGTGGGGGCGTCCCCGTTCACTGTGCAAAACGTCGAATCGGCTATTTGTTCAGCCAATTCCTGTCCCCTACCATCGGCCTGTAGGCTTGAGTGCCACAGATCGTGGTGTGCGTTGAAGTCTCCGAGGATTACACGATTATCGCCTCTGAGTAACGCACTGATGTCAGGGTGGTGATCTCTCGGACAGCAGGTGGCAGGAGGTATATAAATGTTAATGATTTCAAGGTCGACGTCGCCTGTCCGGACAACCATTCCTTGACGTTCCAGGAGGTTGTCCCTCGGGTCGACGTCAGGCTCAACTGGACGATATTGCACAGATTGGTGAGTGATGAAGGCGAGTCCGCCCCCAAGACCCCTCTCTCGGTCACGTCGGTGGATGTTATAGCCGTCACAAGTCCGAAGATTTGATCGGGCGTTTAACTTCGTCTCCTGAATGGCAGCGATCTTGATATTCTGTCGCTTCATGAAGCTCACTATTTCATTCACTTTCCCGGTTAGGCTGTTGCAGTTTAGCTGTAGGACGCGAAAGTGCGAAGGGGAGAAATATTCACGCTGGTAGTCAGGGACTGGTGCGTATGCCTTGGTGGAAGCAGGCTGGGTCAGCCAATTCAGGTGGTTGAGTATTAATAACGGGATTCACAGGCCGAGATCTGAGAGATCTGTCTACCGACTCGGGGAATAATTACCAAAAAACCGAAAATTTGCCCTAAATCGGGGGCGTGATCTGTAGTTTTTATGCGCACACCTTTGAGTTGGCGCCATTTGGCCGCGTTTTAAAAAAATTACCCTTAGCTAGTCCAACAACGGATACGCGATCCCCAGCATTTATCCGCAAATATCAAATGTCCGATTTCGGATTATTGATGCTCGGTATCAACACACGTGTCTTTTGATACCTACCCCGACATTTTTGGACGAGTTTGAGCAGTTGTCTCCCAGTGGAAACAAATACCACTGCTTGGGCTTCCGTAAGAAGAGGTTGATGACGAAGCTCAGAAATATCGTGTCCAATAGCAAAGGCGAAGCACTGTTAATAACATGATAACATAACCCCTGTGGGATATGGGGTTAGGATATCGTGTCTCCCACTTGCCATTACTCATGTTTTCCTTCCTTATGGAGGAGTGACATGACTTGAAAAGTTGTTGTTGTTAACAGTGCTTCGCCCTGCCCAATGGGCTCGATCACTCTAAATTGTCATCAGGCTCTTCTAACGGAAGTCCGAGGCAACGCGCAGTTTCCACAGGGTTGGACCAGAGTGATGTAGGTGTTAGAAGAGTGGGTTCAACTGAACAGGAGAAAAGATGTATGGTATTATGAGGGGACATACCACATGCAGGGCATGTGTTTGGTATGTTGGGGCTCAGTCTGGATAAGTAAGAGTTTAACCTATTACAATATCCAGAGCGAAGTTGTGCTAGTATGACTCTAGTCTCCCTCGGAAGTACACGCTCCTCTTCAGCCAATTGTTGTTGTTGTTGTAGCGACTACTTAACCTGCCTAGGATGTCACCCCCCATCCAACACTGTCATCAGGTTCTTCTAACGGAAGTCCAAGAAACCTCGCGGCTTCAACAGGGGTGGACCAGAGTGAAATTGGTGATAGAAGAGTGGGCTCAGTTGAGCAGATGAACAGATGGGTAGTATCGTGGGGAGACACGCCGCATGCCGGGCAGACATTAGGCGTGACTCTTGTCTCCCTGGGCTTGTGTGTGTAGGACTGCATTCACTGGACGAGACCTGACAAAGGAGTTTACCGACCCCGTGTGGATGAGGTTGAGGGCCCGCCGGTGCACCTTTGGATCAAACGGCGAGAAAATGTGGTGCCGGATCTCGTCATGGTGCTTACGGAGGTGACTCGGGTGTTCGGGTGCTGCGGTTTATGGCAGTTGAACAGGAATTGTCTGGTCAACATCTCACAGTGCTTTTTAAAATCGAGCATTTTTGCCTCATTATGAAGATGGTGCTCAGGAGACATAAGGAGGCACCCCGTGGCAGTTCTGAGTGCGGTGTTTTGGCAGGCCTTCAACCTCCTCCAAAGTGTGTCTGCTAGCCCCGGCTACCAAAATGGCGTCGCGTAGCTCAGAACCGGCTGCCGATTGCCTTGTACGTTGACAGTAACGTTTCTTTGTCTTTCCCCCAAGTACTGCCAGCTAGTGACTTGAGAATTTTGTTACGGCTTTGTACTTTGGTGGCAATCGCGGCTACATGAGCACCGTATTTGAATATGTTATCAAACGTGACCCCTAAGATTTTGGGGTGTGTGACAGTCAGAAGCTTAATGCCGTCGACGTAGACGTCTAATTCCATGTTCGCCTGAGCTGTCCACGTCGTAAATAAGGTAGCCGAGGATTTGGTCGGTGACAATGTCAGGTTCCGTGCAGGGAAGAAACTGGAAAGGGTTGGAAGGTAGGAATTCATTCTCGAGCAGAGCTCATCAACGGAGGGTGCAGTCGCAGGATCGTGCACTCATCGGCATAGGAGACGATCGAGACGCCTTCTGTTGGGGAAAGGAGCATCGATATGTTGTTGTTGTTGTTGTTAACAGTGCTTCGCCCTGCCCCAGATTGGACAGGGTTACACTGAAATAACAGCCCTTGGCCGGGTGAAAAACCCCGGGTCATTCCGAGCTGTTGTGGGAATGGGAGCATCGATATGTAATAATTAAACAGAAGCGGGGATAGGACACCACCCTGTGGCACCCCCTGCTTAATTATACGTGGTTTTAATCTTTCGCCTCTAAATTCAACCGATGACTGCCGGCCACTCAGATAGTTGGCGGTCCAACGCTTTAGACAGGGGGGAAGGTTTGAATCTTCCAGGTCGTTAATGAGTTGTGCGTGATTAACAGTGTCAAAAGCTTTCGACAGATCAAGCGCAACTAGCACGGTCCTGTCGTTTGGGCGAGATTGGTTGAGACGACACCTATCTGTGTGGTGATGGCGTTTAGCGCGGTGGTAGTGCTATGCATTTTGCGGAATCCATGCTGATGTTCGGCTAATCGCAGGTTAGCGGTATAATAAGGGAGCAAGACCGTCTCCAGGGGTTTCACTACTGGCGAGAGGAGTGATATCGGTCGATATGACTCCCCCACGTTGGCCGGCTTGCCGGGCTTTAGTAGTGGCACCACCTTTGCCTGTTTCCATCTTTCTGGAATGACAAAGGTGGTCATGGACAGATTGAAGACGGTTGTTAGCTACCTTACTCCCTCATCACCGAGATGTTTTAGCATCAGCATGGATATACCGTCTGGGCCAATAGATTTGGAGTTTTTGAACCCCCGTATGGCCTCCCGAACCTCTGTGGTGGTGATGGCAATGGGCGCTTGGTTGTTTTTGCGTTTGTGCGCTTCCCTGATTGCGCGCCTGATTTCCTTGTCAACCGGAGGATGCAGTACAAATTGCCGGCGGAAAGCGCTCGCGCATCTCTTTGGTTTCGACTGTACCTTATCACCAAAGGTGATGGATATTTTGTCGTTCGGTTTGGTCGGATTAGACAAGGATTTAGCAGTGGACCATAATTTGCCAACACCAGCAGAGAGGTTACAGGACCTTAGGGGCTCCTCCCATTTGGCGCGTTTGTGTTGATCAACTAGCCGCCTGATTTCCGCATTGAGATCTTGAATTTGGGGATCCGTAGGGTTCAAGCGTCGCACGTGGTCACGTTCATTAGCCGGGCCGCTGGCTCTGCGGGGAAGTACGGACGTATTTCCTTAATTCTACCTGACGGGATATATTGATTGGAGGCTGAAGCTATGACCATGCGAAACGCTTTTTCCCCTTCTCGTACATCAGACGGGATAGGAAGAGCAGCGAAGGTGCTCTCAGTGAAATTAAGAAAACCAACCCAATCAGCTTTACTGAAGTTAGTGAAGGTGCGCTTCTCAGAAGTAACAAAGTCATTGGGGCGATCGATTGAGAGGACTATCGGCAAATGGTCAGATGCAAGAGTAAGCATTGGTCGCCATTCAACGCAGTTTATGAGACCTGCGCTGACAATTGTGAGGTCTGGCGAACTGGAACAATTTACCGCAACTCTCGTGGGGGCGTCCCCGTTCACTGTGCAAAACGTCGAATCGGGTATTTGTTCAGCCAATTCCTTTCCCCTTCCATCGGCCTGTAGGCTTGAGTGCCACAGATCGTGGTGTGCGTTGAAGTCTCCGAGGATTACACGATTATCGCCTCTGAGTAACGCACTGATGTCAGGGTGGTAATCTCTCGGACAGCAGGTGGCAGGAGGTATATAAATGTTAATGATTTCAAGGTCGACGTCGCCTGTCCGGACAACCATTCCTTGACGTTCCAGGAGGTTGTCCCTCGGGTCGACGTCAGGCTCAACTGGACGATATTGCACAGATTGGTGAGTGATGAAGGCGAGTCCGCCCCCAAGTCCCCTCTCTCGGTCACGTCGGTGGATGTTATAGCCGTCACAAGTCCGAAGATTTGATCGGGCGTTTAACTTCGTCTCCTGAATGGCAGCGATCTTGATATTCTGTGGCTTCATGAAGCTCTCTATTTCACTCACTTACCCGGTTAGGCTGTTGCAGTTTAGCTGTAGGACGCGAAAGTGCGAAGGGGGGAAATATTCACGCTGGGAGTCAGGGACTGGTGCGTATGCCTTGGTGGAAGCAGGCTGGGTCAGCCAATTCAGGTGGTTGAGTATTAATAACGGGATTCACAGGCCGAGATCTGAGAGATCTGTCTACCGACTCAGTGTGGAGGTCATTTAGAGCCAGTCTATGGTTCCGCTTCGCCCTGCCTAATGGGCTCGATCACTCTAAATTGTCATCAGGCCTTTTACGCGCTGTTTCCACAGGGTTAGACCAGAGTGATGTAGGCGTTAGAAGAGTAGGTTCGACTGAACAGGAGAAGATATGTTTGGTATCATGAGGGGGCATACCACATGCAGGACATGTGTTTGGTATGTTGGGGTTGAGTCTGGATAAGTAAGAGTTTAACCTATTACAATATCCAGAGCGAAGTTGTGCTAGCATGACTCTAGTCTCCCTCGTAAGTACACGCTCCTCTTCAGGCAATTCAGGTGGCTGAGTACTAATAACGGGATTTCCAGACCGAGATCTGTCTACCGACTCAGTGTGGAGGTCATTTAGAGCCCGCCTATGGTTCCGCAGATCAAACGGCAAAGAGATGTAGTGCCGGATCTCATCGTAGTGCTTACGAAGATGACACCTTATGTCCCTGGGGCTACATCCAATAAATGCCGATTTGGATGACTGGGTTTATGACAGTTCAGAAGGAACTGTCTACTCAAGAGTTCCGCGTGCTCTTGAACATTGAGGAATTTTGCCTTTTGATGGAGGTGAGACAAAGATGACATAAGCAGTCGTCCCGTAGCAGTTCTGATGGCGGTGTTTTGGCAGACTTGTAATTTCCCCCAATTGGTGTCAGCAAGGTTGGGCGACCATATGGGCGCAGCGTAGTCAATAACCGGTCGGGCAATAGCAGTATATATAGGAAGCAATGTTCTTTACCTTTCCCCCCAAGTACTGCCGGGCAGTGACTTGAGGATCTTATTGCGGCTCTGTACCTTTGAGGCTATTGCGGTGGCATGACCAGCGAAGGTGAGGCCGTTGTCAAACGTCACACCCAAGATTTTCGGGTGGTTGACAGTAGGTAGAGGTACTCCGTCTACGTGGACATTTAATTCTTGCCCCATCTGCGCAATCCATGTCGCAAACAAGGTCGACGGCGATTTAGTCGGAGATAGGATCAGATTTCGCTCGGTGAAGAAGCTGGAAAGGTCACGGAGGTAACTGTTGATTCTAGTACAGAGTTCGTCAATGGAGGGACACTTGGCCGAGGCCATTATCGTAGTCGTTAGCGTAGAAATTAAACAAAAGGGGAGAGAGAACACCACCTTGCGGCACCCCTTATTTTATTCTTTATGGCCTAGATTTCTTGTTGCTGAATTTGACTGATGCCTGTCGACCATTGACGTAATTAGCTGTCCACCTTTTACGGCCGGCAGGGAGCGGTGTCTCTTCCAGGTCTCGAAGGAGTGGGGCGTGGTTGACCGTATCAAATGCATTTGATAGGTCAAGTGCTACGAGAACCGGTTCATAGTATTTCTACGCAGAACATACTTTTTGCACTTTCCCCCACACCCTAATTTGTGATTACAACAACCACATGAAAATGACAGCAAATTTTCAACTTTGATTGCAAATATCTCTTCACTGAAACAAAAACTCGAAAGTCCGCTTCTGGATTATTGTTACCGAGGTCAAAACGCGTCTTTTGATACCTTTCCAATAATTTCGGAGGTGTTTTAGTAGTTGTCTCCTAAAGGAAACAATTACCCAGATTTGCAATAAAGTAAAGGAGCAGAATGGTCTCTAGTAATTTCGCAACGAAAGGAGGGATATCGGACGATAAGAATCTCCTTGGTTCGCCGGCTTCCCTGGTTATAGTAGGGGAACTACAATCGTCTGTTTCCATATCTCAGGTATGACGAAAGTAGTTATAGAAAGGTTGAAAAGAGCCGCTAAATAACTCTGTCCCTCGTGGTATAGGTGTTTAATCATCTTCATGGCGATTCCGATGGATTTTGAGGGGTTGACCTTCATTATGGCTTTCTTAACCTCTGCGACTGAGACGGCAATAGTCGCAGTGGAGTGTTTGTGGCTGCATTATAAACAGCCGGCAAAAGAAGTTCATTTCCTGGCGTCCGATTTGACTTGGAAAGTCGCACTGGTCATACCAAAGCCTTATCATGACTGTTGCGCTGGTACCGGGCCATTTCATAACAATTCCAAATAAGCATTCCTTTTAGGGTACAGTTGTAATTTATAGCACTATAATGGGCACAACGAACACTTTTTAAGGTAGTTATTTATATCGGAAAGCTGACTAAACACTACAAAAAAATAAGATTGAGGATAGATCTACCTGTGTCCAGACATTTGCAAATGATAAATTCTGCTATTTAAAGAAAATAGTGATATGTGTAGTATTCATAAATGTTTTGGTACTACACAGTACGTTCTTTTCGGCATCTTTGGTATTCCGCGGGTGCCCTTCGTTACACAGTTGTTGTTCTTTGCGGGGTTGCACAACGCCAACTTTTGGTAAAAGTGCAGTTTCCGGGATCCACCCAAATTTAGACCCAAAAAATCGAGTGGGGTATCAAAATACGCGTATTCGCGCCTAGATTGCGAATCTGAAGTAAGAGCAAAATTTTTTTTAACCGTTCAAAAGTTTTAAACAAAATACTGTTTGGAAGGATATATAGGAAATAATAATATTTATTTCCTATTAAAAATATTCAAAATTAATTTTTTTTATTTTTGTCACTTCAGAAACAGAAAAAGTTATTGACTCACTCAACTATGAAAACTTGTTGAATAATAAAAATTACATATTCGTTGCTAAGCAACATACCAAGTTCTAAACACCTGAACCGCATCGCCACACTTAAAAATTACATATTCGTTGCTAAGCAACATACCAAGTTCTAAACACCTGAACCGCATCGCCACAGATACACTTTGTTACTACACTTTTTACATTGCTTTCAGAGCACAATAATCCTTTTTTATTATATCTCCTGTTATTAATTTAGATAATAAAGCCAACCTGAAAACAAACCGACCCGAAAACTCATTATTTAAAGCGTATTTAATATTACAAATGCTACCCCTAACCGTGCGAATTACTTATAGTAAAAACATTGAGATTTTGAGCGTTGCCAACATACCATTACAAGTAAAGTTTAACAGTGGTGCCAGTATATATAAAAAACAAACCTAGACCACTTATGAAGGACTTCTTAAGTTGCTGCTTACACAATCCATATAATCATAAGCCTCAATTAGTTTTAAGACATATATTGCAACAGTATCTAGAATTGTTAATACCAAAAAATAAAATATAAAACAAAGTAAATTATCATTTATTTAAAAAGCGCAATAGACGAAAGTTCAGAATTAATTAAACGATGGAAAAATTCAGTTTGATTTCAAATCGCCGCATGCTATGAAATGATAACGTTTTATTTAAAAAGCGGTGCAGGCGAAAATTTGGAATAAAAAATCGCGCGATTTATGCATATGTCGAAGGTCGCCTTTTCGCTGAGCGCCGTCAGCAATATGGATTTTTTCACTTGAACTTCCGCAATGGCGTTCGCAATAAATAATTGAGACAGCTGCTGCTGAGGGTTTTAATATTTCCTCGTCGCCACTTTAATAACTACTCGTTAGTTATTTTAGATATATAAAAAATGTCCTTTATTTAGAATTCAAAAAATATAAATTTATATTTAGGTACAAGTATAGTGTACAACAGGACGGCGGATGAACGACTAACTAACTACAAGCAAATGCAAAATGCAGCCACGTTGAATGCACAAAGCAATGAGAGTTATGCGCTCGCTTCGTTAAGTAAGATAGTTAGTCTATATTAATGAGAGCACTTATGATAGTAGTGGCTCATCGTTTACACTGTGCAACCAATTACGATATTCTACCATATCCTACAGTTACAATATCTGTGCGTGTGTTTATTTGACTTTATAGTGATCGAACCCAGGATTGATAATTAAGGAATCATTGAATTCGTCACAATTGGTGTCAGAAGCGGTATTGTTAAATAAATACCGAGAGTTTTCAAGGATAACAAAGGCATGGCAAAGTTGAATGAGCTGAAGATCCAGCAACTCAAAAATGAGCTGCAACAGCGTGGATTGAATACCACAGGCAATAAATCAGATCTAAAGTCACGATTGCGAGAGGCTATGAAAGCTGAAGGAATTAACGTTGACGATCATGTGTTTCAGCTTGTGGAAGAAGCATCGACGAAAATGGAAGAGAAGGAGTCTACAATTCCAGCCGCAAGTGTGGACACTAACGCGCTGTTGACTTTATTGACTCAGATGTCATCTAGCATTTGGACACAGCTGGAAGAACAAAATACACACATGTCATCTCAGTTGGAAGATCAAAAGACACACATGGCATCTCAGCTGGAAGAACAAAAGACACACATGGCGAGAATTGCATTGCAGCTGGAGGTACAGGAAGAAAGAATGGCATCACAGCTAAGAATGCAGGACGCAAAAATAACTGAAGTGCAGGAGGTATTCAGAGAACGGCAGGACAAAATTGAGGCTGAGGTAGATGCACTGAGAGATCATATCCAGGAGCTGCAGCTGAATCGTCCAACAGCCTCCACAAATACTCCAAAGGTAAAAACCCCTTTCTTTGATGGTTCTGTTCCTTCTCACGTATTTAAGCTACAGTTTGAGAAGACAGCAGCTGTGAATAATTGGGGCACTGAAGACATAGTTCCTGCACTATTCGTGGCAGTGAAGGGACCTGTAGCTGACTATTGCAGACTATTTCTGACGGAGAACGGAACAATTATGAAGCATTGATGGGTGCAGTTTAGAGACGCTATGGTAGCGAACAACGAAAACAGATATACCAAATAGAGCTACAGAATCGCTTTTAGAAGGCTAATGAGAAATTGCAGGAATTTGCATCGGCCATCGAGAGGTTGGCCCATCTAGCCAATGCAGACGCACCTTTCATAAATGGAATACGCGATGTGGAGACGAAGCGGGCCACATATGCAAACCCCAAAAGGACATTCTCTGAAACGGTATCGCATGCTCTGACGCAGGAAAGAGCCTCGCTTTTGAGTAAACCTGCATACAAGGCTCATCGCGTAGAAGTGGAAACTCCGGCTTGGGTAGACAAAATTTTGGAAGCGTTGAGCGGAGTACAGAAAAAAAGTAATGGTGCCATTAAATGCTTTAAGTGCGGAAAACCAGGTCACATAGCACGTTATTGCGGTTCTGGCTCCAGTCATTCTGGCAATTTAAGTGGACATAAACGCAAAGCTGGAGAAGATGAGCAAGATGAATGCCCCATAATCTCTGTGTCACAGCTCGGACGGAAAGCGAGTAATGTTACTGTTGAAGGCTACGTAGACGGGAAAGAGCGCTTGCTGACTGTGGATACTGGTGCATCACATTCTATCATTCGAAGTGACTTGGTCAGCGGGAAGATGAGACGATTGCAGAAAGCTAAGTTGAGGACAGTAACTGGTGATAGCAAGCCAGTCCTTGGAAAAGTGACATGCAAGGTTGTAATTGGAAATGTGGCTACACATCACAACTTCTTGGTAGCGAATATTGTCGACGAAGTCATCATTGGCATCGACTTCGTGGCTGAGAGAGACAATCACATCAACGTAAGAATCAGGGTTATGACTTACAATGGCCAAGAGGTTCCTCTGATCTTTGAACACCATAGTGGCTTTAGCACAAAGGGAGTGATCTTCGAGATGGAGCAGAGGGAGCCCCGTAAGGTAGAGGTAGCTCCTCGGCCATTGTCTTTCATGGACAGGTGCCTCCTGAAGAAGATCCGGCAAGGCCAGGAGGAAGATCCAGATTTGGCACGTGTATTGAAAGGACTGAAGGAAAACAATCAGCCAATACGAGAAGAGATGGTCTCAGAGAGTCGCATTGCAAAAGCATACTGGGCACAATGGAGTAGTTTGAAGCTAATATCTGGTTGTTTGCATCGGATATGGGAAAGGAAGATGACCGGAATCATCGAGCTTTTATTGTTGTTCCCAAGGCAAGAATTCCAGATGTTATGAAAGCCTCACATAGTTGCCCAAATTGAAGGCACATGGGAATAAAGAAAACATTGCAAGAGGTAAAGCGGCGGTTATATTGGATTGGTTGCAGGCAATTTGTAAGTGAATGGATTAATAAGTGTGCAAAGTGTGCTGAGGATAAAAGACGAACATCTGGTAGTCATGGTTCGAGTAAGCAACGCAACTTAGTGGATAAAGTGAAACAGTGCTCTGGGCATGAGAGAAAGGAAAGGAATCCTGAAGAAGTGAGTTGCAGGAATATTTGCCAAGTACCACTGGGCACGAAAGTGAATGCACAAATTTATGCGGGGCTAGATAAAATGGTTGGAATGTTTGACAGTGTAATGCATTGTGGGAATCTCTGCAGGAGAGGATTGATGTCGGAGTTTCAATCCCTGGAGGAAATGAAGTTTTATAAAGCGGTGCCAACCATTGAGCGTCTAGCAGCGTTTGGTTTGGGAAATGTGTCTGATCGGGACGATCAGACTTAGGTGGAGGGCAGTGTGGCGATTATTCTCAAGCATGTACCAACCCTAACGCAATAACACTCCCACCACTAGTTAAACACAACAAAGATAACGGATGGCTACTCTTAAGCATGCAAGCGTGTAGTTAGGAAGAGGAAGAGAGATAGCGCGATTGTTTTGTGAATACGATGCAAAGAGAAGATGCCAATAAATACCACCGACCATTCCAGAACACGAAGAGCGAACAACCAAGAAACTTCTAGGTGTGTGGGGTAGCACCCTGTCGGACTATATAAGGCAGTGGCCAAGCAAGGCAGGTGGATCAGTTTATTTTCAAGCGTTTAACAGTGAACTACTGTGAAGTTTGTTACCAAACTCTAAAATTTGTATTGCGTTTATTACTAGTAAATAAAACTAGCTATTAGTTGCAATATCTGTGCGAGTGTTTATTTGACTTTATAGTGATCGAACCCAGTAGCGCGATTCACTAACTTTTATCGTTTCCACAAACGACATTTTTAACCTTATCACAAATGGTTTGCTTTATCATATATGCGATTCGCTAACTTCGTTTTAGCAACGTTGGTTAAGTATTTATACATAGTATGAAAATATGGCATCTCTAGTACTGAAATGTCAAAATATGTGAAAAGCACAAAGAGGAATTGAACAAAAACAAATCATCAAAAACAAAAAATCAGAAACCATACGTGCTACATTAGAAGTGAGATATTTTAATATTAAATAAATGGCATCCAGCAGCAAAATAGTGGGGAAAAGGAGTCGGGCATCAGCCGAGCAGCTCAGGGTGATGGTGGACATCCTTTCGGAAACGGAGGGCCTAGCATCTGGCAAATTCCAACGGCTCCATGGAAAGTTGGAATACCAGAAAAAGTGGAGGGAAATGGCGGAGAAGCTCAACACAGTTGGAGGAGCATCAAAGACCGTCGAGCAATGGAATACTGTAAGGAATAATTAATAGTAATTCTATACGACCTTACGTAACTGCTAAAACACGTTCAAAACTATCGGTTTTATATTTCTGTGAAGAGGAAGCTGCAGTCAAAGTTGAACATTTTCTGCCCTTTTCATGTGGTTGTTGTAATCTCACATATTGGGCGTTCCGAAATGTGAAGAAGTGAGTTTTTTTGCAGAAAGACTGGGGATCGCGTAGAAAGCGTTGGACCGGCTAAGGGTTATTTTTTTAAAGCGCATACGGTCGTATAGAACTACCATTTAAAAGCACGCATTTTTATTTGGTAACTGTTTCGTTTAGGAGACAACTGCTAAAACACGTCAAAAAATATTGGGAGAGGTATCAAAAGATGCGTTTTGACCTCGGTATCAATAATCCGAAAGCGGAAAAGTAATATTTTGTTTCAGTGAAAAGTTATTGTCAAAAAAACAAAAAAAAATTAACCAGCTCCGATCTCAAAAGGGGGCAGGCACAACACCTTCATGCGTAGGCGGCCTTCGGCCGCGCTTCAAAAAAATAACCCTTAGCTGCTACAACACCGGCTACGCGATCGCCAGTATTTCTGCGCAGAGCACTCTTTATCTGTGTCTGCAACAGCCGTATGAAAATGACCGAAAATTTTGAACTTCAATTGCAAATATCCCTTGACAGACACAAAAAAATTAAAATCCGCTTTCGTATTATTGATACTTATGTCCAAACACCTCTTTTGATACCTCTGCGGCTATTTTTGGACGTGTTTTAGCGATTGTCTTCTAAAGGAAGCAATTACCTTTGATTTTATTACATATTTTACCAATATGTAACTAGGTATGGCGTGATTTGAAACGGCGTACAAGTAACCATGTTCGGGACCTCAATAACCAGAGGGCCCTAACTGGAAATAGGCCCATTTCTCTGCCCCCGTTGACGGATATGGAGATGCGGATAGTTGATTTAATTGGGGACACGTACGTTGAGGGTGCAGATACTTGTTACGACAGCATCCCAAGAGAAGAGGTGAGTTGAAATTATTATAGTTATTGGGTCATATGCATTATTTTATACTTATGGTTCTATTAACTTGTAAATTATTAGGAATTCCAATTGATGGTAGAAGAGGATGATGAAATTCCCTGGTCCCAGTCCGACGGGACTATTGTTATCCCGCTGACACCTCCATCAGTAGCAGCAACACCTAGAGCAGCAACACCTAGAGCAGCTACAGCTAGGGCAACAACAGCAACACCTCGCAGGGGCTCGAAGAGGAGCCGTACGACAGAAAGCTACGACGATGATCGCCAAAAATTTATGGAGATCGCTGACAAGCAGGCAGAAACCATGAGGGTAAAAAAATATTACAAAACAAATCACCATTTTATTTAATATTTTCCCCCTCTATAAATAGATCCTAGCCGAAAACCAGTCCAAGCAGACAGATGCCATACTGCACTTGGGAAGTGTGGTGGAAAAAGGCTTGAAAGACTGCGCCGACGGACTGATTCAGTTGGCCCGGGCTATCCGAAATGAATAGTTTCGAAGACGCAAATAGTGCGATTAAGTTTAAGTTTTGCATTGTGCCACAAAAGCATTCGTACTGTCAAGTTTCTTTACAAGTCATTATGTACTTTGCACTTACATATATGATAAATATTGTCTTATATATATATAGTGTTAAATATTTTATTTTATTGAAGTACGTATTTTATTTTATTTAAGTATGTATTTTATTCTATTTAAATATGTATTATATTTTATTTAAGTATTTATTATAATTCATTTAAGTATTTATTATATTTTATTTAAGTATGTGTTTTATTTTATTTTATGATATATATAAGTAAGAAAAATTTGGCGAACTTTGTAGAGCTACACAAAGTGTGCTCAAATATTATGACTTGTGAAGGAACTTGACCGTACGAATGCTTTTGTGGCACCATGCAAAACTTAAATTTAATCGTACTATTTTCATTTTTGTTTAGTGTATGGATTTAGTTTTTGTTAAATTACTTTTTATGTTACGTTTTGGTTCAATTTATTTAAGAAGCGTTAGTTTTCTAGTCTTAGTGTGGACTTTATTTCATGGATTTCTTAGTTCTTTCTTTTCTTTTCTTAGTACTTAACTCAAAGATAATATCTAATTCACTAAAATTTAAATATATGATTGAAGTAGACTTGAATTTTTTGTAAATTTTGTGTTTTTATTTATTATAAGATCCATTGAAACTTCTAGTCTTGAATCGCTTAGCCACCTGTGTATGTATTTACGAGAAAAAAGTGCTTATCAATCTGTCTTGGACACGTTTTCCAGCTGAAGATACTGAACTTGAGTTATCAGAGGTATCATCCGTCCGTGTGTCCAAGACTGCGTTGATGTTATCCACCTCATTTGCCTGGTCGCCCAAACGAATATTATGCAAGGTTGCACACGCGTTTACAACCTTACCAGCGAAACCGGGCTCATACAAAAGAACCCTTTGCTGTGACAAACAACGCCAAGTTCCTTTCAGGACCCCAAATAACCTTTCGACAGGATTCCTGGCTTTGCATAGCTCCTCATTATATTTAAATTTTGGAGAACCTTCAGGTTGACTCGGTAATGGCGTCATAAGCCATGGCTCTAAAGGGTATCCAGAATCTCCTGCAAGTTTTGTCTTATAAAATAAAATACATTTCAAAGTAACTTTAATAGAAAGACCTATCAGAAAAATGTTCCGGTATCCATTTGCATGGGCTCTCTGCATGACTCGCCGCACTGCACAGGAACTCCAAATGTAGGCATCATGACGTGCTCCAGGAAACTTTGCATTAATATTTAATATTTTAAGATTTGGGTCACATATCTACAAAAAAATTTAGATTCATATATACATATACATACTAGATTTTTATTTGGATAAAGTTACCATTTGAACATTTATGGAGTGATATCCATGATGGTTTACATATGCTTCCTCGTGCACTTTCGGAGCCAAAATGGATATGTGCGTGCAATCAATCGCCCCTATCGTACCGCCCACGAATGGTGCAGGCGCCGAACAAAAAATTTCTTTGGAAGCTTGACGTTCCGCCGGCGTCATCGGAAATTTAATTTCCTCAAAAAACATTCTGGCGTTTATGGCATCGGTTACTCGATGGATGCACCGGCTTATTGTGGATTGGCTCATTGATATGCCCCACTGTTCCCCTACAGGCCTTTGGTAGCATCCTGTGGCATAAAAACGCAATGTACACAGCACCTTCAAAGGCAAAATATATTTGAGGAATATTCATAATTTCTGTAAGCAATAATAAGTAATACCTGTTTTTCTGCCCAAATTGCTGTAATCCTCTGACCTGTTAGACAATCATCTAACCGTTCTGCAATGCCTGTCGCGATTTCGGGACTCACCCGGTACAATTTCCGGAACTCGCATGGCGCCATTTTGGCGTACAAATTTCGATTGTGATATTTCTTTATATGGATATTATTATATTTTTGAACTTTATTGCAGAGCTTGTTAGCAAAACAGTTTATCACAAAATTAGACTTTTACTTTCAGCTTTCACTTTTTGTTTTGCTAAGCACATACTCATAGGTCCATCCTTTGATAACTTTATCAGCGCATCGTCGATAATCACACATTGAGCAAATGGTTTTTATAATAATAATAATAATTCCCAACAGATTACCCACCATATCCCGCCCGACCGGCGCGAGGGGCGCATCCGCATAACGCGTGGATTATTCGTTCGTGCCGAGTCGTTGAAAGGCTTTGGT
The DNA here is from genome assembly GCA_949987695.1 of Merzomyia westermanni. NCBI lineage: Eukaryota > Metazoa > Arthropoda > Insecta > Diptera > Tephritidae > Merzomyia > Merzomyia westermanni. Next base: position 114,473,312 of record OX465289.1, read on the forward strand.
TTGTTCATCGTCGAGATCTAAAACTGCTCGCTACAGAGAAAACCTCATCAGTAGCGCGATTCACTAACTTTTAACGATTCGGCTATCGAGATTTTTAACATAAACGTATATTGCTTTCATTAACGATTGTGCGATTCACTATCTCAGATTTAACAAAACTTGTTATCAATGTTTTCAATTTGAGAAAAGTGGCATCACTGATACTGAAATGACAAAATTTACGAAAAGTTCAAAGAGGAATGGAACAAAAATAATGATTGAAATTTGTGCCTTACTTCATAATTCCACAATAAAATAAGAAAAATTTAAACTTTCAATATACAGAAGTAGTACATTTTATTTTATTTGACAAGCGTAGGACAACAAACCAAATTAAATTATTTAATACGGCTAAAATATATACAGTGGCGGATATGTTTATACAGTCTTTTTTGCGATTTTCACAAATTATTGCTTTAATTTAAATTAAATTAATTGTAATAAAATTATTTTATCAACAATTTATGTAAAAAAATTCGAAATCAGTCTCCCTTGGGCACGTTTTCCAGCGGAAGATTCTGAACTTGAGTTGCTAGTATGTTATGGTTTACTTTCAATTGATAGTCATTTATATTTGGTGCAATGCGGTTGGTTGGATAACAGCTTTGATTCACCTTCCGGTTTGACGTTTAGCTACGGGAAAGTGCGTGATTTTTGCTGAGGTGGCAGCACCAAATGGTTCAATCCGTTCATATCAATCATCTGAAGGTAACGACCAATCAGAATGTTCCACCTGGCAATAATCACGCCACGTCAACGGGTAACGGAACTTTTCCATTGCGCAGTCGCGTTAAGCGAATAATTTTGGGCATAGCAGCGTCACCGGCATTCGACCAATTCAAAAAGTATACATGATTTGAACGGGAGCGGTCGTGTCGCGGAGTGTGAAAAAGAAAATCGTGCTGTCGCCCAATTGCAATTTTTACTGGTTTTAATTTGTGAAAACTGAATCTTACATAAAACTCCAAGTGCTAAAGTTACGACAAGAAATTGTCAAGTTAAAAAAATTGGATTACAGCCAAATAAAATACAGCTTAGTACGTGTTTTCATTTTATCTCAATTATTCACTTTTACAGTGGTGCGCCTTGATAAATATAAAAGAAAAAAAAAAAACTTAAGTTTAGTGTGGTGAAGTGGTTATTCAATTTTTTTGATTAAGTTGGTGAAGCAATTAAGAAAAGTTCTGTAAGAAAAATGTTTGTAGTGGCACCCTGACTTATAAGATTATTGTATAAATTGAAATCTTTTCATTAAATGGATTTGGCCTTGCTATTTTGGCATTTAAGTACTTGGGAAGGGGGTCTTTTTAACAATAATTTCACAAAAACGTTATCTAGTTTGTACAGTTTTTTTTTGATACTGTAACTCGTTTAGAAAATTACTTCTTTTCGAATTAAATACGCAGCCCACTTTTATGAAAGCATTCTGAATCAAGTTTAAATTGAGCTATTGAATCGGCAATTCTGTACGACGGCACGCGCTGCTGATGTGCGTCCGAGAGTCTCGGGGGGTGTATCGAGCGACGGGTTTTGGCCTCCGTGTCGATGGTCCGGGGGCGGGGGTTCTATATTTTGGGTCTGTTTAGAGATATTTGCAATCCAAGTTGAAAAGTTTTCGTCATTTTCAGGTGGTTGTTGTAATCACAGATTAGGGTGTACCAAAAAGTGCAAAAAAGTGTGTCCTGCTCAAAATATTGTGGACCGTGTAACGGGGGTTGGACCAGCTAAAGGTTATTCTTTTGAAAGGCGGCCAAAGGTCGTATACGCGAAAAGGTGTTGTGCACATAAATACCTTGGATGAAGCCGCCTATTTGGGATCGAACCTAGCGCATTTTGAGTTTTTGCTGATAGCTTTCCACCGAGACAAATTATTTGATTTCCGCCTTCGGATTGTTGGTGCGGGGGTCGGAGCGCGTCGATTGATGCCTTTCCCGAGGGTTTTGAACGTATATTGGCGGTTGAACGCTGTCGTATAGAATTGCCATTGAATCTGAAAATTTTAGCACACTTCCTTGAAAACCTATCAAAACTTCATAAGTTCCATTTTGTTTTTTTTTAAAACGAAAGTGAATCGGAAGGACTCAGTCCTAAACTACAAAAACAAATATCCAAAGGTATCAAGTTCAAAAGCGCTATAAGAACAAAAGCAAACAAAAACAACGAAAATAAAGTTTCAAAGTACAAAACGCAATAAGAAAAGAATTACAAAACAACATAAACCCAATAATTATAAAAATAAACTTTAGAACCTTCTGAATAGAAGTAAGTGTTGTGGAAAAAAAAATGTAAACAAAAGTTATAATGAATAATATAAACAACTTCATTAAAGTCCACCTTGCTTGTGGTCTTCTAGCGTGTGCATCGTAATTAGATAGCAGGTAACAACAACAAATGCAAAACGGTTCGAAATACTGTATTTTGAAATAAAAATAGAGAAAATTGAACTACAAGTGGAACAAGCAATCATTTGCGAACGCAACAAACTCATCCAAATCACAGTCCAAAATAATGAATAAAAGCAGTCGGAACTAAAAAGCCAACGAAACAGTGCATTCGAATAAAACTAAATAAACTGATAAAATATATCAAGAGCAAAGAATAAATAATTCAGTGTAAAAGAAGAGATAGCTGTAGAATAGCAGAATACTCCAGCCGAAAAAAGTTGTAATAAAAACAAACGTCGCACCACCAGCAACAACAACAACACCAGCAGTAACAACAGCGAGGGCCGCCGTAATATAGGCCCGTCGCACCACCAGCAACAACGCGCAACAGGGCGCGCAACAATCAGCAGCAGTAATTACAGCGGGGGCCGTCCTCATATAGGCCCACCGCACGACGACATCCAGCATTGACAACAGCGGGTGCCGTCCTCATATAGGCCCACCGCAAGACGACATCCAGCATTGACAACAGCGGGGGCCGCCGTAATATAGGCCCGCCGCACTAGCAGCAGCAACAACAACACCAGCAGTAACATCAGCGAGGGCCGCCGTAATATAGGCCCGCCGCACTATTACCAACAACAACAACCGTAGCGCCCTTCAACGGCCTACTACAACTGGGTGAGACCTATCGAATATAGTTGCAGTTTTTTTTATACATCTAGATTAAAAAAATTAAATTACATAAGGAGAAATTAGTTAGGGAATAAGTTAAACATAAAAGGAACTTGAATTTTTTTGCTCGGGAAAAACTCAAATAATTTGAATCAATTACAGTAAGATTTGATAGATAGAAAATAAGAAGACAACCCACTGAAATAGGATAGATTAAGTGAGAAAAGAAAAATGTAGAGAAAAGGAAGGGTTTAGCTGTAAGAAAAAACTAATACCCAGATATATGAAGGAAGGTAAATAATGTAGGCTAAAGTTAGAAACTTGATTAGTAATTTTCAAAAAAAAAAAAAAAAAAAAAAAAAAAAAAAAAAAAAAATTTCATTTATAACCGTATAAACAACTCAAATGTTCCCAAAAATCTTTGCTTATTTCTGAAAACATTTGAATATTCACAGAAATAAAATAAAGTACTTAAGACTAAACCAATAACAGTTATCCTAATAAAATAAATAAACACTATAGAATTTAAAAATACTAATAAATAAACTACCCTGGTAATACAAATAAATCTTAATAAAGTAAATCAAATATAGGTACTATTACATATAACAAGTTAAAGGCCGCATAAAAAAAAAAAAAAAAAAAAAAAAAAAATGAAAAAAATAATAATAAAAGTGAAATTATACGCTAAAATAAATACATAAAAGCAAATTAAATGAGTAAATACTAAAATAAGACTAGAATACACCTAAACTAAAACTAAAATACTATAGGAAGGCAACGCTAATTTTTTTTTTGGGTTTTTGTTTGAGCTTTTTTTTTTGTTTGTAAACTTTAAATAGATACCTCCCCAACAAGCAAACTAAACATAAAATAAATGTTTAAAAAGGGTTTTTCGAAATACATATTAAGCTTACAAAGTTCCGATTTTTCGTTTACAAAACGTTTGGAATTAAACGTTATATAATGGAAACGACACGTTGTAAAAAAGGTAATAATGCAAGCTTATAAAAGCTTCTTATAGATGTTTTCATCAAACCATATTTTTGTTATTTAGCTATTATAAATAAATACAGTTTTTGTAATGCACGTTAAATAAAATTTGTCATTTAATAACGGGAATGCTGACTTCCTTACTTGTTTAGAAGGCACATAGGATTATAGGTAAGGGGCCATCGGGATTCGGTTTGGTGCACCGATGGCCATGGATGAGGGTGGGTCAGCACCAGGGCGTCGCAACCACACCCGCGGCGCCCCCTTATAATGTTCGGCCTCTTTTTTTTAAATTTTTTTCTTTTGCAGCAGGGTAACCGGTCATTTCCGGTTCGTTTAAAATTTCAGGGTTTCTTTTCGGTTAATTTAAATTTATCTTTGTTTTCTTCTTCCGTTCGTTATTTCAGTTTTAATTTCGTTTCATTTTCGGTTATTTTTAAATTTATATTTAAGTTAGTTTCGCTTTTGGTTATTTTTGAATTTTGATTTTCATTTTAAATATTTTAGTTGCCCGTTTCTTTTGAATTTATTTGATTTTTCGGTTTTTTTTATTTGAGTTTGAAATTTGAATGTCAACGGTCTGTCCGTGGCGTCCGGTGTTTTAACCGGATGTTGTTTTAAAAGTTGTTTTGCGCGGTTTTGCATTTCCCCGCGTATTTCAAAAGGCACGATCTGACCTTTTCTCTGATTATGGCGCAGGACGGTAAGGTTGGCAAGAACCCACCCCAGCCGACAATGACTAGCCACAGTGCGACCTCATATCGTGCCGACCGCCTTCCTTACTGCTCCATTTTGTTGCGAATTCCATAACAGATGGCGCCCAACGTGGGGCCCGAAGCGCTGACCGTGGTGACTTTTCGGGTCAGCTTGTGAGGTTTCACCATTCCGTAAGTCCCAGGTAGGCAGGCCCAGGAGCCGCCACCTGCGTTGCGACGGGATGGAGGGACTGATCAAGTTGTCCGGATTGGTCATCGTGTTCAGTAGCTATGGGCGCCTGCGATACCATAACAGATGGCGCCCAACGTGGGGCCCTGAAGCGCTGACCGCGATGACCTTCTGGTTAGCTTGTGAGGTTTCATCATTCCGTAAGTCCCAGTTAGGCAGGCCCAGGAGCCGCCACCTGCGTTGCGACGGGATGGTGGGACCGATCAAGTTGTCCGGATGGGTCTTCGTGTTCAGTAGCCAAGGGCTCCACGAGACTGAACGTCATGTCCACCGGAAGTTTTCATTTCACCCGGTGAGGTAGTGCTAAACGCACTTAGTTTTTTTGTAATATACCTTTTTTTTTGTCCCGGGTCTGTTGTCCGATGTCGGCTTCGGGAAAATATTATGTCCGCTAAGTGGGGTTTAGTTTTCTTTTGGGATTATTAATATTTATGTCTTTGCCGAACGTGACGTTTTGTTTTGTCTTCGTCTTTTTTTTTTTGTATGCATTTTTTTTGTAGGATCCTTACTTCTCCAACCAGTCTCAGGGAGGCAGCCCTTAGCAGCCCCTGCATTGCGGGAGGAGGAGTAGGGACCCCATAACCACCCCTTTCCAACTGCGCAAGTCTGGGGAAAAGCGGTACCTAACCGCATCCTTTCATTGCGGCGTGGTTGAGGAGGGGTGTTTCAAAAAAAAAAATAAATAAAGTTGACGTTTTGATCGCTGGTATCCAGTGCTCCGACCAGTCTCAGGGAGGCAGCCATTAGCAGCCCCTGCATTGCGGTCCGGAGTACTGGAGTCCAAATAAGTTTAAAAATTTTACCAATTTTCGCCACGGTACACCAACATGTCTCAGGGCGAGGTGTCTTATAACCACCCCTGCATTGCGGTAGGTGTACCTGGAAGAATGTCCTTGTCTAGTGTTATTTCGTTTTTTTTTGTTATGCCTATGCCTTCTAATGATGGGATGTCAGCATTCCCATTCAATACATAAATACACAACTAGCTTTTGCCAAACTTTATACCGTTTTTGCTTTTTACATAGTACATTTCCACACGTATATTTACTAATAATCAATTTCTTTCAGCATATATATATTTATATGTATATATTTATTTTTTTTTGACATATTCGCGGTAATCAGTTGATGCAAATATCGGTTAGGAAAATTTGCATTAATTAAATTTTTATTTTTCAAAACTTGTCAATCGTCGGTATTATAGGGTGGGGGGAGTGAATCGTGACTTTATACCTTCCAACCGCCCCTTGTAACCGACCCTTTTCTGTAAATTCTTTTTTTTAAATTTGGTTCGGAGATTTAATTCAACATGGACAGGTCGGCTGAACGCATGACTACTAGGAACTCGGTACGAGGAAGTGGGGGCAAGCCTAGAAGTCAGGGTAGAGGGGCGCTTCCGAAGCAACCCACCAATCGGCCTCTGGTACTGCATTCTCCAATAGGTAGTCCGGGCGGGGGAGATCCGACCAGGATAGTGTTGAATCCTGCTTCCAACCACAAAATGGATAGACCAGCTAGTACTAATATCCTTGACTCGTCCATGGCAGCAGATCCAATGCAAAATATTTTTGACCCTTCAACTGGCGTGTTAACAGGTATACAGGGGGAAGCTAGAGCTTCGGTTCAAGACCGTATACCTCCTGACACTTTAGGTGATAGGATCACTACGCAAAGGAACAATGCCGAGGTCCCTCCTATAGATTCGTGGGTGAACGTGCTACATCAGCTGTTCAGGACATCGCAGGAGGAGATGCGGAACGAAATGAGGACGATCAGGGAGAACATGGACTTACTCAACGCCGCAGTAACATCGTCGCAGGGTAGTGCGACCTATAACAGGAACACCAATAGGGAGGAAAGGAACCAAGCCCCTACATTCGTTAGTAACCAGGCCAACATCGTTTCGAATAGCGTGGCAGTGAAACCACAGGATTGGAAGGTTTCCTTCGATGGTACTGGAAGCGTTGCTGATTTTTTGTTTAAGTTGGACACCCTATGTGAGCGGACTCAATGCTCTAGCGACCAACTTATGGCGAGTTTTCATCTCTTTTTGTCAGGACGGGCGGAAGAATGGTATTGGCTGTTCACAAAGCAGAATCCAACCGCGAATTATCCCTTTTTGTGCTATTCCCTGAAGCGTGAGTTTGGAACATTGAAAAGTGGCCACGAGATTATGATGGAAATCTCAATGCGTAAGCAGAAGTTAAGTGAGTCATACGACGTGTTCCACACTGACATAGTAGCACTTAACGCACGCCTTAGAGAACCGATGTCTGAAGCCCTGCTGATTGACATAATAAAGAGAAACGTCAACAGTAGCCTTAAGCTAATGCTCTTCAATGCGGATGCTAGGACATTGCATGATCTACGCGATATAGCACGAAGAGGGGAACAAGTTCTGAAAGAAAGCAAGATATTGGGAACCACTTACCATGGACGTCAGGTCAACGAGGCCCGCACGATAACACCGGACATGAGGATGGAAGGCGAAGATTGCGAAGCTGACCCGCAGATAGAGGCGTTGGAGTACCGGCGCAATAGAAAACCGGATTATTCCGGAATTCAATGTTGGAATTGTCAGGCCATGGGGCATTCGTATATTTATTGTGAGGAACCCATTAGGAGTCCCTTCTGCTTTAAGTGCGGGCACAGAGGCGTGTTTACCCCAAAATGTCCAAAGGACCATCGCCGGCAGGGAAACCAATATCCGAGCGAGAGGATGGGGGAAACTCGTTCGGCGCCATAGCCCCCATATCAGCCAGTGCTCAAGGAGTCGCCTCGAGTACTGAACCAAGTGGTAGGTCCCTCGCGAGCGGAGAGCTACAAGGCAGTGTTGAACTTCCAAGGAGCAGTGGCACTCTGGCGAAGGAATACCCAAAAATAGTTGTAACTTTTCCTGACAGTACAGACGGTTCTGATTCCGATAGTCCGAGGTCATCAACGGCAATTTGCAAACCAATACAAATTTTGAAAGCCCCGAGTAGGGAGGTCGCCTGTCAGACGCAATTTCCACCTAGTTTGGAACAAAGGGTAACCAATTACGAGCTAGTTAGGTCGAGAATTTTTCATAACCCAGAGTCATTTGTATCGGAAGATATTTTGAAATGTAGGAAGAGATATAACAGCCGAGTACAGGAGCGTAAACTTTTACAAAGCACCACTTTGGTGCTCACCGAGGATGAAAGGCCTCTGGTGCGAGTGCAAATTGAAGATAGTTTTCTGGTAGGATTGCTGGACTCGGGTGCGAATGTTTCTATTCTCGGAAAAGATTGTCAAAAGTTTTTGGATGCCAATGGGCTTAAGTACCACCCACTGCAGGCTTTCGTGTATACGGCGGGCGGTGGAAAACAGAAAATATTAGGTTCTATCTCTTTACCAGTAACTTTTAAAAATACTACCAAAACTATTCGTTTTTATCTTGTTCCCTCCCTTATTCAAGAAGCCTATTTCGGAGTTGACTTCTGGAGAGCGTTTGCGTTAGCTCCCGAAATATTTCCGAGCATAGCATGTCTAGAGGTTATCGATGAAAAGGAGGAGGGACATAACTTCCATGAGTTGACACAAACCCAGAAGGCCAAACTGCAGAGGGTAGTAGATATGTTTCCGTCGTTTGAGAAGTTAGGATTGGGGCAAACGAGATTGGTTGAGCATCATATTGATACTGGTGATGCAGTCCCAATCAAAAGTAAACATTTTCCTCTTTCGCCACCGAGGCAAGCCGAAGCTTTTAGCGAAATAGATAGGCTGCTCGAAATGGGAGTTATAGAAGAGTCAAACTCGCCTTGGTGTAGTCCAGTTGTCCTAGTTCGGAAGCCAGGGAAAGTCAGGCTCTGCATAGATTCCAGGAAGGTCAACGCGGTAACTAAAAAGGACTCGTACCCGTTGCCTCATATCAACGGCCTATTGAGCAGACTGAAGGACACGCACTTCATTAGTGGCATTGATCTGAAGGACGCGTTCTTTCAGATCAAGCTGACAGAGTCTTCCAAGGAAAAAACAGCATTCGCAGTTCCTGGGAAGCCTCTGTACCACTTTAAGGTGATGCCCTTTGGTCTGTGCAATGGACCGCAGACTATGAGCCGCCTGATGGACAAGGCAATTCCCTCGCGGTTGCGGGAGAATGTCTTCGTCTACCTGGACGATCTAATGGTATGCAGCACTAACTTTGAAGACCACCTAAAGTTGCTGGCGGAAGTGGCGAATTGTTTGAGGGACGCAGGCCTCACAATCAATGTGAAGAAGAGCAAATTTTGTCAGAAGGAAATTCGGTATTTAGGGTACTTGATAGGTAGCGGGTGCTTGAAGGTGGATCCTGGGAAAATAGAAGCAATGCAGAACTTCCCGATCCCTAAATCTCCGCGACAGGTTCGTAGGTTTGTGGGCATGGCAAATTGGTATAGGGCATTTATTACAAATTTTGCTGACCTAGCAGGTCCTTTGACTGATTGTCTTCGCAAGTCAGCAGGCCCATTTAAGCTTACCCCTGAAGCGGTAGAAGCATTCGAAAAGTTAAAAGAAGCCTTGAGCTCCGCTCCTGTCTTGGCCCAACCCGATTTCTCGAAGGAATTTGTTATTCAGTGTGATGCTTCAAAAATAGGTGTAGGGGGCGTGTTATTCCAGGTCGATGACGAGGGCGATGAACATCCAATCGCGTTTGTTTCAAAAAAACTTAACAATGCTCAGCGCAATTATACTGTAACCGAACTGGAATGCCTCGCCGCCATTATAAGTGTCAAGCGTTTTAGACCGTACATAGAGGGTTTGCCATTCCGAATCATAACCGACCATTCAAGTCTCAAGTGGTTGATGACTCAGAAGGACTTGAGTGGCAGGCTGGCTCGATGGTCACTCCTACTGCAAAGATACGATTTTGCCATGGAGCATCGCAAGGGAACCCTGAATATAGTACCGGATGCCCTCTCGCGTTTTGATGTAGACGAGCTAACCTTCTCCGCCCCACCTCACGAAATTGACTTAGCATCGCCGGAATTTGGAAGCGCGGAATACTTGGATCTTTGCAGAACCATTTTGGAAAACAAAGATGCGCTACCAGATTTGAGTGTAAATGATGGCGTGGTTTTAAAAAGGGTTAAATTTCGTAAGGGTGTGGCGGATGAGGAGGACTCGTTATGGCGGGTGTGGTTACCGACAGGGTTAACTGAGAAAGCGATAAGTCTTGCACATGATGCGAATAGGAGTTACCATGGGGGTTGGCAGAAAACTTTAGAGCGTGTCAGACAAAATTACTTCTGGCCTAGGCAAGCTAAAGACGTTAGAGACTATGTACAGAAATGCGACACTTGTAAGGCTGTTAAGTCAACAAATCAGCAGTCAAGACCACCTATAGCGAACACTTTTGCTTCAGAAAGACCATTTCAGCGGTTCTATTGCGACTTTCTAGGACCTTACCCGCGATCTAAGCGGCGCAATCAGTTTCTCTTCATTGTTCTAGACCATTTTGCAAAGTATGTTTGGTTGAAGCCCATGCAGAGAGCAACAGCTGTTAATGTTATGAATTACTTTACCTCTGAAATTTTTCCATCGGTTGGGGTTCCTGAATATATCCATAGCGATAATGGTAAACAGTTTATCTCTAAGGAAATGAAACAATTCCTCGAGAATTATGGGGTGACCCATATAAAGACGGGGTTATACTCGCCGCAAGCAAACGCGTCGGAACGCGTAAATAGAGAAATTGTTTCAAAAATAAGAATTTTCCTTAAAGATAAACCGGATCATACCGACTGGGACAAGCATATACCCGAAATTTTAGCGGTGTTAAGAAGCGATTTTCATACCTCAATTCAGTGCTCTCCATACTTTGCCTTATACGGTCAGAACATGGTCCAACACGCCTCAGCCTATAATATATTAGATAAACTCGGTACTCTTAGGGAAGATGACATTCCAATAGTAACTAGGGCGGATAAGTTGTCCTCCATTCGCGAGCAAATTCGTAGGAATCTAGATCAGGCGAAGGATAGGGGAAACAACGTTTATAACAAACGCTCTAGGCAAGTTAACTATAGGGAAGGTCAGGAGGTTTTTAGGAAAAATTTTGCTTTGAGTAACTTTAAACAAGGCATAAACGCCAAATTCTTGCCGAAGTACCTCAAGTGCCGAGTGCGTCGAAAAGTAGGCAATGCGTTGTACGATCTAGAGGACCTGACAGGGAAACTGATAGGTCGCTTTCACGCTTCGGATATTCGCCCGCAATAACAATTTTGATTTTTTTTTCATATACATTTTGACATTTGGAACCGTACCTGGGCGTTTTGGCGGTCGGGGACAACTCGCCCAGTATCCTCCCCGAGCATTGACTTAATAGGGTATTTACATACGCTTCCATCGGAAGTAGTGGATAACCTGGCAATCCTTGGTTATGCGGATTGTCTTTCGGAGTTTTGACGAGTTCTCCTTTATTAAAATGTCTACAGCCGCGAAGCATTGTAACTAGGAAACCAAAATAAATTCTCCGTTTGCCTCGGAGTTTTGACGCGTTCTCCGATATCAAAATGTCTAACTAAATTACACGTTTTTCTTATAAGCCTATTTCGGTGGGGGTAAAGCCACTTAACCAATTTCCATTTGCCGCAAAGCCTACTAAACTATGAAACAAAATACTTCAAAAAAATTTTTCCTTTACTGGCGGATCTTCTTGCCCGGCTAGCTCGTGGTAGAACTAGAGACTCTTATCTAGGGGTGAGTCGTGCCCCACGTTTTACCCAGAAATGGCTTCCTTGCAAGTAAACCTTTTTCCTGTTCGCTTCATCGACCGGTCTTCGAAGCGAAGCAGGCCTGTTATGGTTTACTTTCAATTGATAGTCATTTATATTTGGTGCAATGCGGTTGGTTGGATAACAGCTTTGATTCACCTTCCGGTTTGACGTTTAGCTACGGGAAAGTGCGTGATTTTTGCTGAGGTGGCAGCACCAAATGGTTCAATCCGTTCATATCAATCATCTGAAGGTAACGACCAATCAGAATGTTCCACCTGGCAATAATCACGCCACGTCAACGGGTAACGGAACTTTTCCATTGCGCAGTCGCGTTAAGCGAATAATTTTGGGCATAGCAGCGTCACCGGCATTCGACCAATTCAAAAAGTATACATGATTTGAACGGGAGCGGTCGTGTCGCGGAGTGTGAAAAAGAAAATCGTGCTGTCGCCCAATTGCAATTTTTACTGGTTTTAATTTGTGAAAACTGAATCTTACATAAAACTCCAAGTGCTAAAGTTACGACAAGAAATTGTCAAGTTAAAAAAATTGGATTACAGCCAAATAAAATACAGCTTAGTACGTGTTTTCATTTTATCTCAATTATTCACTTTTACAGTGGTGCGCCTTGATAAATATAAAAGAAAAAAAAAAAAACTTAAGTTTAGTGTGGTGAAGTGGTTATTCAATTTTTTTGATTAAGTTGGTGAAGCAATTAAGAAAAGTTCTGTAAGAAAAATGCTTGTAGTGGCACCCTGACTTATAAGATTATTGTATAAATTGAAATCTTTTCATTAAATGGATTTGGCCTTGCTATTTTGGCATTTAAGTACTTGGGAAGGGGGTCTTTTTAACAATAATTTCACAAAAACGTTATCTAGTTTGTACAGTTTTTTTTTGATACTGTAACTCGTTTAGAAAATTACTTCTTTTCGAATTAAATACGCAGCCCACTTTTATGAAAGCATTCTGAATCAAGTTTAAATTGAGCTATTGAATCGGCAATTCTGTACGACGGCACGCGCTGCTGATGTGCGTCCGAGAGTCTCGGGGGGTGTATCGAGCGACGGGTTTTGGCCTCCGTGTCGATGGTCCGGGGGCGGGGGTTCTATATTTTGGGTCTGTTTAGAGATATTTGCAATCCAAGTTGAAAAGTTTTCGTCATTTTCAGGTGGTTGTTGTAATCACAGATTAGGGTGTACCAAAAAGTGCAAAAAAGTGTGTCCTGCTCAAAATATTGTGGACCGTGTAACGGGGGTTGGACCAGCTAAAGGTTATTCTTTTGAAAGGCGGCCAAAGGTCGTATACGCGAAAAGGTGTTGTGCACATAAATACCTTGGATGAAGCCGCCTATTTGGGATCGAACCTAGCGCATTTTGAGTTTTTGCTGATAGCTTTCCACCGAGACAAATTATTTGATTTCCGCCTTCGGATTGTTGGTGCGGGGGTCGGAGCGCGTCGATTGATGCCTTTCCCGAGGGTTTTGAACGTATATTGGCGGTTGAACGCTGTCGTATAGAATTGCCATTGAATCTGAAAATTTTAGCACACTTCCTTGAAAACCTATCAAAACTTCATAAGTTCCATTTTGTTTTTTTTAAAACGAAAGTGAATCGGAAGGACTCAGTCCTAAACTACAAAAACAAATATCCAAAGGTATCAAGTTCAAAAGCGCTATAAGAACAAAAGCAAACAAAAACAACGAAAATAAAGTTTCAAAGTACAAAACGCAATAAGAAAAGAATTACAAAACAACATAAACCCAATAATTATAAAAATAAACTTTAGAACCTTCTGAATAGAAGTAAGTGTTGTGGAAAAAAAAATGTAAACAAAAGTTATAATGAATAATATAAACAACTTTATTAAAGTCCACCTTGCTTGTGGTCTTCTAGCGTGTGCATCGTAATTAGATAGCAGGTAACAACAACAAATGCAAAACGGTTCGAAATACTGTATTTTGAAATAAAAATAGAGAAAATTGAACTACAAGTGGAACAAGCAATCATTTGCGAACGCAACAAACTCATCCAAATCACAGTCCAAAATAATGAATAAAAGCAGTCGGAACTAAAAAGCCAACGAAACAGTGCATTCGAATAAAACTAAATAAACTGATAAAATATATCAAGAGCAAAGAATAAATAATTCAGTGTAAAAGAAGAGATAGCTGTAGAATAGCAGAATACTCCAGCCGAAAAAAGTTGTAATAAAAACAAACGTCGCACCACCAGCAACAACAACAACACCAGCAGTAACAACAGCGAGGGCCGCCGTAATATAGGCCCGTCGCACCACCAGCAACAACGCGCAACAGGGCGCGCAACAATCAGCAGCAGTAATTACAGCGGGGGCCGTCCTCATATAGGCCCACCGCACGACGACATCCAGCATTGACAACAGCGGGTGCCGTCCTCATATAGGCCCACCGCAAGACGACATCCAGCATTGACAACAGCGGGGGCCGCCGTAATATAGGCCCGCCGCACTAGCAGCAGCAACAACAACACCAGCAGTAACATCAGCGAGGGCCGCCGTAATATAGGCCCGCCGCACTATTACCAACAACAACAACCGTAGCGCCCTTCAACGGCCTACTACAACTGGGTGAGACCTATCGAATATAGTTGCAGTTTTTTTTATACATCTAGATTAAAAAAATTAAATTACATAAGGAGAAATTAGTTAGGGAATAAGTTAAACATAAAAGGAACTTGAATTTTTTTGCTCGGGAAAAACTCAAATAATTTGAATCAATTACAGTAAGATTTGATAGATAGAAAATAAGAAGACAACCCACTGAAATAGGATAGATTAAGTGAGAAAAGAAAAATGTAGAGAAAAGGAAGGGTTTAGCTGTAAGAAAAAACTAATACCCAGATATATGAAGGAAGGTAAATAATGTAGGCTAAAGTTAGAAACTTGATTAGTAATTTTCAAAAAAAAAAAAAAAAAAAAAAAAAAAAAAAAAAAAAAATTTCATTTATAACCGTATAAACAACTCAAATGTTCCCAAAAATCTTTGCTTATTTCTGAAAACATTTGAATATTCACAGAAATAAAATAAAGTACTTAAGACTAAACCAATAACAGTTATCCTAATAAAATAAATAAACACTATAGAATTTAAAAATACTAATAAATAAACTACCCTGGTAATACAAATAAATCTTAATAAAGTAAATCAAATATAGGTACTATTACATATAACAAGTTAAAGGCCGCATAAAAAAAAAAAAAAAAAAAAAAAAAAAAATGAAAAAAATAATAATAAAAGTGAAATTATACGCTAAAATAAATACATAAAAGCAAATTAAATGAGTAAATACTAAAATAAGACTAGAATACACCTAAACTAAAACTAAAATACTATAGGAAGGCAACGCTAATTTTTTTTTTGGGTTTTTGTTTGAGCTTTTTTTTTTGTTTGTAAACTTTAAATAGATACCTCCCCAACAAGCAAACTAAACATAAAATAAATGTTTAAAAAGGGTTTTTCGAAATACATATTAAGCTTACAAAGTTCCGATTTTTCGTTTACAAAACGTTTGGAATTAAACGTTATATAATGGAAACGACACGTTGTAAAAAAGGTAATAATGCAAGCTTATAAAAGCTTCTTATAGATGTTTTCATCAAACCATATTTTTGTTATTTAGCTATTATAAATAAATACAGTTTTTGTAATGCACGTTAAATAAAATTTGTCATTTAATAACGGGAATGCTGACTTCCTTACTTGTTTAGAAGGCACATAGGATTATAGGTAAGGGGCCATCGGGATTCGGTTTGGTGCACCGATGGCCATGGATGAGGGTGGGTCAGCACCAGGGCGTCGCAACCACACCCGCGGCGCCCCCTTATAATGTTCGGCCTCTTTTTTTTAAATTTTTTTCTTTTGCAGCAGGGTAACCGGTCATTTCCGGTTCGTTTAAAATTTCAGGGTTTCTTTTCGGTTAATTTAAATTTATCTTTGTTTTCTTCTTCCGTTCGTTATTTCAGTTTTAATTTCGTTTCATTTTCGGTTATTTTTAAATTTATATTTAAGTTAGTTTCGCTTTTGGTTATTTTTGAATTTTGATTTTCATTTTAAATATTTTAGTTGCCCGTTTCTTTTGAATTTATTTGATTTTTCGGTTTTTTTTATTTGAGTTTGAAATTTGAATGTCAACGGTCTGTCCGTGGCGTCCGGTGTTTTAACCGGATGTTGTTTTAAAAGTTGTTTTGCGCGGTTTTGCATTTCCCCGCGTATTTCAAAAGGCACGATCTGACCTTTTCTCTGATTATGGCGCAGGACGGTAAGGTTGGCAAGAACCCACCCCAGCCGACAATGACTAGCCACAGTGCGACCTCATATCGTGCCGACCGCCTTCCTTACTGCTCCATTTTGTTGCGATACCATAACAAGTAATATCATTGGTGTGCATGTCAAAGACTATGCCGATATTGTCAAGTTCGTCTGATCGCTCGGCTAAACGAACATTATGTAAGGTGACGCACGCGTTCACTACCTTCCCCGCGAACCCAGGCTCATACAAGAAAACCCGCTGTCTCGACAGACACCGCCAAGTTGCTTTGAGGACCCCAAATAGCCTTTATATTGGGTTCCGTGCTTTGCATAGCGCCTCGTTGTATCGAAATTTGGCAGTACCCTCTGGTTCGTTTGGTAATGGCGTCATAAGCCAGGGTTCCAAGGGATCTCCAGAATCACCTACAAGGTAAAATTTTAACTTATGTACATTTTAAAGTAAAGTGAATAGATAGTACCAATCAAAAACATGTTGCGGTTTCCATTTTCATGCTCCCTTTGCATGACAAGCCGTACCGCATATGAACTCTATATATAGGCGTCGTGGCGGGCTCACGGAAACTTGGCATTAATGTTTAAAATTTTTTAATTGGGGTCACAAATCTGAAATCCAAAAATGAAAAGTTATATAGAGCTATAGTTTTAGTTAGAGCTGCACTTTACCATTTGAACATTTAAGGAGTGATACGAATGATGGTTTACGTACGCTTCTTCGTGCACACTCGGAGCCAATATCGATATGTGCGTACAGCCAATTGCGCCTATTGTACCTCCAACAAAGGGGGCAGGTGCCGCACTAAACACTTCCTTTGCCGCTTGACGTTCCGGGTGTGACATAGGGAACTTAATCTCCTCGAAAAACATTAAGGAGTTTATGGCATCGGTAACGCGGTGGATGCACCGGCTTATTGAGGTTTGACTCATTGAGATTCCCCACTGTTCCCCCACAGGCCGTTGGTAACATCCTGTAGCATAAAAGCGTAATGCACACAATACCTACAAAGGAGAGGTGTTCAATAAAATTTTATAATTTTAATTAGAATTAATATAAGTTACCTGCTTCTCTGCCGATATCGCACTGATCCTCCGTCCTTGCAATCGGTCCTGCAGCCGCTCCGCAACGCCTGCCGCAATTTCAGGACCCAGCCGGTACAATTTTCTAAACTCCGATGGAGCTATGTCAAAGGGATCATCTATGTCCCTAAGTAACCTTCGATCTACTGTTGCGCTCCGTGCAGCTGCACTCCGTGTCATATTCGACGCTACAAACTCGAATGCCATGACAAAAATATAAATATAACAATAAATTGCCCACACAAAACAAAAGTAAACAAAACTTTAACAGCACAAAAAGAATCTGTGATGAAATAACAATTTACCAGTCGACAACGGTAAATTATCGAATTTAAAGTAGACAAAAAGTTAGTGAATGGCATAGTTTGTTAAAATTGTTGTTAAGTTAATTTCTCGTTGACAAATTGTGTTAAAAAAGTTAGTGAATCGCAAAATTGTTAAAATTGTTGTTAAGTTAATTTATAGTTAACAAATTGTGTTAAAAAAGTTAGTGAATCGCGCTACAGCTAAGTAAAGTAGATATAGGATAGATTATACATTACGAAATAACTAGTTAACAGAATAAAATTATTGTTAGAAGTTAATATAAAAGTCAAAGAATAAGAAACAATTAGTAGCTATGAATTTAGGATAGAAATAATTGATTTTTTATGCTGAAAAGCGAGTCTGAAATAACAAATCTACCAGAAAGAGAGTTATAATCTTGACATAAACAGCGAAAAGGCTCATTTAACTGAAAATTGGTTCGGCACTGTTTTAAGACTAGAGGTTTAAAATGCCTTGAAGGACGAGACGGTACATTGAAGTTCACTTCACTTAGAAGAAATGGGCTGGATAGTGAACCATTTAGCAATTTAATCATAAATATAATTCCAAGCATTTCCCTCCGACTAGAAAGTGTATGCAGATTAATGAGTTTTAAACGATTCGTATAGGGTGGCAGCTTGTACAAGGGATCCCAATGAAAATCTCTTAAGGCAAATAGTAAACATTGTTTTTGAACTGATTCAAGGCGATGTACATGAACCTGGTAACGCGGGTTTCAAATTATAGAACCGTATTCAAGTATCGGTCTGACTAATGTAGTGAAGAGGGCTTTAGTTACATAAGGGTCGCTAAATTCTTTAGACCATCGCTTAACGAATGCTAGGACACCTCTAGCCTTATAGACTGTTGTATTAAAATGGCGGTTGAAACTGAGTTTACAGTCCATAGCATCCCCCAGGTCAACAAAATCATACACTTGCTCAAGACTATAATTTTTAATTGTATAGGAAGCCGGCTGAGAAATTCCACATTCGTTGTGTTTACATTTTTTAAGGTTAAGTGGCATATAATTTAAATCGCACTAAGTAACAAGTGTATCTAGATCTGATTGTAGCTTATTTCTATCTTCAAATGACGCGAATGACATGAAAAGCTTTACGTCGTCGGCATACATTAACATTTTTGAAAATTTTATTATTGTAGAAATATCATTTATAAACAACAAGAACAGAATCGGGCCAAGATGGCTTCCTTGAGGAACCCCCGAAGAGACATAAATGACATCGGATGCTAAATTTTTAAATATTACTCTTTGTGTCCTGTCACTAAGGTATGGAGATATCCAGCGATTGAGACCCGGCTGGAAGCCCAACTGATCGAGTTTATGAATAAGTAATGAGTGACACACTTTGTCAAAGGCTTTGCTGAAATCCGTATAAATAACGTCGGTGTGCAGATTTTTTCTAAAGCCATTTGAGACATGACTGGTAAACTCAAGTAAATTCGTAATATTGGACTTTCCCTTACTGAACCCGTGTTGGCAGTCAGCTATCAAAGTAGAGATCGGACCCGTAAGTTGATTTGTAACAATAGCTTCAAACAATTTTGGGATGGCAGAAAGCTTTGCGATGCCACGATAGTTCTCTATAGAAGACCTACTCCCGCTTTTATGCAGCGGTAAAAGAAACGATTCTTTCCAAGCAGTTGGAAAAACACCACACTTTAGTGATAGATTGAACAAATTGGTAAGGGGTTGGTAAATATGGTTCGCACACTTTTTCAAGAAACATGTAGGAATCCTGGCGCATATAATGGTTAAATAATTGAATTTGTCCCGTGTAGCTTATAGGGATAGTTTTGAAAGTTTGAATTGGTGACAGCAGAATAGTTAGAAGTGAAAAATTTACCAAAAAAAATTTGCGATATATTGATTATCGCTAGATATAATGTCTTGATATTTCATGGCTGACGGAAACCCTGATACTTTACGTTTCGAATTTACGAAACCATAAAATGACTTTGGATTGAGAATAATGTCTCTTTTGGTTTTAGAGATATAAGCTTTATAGCACTTTTTATTTAAATCTAGGTACTTCTGACGTAGAATTTAATACAGTAGGTAATGTTTATTTAATCTGGATTTCTTATATAAATTAAATGATCGCGTTTTCCTATTTTTAAGAGCCTTAAGCTCTTTAGTAAACCAAGCTTGCGTAGGATGATCATAAGTTACTTTACGTTTAGGAATAAACTTCTCAAATAGGCAGTAAATAGTTTGATTGAAATGTGAGACGTTCAGATCGATATATCAACCAAATTCAGGCCAAGTTAATTTAGACAGTTCTTTATTTAATTTCTTGTAGTTTGCTTTGGAAAAGTTAAAATCAAAGCTACTACATGAGTAGCATTGAGTACCTTGGCCATTACTTATGCTTTCGTAGACTATTTCCATAGAAGGATGGTAAAGGTCTTCTAGTAAAACCAACGGATCACAACGATTTACAGAAAATTGGTTTATATCATTAACATACACTAAATCTAAGACTTTTCCAAACTTGTTAGCTGTAACATTTATTTGATTAAGGCAAAGATCGGAAATTCCATCTAAAAAGTCATTGTACCCCAGTTTGGACGGATTTGGAATAATGTTACCATCAGATATGTTCCACGATATATGAGGTAAGTTAAAATTACCCAAAACAATAATTGAATCTGAAGCTTTAGTCATAAAGTTAACAGTTTTGAGCAGAGAGACATGTTGCATGTAGACTGAAAAATCTGATGCTGGAGGGATGTAGCAAACATATAAGTACATAGAGACGTTGTCTAGTTGAAGGCGGATGCATTTGAATTCAACGAAATCGATGTTAGGAATATCAACCTCTTCTGAAGGGATGGAGGAATGAACGGCAAGTAGAACACCACCCGCGACTCTGTTCAAGCGATCATTTCTATATACTTGATATTCATTACATAAAAACTCTGAATTGAAAACATGAGGTTTTAGCCAAGTTTCGGTAAAAGCAATTACGTTATATTTACAATGAAAAGATTTCAAAAAGAGATCAGTTAATTTGGTATTTAGACCTCTGACATTTTGATAAAAGATATTCACGGATTTAGTGCTCAGTTTTTTGACTCAACGTTATTAGGCGGCCGCCGTGGTGTGAAGGTAGTGTTGCCGGCCTACCACACCAAAGGTCCATGGTTCGAGTGTATTTCTGCCATGACAGGCTTCTCAGCAAAAATTCGTCTCCTTTGTAGATGCCGTTCGGAGTCGGTCCCACCAATTTGTAGGGAAAATTCAAATCGGCACACCACAAACTGGAAGAGAAGCTTGGCGCAAAAATCTCTTAGGAGGTTTATGATGATATACCTGTTGTATATCGCGCCATAGAGAGATAGAGAGTTATTACGAGAAATTTTCGATACATTTTGAACATTCCTATTCGGTCTGTATTCAAACTCCCGCACAAGAGCCCCGGGAGGCCAAAAAGAGCTGTCCAAAAGAGTATCGAAATCTTTCCCAGATACATCAATCTTAAACGAAGACATATTTCTTTGATATGTGAAATTAAATTTTCTAACAGTTACGCTTTGATCTTTAACTTTAGAAGAAATATGGTACATCAAATCATCCTCGGTAGTGTCTGGATGGAACCTAGACACAAAAATAGATTTTTTGCGAGAAATCACAACCAGCTTACCAACGATTGGTTGCAATAGTTGGAGGTTCCGGGTTTTTCCTAGTGGACATTTTTGAAGGGGCGCTCTTCGACGTTGCTCGGACAACCGTACTAGGAATTGGAGAAGCCAAATCTATAAGTTCAAGGGGTTGAGGCAAGTTCGCGACTGTTGAGGTAGTAGGCCGATCATCCGTACGCCTGCGCTCGTTTTCGCGATTATCAGGGCATTCCAAATGAAGCGAATTCTACAAAGTTTCCAAGGTTTTGAAAATATTTTCATATTTTTGGAATTTTTCAGTCAGCAATGAAGTCTTTGCTTATTTCAGAAAACCCGTTTCTGATATGCCTAAAGATTTTACAGAGATCACCCTCCGTCGACCGGCATTTGGAACAAGACCAGCGCAGGCCTTATCCTTCGTTAAGCAGGTCAGCTATTCTACCGGTTAACCCAGTGCACTTGGCGTGGACAAGTCCATCACAGCCAGCATGCTACAAAGCGTTCGGACTCGCTTTTTAACTGGCAGTTTGCTATCATGCACGACATTTTCGTATAAATACTTATATAAATTTATAAGCAAAATTATAAGTTAAAAAAAAAAAAAATTTTGCGGATTAAAGAAAAACAACCCTGACAGTTTAAATGCCACAGTACTGAGCGAACAGTTTTAAACACACTGTATCTGACGTTCAACAAACCACGCAAAACAGCTGTAACGAAAAAGAAATAAGAAAAGCAAGTCAGAGCACAACAACAATTGCAATATGAAATAAAGCCTTTCAATAGCAACAAATAAAATATGCAAAAAACTAGGCACGCACAAATTGAACAAAATGAATCACTATCAAAACTTTTTAACACTATTCACACCAAGTAGTGAAGCACAGTTAGGTATTTATCTCTATTAACTTTAATTATAACTTTAGAATATAAAAGATATTATTAATTTATTAAATATAATCACAGAGAAATATATAAACAGAACTACACAGCTTGACGTTTTCGTGGACCAACCTCTGATAAAGTCTTAACTAAGAAGTTAATCAGACCTTCAGTAAATGGCCCTAACACTTACCATATTAAATTCTGACAATCCTCTAGTGGCCTCCTCTATTTCCGTTTCATTTGTTTTTGAATCCAAATCTCCATCCAACAATGCAACTCGCTTTGCATTAGGCAACTGTGCTGGCTATGAACAATCTTTCAAAATATGCTCACTGGAACCGCATCGGAAACATGATCCTTTCTGTCTCTTTCGCTTGCGACATGCAATTGACAAGTGGCGGTATCCTGAACAATTATAGCACTGAATTTTTGGTGCCACGGCAGAACGATCGATTTTGCTAGCTGTCGACATCGGGTTTGAATTTTATGACGCCATCGCTCGCAGTTGAATATATCGCCGAGCCAATTCCTTCAGCTGATCAATAGTAGTGGCAGGATATAACACTGCAACATGAGGTGAGTTGTCACCTAATCCATGGATGATATGTTGAACCACTGGATTTTCATCAACGTCTGCCCGCGAAGCTCAATTCCTCTTTCTTCGTATATTGAACGAAAACAGGGTTACCAGAATGGGAACAGCTTACAAAGATGCCACCTTAGGTTTATGTTTTGATACAATTAGGATTTCCACTAAACTTACTTATTACAAATCGTCGTAAATTTTCTCTATAATCAATTAAAAAACAATAAAACCCGGTCACTGCTCCAACAAAAATAAATATATATGTGTGCATACGTATCTGTAATCAGAATATGTACGTACGAGTATATTCGCCCTCTTGCCAGAAGCATGAATGTGCTGAAATTAAAACGTTGGTAAAACAAGATTAAACGTTTGATTTTCGGCTCATTCGCCATTTTCACAGTGAAGAGTTAACTTACATTCCACAGTTAACAATCGATTCACAATTTTATTTTAGCTATTTTGATAAATGTTTACTGCCCAAAACACTATAGACAACCTTATGAATCCTAAAAAGAGGCTAACTTACCACTGTTGAGCGATTAAACTCTAGTTATCTCAACTTGAAAATTAAAAAACTAGGGTTAACTGTGGAACGTAAGTTAACTCACTACTTTGAAAATGGCCCAAATAGAGAAATTTTGTGATTAATTTCAATTTGGTACAAGTCTAAAAAAAGACTCACTAATTTTTCAGCTGGTTCTATGCAGGTCACAAACAGAAAAATACTGGGTTAAAAATTTAATAAATTTAAAAAATTTTAATTATAAAATTTATATATTATATATTAATTACAAAATTTATATATTATATTTTAATTAGAAAATTTATTTAATATTTATTTAACAAAAAAATAAAAATAATAATGTGTCCGCGAGCCTGGGTTCGAACCTGCGTCTCACACGTTGTACTCAAGAGACTTACTACCTGGGCTATCGCAATATGTATACATGTTGTATTAAAAATGCTTTCACCACATATCATTGGTGAAGTTTTTGTAATTTTCTCTTACACAATAACGAAAGCATCTGAAGTCACAAAAATTGTCTCTTGAACAAACAGACTTGAAGAATACATCTGTTAAAGCCTTCAATAGCTCCCTACAGTAAAGTTATCAACTCAAACTGGGAATAATTGCACATTCGTGATTCTGACAATAGGGCGACGTTTTTTTAATAATAATGGAAAATGGGCATAGTCTACCAAGTAGATAGTAAATTGATAAGTTTCAATGAGATAATATTGGCTCCTATTTATTCATGCAAACTTATGAGGAGTTAAAACTGTTACTTTATACATAAGTTAAGCCAGAACTGATTATCAAACCCAGAGAATAGTTGTCAAAAATAACAGACTTCGAATCACATAAGAAACTGGTTTGAAGTCACGATTGACCTTAGTAAGGATGAAAGTACGCAGGGCCAAAACTTTAAGAACCCAATTGCTACATCCCGGAAAGTTTTAAACGTCCAAGGCTATATCTGGCAACATGTAAGAACTACACTCCCAAAAGTCGATCTAAATAATAGTGTAAATCAATCCAATTTCCATATCCATATTACATATTGTGAAGAATTCGATGAGTCTTCGATTATTAATACTGGGTTCGATCACTATAAAGTCAACTAAACACTCGCACAGATATTGTAACTAATATCTATTTTTATTTACTAGTAATAAACGCAATACAAATTTAAGAGTTTGGTAACTTCACAGTAGTTCACTGTTCAACGCTTGAAAATAAACTGATCGACCTGCCTTGCTTGGTCACTGCCTTATATAGTCCAACAGGATGTTACCCCATGCACCTAAAAGTTTCTTGGTTGTTCGCTCTTCGTGTTCTCGAAGGGGTCGGTGTTATTTATTGACATCTCCTCTTTGCCTTGTATTCGCAAACATTCGCGCCATCTCTCTTCCTCTTCCTTGGTACACGCTTGCATGCATACGCGTAGCCATCGTCATCTCTGCTGTGTTTAACTAGTGTTGGGAGTGTTATTGAGTTAGGGATGGTACATGCTTGAGAATAATAGCCACAATATTTATTACACAATACATAATTTCGATAAAAGACAACCCAAAATGTATGTGACAATTTTTCAGGCATCAAGATGACTGCATTTGTCAAAATAGTAGAGCTCTAAATAATCGACTAATCGAATAGTCGATTAATTGATTTGGAGTAATTGTTTGAAAAAGTAATAGATTATCACTAATCCATTAGTCGTATTTGCTTACATTCGACTAGTTGTGTTCTTTATTGACAATGAATGCTCTATTTGCGTGGAACTGAGTTCCATCACCTTCGTAAACATGTGTTGCACCTATAGAAAATGTTGAATTTTTTATTTTTATTTTAAAAATTGTATTTATCAACCGGCAGTATACGATAAGTCGAAATCGAAAATTTGCTATTAGATTTTCAAGCAGCTCAATAGTTGCTATTCGAATAATGGATTAGTCGGATAATCGATTGTAAACAAGAGCCTTACAAAATATATCGCTAGAGACCTAGCCTTATAGTCATTGAATTATGAGTACAAAGTACTCGTGGAGTTTGATTTTGTGGCGATTGTTCTCAAGTATGTATCATCTCTATCCCCTCAATAACACTCCCACCACTAGTTAAACATCACAGAGATAACGTTGGCTACGCTTATGCATGGAAGCGTGTACCAAGGAAGAAGAAGAGTGGATGGCTGTTCACGAATACAAGCCAAAGAGAAGATGCCAATAAATAGCACCGACCCTTCGAGAAGACGAAGAACGAACAACCAAGAAAGTTCTACGTGCGTAGGCAAGCACGCTGTCGGACTATGTAAGGCAGTGACCAAGCAAGGCAAGTTGATCAGTTTATTTTCAAGCGTTGAACAGTGAACTACTGTGAAGTTACAAAACTCTTAAATTTGTATTGCGTTTATTACTAGTAAATGAAACTGGATATTAATTACATTGGGGTCTATCAGCTATTCCGGCGGGGCTGCCGGCGGGGAGCAACTGTAATAGAGTTTTGTGATCTCTATCGACTTCATCGAAATTCACAGGCAAATTCCGATTAAATCGATTAGTTTTTCTCATGATCTATTACATTTCTCCCGTCGGCAGCTCCGTCAGAATAGCTAATAGACCCCATTATCTGTGGGTGTGTTTATTTGACTTTATAGTGATCGAACCCAGGATTAATAATCAAGGAATCATCGAATTCGTCACAATTGGTGTCAGAAGTGATATAAGTTGCGTTCCCATCAGCTATCCAGATCAGTATCACCATCAAGATTTCACGGGAACGATACGGACCAGTTGTCTGAGAGTTGTTTGTGTACATATGTGTGTTTATATATGTATGACTGTGCTACCAAGCTAATAAGGGTTGGCTGTCAAATAATCTATTACAAAAAACTGAATGAACAGAGCTTCTATACGGATCCGAAATTTATCCAGATAAATACCAAGATCACAGCGTTGTTGTTGCATTTACATGGAAAATTTCTATCTGGATCTGGATCACTTCTGATTGGAACACGCCTATTGTTAAATAAATACCGAGAGTTTTAAGGAAAACAAAGGCATAGCTAAGTTGAATGAGCTGAAGATCCAGCAACTCAAAAATGAGCTGCAACAGCGTGGATTGAATACAACAGGCAATAAATCAGAGCTACATTCACGATTGCGAGAGGCTATGTAAGCTGAAGGAATTAACGTTGACGATTATGTGTTTCATCTTGTGGAAGAAGCATTGACAAAAATGGAAGAGCAGAAGGAGTGTACAATTCCAGCCGCAAGTGTGGACACTAACGCGTTCTTGACTGTAGTGACTCAGATGTCATCTAACATTGCAACACAGCTGGAAGAACAAAAGACACACATGGCATCTCAGTTGGAAGAACAAAAGACACACATGGCATCTCAGTTGGAAGAACAAAAGACGCACATGGCATCTCAGCTGGAAGAACCAAAGACACACATGGCATCTCAGCTGGAAGAACAAAATACACACATGGCGAGAATTGCATTGCAGCTGCAGGCACAGGAAGAACGAATGGCATCACAGCTAAGAATGCAGGATGCAAAAATAACTGAAAGGCAGGACGTATTCAGAGAACGGCAGGGCAAAATTGAGGCTGAGGTTGATGCACTGAGAGGTCGTATCCAGGAGCTGAAACTGAATCGTCCAACAGGCTTCAGAAATACTCCAAAGGTAAAAACGCCTTCCTTTGATGATTCTTTTCCTTTTCACGTATTTAAGCTACAGTTTGAGAAGACAGCAGCTGTGAATAATTGTGGCACGGAAGAACAAGTTGCTGCACTATTCGTGGCATTGAAGGGACTTGCAGCTGAAATTTTCAGGCTGTTCTTGACGGAGAACGCAACAATTATGAAGCATTGATGGGTGCAGTTGAGGGACGCTATGGTAGCGAACATCGGAAGAAGATATACCAAATAGAGCTAAAGAATCGCTTTCAGAAGGCTAATGAGACTTTGCAAGAATTTGCATGGGACATCGAAATGCAGACGCACCTGTAGAGTATATGGAGGGGGTAAAAATCCAAAGTTTTATAAATAGAATACGCGATGTGGAGATGAAGCGGGCCACATATGCAACCCCCAAAAGAACATTCTCTGAAACGGTAATGCATACTTTGACGCAGGAAACAGCCTCGCTTTTGAGTAAACCAGGATACAAGGCTCATCGCGTAGAAGTGGAAACTCCGGCTTGGGTAGACAAAATTTTGGAAGCGTTGAACGGAGTACAGAAAAAGAGTGATGGTGCCATTAAATGCTTTAAGTGCGGAAACCCAGGTCACATAGCACGCTACTGCGTCACTGGCTCCAGTAGTTCTGTGTCATAACTCGGAAGGAAAGCAAGTAATATTACTGTTGAAGGCTACCTGGACGGGAAAGAGCACTTGCTAAATGTCGATACTGGTGCAACACATTCCATCATTCGGAGGGACTGGGTCTGCTGTAAGGTCAGACCATTGCAGAAAGCTAAGTTGTGGACAGTAAATGGTGAAAGCAAGCAAGTCCTGGGTGAGGTGACATGTAAGGTTGTGATTGGGAATGTGGCTACGTATCACAACTTTTTGGTAGCGAATACTATCGACGAAGTCATCACTAGCGTCGATTTCTTGACTTAGAGACATTCACATCAACGTAAGGAACAGGATTATGACTCACAACGGCCAAGACTTACCTCTGATCTTTGGACACAATAGCGGCTGTAGCACCAAGGGAGTGATCTTCGAGATGGAGCAGCAGGAGCCTCGTAAGGCAGCGGTAGCTCCTCGACCATTGGCTTCCATGAACAGGTGCCTCCTGAAGAAGATTCGGCAAGGCCAGGAGGATGATCCAGATTTGGCACGTGTGCTGAAAGGACTGAATGGGAAAAGTGATGGTCGTAGTGAGCCGCATTGCAAAAGCATACTGGGCACAATGAAGTAGTTTGGAGCTAATATCTGGTTGTTTGCATCGGATATGGGAAAGTGAAGATGGCAAGAATCATAGAGCACTTAATGTTGGCAGGTTAACCCGTTTATTTTCAAGTGTTATACAGTGAACAACTGTGAATTTACTCTAAAATTTGTTTTCCGGTTATTACTAGTAAATAAAACTAGCTCTTTGTAACATTATTTGTGCGTGTGATTATTTGACTTTATAGTTATCGAACCCAGGACGAATAATTGCGAAATCATTGAATTCGTCACACTAAATTAAATTAGACCTGGCTAGGGATACGATATGCAAATTATCGATGAAGTATCGCTGTGCCAGTTTTTGGTATCCGATAATATCGAAACAAAAAAACTCCATAGTTAATATATCGATTTTAAATATACTGATAACAAGCAGTTCAATAACTATACCCTGTTATACAGGTAGCAATTAAATGGTAGGTCAGGTAACTTCTCCGTCATACTTGCGTTTGCGTTATTTTTGTTTATTTTTCTCAATCAGTTTCTGAAGGGCAGTGCTCCGAACCCGTTTGCGCACGTACAGTATACGGCATCCTTTACTAGCGCATGTAAAACCACATATATCTGCACTCCTCACTCTCATTATCCACAATGAAGAGTTTGCTAACAGTCAGGGACGTAATTACGATATATTAAGTATGGCTTTGGGTAGGGGTTTGGTAACTTCACAGTAGTTCACTGAACAACACTTGAAAATAAACTGATCGACCTGCATTGCTTGGTCACTGCCTTATATAGTGCGACAGGATGCTTGCCCATGCACCGAGAACTTTTTTGATTGTTCGTTCTTCGTGTTCTCGAAGGGTCGGTGTTATTTATTGACATCTCCTCTTTGCCTTGTATTCGCAAACACTCGCCTCATCCCTCTTCCTCTTCCTTGGTACACGCTTGCATGCATAAGCGTAGCCATCGTTATATCTGTTGTTTTACTAGTGGTGGAAGTGCTTTTGAGTTAGCGATGGTACATTCTTGAGAATAATCGCCACACTGTCCTCCACCTAAGTCTGGTCGTCCCGATCAGACACATTTCCCAAACCAAACGCTGCTAGACGCTCAATGGTTGGCACCGCTTTATAAAACTTCATTTCCTCCAGGGACATCAATCCTCTCCTGCAGAGATTCCCACAATGCATTACACTGTCACACATTTCAACCATGTTATCTGGCACCGCATAGATTTGTGCCTTCACTTTCGTGCCCAGTGGTACTTGGCAAATATTCCTGCAACTCACTTCTTCAGGATTCCTTTCCTTTCACTCATGCCCAGAGCACTGTTTCACTTTCATTAAGTTGCGTTGCTTCCTCGGACCATGACCACCAGATGTTCGTCTTTTATCCTCAGCACACTTTGCACAATTATTAATCCATTCCCTTACAAATTGTCTGCAACCAATACAATAGAACCGCCACTTTACCTCTTGCAATGTTTTCTTTATTCCCATGTGCCTTCCATCTGGGCAACTATGTGACGCTTTGATAACATCTGGAACTCTTGCCTTGGGAACAACAATAAGTGCTCGATGATTGCGGCCATCTTCACTTTCCCATATCCGATGCAAACAACCAGCTATTAGCACTCTATGGGACCATCTCTTCTCGTCTTGGCTGATTGTTTTCCTTCAGTCCTTTCAATACACGTGCCAAATCTGGATCTTCCTCCTGACCTTGCCGAATCTTCTTCAGGAGGCACCTGTTCATGGAAGCCAATGGTCGAGGAGCTACCGCTGCCTTACGAGGCTCCTGCTGCTCCATCTCGAAGATCACTCCCTTGGTGCTAAAGCCGCTATTGTGTCCAAAGATCAGAGGTAAGTCTTGGCCGTTGTAAGTCATAATCCTGTTCCTTATGTTGATGTGAATGTCTCTAAGTCAAGAAATCGACGCCAGTGATGACTTCGTCGATAGTATTCGCTACCAAGAAGTTGTGATACGTAGCCACATTCCCAATCACAACATTACGTGTCACCTCATCCAGGACTTGCTTGCTTTCACCATTTACTGTCCACAACTTAGCTTTCTGCAATGGTCTCACCTTACAGCAGACCAAGTCCCTCCGAATGATGGAATGTGATGAACCAGTATCGACGGTCAGCAAGCCCTCCTTCCCGCCCAGGTTGCCTTCAACAGTAACATAACTCGCTTTCCTTCCCAGTTGTGACACAAATATTATGGGGCACTCATCTTGATTACTGGAGCCAGTGCCGCAATAACGTGCTATGTGACCTGGTTTTTTGCACTTGAAACATTTGATGGCACCATCACTTTTCTTCTGTACTCCGTTGGACGCTTCCAAAATTTTGCCTACCCAAGCCAGAGTTTCCACTTCTTCGCGATGAGCCTTGCATGCAAGTTTACTCAAAGGCGAGGCTGTTTCTTGCATCAGAGCATGTGATACCGTCTCAGAAAATGATCTCTTTGGATTTGCATATATGGCTCGCTTCGTCTCCACATCACCTATCCCACTTATGAAACATTTGATCTTTACTAACTCCGTATACTCTACAGGTGCGTCTGCATTTGCTAGATGGGCCAACCGCTAGATGTCCCATGCAAATTCCTGCAAAAGTCTCATTAGGTTTCTGGAAGCGATTCTGTTTTCGATGATCGGTACCATAACGTCTCACAACTGCTCCCATCAAAGCCTCATAGTTGTTTTGTTCGCCTCCAGGAATAGCCTGTAAGATTTCGGCTGCAGGTCTCTTCAATGCCACGAACAATGCAGCAACTTTGTATTCAGTGCCCCATTTATTCACCGCAGCCGTCTTCTCAAATTGCAGTTTAAATACCTGCTCATCAAACGAAGGTGATTTTACCTTGGGAGTATTCGATGAAGTAAATGGATGATTTAGTTGCAATTCCTGGATAAGACCTCTCACTGCATCTACCTCAGCAGGGATTTTATCCTGCAGCTGTGCAATTTTCGCATCCTGGACTTCTAGTTTAGATGACACCCTCGCCTCCTGTGCTTCCAACTGCGAATACATTTGTGCCACGTGCATGGATATACGCTCCGTTTGTGCTATTAGTTCAGCTGAAATTTATGTTTTCTGAAACCTGAGAGGATATGCAAGTCTCCTGTTTTTCCATTTTAGTCGTTATCTGAGTCAATAAAGCCAATTTCATATTTGTGTCCACATTTGCCACTGAATTCGAAGGCTCCTACTTCTCTTCCATTTTTTCGATGCGTCTTCCAAAAGATGAAACACATATTCGTCAACCTTAATGCCTTCTGCTTCCATGGCTTCCCGTGGCCGTGATTGTAACTCAAATTAATTACCGGTTGTGTTTAGACCCCGTTGCTCCGATTCCTTCTTGAGTTGTTGGATCTTTAATTCATTCCGCTTAGCCATGTCCTTTAATCCTTGAAAATTCTAGGTATTTACTTAGAAATATCACTTCTGACACCAATTGTGACGAAATCGATGATTCCTCGATTAAAAATCCTGAGTTCGATCACTATAAAGTCAAATAAACACACGCACAAATAGCTAGTTTTATTTACTAGTAATAAAAGTAATACAAATTTAAGAGTTTGGTAACCTCACAGTAGTTCACTGAACAACATTTGAAAATAAGCTGATCAACCTGCCTTGCTTGCTACCCTAGAACCCAGAAGTTTCTTGGATGTTCTCTCTTCGTGTTTTTGAAAGGTCGATGTTATTTACTTGCATCTCCTCTTACCAAACACTCGTGCGATCTCTCTTCTTCTTGTTTGGTACATGCATCGTTATCTCTGTTTTGTTTAACTAGTGGTGGGAGCGTTATTGAGTAAGGGATGGTATACGCTTGAGAATATTCGCCACAGTATCGTATCGAAATTAGTATTCTAGACCTGTAGCCTGATTCTGTAACTTTTAATCACTCGCCAAGCGTTAAGCTTATGGCCAAATTTTGGCGTTTGTTCTTAACGAAAATGCGATTCTGTAACTCTCCTTTAACGCCGCTAAACAGCTGACTCTTGATGGTGATAAAATATGGAAATACTGGTTTTCAGACGTATTTAGCCCTAAATTACATGCAAAAAACTCAAAACTAATTTTTTTACTTGTTCCAAACGCTAAAACACTTGTAAATATATTAACGCTATCGTTAACACCTCGAAAATAATTCGCGACAGCTAACCACACAAAAAGTGTTAGCTACCGTGTGGTTAAAAGTTAGCGAATACGGAAAAGCGTTAAAAATGGTGTTAAGAGAAGTTAACGCTAACACCTGGCGTTAAAATAGTTACAGAATCGACCTACTGGCCCAGTGGTTGATTTTCAAGCACTATAAACATTATTTTATTTAGCTTTACTCCTTTCTTGGCCTTCTTTCCCTTTTCTTCTATGCTGTTTGTTTACTTTAATTTCTTTTATTCTTATTTCCTTTTCTCTTCTTTCAACAGTCCCCTTTCCTTTCCCTTCCGACCCTTTCCTTCTTGTTATCGTAGTTCCTCCTTATTAATTTTATTTCATCTAATTAAATTTTATTTAGTTTGCCAAACCGGCGCAACTAGTTGGAGTTCTGTAATTTTTTCATGTTAGCAACTGGTATTTTTAACAGGGCAATGTCCTACGAGATAGCAGTTGTCCGCTTCTGCGTCAGCACCATACCAATTGGCATACCAGTCAGTCTCTGCATCAGCAATATACCATTCAACATACTAGTCCGTATATACATCAGGATCATCCCAGTTTACATACTAGTCAGTACATACACCGGGATCCTACCAGCCGACATACAAGTTAGCCTATGCACTTTATAGTAGGTTAGTTCGTTTTGGGTTGTAAAATACACGAAAATTGTAATATTACATTACAAACCACTTTAATGAAAATTATATTCATTCAACAATTGAAACAAATTTTAATAAAAGTATAATCGCTATTCATATCAATTTCACCCTTAGAAAACATTTATAAAACGTAATTTTCTTCCTTTTAAAATATTCCTTTTTCAATGAATTTTATAACTAATTTCACTGGCATAAATCTTTAAATTTTCTTGAAACGTTTTATGGAAAATTTTAATACTAATCTTAGATATAATCTAATCCATACTTGTAAGGAAATTCAAGATAGATTAGCTTTTTATGGTGAATAATTTAAGTTTCGGAGTTCTTTGCAAATAACCATGCAAACAACTCGCTTATGAAATTCTAGTGCATAATGTGCAAGTTTTTAGCAGCTAAATTTTTTAAAAAGTGCTATTTTTAACCACTGTGTTATTGTACGTGTCTTTGCCCGCCATTTTCGTTTTTGCAGCTTCTAAACGTTATTCCTTGTTATTTTATTTATAAAAACTTCATTTTACAATCACAATAAGTCAACCTTTTGTGATGCGATTTGTTAAGCTTTTTCGATCTAACCTACTGTGGTGCAAATAAAACTAGTTTGTTTCACCTTACAGCCGACGTTTCGCCAATTTTCCTTGGCTTCTTCAAGGGCGATTCTATATATTTGGAAAATACAATAATTTTAAACGGAACAATATGAATTACAAAAACCAAGAAGCATTACTACATATAACATTGAACAAAATATTAAAAAAAAGAACTTTATAACTTACATTTAAAAGGTGGTTCGAAGTAGAAACTAATTACTGCTTAGTTGTAAAATAATTGATACCATCTTATGTGGTAAGCTTGTCAAACTAAATATAAACAAAAATGAGGAGCTCATAAACATAAAAGATAAGCAGCCGCAATATCATCTGTGTCCTCTTTCTTGTTTTGTCCCTGTTTTGCATGATTAGTAAACTCTCTAGTGTGTATCTTGTTTTTGTTCGCGCTTCTTTGTCTATTATTTTTGCGTTTGCAAAGTCAGCCCTATGATTGTTTGTTATTGCATGTTGGGAGAGTGCTGTGCTGTGTTTTTGTTTTCTAATGTCGGCTTCGTGTTCTGCTAGTCGCGTGCCTAAAGCGCGTTTAGTTGTACCTATGTATATTTTGTCACATTTTTCGTTGCTGTTTCCTTCGCATTGTATTTTGTATATTACGTTGTTTTGTTGTTTTGTGTCTATTTTAGTTTTTGTTTGTGTAAAACAACTTTTTAATGTGTAGTTGGATTTATAAGCTAGCGTCAAGTTTGGATTTTTGATAATGTCGTGTGCAAGATTTTCTGTTAGCCTGGGAATGTGAGTAATACTGTGATATTGCTTTGTCTCGTTATTGGTCCTTGTTTGAGTCCGATTATGGTTGTGATTTATTTCATTTATCTTTTGTTGTACTAGATCATCTACGATGTGATTTGGAAAATTGTTGCTGTGAAGGGTTCTTCTAATTTTGTCTATATTGGCGGCATGGAATTTGGCATGGCTTATTGTTAGTGTCTTGTGTATGAGGTTTCGGGCTGTGTTGATTTTGTATTTTCGTGGTTGTGAAGATAAAAAATTTATTAGGCGTCCAGATGCAGTCGGTTTCGAGTACCAGTCTAGTATAAGGTTGTTGTCGTTTTTGTGTATGCGTGTGTCTAGAAATGGAATGTTGTTATTTTCTTCCATTTCCATGGTGAACTGTAGTCTGTTATGGTATTTGTTTAGTGTGTCAAGTATAAGTTTTGTGTCATTCTTTTTCCCTATGGCGAATATATCGTCTACATACTTCACTAAAAAGTTGACGCTTTCTTTTCTTTGTTTCCTGAGGTCCGAGTATGTGGCATCGAGGATGTCATCCATAACTATATCTGCTATCGTGGGGGAGAGGGGATTGCCCATTGGCATTCCAAACGTTTGGGTATAGATTTTACTGTCGTGCACGAAATAGTTGTTGTCTTTAAGGCAGAACTCTAATATATTTAAAAATTTGTTTCTAGGTATGTTAGTTATTTCTTGAATTTTATTCCATTTTTCCATTATGATCTTTATGGCCAACGTAGTGGGTATGTTCGTAAAGAGGGAAATTGCATCAAAGGATACTAAGGTGTCTTCATCACCTAACTTAACATCTTTCAACCTGTCTTTTAACTCATAAGCATTTTTTATGTTGTGTTTCTCCGAAACTAAAGTTTTAAGAATTTTTCCTAAGAATTTGGATAAATGATAGCAAGGCACATTTCCAGAAGAGGCAATTGGGCGTAGTGGAAAGTCGGGCTTATGTATTTTTGGTAGTCCATACAATCTAGGTGCGGTCGCAGCTGTATTAGTCAATTGGTATTTTTCCTTCACGTTTATGTATTTTCCTTTGTATAAGTCTTCAACGATGTTGTTGTTCTTTCTTTGTAGTGTGTTAGTTGGGTCGATTCTTGTTACTTTGTACGTATTCTTGTCTCCTAATACTTGGTCCATCTTTTGAATGTAATCCTTTTGTTTATGAAACTTTTAAAAACTTTTTCATCAGAATAAGGTTACTTTGATTATTCCAAAAAGAAATGTTATTAATCGTTTCGTTTTCACTTTTTTTCGTGGTTTCATTTGAGCACTGCTTACTCGATTTTGCGTCGCTGGTACGCCGTTATACAGTAACGACATCGCAAAAAATAAGGGTGATTTTGTTGACATGCACGTACGTACATGATCTGCAGCCCAAATGTACTATTTAAAGCACGAAATCCTCAAAAATATTTGGATTTTACTATAAAAAATATTATTTGCAAGAAAAGTTTATATTTAATTTAATTAAATGAATATTTAAATACTCAGGATATTAGTTGAAGAGAAAATTAAAATGTAGGACGGCGTTGTTAACTGAACGATTTCTGTACGAATACTGAGTTATTTTCTTTTTCGATCACATATGCATGTATCGACAATTTTAGAGGGTGCTTATGATAGCGGAAACGTCTCAGTCGCCCAACCTGGTATGAATAAGACCACAAAATTCTAGTTAATGAAATAGAATGTTTGCTAACCAGTTTGGTAGTTGACTGCACAGATTATAACTATTTAAAAAGAGGACATTATTTTAGTACATTCACTACAACGAATGGAACCATAATTCCAATAAAGATTAAAAAAAAATTACATAAAACTTTCTTTAAAAATTTGTATAAGCTTCCAAACAACATACCGTTTTGATTATACAACTTTTATTTTTACACGTCTAATAAATGAAAGATCAGCGGATTGTAAACTCGCAGCGCAATTTTGGCTAAGATATTTGTAAATCTTTCGTAAGACGATTTGAAAAACGTTAGATATTCTGGCGAAACAGTCTTAGAAAAAAATTCTGACTTTTACTATTAGTAGTGAAAAGCTTTTTTGACAGTAAAACGTAACTTTTACAGGGAACTTCTGGCTAAGACAGTTGAAAGTCTTTCGGAGGACGATTTGAAAAATAGTTCATCGCCTTTCGGAAGACTTTTCAGGTGAAGGCAATTTGTCAGAGATGTCCTTCTAATGTTTATTTCAAGTTTTAAGTGAATTTAAAAACTAGTTGAAAACAGATTCCATAACCGGTATCTTATCAGAGGTTTCTTCGAATCAGTTGACGAGCTTGTTTAGGATGATTTTGTTGGCTGGGTTACTTTCACAAACATAAAGCAAACACACACCCACAATGTTTTGACGTTTCAGAGAAAACAATTTTAAACACGCCGCCGTGCTACCTGTTTAACTATGCCATGCGTACACCCACTTAAGCAGAGCATCACATACATATCAGCAAAGCAGTCAAACAAGATTTCTATACACTAAGTATGCATAATCTAACTTAGAACTGACACAGGCACGGTAAAAAGCAGCAGAGGCACGGTTACAGGATGCCCAAAGATGTTTACACATCAAAAAGTAACTTATGTGTGATATATTAGCAGAAATATAATAAGCCACATGGGCACTCATTTATCGTTCCGTTAACTTCAAAGTTCCCTTATTCTCACAAATGTTCAATGTTCCGTTAATTTCACAAAGTCATGTTTTGTATTATAAAAACTTATAAGACTTACTATTGTTTGTGGAATTAAACCAGCTTTCAGCCGGAAGTGTTCGGCCATCTTCTTTAGTAGAGTTATCAACATATTAGAGTTACCAACATTTACATAGTTAGAATTTATATTATTTAGTTACCTTACAAATAATCTTATACTAAGGCTACACGAAAGAGCGATCATAATCTAAGTTTACAGTATCGAATTAATGAATCTATGATTCTGTTATTCTATGAGTTACATTATCTTCACAGCGCTAGCTCGACGCAGCATTGTACATCCCAAGTTCACGAAAAGGAGCGCAAGAGCTGACCAAGTCTACTTTTAAAGCCCAACCAAAACCAAGCCAGTAAATTTTCAGAAATAAGCAACAAGGTTGCATGCGCAATCGAATAAGTTTTGAGTCAAGTGTGAATTGTTAACGATTTATGAATTTTTACGAGAATTTTACAATAAACAAATAATGCAAATGGGGATTTTGTGGTTAAATTTTTGTAGTAAAATTAAAATGAAATTCTGGCTTTATAGACGAATTTAGTGAGCTGAGTAATCTTGGCCAGATCATTATTTATAAAATTGTCATCTAATTTGTTCGCATATGTAAAAATAACAAATTCATTTCATGACTTCTTTAATCTTTGGCAGTGCACAATGGGACAGATTGCGTTTTTTTTTGGCATGAAGTCAAAATTTGTATATATCTATTCCTGTAAAATAAGTTATTTTTCTATTCGTAGATTATCCGTATATATATAAGAGTAACAATAAAACAGCCTGTTGGCATCCCTACATTTTTGGCGCGCTTTCAAAGTCAGCTGATTGTAACTGCTTGTTTATGTTTTGATACATGTAATTTAAAGCTTGCAAGTAAATCGGCTGTGAAATTTTAAGTTAACTAAAAACTTTATTTATTTTTTTGGCGGCCGCCGTGGTGTGAAGGTAGTGTTGCCGGCCTACCACACCGAAGGTCCATGGTTCGAGCCCTGGTACAGGTAACATCAAAAGTGATTTGAAAAAAGTTTTTCAAAACGGGGTCGCCCCTCGGCAGTGGTTTGGCAAACTCTCCGAGTGTATTTCTGCCATGACAGGCTTCTCAGCAAAAATTCGTCTCCTTTGTAGATGCCGTTCGGAGTCGGCAAAAAACTGTAGGTCCCACCAATTTGTAGGGAAAATTCAAATCGGCACACCACAAATTGGAAGAGAAGCTTGGCGCAAAAATCTCTTAGGAGGTTTATGATGATATACCTGTTGTATATCGCGCCATAGAGATAGAGAAAAACTTTATTTTTAAATCATGGAAATCAATCAACAAGGTATGTAAATGCATATTGTAAAAAGAAAATGTGTGTATATTTGTCTATTGTATATTCATACTTTATGTTTTGTGGTACTGTTTACTTCCATAGAAATTAACAAATATTTGTGTTCCGTGAAGTAGAACTTCTTGGCTTCCGCTGCCTTCTGCTCAAAACCTGTTCCAAATGTATTGTGATTATGTCTTCTTAAATGTGTCATACAAATTATTTGCTCATTTTTGCTCGTTTTTTCGAAAATTGGATTTTTTAAGGAAAATATGAATTCTCCCATGAAGAATTGCTGCAAATATGGGAGTCAAATGATCGAAAAAATGACAGTATTTTGAACTACATTTATGAAAAAATTAATAGAGACACGTTAAAAGAAGACAAAAACAAAGAAATAAAAAAAGAAGTTGTAAATTTTGCCGCCGTGGTGTGAAGGTAGTGTTGCCGGCCTACCAAACCGAAGGTCCATGGTTCGAGCCCTGGTACAGGTAACATCAAAAGTGATTTGAAAAAAGTTTTTCAAAACGGGGTCGCCCCTCGGCAGTGGTTTGGCAAACTCTCCGAGTGTATTTCTGCCATGACAGGCTTCTCAGCAAAAATTCGTCTCCTTTGTAGATGCCGTTCGGAGTCGGCAAAAAACTGTAGGTCCCACCAATTTGTAGGGAAAAATTCAAATCGGCACACCACAAATTGGAAGAGAAGCTTGGCGCAAAAATCTCTTAGGAGGTTTATGATGATATACCTGTTGTATATCGCGCCATAGAGATAGAGAGATTAGAAAACATTTACCAAATTGCAACAGACTGTTGAGCAGATTCAAAGAACACCATTCTGAATGGCTTGCGTCGAAAATGATATTGGTAGTTGAAAACAAAGATTGGAAGAGGGCTTCTGCCAGCAAGCTAGGACGTCCACATTTAAATTATGATGAAGCAGGTCAACGTTTGAAACGTAAATTGGCCTTTGAATTATCAACAGAGCGGGAGCACAACACCCAACTACTTGTTCATGCTGCTGCAGTTTCAGCAAAAAAATCAAGTAAAGGCGACACGGCGTATGTTTTAAAGGAATGCTCATCTGCATCTTCAAGAGCAAGTGAAATTAGGAAAAAACTTCGCTTCATTGAACCACTTCAACTCACTCCTGATGAAGCGTTAACTTTCTTATTGGAAAATTCGTTTAGTAAACAGCAGTACATTAACATTAGATTGTTAAATAAAAATCGACATTGTAACATATATCCAAGCTATCATACTGTGTATGAGGCGAAATTAAAATGCAGACCACTTGGCATAACTGTTTCGGAAACTAATGCGGAAGTTAGCTTGCAAAACATACTTGACCACACGGCTGGGCGTATTATTTTAATGCAGGAAGATGTTATAAATCAGATTGCAAATATCGATGCAATGAAATTAATTGCTAGCTATGGATTCGATGGAACAACAGGACAGAGCATGTACAAACAGAAATTTGAAGGAGATGCAC
This sequence comes from Merzomyia westermanni, assembly GCA_949987695.1. Taxonomy (NCBI): domain Eukaryota; kingdom Metazoa; phylum Arthropoda; class Insecta; order Diptera; family Tephritidae; genus Merzomyia; species Merzomyia westermanni. The sequence goes on from OX465289.1 coordinate 114,512,978, forward strand.
CAGAATCGTTGGATGAATCTTTATTTGTAACAACTTTAATACCACTAAAATTAATTGATTCTTCAGACAGAGTAATTTGGTGTAATCGAACTCCACAATCCGTAAGATTTTGCAGGCCAATTAAAATCGAGTTCAGCAAAGAAACTAAAAATCAAATATTAGCTGAAAAAGCAAATTTGGGTTCACAAATTAAGAGTTTGACACCTCTCGAATACAACCTTAACGGTGAACACATGACTCTTAGCTATGACGTTAATAGATGGTAAGGTGTTAAATATATTAACTGGTACAAATTCCAATCAGTGTTGCCCAGTATGTGGTGCAAAACCAAAAGACTTTTTAGCAACGAAGGATTTGAAATCCAGCGTTTTCAAGAAAAAACCTGGAGCACTTCAATATGGTGTAAGTCTTTTGCATGCGTGGATTAGATTCCTAGAGTTCGTATTAAAGATCTCATATAGAATTGACATAAAAAAGTGGCAGGTTAGGGATGCAATAGATAAACTTAATATGAAAATTAGAAAACAGAAAATTCAAAAACAATTGTGGGAAGAAATGGGGCTACATGTTGATAAACCAAAACAGAATGGCTGTGGAAGCACAAATGATGGAAATACGGCGAGGAGAGCATTTAGAAATACTGAGACCTTTGCATCAATTCTGGAGTTTGACATTGAAATTTTGAAGAATTTATATTTTATATTAATTTCAATTTCATGCGAATACCAGATCAATGCTGAAAAATTCGAAATTTTTTGCAGTAAAACTGCTTTACTATATATGGCAAAGTACTCTTGGTTTCCTATGTCAGCAACCGTCCACAAAATATTAGTCCATGGTTCCGAGATAATAAGAGCTTCAGTAGTACCTGTCGGTTGTCTTGGAGAAAATGCGGCAGAGGCTCGAAATAAGAAGGATAGAAATGCACTTGCCAGAAAAAGTAGCAGAGCATATAATTTGTCCGACGTTTTTCATAGAGCTATGGATTCCTCAGATCCTCTTATATCAAGTTTACACATCAACAAAAGAGAAAACAAACAAATTAAAAAAATGTTCCCGCAAGAAGTGGTGGCGCTTTTGGAAGCTCCGGAAATTGCAATTACACCAGAAGACCAATTGATGAAGATGAAGATAGACTCTCTGATGATGACGAAATGGCAGATTTGGATATGTTTAATGATTATTCAATTGATTTAGATGTAAATGAAGATTTGGAATGAAGTTAAAACAAAATCAATCAATTATTAATGTATTTTTTTGAATTTAAGCTTTGATTCCATAAGGGAGTTGCCTCTTTTGGGGGTAGGGGGTGTGTCATCGGGTTTATTTTTTATTTTTCATATTTATATGCGTTGCTTAGTATCTGTACTGAATTTCAAGGCACTGAGTAAGTTTTTAGAGTTTATGCCAAAAAAAACGCATTCTGTCCCATTGTGCAGTGGAAGACTTGATGAGTGTAGGAATAAGTCCGACTACAGATACATCTCGGGAAGTTCCGAGCGGTAATTTGATGTAAGTAGGCTTTGTCATAAGTGTACCCGGGAAAAAGGCGATTTATGGCCGCTTTCATAAAAGCCGGTCAACACTAACCGGGGCTTAATTGACGTATTTTGTACGGTTAGCTGTCAAATTAACGGCCGAATAGGCTTATGAAAGTGGCCCTTTGTGTTTGGTGAGATTTTTATTTTTTTAAACCAGGTTGTGTTTTTTGTCTGAGGAAAGTAGGTGCAAATAAATTAGGGTTGTTATTGCAAAAGTCTAGAAATTCGTTGTACCATTCGTCAAATATAATGGGCCTTAGTCATAGCCAAATTAAAATAGAGTTTTATTGAATTAAGCATGATTTTAATATAAACACCATTTTAACTCTGTTATAATAAACCTAAAACACATATTTAACTCTAAAATGTATTTCAACTTTAAAATGGCGGGATCGTAATTTTAACTTTTTCGAACAGATTTTAACTTGACTGTCTGCTGAGAAAAGTTGCAAAGAATTGAACAAATTCCGAATAAATGTGAAAAACTGAAATCAAAGTAAAAATGAGCTTTTCTGACCGACCACTTAACATCAACAACTATATTCATATCTGGGGAATGCTTATTTTATATGTTTCCATTGAAAATTAGAGTCGATTTACACGATTCCAGTCTTGAATTCAAGTCTGCCCAAACACAGGCAAAGGAGGTGAAAAGAGCGAGGCAGAGTACAAGTACCTCCGTACCCTCAAGTTGTTTCAAGTTTTTTTTTATCTTGATTTTGGTATATTTGTCGAATTTGCCGTTTCTTTCATCCTTTTTTCTAATTTTGGCATCAAAAGAAATAGTAAGTTTTACGACTAAAATGTAATAAAATCAAATATTATTGCAAGGTATTTCAAAATTTATAAATTTGTACGAGGAGCATGATTGCCTCTTGCGACGGATTACCTTAACGGGTCGATTCTGTGCGTAGGTGGTAATTTTTTACCTAGAAGATTACCTACCCGAAAATCGTAACCGTTGGCAATGCAGTTCATGTAAATACGATTCTAGCGTACATGGCAACGCTATCGAAAACAATCAATGCGCAATGTAGAATAAAATGCAAACGTGAACGAAACTTCGTGTAAAAAGTGCTTATATTGTTTATTAATTCTTGTAAGCCAGTATGTTTACAAAATTTGCGGCATTTTATGTCCACAAAAATATTTACAAAACATGTGCAATTTTTCGCGGTTACGCGACGTTACCACCTATTTTGGTGGTTACGAAATTGAACTACAACTTAAGCCGGAAGAATACCAAAAGGGTGTAAAAGTTTCCAAACTATTTATTTGCCGGAAAAACGAATGTTGTTACCACACTAGAATTGGAGATTTCCCTTTTCCAAGTAATCATGCGAGTGTGGACTGTATGCGGCCTTTAGTACTTGCAAATCAGTTGCGGGTTTTCCTCAACCTTGTGGAATTATGAACTGCGGTGCGTAGGAATTTAACCTTTACCAAACAATGTAGTTTGTACAGCAGCGAAGGTTTCTTACCAATGCGTACCGAAATAAATATCGCATAAATTATTGATACCAATTTTTTAATATATTGTCATTCAATTAATTTACAATGTTATTGGCGAGCGGTAGTAGAAAAGCACACTTGTTGAAAATTTTATATAATGAATACCGAAGGTAAACGTCAAAGAAAATTAGTTACACAAAGCAACGAATAGATGTATCCACAGCGAGTGTTAACCCTTACGTTAATTATGTTTAAATTAACCCAGCATTGCCTATATTCTGTGAGCTCTGTAGAATATATTAAGATCGCCGAAATTGTGGAAAAAATGCTATGCATGAAATTCTGGGCAAAATTCAAGAATTGATGGCCGCATAACGATGGACAATCTCAAGAAAAAATGGAAGGGCTTACGAACGCAATATTTGCAAGAATGCAGGTCGGTGATAGAAAGTGCTGCTGGTTTTGGTGACGTTTGTTGCCCAAAACTTTGGTCGATCACTTTAAATAGTCATCAGGTTCTTTTAGCGGAAGTCCGAGGAAACGCGCAGCTTCCACAGGGTTGGACCAGAGTGATGTATGTTTTAGAAGAGTAGGTTCGACTGAACAGGAGAAGAGATGCATTTCCTGGCGTCCGAATTGACGCTGTCGCCGAATGCAATGGCGACCTTGTCATTGCATTTGGTCGGAGTAGATAGGGCCTTGACAGTCGACTATGATTTGCCGACTCCGCCGGAGAGGTTGCATGCCTCAAGGTGTTGTTTCCACTTGGTCAGCTTGTGTTCGTTGACTATCCTACGAATTTCCGCATTGAGATCTTTGATTCTGGGATCTGCGGGATTTATGAGTCTCACTTTGGGCACATTCTCTTGCCATCGCCGCAGCTTCTGCAGGAAAATTCGGACGAATTTCTGGTATTCTACCAGCAGGAATAAAGGCCTGATGCTAAATCAATGACCTTGCGAAACGCTCTCGAAGGAGCGCTCTGTATAGTCAGTCAAGCGGTTCCAGTCTGCTTTGGTGAAGTTGATGTATGTTAATTTATCAGTCGTTATGAAGTCGGTCGGTCGTTCAACAGAGAGTAAGATGGGTAGGTGGTCGGAAGCTATTGTAAGCATCGGTCCCCAGATGACAAAGTTAATTGGGCCCGCGCTCGTTATGGAAATGTCTGACGAACCGTGGCAGTTACCTGCCACCTTGGTGTTGGTATCCCCATTGACTGTACAGAATGCTGAGTTGTCTATTTGGTCTGCGTGTCCTCTGCTAACTGCTGGAAAGTTGGAGTGCCAGAGATCGTGATGCGCGTTGAAGTAGCCTAGGATTAGACGGTCATTAGGGGCAGAGAAAGAGGGGACTGACGCTCGGCGATGCTCATATCTGACCTATTCCGGAGGGGATAGGAGTGTTGAGCGGCCGTGTGAGATGGAGACGGTAGTGAGCGTGAGGGACAGTCGGGAGTGAGTGAGGCGGAAATGGCAGCAGTGCTGCCAGTCGTATAGACTGAGCCAGTATTGTGGCTATTGGAAGTAGGTAGAGGCGGTAAGGGAGTGCCAAAGCGACGACTACCGCGGGACGCCCTTGGGCGTGTACAACAGGGTGCCTCGAAAATACTAAAGAAAGTAAGGGGTCTGTGGATGGCACGGTTAAACCCTGGGCATCCAGATTTATGTAGCCATCTCTTACACTTGGCGTATTGTACCGAATGCGACCGTTTAATATAAATTTTCTTCCAGCAAACGCAGCAGATCCAATCTCTTGGCCCAGGGTTGGGTTCGACCCCAGCCCGTAAAAAGAGACAATGGAGCAACCCAGCTGCCAGGGTTTGCTCCGAGGATGACAATTTAATGGGGGGACGGGACAGATTGGACAGGGTTACACTGAAATAACAGCCCCTGGCCGGGTAAAAAACCCGGGTCATTCCGTTACGATAGAACCGGCTGTTGTGGGAACGGAATTACTCTTGTATCTCTAGGCAGTTCGCGTTCTTGTTGTTGGTGTTGTTAACAGTGCTTGGCCCTCTAAATTGTCATCAGGCTCTTCTAACGGAAGTCCGAGGAAACGCGCAGTTTCCACAGGGTTGGACCAGAGTGATGTAGGTGTTAGAAGAGTGGGTACGACTGAACAGGAGAAGAGATGTTTGGTATCATGAGGGGACATATCACATGCAGGGCATGTGTTTGGTATGTTGGGGTTCAGTCTGGATAAGTAAGAGTTTAACCTATTACAATATCCAGAGCGCAGTTGTGCTAGCATGACTCTAGTCTCCCTCGGGAGCACACGCTCCTCTTCAGCCAATTCAGGTGGTTGAGTATTAATAACGGGATTCACAGGCCGAGATCTGAGGGATCTGTCTACCGACTTGGTGTGGATGTAATTAGAGCCCGCCTATGGTTCCGCAGATCAAACGGCAAAGAGATATGGTGCCGGATCTCATCGTAGTGCTTACGAAGATGTCTCCTTATGTCTCTGGGGGGCGGTGCTACATCCAAAAGATGTCGATTTGGATGACTGGATTTATGACAGTTAAGAAGGAACTGTCTACTCAAGAGTTCCGCGTGCTCTTGAACGTTGAGCAATTTTGCCTCTTGATGGAGGTGAGTCAGATGACATAAGCAGACATCCCGTAGCAGTTCTGATGGCAGTGTTTTGGCAGACTTGCAATTTCCTCCAATTGGTATCAGCGAGATTGGGGGACCATATGGGCGCAGCATAGTCAATAACAATAGCCTTATATGTAGCAAGCAATGTTTCTTTGTCTTTTCCCCAAGTACTGCCGGTCAGTGACTTGAGGATCTTATTGCGGCTCTGTACCTTTGAGGCTATTGTGGTGACATGACCAGCGAAGGTGAGGCCGTTGTCAAATGTCACAGCCAAGATTTTCGGGTGGTTGACAGTAGGTAGAGGTACTTCGTCTACGTGGACATATAACTCTTGCCCCATCGCTGTCGATTTAGTCGGAGATAGGGTCAGATTTCGCTCGGTGAAGAAGATGGAAAGGTCGCGGAGGTAACTGTTGATTCTAGTACAGAGTTCGTCAATGGAGGGACCCTTGCCCGAGGCCATTATCGTGCAGTCGTCAACATAGGAAACAATGGAGACTCCTTCTGGTGGGGGGAGTAGTCTCAAAATATAGAAATTAAACAAAAGGGGAGAGAGAACACCACCTTGCGGCACCCCTTGTTTTATTCTTCGTGACCTAGATTTTATTTTTATTTTATTTATTTGTTACAGCGAAAAAAGCCTAGTTTTAAATATATTTTTTTATCATTGTACTATTAAATACTACTGTAAACAATGTAATCTATCTTATAGCTAGAGTTTTACAGTGTTCATAGAGCTTATTTTTAAATACTTTAATTTCTTTGCAAATTTTTATTTCATTGAGTAATTCATTAAAGTATTTAAAACCTTTGAAAAAAAGATTTTGTTTATCTACCTCTGTTCTATAAACTGGTAACTTAAAATCATTTTTTCTTCTCGTATTTAAATTATGTGTTTCACTTATATACACAACAGTATTTGTTAAATATTCAGGTACATTTCCCCTTCTTATATTGAAAATCAATTTCATAGTGTGGTAAAAAATTATTTGCTTTACACTTAGCCAGTTTAGTTTTATGAGCATGCCTTTTATCGACGCATCTATCTTTTCATTTAGAATAAATCTCATGCATCTATTTTGTAACATCTGGAGCCTATATATTTTTGTATCGGGTATTTGAAATAAAATGAAAGGACAATATTTAAAGTGAGGCTCAATTAATGTTTTATAAACAATTATCTTATGCTCGCGATTTATAAATTTACATGTTCTTTTCATAAAGCCTACTTTTTTTACCAGTATTTCCCACAATATATCGCATATGTTCTTCAAATTTAAGTTTACTAGGTGAACCCGTGCGCGCCTTGCCAAAAAAAAAACAAAAATGGTTTGAAACCTTTTATTAGTCCAGGTCCAGGATTTTTCAAACCTTTTTCTCAAATTTTGAAGTTTCCTTCATACAAACTTACATATGTCGAATTTCTGAAAATTTGAGAAAAAGCAATAGCTTTTTTTTATAAATATGACCCAATGTGAAAGCAGTCTTATTCACTTGTTTTAGCAATGTTCAAGTGTAGATGGCGCGCTCGCAGTGGGTTGAGCGCTGTGATATTCGCAATGCCTCAATTATTCTAGCACTGTTCAGTCTTAGTATTCAAATGTAGATGTCGCGAGGCATGTGAATGTCACAGTTACAATAGCGTTGCAATACAAATTGATTTTTTTGTGCATTCACAATCGTTTATTTTAAAGAATTCATTTTTATAAAATATGCTTAAACAAAAGCACTCCGCTAATTAAAACATGGTTTTGCATGTAGAGCTAACCCCCACCTTTAAAACGATACCTTATTTATTAATATTGGTTCTTAATGAGAGCAGAAAATTAGGAACTAACACAAAACACCTTACAGAAATAATATATATGATGATGATTATCGATTACAACACCGAGGTACTTCATAGATTCTAATTCTTCTATTATTTAATTTTTTACCTTTATCTGGTTTCCAGCTTCACCTGCATTTTTTAGGTTTATTATCATATATTTAGTTTTTTTAACATTTAGTTTAAGTGTATTTCCACATAGCCAGTTATACAAACTATATAGATCGCTCTGCATTCTTGTTATTGCAGCTGTAATGCTCGGATCACTTATACTAAGTTAAGCATAATCCGCAAATAATTTTATTTTACAATGCTTTACTGCATTAACTATATCATTTATGTATATAAGAAATAATAAAGGTGCTAATACTGATCCTTGAGGTAAACCCAATGGGACTAAAACTTCATTTGATGTATGGGAATCTATTACAGTCGTTTGTTTTCTGTCAGTCAGATAATTTTGAAACCATTTTAGCTCGTTCTCTTGTATTCCCATTTTTTTCATTTTTTGTAGCAAAATATTACGATCCACTGTTTCGAATGCACGTTTTAAATCCAAGAAAACGCAGAAAACTTCTTTTTTATCATTTAGCTCTTCCTTCCAACCAGCAATGACGATATTGAGCGCTGTTTCACACGAGTGCTGTTTTCTAAACTCCGATTGTTCATTTATTATTAGTTTGTTTTCTTCTAATGATGGTGTCAAATTGCATTTGATAGGTCAATTGCCACGAGAACCGTCCTATGGTTTGGTGGGTGTTGATTCAAACCATAATTTATCTGCGTTGTAATGGCATTCAAAGCGGATGTAGTGCTATGAGATTTGCGGAAACCATACTGGTGATCGGCCAATTTCAGATTTGCAATGAAGTAAGGGAGCAGAATGGTCTCTAGTAATTTCGCAATCGGCGAAAGAAGGGATATCGGGCGATAAGACTCTCCTTGGTTCGCCGGCTTCCCTGGTTTTAGTAGGGGAGCTACAATCGCCTGTTTCCATATCTCAGGTATAACGAAAGTAGTTAGAGAGAGGTTGAAAAGAGCCGCTAAATAACTCTGTCCCTCGTGGCCTAGGTGTTTAATCATCTTCATGGCGATTCCGTCGGGTCCGATGGATTTTGAGGGTTTGGTCCTCATTATGGCTTCCTTGACCTCTGCGACTGAGACGGCAATGGGCGCAGTGGAGTGTTTGTGTTTGTGCGCACGTCGGATGACTCTTCTAGTAGTCCTATCTGCAGGTGGATGCATTATAAACAGCCGGCAAAAGAAGGTCGCGCATTTCCTGGCGTCCGATTTGACGCTGTCGCCGAATGCAATGGCGACCTTGTCATTGTATTTCGTCGGATTGGATAGGGCCTTGACAGTCGACCATAATTTGCCGACTCCGCCCGAGAGGTTGCATGCCTCAAGGCGTTGTTTCCACTTGGTCAGCTTGTGTTCGTTGACTATCCTACGAATTTCCGCATTGATATCTTTGATTTGGGGATCTGCGTGATTGATGAGTCTCACTTGGTCACGTTCTCTTGCCATCGCCGCAGCTTCTGCAGGAAAATTCGGACGAATTTCTGGTATTCTACCAGCAGGAATAAAGGCCTGATGCTAAATCAATGACCTTGCGAAACTCTCTTTCACCATTGCGTACGTCTGTCGAAGTGGGTAAGGCAGCGAAGGAGCGCTCTGTATAGTCCGTCAAGCGGTCCCACTCCGTTTTGGTGAAGTTAATATATGTTAGTTTATCAGTCGTTATGAAGTCGGTCGGTCGTTCAACGAAGAGTAGGATGGGTAGGTGGTCTGAAGCTAGTGTAAGCATCGGTCGCCAGATGACAAAGTTAATTAGGCCCGCGCTCGTTATGGAGATGTCTTGCGAACTGTGGCAGTTACCTGCCACCTTGGTGTTGGTATCTCCATTGACTGTACAGAATGCTGAGTTGTCTATTTGGTCTGCAATTGCGTGTCCTCTGCTGTCTGCTGGCAAGTTGGAGTGCCAGAGATCGAGATGTGCGTTCAAAACGCCTAGAATTAGACGGTTATCGCCCCTTAGCAACGCACTAATATCGGGATGATAATCTCTAGGACAACACCTGGCAGGGGGAATGTAGATGTTTATAATTTACAGGTCGACGTCGTTCGTAAGTCCGATCTTGTGTTCAATTTTGTCTCTTGTATCGCGGCGATTTTGATGTTGTGCGACTTCATAAAATCAGTTATCTCAGCGATCTTTCCAGCTAATCGGTTACAGTTGAGCTGTAAAATTGTGAAGCGTGTAGGAGGGGAGAGGGGAGACATGCTAGGCGTGATAGACGGATGCGCTTGCCTAGGTGAAGGTAGGCTGAGGCCTAAACTATGTCGCAGTCTAGAGTTGACAGCGCCATGGCCGTTGTTATCTGGCGCGGAAGGTGGCTGTGTACTACAACAGGTGGCTGTGAACGTATCCGTCCAGAGGTTACCGTTTTCGAACCCAGAGCACATAAGGATGTGACACAGGCCAAGGCAATTGTTGCACTTGATCGATGTCGCAGGCTATATAATCTTTGCCGACAAACGGTGCACGTAGTGAAAGGTACGAGGAGGTGGTGGTCCTGGCCCACGTGCAAGCTGGAAGCAGAGGGGAGGCATTGGGGACCGAGAAAGAGGGGAGTCGCTCGGCGATGCTGATATCTGGCCTATTCCAAAGGGGATAGGAGTGTTGAGCGGCCGTGCGAGATGGAGACGCTGGTGAGCGTGAGCAACAGTCGGTAGTGGGTGAGGCGGAAATGGCAGCAGTACTGCCAGTCGTGTAAACTGAGCCACCATTGTGGCTACTTGAAGTTGGTAGGGGCTGTAGGGGACCGCCAGAGCGACGTGTACCGCGGGACGATCTTAGGAGTGTACAGCATGGTGCCTCGAAAGTACTAAAGAAAGTACGGGGTCTGTGGATGGCAGGGTTAAGCCCTGAGCATCCAGATTTATGTAGCCATCTCTTACACTTGGCGCATTGAACCGAATGCAACCGTTTAATATAAATTTTCTCCCAGAAAACACAGCAGATCCAATCTCTTGGTTCAGGGTTGGGTTCGACCCCAGCCCGTAACAAGAGACAATGGAGCAACCCAGCTGCCAGGGTTTGCTCCGGGGATGACAATTTAAGGGTGGGACGAAACAGATTGGACGGGGTTACACTGAAATAACAGCCCTGAAATAATACACGGGTCATTCCGGTTCGATAGAACCGGCACCAGAACTTTGGTGCTTTTGATCAGCTCAAGTTTTTGCAACATCATGTGCAGTTGCGGAAAACTGTTACTAATGTAAATAAGAGTATATTTTTTGGTAATTGTTTACGCGCGTCACCGAGTGCGAAAACACGTTTAAAAATGTGGCGAGAGGTATCCGGAGACGCGTATTTTTACAATTTGTTCTTAGCAGTTTGAAAGATATATGCAAAGTTAACAATTTTCTATCATTTCCATGTGGTTGTTGTAGACACAGATATACGGTGCGCCGAAAAGTGCAGAAGTGTATTCTGCGCAGAAATACTGGAGATCCGAAGTCGGAGTTGGACCGACTAATGGTTATTTTTTTGATACGCGCCTAAGGCCACCTATGCAGAAAGGTGTTCTGCACATGAATATCATTTATCACGCCCCAAAATTGAGACCTGGGTAATTTATTGGTGTTTTGCCAATACTTTCCAAAATAATAAAAATAATTGTTCTTCTGAGGCGGATTCGCATTGCTGGGACCGAAACGCTTCTTTGGTACCTCTCCTGGCGTTTTAGCACTCGGTGGCGGTCGTAAACAATTAACATTTTTTGTATGCATATAGTATTAATTACAATATAATTTATTCAGGCCAAGGCCCACTCGGATGATACTTCTAGTCCCACAAGCTCTGAGAAAGTTGTAAAAAAAAACTAAGCTGGCTACCAAGAACTTTGCAGCTGATATAAAACAGATGAAGGACATGATAGCAGATAGAAAAGAAAAAAAAACAAATTTGCATGGTGGAGGAGGTGGATGGGGAGTAACAGCCGCAAGCAGTGATGGAGGTTCAAAGTCTTATTAACAACTACTGGCAGGAGACAATAATGAAAAAAAAAATGCATCACCATCACTGATTTCTTTCGAAAATACTGTAGTGAATTAAAGTTCCTCGACAAAGTTTTTTTCACCAATTCCTTGCCTATATACTGTGACGAATTCGTTGATTCCTTGATTATCAATCCTTGGTTCAATCACTATAAAGTCAAATAAACACACGCACAGATATTGTAACTAATAGCAAGTTTTATTTACTAGGAATAAACGCAATACAAATTTAAGGGTTTGGTAACTTCACAGTAGTTCACTGTTCGCCACTTGAAAATAAACTTATCAACCTTCCTTGCTTGGTCACTGCCTTATATAGTCCGACAGGGTGCTGGCCTACGCACCGATAACTTTCTTGGTTGTTAGCTCTTCGTGTTCTCGAAGGGTCGGTGTTATTTATTGGCATCTCCTCTTTGCCTTGTATTCGAAAACACTGGCGTCATCCCTCTTTCTCTTCCTTGTTGCACCCTTGCATGCATATGGTATCCATGGTTATCTCTGTTGTGTTTAACTAGTGGTGGGAGTGCTATTGAGTTAGCGATGGTACATGCTTGAGAATAATCGCCACACTGTCCTCCACCTAAGTCTGGTCGTCCCGATCAGACACATTTCCCAAACCAAACGCTGCTAGACGCTCAATGGTTGGCACCGCTTTATAAAACTTCATTTCCTCCAGGGGCATCAATCCTCTCCTGCAGATATTCCCACAATGCATTACACTGTCACACATTCCAACCATTTTATCTGGCACCATAGATTTGTTCCTTCACTTTCGTGCCCAGTGGTACTTGGCAAATATTCCTGCAACTCACTTCTTCAGGATTCCTTTCCTTTCACTCATGCCCAGAGCACTGTTTCACTTTATCCATTAAGTTGCGTTGCTTCCTCGGGCCATGACCACCAGATGTTCGTCTTTTATCCTCAGCACACTTTGCACAATTATTAATCCATTCCCTTACAAATTGTCTGCAACCAATCTTGAAATGTTTTCTTTATTCCCATGTGCCTTCCATCTGGGCAACTATGTGACGCTTTGATAACATCTGGAATTCTTGCCTTGGGAACAACAATAAGTGCTCGATGATTCCGGTCATCTTCACTTTCCCATATCCGATGCAAACAACCAGCTATTAGCACTCTCTGCGACCATCTCTTCTCGTCTTGGCTGATTGGTTTCCTTCAGTCCTTTCAATACACGTGCCAAATCTGGATCTTCCTCCTGGCCTTGCCGAATCTTCTTTAAGAGGCATCTGTCCATGAAAGCCAATGGTCGAGGAGATACCGCTGCCTTACGAGGCTCCTGCTGCTCCACCTCGAAGATCACTCCCTTGGTGCTAAAGCCCCTATGGTTTTCAAAGCTCAAAGGAACCTCTTGGCCATTGTAAGTCATAGCCCTGTTGCTTGCGTTGATGTGAGTGTCTCTCTCAGCTAAGAAGTCGATGCCAATGATGACTTTGTCGACAATATTCGTTACCAAGAAGTTGTATACCCACATTTCCAATTACAACCTTGCAGTTCACTTTCCAAGGACTGGCTTGCTATCACCAGTTACTGTCCTCAACTTAGCTTTCTGCAATCGTCTCACATTCCCGCTGACCACGTCACTCCGAATAATGGAATGTGATGCAGCAGTATCCACAGTCAGCAAGCGCTCTTTCCCGTCCACGTAGCCTTCAACAGTAACATTACTCGCTTTCCGTCCGAGCTGTGACACAGAGATTATGGGACATTCATCTTGCTCATTTTCTCCAGCTTTGCGTTTATGCCCACTTAAATTGCCAGAATTACTGGAGCCAGAGCCGCAATAACGTGCTATTTAACCAGATTTTCCACACTTAAAGAGTTTGATGCCACCATAATTTTTCTGTTGCATTCCTTTCAATGCTTCCAGAATTGTGTCTACCCAGTCTGGCCGTTCTACCTCCACGCGGTGAACTTTGTACGCCGGCTTACTTAATAGCGAGGCTGTTTCCTGCGTTAGAGCATGTGATCTCTTTGGATTTACATATGTGGCTCGCTTCTTCTCCACATCACGTATTCCATTTATAAAACTTTGGATTTTTACCCTCTCAGTGTACTCCGCGGGTGCGTCCGCATTTGCTAGATGGACCAACCTCTCGATGTCTGATGCAAATTCCTGCAAAGTCTCATTCGGTTTCTGGGGTCGATTATAGAGCTCTCTGCTTTCGATGTTCGCTACCATAGCGTCTCTCAACCGCACCCATCAATGCATCATAACGGTTCCTTTCGGACTCGGGAATAGTCTGTAAGATTTTTGCTGCAGATCCCTTCAATGCCAAGAATAGTGCTGCAAGTTTATCTTCAGTGCCCCAATTATTCACCGCAGCCGTCTTCTCAAATTGCAGCTTAAATACATGGAATGGAACAGAACTATCAAAAGAAGGTGATTTTACCTTGGGAGTATTCGCCAAAGCAGACGGACGATTTAGTTGCAACTCCTGGATACGACCTCTCAGTGCATCCACCTCAGCATCAATTTTATCCTGCAGCTGTGCAATTTTCGCATCTTGGACTTCTAGTTTAGATGACACCCTAGCCTCCTGTGATTCTAACTGCGAAGAGATATATGTCTTCTGGTCTTCCATTTGAGATCTCATGTATGCCTTCTGTTCGTCTAGTTGAGATGTAATACGTGTGTCCTGTTCATCAAGCTTAGATGCCTTGTGTACCTTCTGTTCTTCCAACTGAGATACCATGTATGTCTTCTGTTCTTCCAGCTGTGTTAAAATGCTTGACGACATCTGAGTCAATACATCCAACAACGCGTTTGTATCCACACTTGCCACTGGATTCGGAGGCTCCTTTTTCTCTTCCATTTCCACAAGATGGAAAACATAATCATCAACGTTAATTCTTTCCGCTTCCATTGCCTCCCGTAGTCGTGATTGTAGCTCGGACTTATTACCTGTAGTGTTTAGTCTGCGTTGTTCCAACTCATTTTTGAGTTGCTGAATCTCTAATTCATTCAACTTAGCCATGTTCTTGCTATCCTTGCAACCACTGGTATTTATTTAACAATACCGCTTCTGGGTTCGATCACTATAAAGTCAAATAAACACACGCACAGATATTGTAACTAATAGCTAGTTTTATTTACTAGTAATAAACGCAATACAAATTTAAGGGTTTGGTAACTTCACAGTAGTTCACTGAACAACACTTAAAAAAAACTGATCAACCTGCCTTGCTTGGTCACTGCCTTATATAGTCCTACAGAGTGCTTGCCCACGCACCGAGAACTTTCTTGGTTGTTCGTTCTTCGTGTTCTCGAATCGTCGGTGTTATTTATTGACATCTGGTCTTTGGCTTGTATTCGCAAACGCTCGCGTCATCCCTCTTCCTCTTCCTTGGTACACGCTTGTATGCATAAGCGTAGCCATCGTTATCTCTGTTGTGTTTAACTAGTGGTGGGAGTGTTATTGAGTTAGCGATGGTACATGCTTGAGAATAATCGCCACAATATGTTAGAAGATCCTATGCGAGGAGTTTAAGTGATGAAGGTTGTAATCAGAGAGTTATAGAAGACTTTTTTTAAATGGCCTTAAGTGTACAAATTTACAATACCATGTCGTTAGTAACCTTATATTAATGCAAGTTAGATATACAATGTACTGATTTTTAGATTTGTTTAGAGTTTATTATTTTTTTTTAAGTGGATCCGTGTAACTAATATAATCTACCTCATGTTCAAAAATGTTCCACAGCGAACTAAGTTTATGTTTGTTAGTTTAGTAGTGAGATAGGCCGATCTTCCAGTGAGCAGTCGATTAATATATCGCACTATTTCAGAATTTGATTCAGAAACTCCCTATATAAAAGAACATTCAATACCTTTTCATTTGACATAGTTGGTTTTTGAGTCAAATACTGAAATAAGCTGAGTTTATTTATTTATATTCATGAACAAAAGAACCCTACAAGAACAGTGACAATCATTTGATAAAACATTTGATTACCATTGGCCCTGTGCCAATCGGTTGAAAAATGTAAATTTTGAGAGAGCGAAGGAAAATTCTGACATTTATCGCGATGAATATGAACGTTAACGAATGTGTACACATATATGCATGCGGTATTGCCAATCATATTATTTTAAATGAATTTATATGCCAACATGTTATTAAACGGTAAAAAATAATTGAACACAAGAAATAAGATACATAATGGCAGAAAAAATATGTAATTTTTCAAATTTATTCAAAGAATATTTGCTTTCGCACGTGTTTTTCTCAGATGTCAAAATTTACAAATGTCAAAATTTACCATCTCTTTTGGCACAGCAAAATGTAAAATATGTTTACACCATAGAAAATTTATTCACTTAATTTTTGCTCTGAGTAAAATGTTACCGATTAGCACACGGCCATTGTTGTCAATTTAACTATCATCGCTTCAATCGCACCCTTAAGGCGATTAGAAAAAGTTGATGTCAACAACTGCATCCGTGTGAGTTTTTGTCTCCCTCTAGCATATTAATAACGGCTTTGAAATAATAATATGTCTGTTCTCTTCATTCTCACCCAAATTTTATCAATGATGACAATATAATTATCATCACAGTGACATCATAATTGATAATTGTCATAACCTGCCAAAGATGATATGGAAATGATGTTTAATGTTTATTTTTTAGTTTTCTTTATTTTTGCTTTTTAAAATTGCATTGAATTATTAATTATAAGAATTATAACCCTGTCCACAAAATAATTTTTATTTTATTTTATTTTATAAAAGTTACATAATAATCCAGATTATTTTACAAACTAAATGACGCAGCGCTAGCGACATAGGCTTATTATAATATATATAAATAATAGTAATGCAGTAATAATATATATTAATAATAATATATCAATAATATTATATTAATATTAAAACTTAAAACTAATCAGCTGCTTGTTTCTTTTTAATTTATTTTTGTTGTGTTATGCGGTGGTGACTTTTTCCTATAGCTGCCCGCATTTCTGGTTCAAACCTAAGGTCTCCATAACCAAAAACGCTTAGGAATTGACGATTTCAAAAAATTTTAGTGACTATTTACAATTCTTAGTTTCCCTAGAGCTTTTTCCCCACTACCTTCCCCATTGAAGGTCTCCAGCAAGGCGTCGACACTATGTACATCATTTGAAGCTCCCTTGATCCTGTACATATACTCGTACATAGTCTGCAAAATTAAAAAAATAAGAAAAATTAATACTATATTCGTACATAAGTATTATAGTAGGAAAAGAGCGTTCTGGTTGACAATAACTCTTACCATGGCTTGTAGAAAATTAGGAGTGTTTAACTTCTCCTCGACCTCCAAAACTCCTTCCATTGACTGTAGGGGAAGACGGCTCGCAGCTTCATTGAGCACACTATCGGTGGTTTCCCACGTCATGAGAGTCACCGATCTCTGTGTGCTCTGCAAAATGAATTTGCACTCACGGAGCAGACCATTCTGGGCCAAAAAATCAGATTGGTCTACTGACTATCAAGAAGATACGAACTAATGAACTTTTGGGTTCATACTTTCTCAGGGGTGTATTCATAATCGCAATTTTTGTGTAGTTTAATCTATTTATAAGACAATTGAACAGCCAGTGAAACAACCACTTTTAAGTACCTTCTCAATTATGACTATAAATACGCCCCATAATTACTACTTATATTCTGGTTATGTGCCTCTAAATTATTGAGTATAAGCCCCTGGTTTGAGGTGACTGCGCTTATTCCCTCTAAAACACTCTCCACTTTTCCCATTAGCTCCGTTTGCTATTAAAAAATAATAAATGAAATTTTAAAAACAGTGCAATATTTATCTTGAAACATTATCTAATATATTTAAAATGCCAGCGAATGTGTTCTTGAAAATGTAGATTGATAATGTGCAACCAAGTGTTAATAATCATGAAAGCATAATGGCAATGATTGACCAAGCAATTGCCTTTTGACATCTCTCTTTTGTGCTATTATTTTATACTTCGTAAAGAAGTGAAACAGTTTATTTTTCAACGAACGATTTTTATTACACTAATATATTGGAGATGAAATGTAGAAAGGTCAATGAAAGGATTCTTTAAGCCCAAACTAATACAGGGTGGCGCAAAAGTCATCCTCCTATCAGAAAATGCTATAAATTTTGCGATTGGCCCCTAAAGTCAGTTCTGTTTTAACATTTGTGTAGTAAGCACATGCGAAATACACGTTAATAAACAATGTTACGCTACACTGCTCCAGAACGCGGAATATTGCTGACTATTTATTTGACCAATAATCGGTCGGGGCCAAACGGTTACTGTGAATGGTGAGCGCTACAGAGCAATGATCAACGAGTTCTTTT
Organism: Merzomyia westermanni; assembly: GCA_949987695.1. NCBI lineage: Eukaryota > Metazoa > Arthropoda > Insecta > Diptera > Tephritidae > Merzomyia > Merzomyia westermanni. The sequence continues at coordinate 114,530,804 of OX465289.1, forward strand.
TGCCGCAACTTGATGAATTGGGATTGGAAAACATGTGGTTCCAACAAGACGGTGCAACAGCACACACTGCACGTGCCACAACCGATATGCTGAACATCGGAAGCTTACTTTTGCGCCACCTTGTAGAGTTTGCTTTCTATGAATTATTGTAACATTTCATCAACGATAGAACGTAGTACATGTACATATATTGATATAAACTTACGGTGGTTTCTAACGCGCTCATCCGCCTTCCAGGCATGCTTTGAGTGTTGGAGATTCCCCTCAATAACAGCAACACATCTGAAATTAAGTGAAGGGACATATTTGTAATAATTGTATATGAGTAATAAATAAGGAATAACGTTTTATAAGGCGGTGCACTACCTCCGAGCGGGGTAATTGTTTCCTTTAGGAGGCAACTGCTAAAACACGACCAAAAATGACGGTAGAGGTATCAAAAGACGCGTTTTGACGGAACACATTGATTAGCAGGTGGCCTTTGGCCGCGCTTCACAAAAATAACCCTTAGCCGGTCCAACACCGCTTGAGTGACCCCCGTAAGTTGATAGTCCACCGACTTGGGAACGTTTGCGTAGAAAATTTAAAAATAGCATTTTGGTATTGTTGTGCTGTTGTTGCTGCATAGCCCCGGATTGCTGTGGTTGCTCATCTAGGTACAAAAAATAGTGATGTGGTTTTGCTGGCTCATGTGGCTGCAATGGTTGATGTGCATGCAACGGTTGATGTGCTTGTGCGTTAAGATTCGACACATTCAATTGTGAGTTATGTGGTTTGCTGGATCTTGTGGCTGCATTGGCTGATGCGGTTGCAATAGCTGATGTGATTGCAATGGTTGATGTTCTTGCGCGTTAAAATTCGACATATTAAATCGCTTCTTTTTAATTGATTGAGGAGCTAAAATGGAAAAGTGATCAGTGCATTGTTTACATGTAATGTTTTAGCTGCATTTATTTTCACCATTTTCAGGCTGGCTGTCTTCTACAATCCAGTCGTCAAAATTAAAAGAATCGTTCACACTCATTTATATCTAATTTATTTATAGTTAATCCAATTCATAATTAATTTTTATTTTATTACACAGAATGTGCGGATTGACTTGAAATTTCATAAAATATATTATGCAAAATTGGAACAAGTAGGAACTTGCCGTCAATTGGGATACAGAAGTATTTGTAATCTACATTTGCACATGAAATTTGCAACCCTTTTAAACCTTAAATTACTTGCAATAATTATTCCGAGACCACGGGCTGACTCAAGGGGTTTCATGAAATAGTTTTCGGTCCGTTGAAATGCGATACAAACTAAAATTTTCGAGTCGGATGTTTCAATTGTATTCACCACTTTAATGGGTCCCAATTTTTTACCATAACAAAACGAATCTTTTTCCTTCAAATGGTTTATAATGAACGACCCCATTTTGGAAGAGTTTTTAAGTGAATCATTAAAAACTTGCCTTTCATCAAGTCTGAGGAATATCTGTTGTAAAATAAAGTTGGGCTTGTTGACAAGTCTTTTAAATCCATACGCCGAAAAGGAATCTAAAAAACCAAACTGCTTGACGCAATCTGGCAAATGAAGCAGGCCATGGACGTTAAAATTTACTAACTCATCTCCATATATATTACCAAAATAGTTAACGAAATCATTTAAAAGCTCTTGGGCAACGTGGGATTCTAATCTAGATGTACCTTCACTCGATAAAAGTCTTATTGAACAGTGCAATAATAAGTAGTGGTAGTACAAGTCGCTTTCTACACAATTTTTTAGCAGAAAAATCCCCATGTACAACAAAAATTGTCTGAAATCGGTAGATTTCCAATGATTCAATTCGCTAAATTTTCTGGTAATACGTGCAAACTCGGAGGGACTAAACTGAGCGACATAATCTATTTTTTCGTTCACGGTGTGTAAATAAATTTTTTTAAACATTAATTTTACCAACTTTTTGACAACACCCAGGTCAACCAGGTGCATGCAATCTAAAGGAAATTGGGACACCATACCGAAACCTGTTTCTTCCAAAACACTCTTCAGATATTTGAATTCATCAATATGATGGGTCACATTACTACGTGAAACGAAAGTTAAATCGGTTTTTGGTGGCCCAACTTCTTTTAGAAAACATACTCTCCTTTGCCGGTACAACTCTTTTTGACATCACTTTGCACAACCGCTCTTGCTATTGTAGGCTACGACACCAGTTACATATGCCCTTGCTGAGGAGTCGCAAGAAAACAAACGAACATCAAACGTTTTTAGGACTCCATTCGGACCAATTTTAACTCCTGCTTCTTTAAGCCACTGAACCTCTTCGCAGAAATCATTCATGAAAGCATTTACACACTATGAAAAGCATTTACATCACCATTGGGAGGAGTTACATTATAATAAATAGGAAATCCAACCGAATCCCTGGGTTTTGACGCAAACCAATTTCCAGAAGAAAAGCTTTCTTCTACCGGAAACACAGGAAGTGTATTTTCTTGGTTACACTTTACAAAAAAAGAACCACTGTTAACAACTCTTATAATATTTCCAGAGTCAATTTTTTTTGTTCGCCCCACACATTCCGCAAATTCTTTATACTTTTTTAATTAAGAATTAAAAACTGTATTTTCTTTATATCTTGAGTTATAAAATGATTTCTTCATTACTTATCTTATAGTAGTTATGCCGCTTCTGATTTTTGTTAAAATATAATCGCTACTTTTGCAAAACCGGGGTTTTATGATAAGCAGAACTAAGACTGTGCGTGTATTAGTAAAAATATCATCGTTTCTTGTAGCGAAAATTCATGTAATTTTTATTTTATTTTAAGTATGTAAATAAAAGACATTAACACTATTTTTAAGCAGCCGGTAATGTTAATATATAAAGCCAGCGTTTAGTGAAGGTTGGGATCCTTTTGAAAAACAAAAAAATTTTAGTGGTTAAGATCCGGCACTTTACCATTATTTATCGCAAGTTGATTCACACCGACTATATGTGTATGCTTATGGAAATGACTTCTAATGTGCCAAGGCCGTCTAGTCTTCACACTCCTTATCCAATATTGTCATCAATCTCTTCAATGGAGTTGGACCCGTAGCGGCCCTAACTGCGGTTCGTTGCCAGCAACTATTCTTTACCTTTACCCTAGGTGCTGCCAGCAAGTAACTTGAGGATTTTGGTGCAGATAAATGAGCGGCGAAAGTAAGCATGTTATCAAACATCAGACGTCATCGACGGCGACGTCTCATTCCCTGTCTACTTGCACTGCCCAGGTCGTGAATAAGTGGGGAAAGGACCCCATCCTGTGGCACCCCTTGCTTAATCCAACGGGGTTTTGACTTTTCGTTTTTGAATTGAATTGGTGAAGTGAAACTGTTCTGTAGCCCGTTTCTATAACCCTTTGATAAGAATTTTAACGCAAAGTGCAAGCCTGTTATGTAGTTATCGCTGAATAGTGTTTCTATAAGTGTGGTAAAAATGTATTTTCGTTATCTATTTCGATAAAAATAACGATGCTTATAATGGCAGTGATAACAAGTGTAAAATCCAAACTAATTGCGTTATGTGCAAATTTTTTAATGTTATTAATATTTATTAAAAATTAATTGTTAGAAAAAATTAAGACAAAAATAAAATGTAAGAAAAAGTTGAAAAAATAACAATTTTGCCACGATTCGAACTCGATTCTCCCGCTAGTTAGAGCAATATCTTGTCTACTAGGCTATTGAGACCATTGTGCTGTGTGCGTCAGATGTTTTATTTGTCACCTAGGCCTTTTTGCCTATCATTTTCTCATTTTTACATAACTCACCACGAACATATCGCAAGGTGAATTTTTTTCATATAGAAACGCTTTTCATAACGAAATCATTACAAGCCATGGGATATATAATCATTCGTTCTTGTAACGAAAAGTTACAGAAACGGGCTACTGCTCCGTTACTACACAGCAAAACTGAATTAAGGCAATCATCGGCATGAGTTCCGTTAAATGTGTAGCTCCACCACCGCAAGAAGAGAAAGGGAAATTGTGAAATAGAAACCTTCAGGAATTGTTTTTAATTTCTTTCAGGTAGAGGTTCAATAACAGACAAATATGAGTTTACAAGTTATATTTTCTGTTCATCCACTCTAATTTTCCTTCCTTGTTAAAATAATCTGTAAATTATTCCCTTATGAATTCAGCTTCTCCTTTAGGTGGATTTTATGGGGCATCTGAAGATCCTGTCGGGCTATTGCTCATATCTGAAGCCTCACTGTGTGGTGACATACGTGTTAAAGTTTTGTAGCAGACAGTTGTGTATTACGATGCAAGCCAGAACAATTTTTTCCCACCGTGTCAACATTAAAGTTCATAATGGTTAGAAGTATCCAAATTTATTGCTCAAAAGCTTGTCCAACAACATGTCTAACACGAGGGAGTTGCAAGTTATATATTTGCTTCTTCTTATTTTTTTTATGATACTGATATGGCTTCATAATGTGCTTCTGAAGCGGGAAAGCATCCTCTCCTAAAGAGTGCGTTTGAAAAAATTGTCATTTACTTATTATGACAAATTTCGTAAACTAGTAGTCCGATTTTGAAAATAAAACTAGCTGTTTTTTGTCCTTTTAATTACAAGTTTCATTATACATCAACAACTTTGTCACTACTATTGTTGTAAAAATAGTTTTAACTTTTCCGGCACCCCTTCCATTAATAATTTTATAGTAGTATTTGACACTTTTCGAGCTGCTGAACTCCACTTTTCCCGAAAGTCTTTGGCATTCCTGGCTACTTTTTTTTGTGGTTTTAGTTTCTTTTTTGACCAATGCCCAGTATCTTTCAATTGGTCTGAGTTCTGGATAGTTGGGCGGATTTGCTTCTCGAGGCACCAAAAGCACATTATTTTTTGAATACCATTCCACAGCCAATTTGCTATAATGAAAAGAACCTAGGTCAGGCCAAAAAAAAAAGTGGAAACCTTATGTCGTCTTAGGAAAGCCTGTAATCTTTTTTCTAAGCATTCTTTTATGTAAAAAAAACTTCGTTTAATCGTCGTTGCGTGCAGACGTGTTTGTTAACTGCTCTCGTTATTGCATAATTCTAATTTGTTTTTATTCCTGTTTTATAATGGATACTTTTTGTGCTAAATGTGACAAGCAGTTTTCAAGATCTCGTGACACCGAGTTAGTGGCATGTCAGGGTTTCTGCAAAAAAATATTTCACAAAGCCTGCTGCAAAGGCATTTGTAAATATAATATTAACTTAATTAAAACTACTCCTCATCTACGCTATTTCTGTGATGAGTGCGTGAATGTGCCAGAGAATCTCTGTAAAGCTTTAGACGGGGTTCTCGCCGGTCAAAAGCATGGGTTCGAGCTCTTAGTGGGTGTTTTTGATAACAAATTCAAGGATTTGACAAAAAAAATCGACGACTTAAGTACTCAAGTGGCCTCTCTGCAATCATCCAACAACAATTCTGTGAGCAAAAATAATGCGCATGATAAGTCGAATTCAAAGAATACGAGCAGCGGCAAAAGGGACAATGATACAAATACAAATATTGGTGCTTTGTCTGCCAAAATTAGTGCACTAAAAACTGCGGTTGCTAATGCTTGTGTCAATAACCCGAACAACATCAATAACAATAATGATAATAATTGTCGTTCTACTGGCGAAACGGGTTTTTCATTTTTGCCTTTGCCTAATGACAATGTTACAAATATTGGTGCTTTGTCTGCTGAAATTAGTGCACTAAAAACTGCGGTTGCTAATGCTTGTGACGATAACCCGAACAATAACAATAATGATAATAATTGTCGTTCTACTGGCGAAATGGGTTTTTCATTTTTGCCTTTGCCTAATGATTCTTGCTTACGTTCTGCTGTTCCCCTCACTGGTTCTCCTTCTACTGTCGGTAATGCCGCTACAAATGATCAAAGAGATGCTGATAGTATTTCGCCTGTTCAACGTCATTGCGCTAATGCTCTTATCAACACTACTGCTTCAAACACTACGGTCACAAATACATCCACCACTGCTACAAGTGATTGTGCTGTTGTAGCCATTGTTGCTGCTAATGGGATAAATAATAACACCGCGCGTCAAAGTAATGGTGTTGGTCGGAGAAGTATTGTTTACGGCCGGAATGAAAATACAGAGCTTGAAGCTGTAGTTAAGAAGAAATGTGTACATATTTCTTCATTTAAGCCTTCGGTGACTGAGAAAAATATTATTGAATATGTTGCCAAATATACTGGTATTGATCCAATTAACCTTTCTTGTCGTAAGTTGGTACGAACTGGTGTCCCGCTCGATAGTTTGGAGAGTGTTAATTTCAAGCTTGGAGTTACGCCTGCCCTGCTTGAAAAAATTATGAACCCTTACGTTTGGCCATCTGAGGTTAATGTGCGGCCCTTTCGATTTCACCAAGTCGGAAATAATGTCGCATAGCCCGCTTTCAATATCAAGCGAAACTGAATCTGGAAATCATCTTAATGTCAATACATCTGCAGCTCTAAAAATATATTTCCATAACATGGGTGGTATGCGCACAAAATCTAAAGAAATTTTTGTAGCTACATCACGTTTAGATTACGATGCCTTCGTGCTTGTGGAAACTTGGCTCAATGAGGACTTTTTCGATGAGGAATACTTCGATCCTAACGTATTTCACACCTTTAGGAAAGATAGAGATCCCGTGAAGACTGGTCTCCGTAAGGGAGGTGGGGTTTCAATTGCTCTGAAGAAAAGTTTGCGTTTTACGGCACATCAATTGCTGCATGAGGATTCTCTGATTGATCAACTTTGTGTTCGCATTTTTGGACCGTCTGGCTCAATTTTTGTCTGTGTTTCGTATATACCACCGAACAGTTGTGAAAGTTTATATAATCTACATATCGAAAACATCTCTAAAATTTATGAGAGTAATACTCAGGCTCATTTTTGTATTCTCGGGTATTTTAACCTACCTGATATAGTGTGGTGGGGCCGTGTGCAGAACTCCACGCAAGTGGGGAAAGTTTCTGATCGCCATTCACCTGGGAATGGCCAGAGCGATTCTTTTGCATGCGGTTCAAGCAGCTCACTACTTCCGGGCTTTGCGCCCAAGTATCCTCTGGGTAACCACCGAACACCCGTTTGGTGGTGAGCTAAACGTGAGAAGGCGACAACCTGGTAAGGCCACTCCGACATGTTGTTGTTGTAGCGACTACTTAACCTGTCCAGGGTGTCACCCCCAACCAACACTGTCATCAGGCTCTTCTAACGGAAGTCCAAGAAACCTCGCGGCTTCAACAGGGGTGGACCAGAGTGAGATTGGAGTTAGAAGAGTGGGCTCGGTTGAGCAGAGGAACAGATGGTTAGTATCGTGGGGAGACACGCCGCATGCCGGGCAGACATTTGGCATGTCGGGGTTCAGTCTGGATAAGTAAGAGTTTAGTCTGTTACAATATCCAGAACGAAGTTGAGCCAGCGTGACTCTTGTCTCCCTGGGCAGTTCGCGTTCCTCGGCGGCAACAGGTGGAGCTTGTGCCTGTAGGACCACATTCACTGGACGAGACCTGACAAAGGAGTTTACCGACTCCGTGTGGATGAGGTTGAGGGCCCGCCGGTGCACCTCTGGATCAAACGGCGAGGAGATGTGATGCCGGATCTCATCATAGTGCTTACGGAGGTGACTCCTTATTCTCCTGGGAGGCGGATTTTCGTTGAGCAGGTTCCTGTTCGGATGCTGCTGATTATGGCAGTTGAACAGGAATTGTCTGGACAACATCTCGCAATGCTCTTTGACATTGAGCATTTTTGCCTCATTATGAAGGTGATGCTCAGGAGACATAAGGAGGCACCCCGTGGCGGTTCTGAGTGCGGTGTTTTGGCAGGCCTGCAACCTCCTCCAATGTGTGTCTGCTAACCCCGGCGACCATATTGGCGTCGCGTAGCTCAGAACCGGCTGGCCGATTGCCTTGTACGTTGCCAGTAACGTTTCTTTGTCTTTCCCCCAAGTACTGCCAGCTAGTGACTTGAGGATTTTGTTACGGCTTTGTACTTTGGTGGCAATCGCGGCTACATGAGCACCGTATTTGAACATGTTATCAAACGTGACCCCTAAGATTTTGGGGTGTGTGACAGTCGGAAGCTTGATGCCGTCGACGTAGACGTTTAATTCCATGTTCGCCTGCGCTGTCCACGTCGTAAATAGGGTGGCCGAGGATTTGGTCGGTGACAGTGTCAGGTTCCGTGCAGCGAAGAAACTGGAAAGGGTTGGAAGGTATGAATTTAGTCTCGAGCAGAGCTCATCAACGGAGGGTCCAGTCGCCAGGATCGTGCAGTCATCGGCGTAGGAGACGATCGAGACGCCTTCTGGTGGGGAAGGGAGCCTCGATATGTAGTAATTAAACAGAAGCGGGGATAGGACACCACCCTGTGGCACCCCCTGCTTAATTATACGTGGTTTTGATCTTTCGCCTCTAAATTCAACCGATGACTGCCGGCCACTCAGATAGTTGGCGGTCCAACGCTTTAGACAGGGGGGAAGGTTTGAATCTTCCAGGTCGTTAATGAGTTGTGCGTGATTAACAGTGTCGAAAGCTTTCGACAGATCAAGCGCAACTAGCACGGTCCTGTCATTTGGGCGAGATTGGTTGAGACCGTCACCTATCTGTGTGGTGATGGCGTTTAGCGCGGTGGTAGTGCTATGCATTTTGCGGAAACCATGCTGATGTTCGGCTAATCGCAGGTTAGCGGTATAATAAGGGAGCAAGACCGCCTCCAAGGTCTTCACTACTGGCGAGAGGAGTGATATCGGTCGATATGACTCCCCCACGTTAGCCGGCTTGCCGGGCTTTAGTAGTGGCACCACCTTTGCCTGTTTCCATCTTTCTGGAATGACAAAGGTGGTCATGGACAGATTGAAGACGGTTGTTAGGTACCTTACTCCCTCATCGCCGAGATGTTTTAGCATCAGCATGGATATACCGTCTGGCCCAATGGATTTAGAATTTTTGGACCTCCGTATGGCCTCCCGAACCTCTGTGGTGGTGATGACAATGGGCGCTTGGTTGTTTTTGCGTTTGTGCGCTTCCCTGATGGCGCGCCTGATTTCCTTGTCAACCGGAGGATGCAGTACGAATTGCCGGCAGAAAGCGCTCGCGCATCTCTTTGGTTTCGACTGTACCTTATCACCAAAGGTGATGGATATTTTGTCGTTAGGTTTGGTCGGATTAGACAAGGATTTGACAGTGGACCATAATTTGCCAACACCAGCAGAGAGGTTGCAGGACCTTAGGTGCTCCTCCCATTTGGCGCGTTTGTGTTGATCGACTAGCCGTCTGATCTCCGCATTGAGATCTTGAATTTGGGGATCCGTAGGGTTCAAGCGTCGCACGTGGTCACGTTCATTAGCCAGGGCCGCTGCCTCTGCGGGGAAGTACGGACGTATCTCCTTAATTCTGCCTGACGGAATGTATTGATTGGAGGCTGAAGCTATGACCATGCGAAACGCTTTTTCCCCTTCTCGTACATCAGACGGGATGGGAAGAGCAGCAAAGGTGCTCTCAGTGAAACCAAGAAAACCAACCCAGTCAGCTTTGTTGAAGTTAGTGAAGGTGCGCTTCTCAGAAGTGACGAAGTCATTGGGGCGATCGATTGAGAGGACTATCGGCAGATGGTCAGATGCAAGAGTGAGCATTGGTCGCCATTCAACGCAGTTTATGAGACCTGCGCTGACAATTGTGAGGTCTGGCGAACTGGAACAATTTGCCGCAACTCTCGTGGGGGCGTCCCCGTTCACAGTGCAAAACGTCGAATCGTCTATTTGTTCAGCCAATTCCTGTCCCCTGCCATCGGCTTGTAGGCTTGAGTGCCACAGATCGTGGTGTGCGTTGAAGTCTCCGATAATTACACGGTTATCGCCCCTGAGTAACGCACTGATGTCAGGGTGGTAATCTCTCGGACAGCAGGTGGCAGGAGGTATATAGATGTTTATAATTTCAAGGTCGACGTCTCCTGTCCGGACAACCATTCCTTGACGTTCCAGGAGGTTGTCCCTCGGGTCGACGTCAGGCTCAAATGTACGATATTGCACGGATTGGTGGGTGATGAAGGCGAGTCCGCCCCCAAGTCCCCTCTCTCGGTCACGTCGGTGGATGTTATAGCCGTCACAAGTCCGAAGACTTGATCGGGCGTTTAACTTCGTCTCCTGAATGGCAGCGATCTTAATGTTCTGACGCTTCATGAAGTTCACTATTTCACTCACTTTCCCAGTTAGGCCGTTGCAGTTTAGTTGTAGGACGCGAAAGTGCGAAGGGGGAGAAATATTCACGCTGGGAGTCAGGGACTGGTGCGTATGCCTTGGTGGAAGCAGGCTGGGTCGCACACTACGTCGCACTCTAGAAGTCGAGGGATCCGAAGCACCAGAAGGTGGCGAATCAGTTGACGTTGTAGGTTGCGTAGCTCGACAACATGGTGCAACGTACGTATCAGTCCATAGGTTCCTGTTTCCAAGTTGAGAACATATAAGCAGGTGACACAGGCCAAGGCAAGAGTTGCATTTGACTGATGTCGCAGGTGTATATAATCTCAACCGACAAACAGAGCACAAGGTGTAAGGGACCAGGAGCTGGTGGCTTTGACTTACATTTGTACTAGTGCTGGAAGAAGAAGGGGAAGTTGAAAGTGGGCGGGGGGTAGGCTGTCGCTCGGCATTGCTCACTTCTGAAACAGAGGTGCTACGTAGAAAGTAGCTGTGAGCGGCTGTGTGAGGTGTTGGCGCCTGTGGGCGTGAGCGGCAGCGGGTGTTACACACTTCTTGCTGGGCGTTGTTTGTGCTATTAGTCGTGCAGACTGTTACAGAAGCTTGTGACGGTGCGATACTAGATCGTCGTTGGCCACGGGACGTCCGAGGGCGTGAACAGCAAGGGGCCACGAAAGTTTTGTAGAAACTAGGGGGCCTATGTGTGGAGGGATTTAGCCCGGAGCACCTGGTTTTGTGCAGCCATCTTTTGCAAGAATTGCACTGGACGGAGTGTGAACGCTTAACGTAGATTTTCTTCCAGCAGACGCAGCAGATCCATTCTCCTGGACCCGGGTTGGATTCGACCCCAGCCCGGATAAGGAGGGTTTTGAGCAGCCCTGCTGCAAGGAGCTGCTCGGAGGATGACAATATTAGTGAAAAAGGTGACAGGTTAGACAGGGTAGAGTCGAAATAACAGCCCTTGGTCGGATGTAAAAATCCGAGTCATTCCGGTACGTAGAACCGGCTGTTGTGGGAATGGCCACTCCGACATAATCGGTTTAAGGGCTTGCTGGGGGGTTCAAACAGCAGCGTCTGATCACCAGGTGGTGCGGCTGTCTTGGATCAAGCGGCTCGCTATACAAACGTGTAATAGAATTCAACCTCCCGTCAAACGGGTTGTGCGTTGGGTTTGGGACCCACCACATAAAACAACGTTCCAATGAAATTCAACAACAAAGCCTCGGATATGAGAACCCCTTTTCGGTCAAAATCGCCCAGGCGGTTAGATGACCATTTAAAGAAGAAGAAGATATAGTGTGGTTAGACCTTCAGAATAACGGTATTCTAACACCTACCAATGTTTCGCGATCAATGGAAATAAATCTTATAGATAGTATTTTAAGTTGCAATCTTATACAAATCAATAACATTTTTAACTCACTTTCTAGATTGCTTGATCTAGTTTTTGTTGATGAGAATTTAATAGTGGGTCGCTTTGAGAGTACTTTTCCATTATGTTCTGATAGACATCATGTTCCTCTTGCTATCTATTTACAAAATTTTGATGCTATTCCTACCTCAGCTGTGATGGGGAATACTTCTTTTAACTTTCGGAGTGCTAATTTTGATGAGCTGAACAATTCATTAATTGAATTGGACTGGGAAAATATATTTTCTTCCGGTGAAGTCAGTGTCTGTTATGATATTTTTTTATCGAGGTTGACTGAGGTTTTCAACGCTCAGATCCCTCTTTTTGGGCCTAGGGTGCATAAACTCCCCTGGTATAACAAAACGCTTAAGAAATTAAAAAATAAACGTAACAAATTTCATAAATTATATAAAGCTGACGCATCTAATACCTTTCTTAGAGAACAATACACTCTCAGCGTGAAACAATTTAATATTCTTGATAAATTCCTTTACAATCAATATGTGAGAAAGCTCGAAAATGACTTAAAAGAAAATCCAAAAGCTTTTTGGAATTTTATTCGCTCTAAGCGTAGGTCTTCAAATATTCCAATTTGCATAAAATACAATGGCAAATGCTCCCAGTCTCTCAATGAAACTGTCGAACTTTTCGCTGAATTTTTTAAATCTAATTTTGATGATGACACTGCCTTTCCGACTTGCAGCCAAACGCCTACAGCTGTCCATGAATCTGTAGATTTCGGCTCTCTTATAATTTCTGACGAAGACGTTAGCAATACATTGTGCACACTTAAGCCATCGTTAAAATGTGACAGTGATGGCCTTTGTGCTTTTGTTTTGAAACATTGTAGTTTATCGTTAATTTTCCCTCTTTGCCATATATTCAATCTGTCTCTGACTTCGGGTACATTTATTACTAGATGGAAGAAGACCTCAATATCTCCTATTTTCAAATCCGATTCCAAAAATGATGTGTCTAATTACAGACCCATAGCTAAACTCACAGTATGTTCTAAGCTATTGGAGATAATTATAAAAGAGAAACTAACTTTTGTGACCAAGAGCATTGTTGAGTCACGCCAACATGGCTTTGTAGCTGGCCGCTCTACAGTCGCTAACCTGGTTTCTTTCTCTGATTTCTGCATCTCTGCATTTAGAGATGGTTATCAGGTAGATACCATCTACACAGATTTTTCGAAAGCCTTCGATAACGTCTCCCACAAAATATTATTAAACAAACTTGAGTGCATTGGATTTCACTCTGTCTTTTTGAATTGGCTGAAATCTTATTTGTCAAATAGGTCACAGTGTGTTGAAATTGAGCACTGTAGCTCTCTTCCTTTTGTCGCAACTCGCAACTGAACCTCTTCGCAGAAATTAATTGTTAAAGTAAAGTCGTGAACGGACGTGTTTTTGTCGTGCTCTGAGTTTTTCATAAACTTAAATTTAAACTTGAGTTTTTAGTTTTATTTAATGGCGCAAAACAATTTAAAATTGTGTTAGAGACATTGACTCTTGTTTGCCTTTCTGCCTGTGCTTATTTATTTAAACTTTTGGTTTATTATGCCTTGTTTCTGTGGCCATAGAGTTGATCGCTCCCAAACTTCGGTGCAGTGTGAAAAATGCAGAAAAATTTACCATTTGAGTTGTGTTGTTGGTAACATGCCTGCCGACCTCGATTATATAAATAATGTCGAAAATATATACGTTTGTGGTTTGTGTGCGCCCGCTCAACAAGACGAGTCTATGACTCCGCTTAATTCGTCGTTACATCAACAACAAGCCATGCAAGTGCAATTGCCAATTCTGCTCGCCGATTTTGTTAGTATTGCTGAATTGAGAATATTTAACACTCAACTTCTCTCTGCCGTGACTGCTTTGCACACAGATAATGAGCGCTTACGTGAAGAAACCGTTTCTCTACAAGCCGATGTTCGTGACTTGCACTCTAAGCTCAAAGAAAATGATTCTTTATTATCACAGTTGCTCACTCAATTTCAAAATTTCTGCAATGTTACCAAGAAGAACTCTGCTACATCAATGCAATCAGCATCTCTGTGCGCCCCAAAGGGTTATACTGGCTCTGGTACTGCTGCTCATCCACCATCGGTGGTGTTGCCTAATGTCGCCGCTGCTGCTAACATTTTAACTGAGATGCCAGTTACTAGCGACGCTGATCCGCAATTTTCTTCGCCTACTTCGGACGAATGGCAAACAGTGCACAATAATAAGAAAAACAAACGTAGGAATAAAAATAAAATTCAAAAAACCATGGAAAGCGCTTCCAACAATGCCAATGCTGAAGCAGGTACGAGTTCAATGCCGGATAGTGCTAAAAGCAACAACAATGCTCCCAATGCATATGATGACATTAGACCCACCACCAATAATGAAAAAAAAAAATTTGCGCTTACTGGCGCAACCTTTAGTTGTTGGATCGGGCATTAATGATGATTTAAGTGCTGTTTCGAGGAGGAAGTGGTTGCATCTCTCGTCCTTCTCTGCCTCGGTTACATCCGATAAATTAAAAGCACACATTTCTCAACATACTGGTACTGATGAAAACTCCATTGTTTGTGTTCCGTTGGAAAGGGCAAATTGGGTATTGAAGCCAGTTCACTACCAAAGCTATTGGTGCCTGAGTTATGGCCTACAAAAATTGCTGTGCGTCCATTTAATTTTCGTTCAAAAAACGACGAGGTCCAACCGATGTCCAATGGCAATCGGTTGGGTCAGCCGGAACTCCGAATCGATTAAATATTTATGATTTTAAAATTTATTTTCAAAATGCATCTGGCCTAAGAACCAAGTCTGATTTACTTTATACGATGAGTTCTAACTTGGATTATGACATCTTTGTAATTGTTGAGACTTGGCTAAATGACACCTTTATGGATGGTGAATTTTTCTATGAAAATTTATATTGTTAAAAACTAGCCTCTCTAGAGGAGGTGGCGTCTTAATTGCTATTCAGAGAAAATTTCGAGCGACTTTGATGCCATTCTCTCTATGGCGCGATATACAACAGGTATATCATCATAAACCTCCTAAGAGATTTTTGCGCCAAGCTTCTCTTCCAATTTGTGGTGTGCCGATTTGAATTTTTCCCTACAAATTGGTGGGACCTACAGTTTTTTGCCGACTCCGAACGGCATCTACAAAGGAGACGAATTTTTGCTGAGAAGCCTGTCATGGCAGAAATACACTCGGAGAGTTTGCCAAACCACTGCCGAGGGGCGACCCCGTTTTGAAAAACTTTTTTCAAATCACTTTTGGTGTTAACTGTACCAGGGCTCGAACCATGGACCTTCGGTGTGGTAGGCCGGCAACACTACCTTCACACCACGGCGACTTTGATGCCATTGCCGAATGATAATTCTGTCTTGGATTTACTCTGCATAACTCTGCATGGACCTTCCAAACTTTTGATTTGTGCTTCCTATATTCCGCCAACTAGTGACGACTTACTTTATAAAGAGCATGTAGATAATATTTTAGCTTTAACGTCTGGCTTTAAAAATGTTTGTGTTATTGGCGACTTCAACCTCAGTAACGTAGAATGGTCAACTATAAATAATTGTCGGGGGCTTCATTCAAAGTCCATAAATACTTTTCTGAAACATACCTGATTGACGGCTTCTTAAAATGTGATCTTAGTCAAATCAACAGCTTTAATAACACTCTTAATAAAATATTAGATCTCATTTTTATTCGCGATAGCATGAATTTTTCTCTCCAGGAATATCTGGATCCTTTGTTAACCCCGGGTCCGCATCATATTCCGCTTGTTTTACGGTTAGAATTTGATCGGTTTTCTACTTATGTGGAAGATAATCTTTCTAGTTTAGCTTTAAAAACTTTTTACTGCGGTTGAAGTCGACATTTGTTTTAATATATTTAAGAGTAATTTAAACGTCATTTGTAGTGAGCACATTCCAAGAGTTAAAAAAGCAAATCTATAAAATTCCTTGGCTCACTAAGGAGCTGAAAAAACTGAAGAATTTGAGAAACAGGTTTTTCAAAAAATTTAAAAAATCAAACTCTCTTTTTCACAAAGAGAAGTATTTGCATTACTTGAAAGAGTTTAAATCTCTGAGCAAAGTCTTAAAAATGAATTATGTTCGTAAGTTTGAGGCCGATGTTAAACTAAACCCCAAAGCTTTTTTGCGTTATGTAAAATCTAAAAAGTCCTGTTCTAGTATTCCCCCTGCCATGTTTTATAATGATACACAAGCAGACTCCTCTATAGAAGCTGCGAATCTCTTTGCGGATTTTTTTAATTCGAATTTTGAGTCTGACTCTGACATGAGTTGTGATGGCTTTTTACTTGCCGACTCCTCGATTAACTTTGGTGGCCTTGAGCTTTCCTTAGACGATGGTGAAATGGGTATTCGTCAAATCAAATAGTCATCACAGACTGATGTTGATGGTTTGTCGTCTCACCTTTTAAAAAATTGTTCTTCTATTTCCTACCCTTTATGGCTTCTCTTCAACAAATCCCTTCAGCAAGGCGAGTTCATTGAGGCATGGAAGGTAAGTTTTTTTACGCCCGTTTTCAAATCTTACAATAAAAACGATATTGCCAATTGAATGTATCGTAAAAAATAAAATTTGTTTTTACATACAACGTCTCATTCCTTCAAATCAGCATGGTTTTATGTCTGGGAGATCAACCACCTCTAATTTGGCAGTTTTTTCCGAGTACAGCATTGCAGCTTTTAGCATTCGGGCTCAAGTTGACACCATTTATACAGATTTTTCCAAAGTGTTTGACAAAGTTAATCATAGCATTTTATTGTCGAAGTTGAGAGCTTTTGGCTTCCACTAAATTTTTTTAAGATGGATTAGATCGTATCTCTCTAACCGATCTTGTACAGTTATAGTTGATGGCGTGTCCTCGTACTCATTCATTGCATCTTCAGGTGTTCCTCAGGGAAGTATTTTGGGTCCGATTCTTTTTGTGATTTTTATCAACGACATTTCAAGTCCTTTGAATATTAAAAAATGTTTCCATGTCTCCTATTCCAAATCCCGTTTTCTTATCCCTACTTCCTATCGTATTGGAGGCTCCCAACTTAGCACTGATCTAGGGGTGGTCTTTGATTCCAAATTCTTATTTCAAAACCATTTAAATTATGCCATCCGATCAAAATTAGAATATGCAGCTATAATTTGGCGTCCTTATTATGCCTGCCATATAACTCGCCTTGAAAAAGTTCAAAAAGTCTTTATTAAGTTTGCTCTACGCCCACTTCATTTTGACATTCCAATACCCAGTTACGAATCGAGATGTATTCTTATTGATCTTAAGCCGTTAAATTTTAGGAGAACCTTTCTTTCTCTTACTTTCATTTTTAAATTAATAAGTGGGTTGGTTGACTGTCCCTACTTACTTGAACGCATTTTCTTTGCTGTTCCTCATTTCCGTTTGAGGAATCAGGCTATTTTTTTTATGGGGCTAGCTAGATCAAATTATGCTGCCAATGCTCCTATTACCAGAGCTCTTAAAGAGTTCAACTTGGTCCCGAATTCTTCGGTTTTGGACTTCTCCTACAGTGAAAGTAGATTTAAGATTTTACTTAATGATTTGTTAAAATAGTTTGTAGGTTTTTCCACTTTTGTCATTAGTCTGTAAGAAATGTAACATATTTCAAGACTTAAATAAATAAATAAAAAAAAAAATCTATTATGAAAGTATTTACGCTTTGAGGCTTTTTAACACCAGAAAAACAAGCTATCAGAAAATGAGAGATTTCTGGAAAGCCTGAAATAGCACCAAGAATAAGCCATAAAACCCGGTTTTAAAAAGGCTTAAACCGTCAAAACCTTCCCCGAGTGGATGCAGAACGTGTTTTCAATTCATTCATGTAGATATGACTGTTGCACCACCTTGAAGCAGGTTGCTCAAATATATGTAATTTTGCAGTGGATAGACAATACCTGTGCAGTTCGACATTCCACATGTTATCTATCACACACGTCAACGTAATTCTCTAACAGATGAGGGTGTTTAGTAAACTTTGAACTCGCTTTTTTAATTTTTACGTTTATTGTTTTTATTTTGGTAAATGAAGTATCTTTTTAATTTGATGCTTTGTTTTTAATTTAAAGTACTTTTTTATTTGTTAGATTTAGGTTGATATTATTTAGAACATGGAGTTCCTTTCTTATTTTTTTTAATTTACGCTCTTATTTTATAGGAAAAAGAAATATCTTTTTTATTTCATGTATTATATTTAATTTTTATTTCATATATTATATTTAATATGAAGCTCCTTTTTTATTAGTATAATTACGCATGTATAGAGTTAAGTTTAATTGTGATTGGACATGAAGTTAGTAATATGCTTAATAAGACTGAAGTATAAGCAACCAAAGCTGTAATAATTATTATTTTATTATTATTTTTGCTTTATTTAAAGTCGACAATCAAATACGGTCGGCTAACAAGACGTTATGTGTCGTAATTAAAAACTTCCAATAAAATACCACAATATTTTCATAACATTTTGTAGAGTTTTTATTTATATACAAAGGTGCTACATTTGTCATGTAAAATAATTTGCAATTATTCTGTCTTGGACACGTCTCGATGTTCCAGATGGCGTGTCTTGATTATTATTCCTGTTATTTGTCATAGGCTCTATGTACTCAATCTCAGGCTCGTACATTCGATCACCAAGTCGGATGTTATGCAACACTGCACATGCATTAACTATCCTATCAGTAAATCCAGGATCATACAAAAGAGTTCTTAGCTTGGATAAACATCGCCACGTCCCCTTGAGAACACCAAAAAGCCTCTCGACTGGGTTTCTGGCTTTACACAATGCCTCATTATAACGAAATTTGGGACTTCCTTGGGGTTTGGTAGGGGAGTCATCAACCACGGCTCTAAAGGGTATCCAGAATCACCTGCGGATATTTGGAAAAGTATGTATTGTCACATAAGCTGTTTGCAGTCCAAACACACTTACCTATCATGCTGTGACTTCCATTTTCATAACTTCGCTGCATGACTCTTCGTACGGCAGACGAGCTCCAAATAAATGAGTCATGTCTTGCTTCTGGAAATTTTGCGTTTACATTTAAAATCTTCAGGTTTGGATCACAAATCTGTGTATAAACAAAATATAATTAAAAACCGGGGTTTAATTATTGAGGGATTCACTTTACCATTTGCACATTTATAGAATGTTATCCATGGTGGTTCACATACGCCTCTTCATGACTATTCGGGCTCATGATTGACACATGAGTACAGTCAATGGCTCAAAGGGTACTGTAACGACAGCCTTTGAGTATTTCTCTGACTACGCGCAAGCGGGTATATGAACAGATGTGTAGGCAACCGCTAACCGAACCACCTTATCCGCTTACGATATTAGCAAAGCGGATGTTTATTTGTATGAGTGGGTTAAAGTGTTGCTTACACATATGCACACATACGGGCCGCTTATGTGTCGAACGCGGATTGGTTTGACCAAGACAGACAGGCGATTCGAGCCTTACGGTGCCCCAAATGCCGCAAGGATAATAGGGTATAAAAGGGGGTCCCGCTGATCGACAGCATTCAAAAATCGTAAAGTCGCGGTCTTAAGTGAGTGCCAAAGTGCTAGTGTTTAAATCAAAGTTTATTTTCAAAGTGCGTCTAGTCACCTTAAAGTGTGGGTGCGCGAGTGATAGAAAAAAAAGTATATTTATAAAGTGCGGTTTTAATCGCTAAAAGTAAACGCGAGCGCTAAAAATAAGTGAACCCGTTGATACCAGGGAATCCTCCCTAGGTATCTCGCCAGCGCAAGGAGAGCCGCCACCACAGGGCGTGAAAAATCCCCTCGAAACGACAGGAAATCCGCTGGTAAGTCATTGTGAGAAATCTTAAAATTTTTGTGCAAAACCTTGCTTTTGTTTTTTCGTTATTCAAAATTTCCGGTGAATTGTTTTATACAAATAAATTTTGTGGAAAATTAGAATCCGTTTGTATAGTAAATATTTGCGAACTTTTCAGAAGGATACATTGTCGTGAAACTAGAACTTGTTAGTAAAACCTTTCTCTGAAGTGTTATTAAAATTGATTTTTGTGAACCTTTCATTAAAATAGTTTGTGAAAAATTAGAATGTGTTTTTCGGGTAAAGGGCTCTATGCATTTTTATTAAAATTAATTTTGCTTAAACCGATGAACCAGTTAACCTCTGCTAATTTAGAATCTTTTTTTTGTAAAAATCTCCTTGTTACTGTCCACCAAACTTATCCGTACATTATTAATTTATGATTTTTAAGCCAAAATCCATTTTATTTTGAATTTGTTTTGAGCTTTTAAATCGTAAAAATAATTTAACTCCAAGATTCAAAAATGTTAAAATATGCATAAGTACAATGTACACGAGCACGTTTGCAAACAAAGAGCGGATTAGAGAAAAAGAAGAAAAAAATCTTTTGGATTAATTGGTTCAAATCATTTTTTTATTAAGTGAGATTATAAATGTAGAAAGAAAGAAAAAAAATCTCTAAGTTTGATTTTTAAGGACTTAGAAAAACAATTTAGAATTCCATAAAGTAAAATCATTAAATTTATTAAAATTAAATCTATCCTCATTGCAGCTCACGAAGCCAACTGAGGGCCGCGGCACTTGTATATACAGGAAGCCACATCTAAAATCACATAAAAGGCACATAAAAACACACAAAGTTATTGGACACTAAAACGTGGAAAAACAACACAACAACACAGACATCTATAAAGGGTCAATAGTCCACCAAGGGATTGATTTCTGAACAAAAAGGGTCCAACCACGAAGGAGTTTGGGCCAAAAGAGTCTACAAAAATCCCCGCCAGAATCGCACCAATACACACACACAAACACGCACATATTTTAATAACGAGATCGGCACAACCCAGAACTACCTACAAGCGAACACGAACACCGATCACACATTTGTCACAAAACAGTCAAACAGCGGCTGAACACAAAACACTTTTTTTACATACACAACAGAGCTGTTACAGTGGCAACACGTGACCGTAGTGACATCAAATTGCTGCTAAACATTTTTTTGGCGCAACCACCCACGCAACACTCACAAAGCTAGCAACATAACATCGAGGAAGCTTAGCAACATCAGTCACACTCATCAACATTCAATCTCCACACAGCTACACATACACGCTGACACAAAACACAAACACACCACGATCACAGAAACACAGAGGAGAAAGGAGAGCGAGAAATTATCGCGACTCACTGGGAGTGCGCTCGCCAACTTTAAATTTACACCACATACTTTTAATAATATAAGGGTGTACCACCCATTAATTTATTGCCGAAAAAATTAGAATTTTAAACTTGGATCTTTTTTATTTTTTGAATTTATATTTTTTATTGCTTTTACTTATTTATAATATCAGAGTTATCAGTTAATTAGCATAAGTTTCACTGAATTCACATATTGTTCTTACCTTTACGTTTTTGCGTATTTCCTTTCATTATTTTTTTTTTTGTTCACGAATCAACATTCTGTACATGCGTTTGCATAAGCACTTATGTGCATGCTGCCACTTGAAACAAATTTTTTTTTGTTTTTCTGTATTGGCATTAGGTTGCCTTAACTATTATTTTTTTTTTCTTTGCATTTTTTTCAATAATCGTTTGTTATTTTCACAACACTAAACATTTTCCAATCACCTTTGATTGCTATAATTTTCGTTTAGCTTACCTTTTTTTTACTTTCACCTGATCTTTTTATTTCCGTCTCGAGTCCGCGATTTAATTAATTTTTTTATTTACACCTTTTTTATTTTTCACATTCAGTTGTTTTTTTTTCATACACTTAACGTTAGTCTTTACTTTTCGCGATTTTTTTATTCAAAAAAAAATATTTTTTTTTGCATATGCATGAAAGAATGCACATGCACCGAACCGTCACGTAAAACGAATAGCAAAAGACATTTGTTCTTAAAATTAGCTTTGACCACGGTCGAGCGGTCAAAGTCCTATAACAGAACTAGTGTCTATTGTCCAGCATATGTTGTTTTTTTTTCTTCCTTTCTTTACTTTCAGCTTCGACGTCGACTTTGGTACCAAACTCTGACTGCTAAGCGAGGTGAGTTTCTACAAAAGAAAAACTACCCTATGCACACACCTTTACACATGTAGAGTTTTTTTTTCTCAGAGTAAGGGCCCACACACGCATTCATAGATTATTGTTTACATTTTTTTGAGAGTGAGCACACACACCTTCGTACATATATACATATGTTTATACGTTTGCTTGTGCACAAATTAGTTAGATAGATATTAGGCAGATTCTGAATTAAAATTTTTTTTATAGAAACAATATAATTTGCAAGTAAGATTAATATAAGGGAGAATTGAAGAAACCTTATTGATAGGCCTTAGGATTTGAACAGCTGTAAGAGATAAACTTATATTTGTATGAATAAAGCTTGGCTTGAATGAAGTTGCTTGATGTTTGTGGGTTGAGGTTATCTTCCTAGGGAATTAGGTTGACATCATGTCCGACTGAAAGCCTCGAGTTGTTGGTGTAGGTGTTGCCCTTGTGGCAACTGATGGTAAGTTGGCGTATTGACGTAAGCAATGGAAGGGACGCAATTACATAACGACGTACATTAGTCAGGTTAAAGGGAACTCTACTCGGTTAGCGGAGCCACAGTAGAGTTCGAAGGCTGTTCACGTCTTGTGAACAGGGGGGGTGGGACGGCTCCACCTGACTCGGATAGGTTTTCTCCCGCTTTCCCTATATTTCTGTTTCTCCATTAGCTTATATTCTTTCCCAGCCATGAACTCAAATTTTGTGATGTGACTGTTGGGAAAAAAGGAGTGGCAAGAACAGCGCCTCAAAGCCGACGAGCCTCAGCCGGGCTACTACCATGCCACCACGCCATTCCTCCTCTCCCGTACCAGGCAGTTACGTAACAGTACCTCCCACAAATGGTGAAGGTCCGGAAGAGAAAATTTCTTTCGCAGCTTGCCGTTCTATTTGCGTCATTGGAAATTTCACTTTTTCAAAGAACATGTAATGGTTTATTGCATCCGTCACACGATGGATACAGCGACTGACAGATGTCGGTGACATATATATACCCCATTGTTCTCCTACGGGCCGCTGTTAACATCCAGCTGCAAAAAACTGCAGCGCAGTTAAAACCTTAAAAAGTTACAATGGTGCTTAGAGCTAAAAGTTACTTGCAATTGCAAGATTTACCTGCTTCTCCGTCGATATCACTGTTACTCTCCTTCCCTTTAAATGTATATCAAGCTTATAAATGATATTTTGCGTCAAGTCTTGCGTTAGACGATACAGTTTCCGAAACTCCGTGTCACTCAAGTGGAAAGGGTCATCTACTTCTCTAAGAAATCGTCTGTCCACTGGGCTGGGAGACTCCTCATCCCGCGACAAAACGTGCGCTAAGTACTCAAATGCCATTTATTCAACAATAGTAATGTTAAAATACTAATACTATTTTATTTTTTGCTCACAAATTCAAATTATGTTTTGTTTTATTACAGATAACAACAGCTGATTGCGAATAAACGGATATCGAGAAAAAAAAGTTAGTGAATACAGATATCGTTTTAAATATCGTTACGACAAAATGTCGATTGCGAATGTCGTTATCGAAGTTAGTGAATTCCATTGCTGGTATGATCTTACTGATGCAGGATGCTGACAGCCGAGGTTGGTGATTCAAGCTCACATACGGTTCACCTAAAATAAATATTATACATAATTCATGAACACATGGTGTAATACCATTACGGATGCGCAGGACTTACCAGTGGCAAGGAATCGTAAAGTTACGGCCAAGTTCTCCGCTTCAGAAACCGTGTCTCTCATTAGTGCACTGCCACGTTTTATTTCAGGCTCAATGAAATGTCGAAATACAAGGTTCAATGAAATGTCAAATTGATTTTGGTGTATCCTTAAATAGTTTTTAACCCTTTTAGATCAGAAGAGAGAAGTTCCTTCGTTAAAAAGGCAAAAGAACGCTCTGGCGTTTTTGAAACCTCCAGTCTTTCGTGCACATGCGTTTTCGTTTCTTTATCGGGAGCGCCTCAGCCTTTTCACATAAATCCAGCAATCTAGTTAATAAGACATATTTTATTCATCTGCTCTATAAATCCTAAGTGGAATCACTTACCAAAAATAATTTCATCGTCACTATCTTTTTCAATAGCTTGTTTAGTTAAATTTAACAATTCTTTTCAAATAATTTGTTTGTCACCTTCCAATTTTGCATATTTGCAAAACGGACAAAAATAAGCAAAGACTTGAATTCAAGAAAAACTTACTCATATAAACGCGAATAGAAAACACAAAAGAGAACGCAAGAAGAGTTGGATTCAATCATTTCGTGTAAAACGGCTCCTACCTAAATACGAACCTAGCGCCGTATACTTGGCTCCAGATATGTCAAAATCAGTCAAATTTTTATTCATATTGTTCGCAAAATGATGAAATTGTTGAATTCAATTCTGCATGCGTTCTCTTTTGTGTTTTCTATTAGCATTTACATGTGTCAAGTTTTCTTGAAAGCAATTGTGAAGCAAAAAGCGGCATATAAGGGAGAAAGAACGTGATAGAGAAAAAAACTTGAAGCGTCTTGACGGTACGAAGGTACTTGTACTCTCCTCCTCCCTTCTCACCCCCTTCGCCTATGTCGCGGCAGGCTTGAATTCAATACTGGAATGGTGTAAATCGGAGATTAATATTTGTATTGTTATTAGCAATTTAAGTTTGTTGGGAGTTTAAAAGGATATGTGTAAAATTACAGTCGATTTCGGTTATCAAAAAAAAAAGGAAAAAAATATAATACAGTTTTGGGATATAAATTTTAAATTATATCCTTTCATGTTTTGTAATAAGAGCGTACAAAAATTACTAAATTCGTTTGAACTAAGAAATACGCCTTTTTATTGCCACCTCCTTTTCCGTGTTCGATTGCCCCTTTTTTGTTAAAATTAAATAATTTTAACATTTTTTTTTATCCACGAGGGTGTTTGATACCCCTCCCACAAAGCTTAGCGTTTTGGTTTAAATATATAGGAAGCTGTAGGGGAAACATGGTTTGGAGAAAACAGATTAGAACCATTTTCTGGGCTGTATATTTTCTAAAGTAACGGCTATAGCTTTATATCGCTGATTTCTTCGCATGGTATAGCTGTAGAGTACTTACCTACCACTCCGAAAGATAATAATTCAATTCTGACTAAAACTATTAAAACGTTCGAAAACTTCAATTTCGCTCAGAGCGACAAACTAACAATGAAAAGTACGAGATTGATTTATAGTAAAAAATTTAATGGAATTTCAACTTCAACATTAATGTGAACATATATTTAAGAATCCCATAAAATCAAATATATTTAAGAATCCCCAAAATCAGAGTACGTTATTTTGCTGAAATGTATTTTTTTGTGTGTTTAGAATTGTTTTCTCAAATGATAAACAGTTGATCGTTTGACAGAATTACTAGAAGTAGTCAGCGAAAAGTCGTCTGACTAAAACTTGTATTTTATAACTGAGAGACGTTAGTAGAGAGAGTAATTTTTGCTCACAACTACAACAACTAAATTTTTACGGAAAAAGTGTTATGCAAAATCTTAAAATTTACACGCCTATTAAAACCTAAATGATTTCGTCACAAAACTCTTTTCGATATCACCGGTATGGCATGATCGCCTTCACGTGTGTGAAATGAACAATCCTGCTATATCAAAATATCTGAGAACACAAATCAAGTTATTTAATTCATGATCTGCGAGATGGAATCACCGGTTTGCGGATAACAGGAAACTTGTTGCAAACAACGGAAACCTTCGAGTAGATCAACTGATGGGTTCTTTTTTATTTGAAAATTCTACATTTGGCATTTCAATCATTGACACTGTATGATTTAACATTAAACCCACAGAATTTCAAAAATAAAGTACATGGAAAATGTATGTATGTCTGTAGATGAAACCACCTTTTTAATTTGACTATACTAACTGCTCATATATTAAATAATATTACGTTGACAATATTAATTTCTACATTTCATAGAATACTTTTACTTACCGAATATAGATGCGCTTATATTAAACAATATTACGTTGACAATATTAATTTCTACATTTCATAGAATTCTTTTACATACCGAATATAGATGCGCTTTAATAGGTCTTTAAACGATCCAAATAAAAATTACTAGTATTTTATTTTGAACCATAAAACATCAGAAAAGCTTACAAATTCAATAAAAATAATGAAATTGGAAACAGCAAAGCAGCTACCTATCTCCACTATTTTTCAAGTTGTACACTGCAAAACTGCACAACATCAGTGATGCTTACTTTTAACTCTTCCAGTTTGATGACGATTTTCGCTTTATATCATCGAGATAAAACCTTCAAGAAGCATAACATAATCTCCAGGTAAAACTTGATCTCTTTTTCGCACTATGTAATGACCTTAACCTCTCATTAAATGCCGACAAAACAAAAATCATGCACGTTAACAAAGGCCCTAAAAACGACATTCATACTTATAAATTTAACTAGGCTCACACAAATCAACGATGTTAAAATTCTTGGCAGAATTATAAATAGCTCCTTAACAGTTAAAACTTAGTTTTCACATATTGTTGAAGCATCAACTAACAACATCAAACTTTTCAAATATCTTGCGAATATTAAATCCGGTCTGCACCCAAAAAAAGTGTTATTCATATACAAAGGAATTGTTAGATCAAAGATAGATAGGTAACACTACCACTGCCAATTGTGCTGAAACTCAAATATATAAGCTCTGCCAAGGAACTGGTAAAAATTTTTGCTCTTAGCGAAAATATTTCTAACTCAGTTAAAGTTAATCCTTCTTTGAACTCCAGCTATTCTATAGTATACAAAAAATTTCTTCATATCTTTGGCCGCCTTGGTGTGATTGACCAAAATCCCTCTTTTTCCAATATCAACGTGCCAACGAAAACCCTCCCCAATACAAACTCACCTATGACTAATGCAATCATAAAATCCTATTATGCGAAGTTTCCTTATCAAATGACACCACAGATTGTGGAATCTACAATCCATCTAATAACTCCGAACATTCCGTTTAAAAGGCACCTTTCCATTGTCCTCTCCTTTTCCGTTTCGATTGCATTGTCAAGACAAAAAGTCACACAAAATGTATAGTCGGTTCTTAATATTTTCTGCCCTGTAAAACTTTGACAGGATAAATGTATACTGCTTAAAGGCCTCTTTTTTGTTGAAACGAAATCATCCTAAATTTTTATTATCCACAAAGACATACTAGAAACTTCTCGAAAGCTTAGCGCTTTGGTTTAAATATATAGGAAACAGTAGAGGAAACTTGGTTTAGAGAAAACAGATTAGAGCCGGTTTCCACGTTTGAAACGTTTCACTGTTACAGTTTTATTTCGCTGATTTATCTTCATGGTTCAGTGGTGGTGTACTAGCCTACTATGATGAAAGGTCTATGGTAATAATTGAATTAAAAAGTCCAATTGCTTACTTTTCTGATTGACACTATTAAAACTGTCCAAAACTGTCCAGAGTAACAATAAAAACTGCACGATTTAATTCTGGTAAAAAGTTTAACTTAAGAGTGAAAAGATTGGAATTTGAATTTATTCAAATGACAATACGTTCTACATTTTGGATCATAAAACTCGTGCATTGTTACAGGCAGGGTTGTATTTTAAAGTGACATTTCAACAGTTCCCCTCAATGCAAATGTTTCTTACAATATTTTGTATTTATTCAAGACTTAGTAATTTCGAAAATTCGCCATGTTTCCTTTTTGGCAAAATTTTTTGTTAAAAGGTCAGCTGTCATATTACTGGTTGAGACATATTCCAACTGAATATCGCCTCTGTCGACTACCTCTCTCAAGTGATGCCTGATGTCTATATGCTTCGTCCTTGCATGGTGCACTGGATTCTTTGCAAGGTGTTGAGCGCTTAGGTTGTCACCATATAAGATAGTTGGTGTACTCGCATCACCACAGCCGATTTCGATGATAACTCGTCTTAAATGCACCGCCTCCTTTGCAGCAGATGACATGGCTAAATATTCTGCCTCTGTGCTACTCAACGCGACGCAGTTTTGTTTTTCAGACTTCCACGAAATCGCGCCCCCCGCCAAAAAGAATATATAACCAGTGTAAGACTTTCGGCCACCTTTGTCTCCACCCCAGTCTGCATCTGCATACCCTCGCAATGCTTGCCTGCATTCACGATAATGCAATTTCATATCTATAATAGCTGCTAAATACCGCAACACATGAATGATGCCTGCTTGGTGTTCACTATGCGGATCTTTGTTACGCTGAGCCAATTTCGCCACGGAGTGTAAGATGTCTGGCCTTGTTGAAAGCGCTAGCCACATCAGCGCTCCAATTGTAGATTGATACGACGTTGGATCTACTTTCTTACACGTGTCACTGTCGCAGGCTACCTGGAATCCTCCATCCAGTGGTGTTGCTGCCGGTCTACATGCACCGATACGATGCTGCCTTAAAAGTTCTTTAATATACTGTGACTGCCCAATCGATATTTCACCAAGCTCGCCATCTCGCTCTATATGAATGCCCAAAAACATCTGGACTGGACCTTTGTCAACACACTCGAACCGCTCTCCAATCTGGGCCTTTATCTTGATTAGCTCCTCTTTTGACTGACAAGCTAAAAGAAAATCATCTACATATACAAGGATTAGGCAAAGATTACCTTCTACATCTTTTTTATATAGAAAACGTTCACTTTTGCATTGAACGAAGCCCAAATCACGCAACGTTGCATCCAACTTGGTATTCCATTCTCGAACGCTTTGTTTCAGCCCGTATATAGCCTTGTTTAATTTTAGTACCTTCTTGTCAGCATCACTGCCGCAATATCCCTTTGGTTGTTTCATATAAACGACGTCACTGAGCTCGCTGTTAAGGTATGCTGTGCATACGTCCATCTGGTGTAGATACTCTTTTAGCTCAGCTGCCAATGCCAATACTAGTCGTATAGTTTCGCAAAGACACACTGGAGAGAAGGTGTCGAAATAATTTACGCCGAACTGTTGCGAACAACCTTTCGCCACCAAGCGTGCCTTATAACGATCAATGTTGCCGTCTTTGTCCTTTTTCAGACTGTAGACCCACTTGCATCCAATGACAGATTGCCCTTCAGGCACATCTACCACCGACCATGTGTTGTTTGCTGTGAGGGCCTGGTGCTCCCGTTCCATTGCATCTTTCCATAGATCTGATTGTTTGCTAGTCATTGCCTCTTCGAATGTTTGTGGAATTTCTATTTTATTCACGTTCATCGCATTCAAAACGTTAAAATATTTCTTCGGGCGACCCGGCTTACCAGTACGAACTAGCTTGGGCCTGCCGGGTCCAGGCTTTACCTGCTGTTCATCTGCACTTAGAAACTCCTCAGTTTCACTCCTGCTACTGCCTTCATCGCTTTCAGCTTCATTGGCATGATAATTTTCGCTTTGATCATTACACTCTATTTCAGCTTGTTGCTCGCTGTCGAAATCAAAAACAATTTGGTCATTGCCAGCACCTTCCATACAACTCGCTTCGTCAAACAACACATCACGCTTTTCAACCACTGCTTGCACTTCTTCATCGTACAACCTGTATGCTTTGGATACACGAGAATATCCTACCATCCGGTATGTTTTACCTTTTGGTTGAAATTTTGTATGCTGCGTTTTGTCTAAGCCTACTGCTACACACCCAAATACTTTTAAGTGTTGAACTGATGGCTTCTTGCCGTACCACGCTTCGTAAGAGGTTGTATTGTTTAGCGCCTTTGTTGGTGCCCGATTGCGAATGTATGCCGCTGTAGCTACAGCCTCTGCCCATAATGTCTCGCCCAGACCAGAGTGCACAAGCAAACTCCTTGCAATTTCAACCAATGTGCGATTCGCTCGCTCCGCAACACCATTTTGCTGCGGAGTGTAGGGAACCGTCAACTGTCGCACAATACCGCGTTTTTTAAACAATTCGTTGAATGCACTATTCACAAACTCACGCCCGTTGTCGCTTCTCACAGCCTTAATAGTGTTACCGGTTTGTCGCTCTACCATTGTGGAAAATTCTACGAATTTATCAAAAACTTCTCCCTTCGTTTTCAAAAAATAAACAAATATTCTCCTTGACATGTCATCGATGAAAGTAAGGAAATAGTTCGATCCACCAAGTGACTGTATGTCAAAGGGGCCACATACATCTGTATGTATCAAATCTAGCACATTCTTTGCCCTATTCTCAGCTGCGGTTGGAAATGGTTGCGTATTTATCTTGCACACCATACACGTTCTGCATATTGGTTTCTCCAAAAAATGTACTTTTTCCATTCCATGCACAAGCGATTTATGAGTAAGTTCTTTCAAACTTGTATAATTGAGGTGACCATACCTATTATGCCACATAATTGCATCGTTTTGTATTGCACCAAAAACGCTGCTATGTTTACTTTCAAAAACGAATAAGTTATTGTTGTATTCTAGCTGTAGAATATCAACGACGTGCTTTTTCACCGTAGCACCCCTTTTTGTGAAGTTGACTGTGCATCCCATTTCAACCGCACGACCGACAGAAATAAAATTTCCTCGCATGCCAGGAACATACAATACATCTTTTAGTAATAATTCACACATATCTGTTGATATTTTCACGCTGCCTTTGCCCTCTGCCTTAATGCTGTTTTCGCCTGCAAGTGCAATCCACTCACTGTGTTCTACAAACTCAGAAAACATATTGCGATCACAGCACATGTGCGCTGTAGCGCCGCTGTCAAGACACCACTTCGTTCGGTCAAAGAAGTTGCAATTTGATGCCGCCAACACAGTAAAAAAGCATTGTTTTTGTTGTTTCGAACCCTCGTTTTGCTTTGATGTACAATTTGCCTTTATGTGCCCACGCTTACCACAACGAAAACAAACAATGCTTTTTGACTGTTGACTTTTCGTTTTCTTTTCGCTGCCCTGCGCCGACTTCGCTGCAAATGCCTGCTGCGCATTGACTGACTCAAACTTTGTATGTGCGTCACTGTTGACTCTGCGCTCACTTTCTTCTAGAAGTTTCATCTTCAATACTTCAAATGTTGGTAAAACATCCCTTGTCTCCATTGCGATGACGAAGTTTTCAAAATCTTTTGGGAGTCTCGATAGCAAAATGATAGCGGATAACTCATCATGTAGGGTAATGCCTACCTCAGCCAAATTGTCCATGACGTTCGTAAATGCATTCAAATACACTGGCATTTTCTCACTATCTGAACATTTAAGATTAAGTAGCCTCTTATACAGCGATACTTTCCTGACAGGGCCACTAGGCTGATACACTTCCTTAAGCCTCTTCCACGCGTCTGCTGCCGTTGTGCAATGTTTAAGGTAGTTTAGCTGTGAAGGCTTCAAGCTGAGTGTTATCATCGCCAGTGCCTTCTCATCCTGCGCTGTCCATACCACAGCATCTGCAGCTGCTTCTGGCTTCACTGTTACGCCTGACGCCAACTTCCACAGCTCTGCATGTACCAGTACGCTTCGCATTTGGATGCTCCAAGAATCGAAGTTATTCTCGTCCAGCTTCTCAATCTGGTACATTGCGCTCATCTTGAAAGTTTCTTATATTTGTCCTATTTTGTTAACAACAAATTACATGCGCAGTTTTTTGCGCGGCTGAGCCCATAACCTGTTGGTTAAAAGAAATTAGCTTTTGATGTTAACAGATTGACAGTTTATTAAGAATGAAAAGATTGGAATTTGAATTTATTCAATACGTTCTACATTTTGGATCATAAAACATGTGCATTGTTACAGGCAGGGTTGTATTTTAAAGTGACATTTCAACAACATTAGTATGAAAGTATATTTAAAAATTACATAAAAGCAAAAAGCTATCTGAATACGCAAGTTTAAATAAAATGTTGCAAGGGATTTCAGGTATTTTATTATTTTCGAAAATAGATATTTTGCCATATGAATGTAAGGTTTGGCCAAAAAATCTTCATAGCTTCTGATAGAATTATAGGAAAAATATCATTTTGGGCTTACTTTAAAGGTATTTTACGTTCATTTCAGAATCTATATTAATATCTACAGTGTTTTTGAATTTTAGTAGAGATATCAGGCTTAAATTATGAGAAATTAACCTAAAATGAACTTTTAACTACTATATTCTCATTTTTAACAAATTTCTTATGGAATTTTTTTTTCTTTACAGCTAAAATAAGTTCAGAACATTTCCAACAACTTTCATTCAGACAGCAAATTTTTGTATTTAAATTTAAAATGGATGAACTAAATCCTTCTACATCATCTGAATCCACTTTATCACATATACTTGAATACGATATTATTGCATTTGGTTTACCAAGTGAATTAAATAATCTGAATTTACCGTCTAGTTGTGGCATTTTAAGATTTTTTTTTTTTTAAGTGATCATGCTAAAATTCAAAGTAAAATGTTTTCGCATAAAAATTTAACTCCTCATGTAATTGATAAATTGTTTGAAATTTGGAATATATTGAATATGCAACTAATTGATAGACGTAGTATTCTAAGAAAACTATATGTTTTAATTGAAAAATATCACGAAAGCATTAAACACAGAAAAAAAGTTTAGGAACTTACAGCATTCGTACAATCAACAAATGAATTATTTTACATTGGAAAATGTAAATGCAAGTTAAAAACAACATAATGCTCATGTGGCTTAATACCAAACCATTTAAAAGAATTTATGATGGGCCAACATATTGATAGAAAATTCGCAATACCTGAATATTTGGATGACATTGTAGAAGAAACACCTACAACAATACCAACAATGGCAACAGGTAGTGATGATCCAACATACGAACCAACAAGGAACACAACAGATATGGAAACAGGTGAAGCACAAATTGCAAATGAAGCAGTTGCAGAAGTATCTGTTACAATGAAACGAGGACATTATACTCAACGATACGATGCTATAAATTTTGCTATGATGTGTGACAGATTCGGTGTTTCACTTAGAGTTGCGTCATGTTTAGCAACAGCCCTTTTCGAAGATATAAATTTGCAAGATGCTCGTGGTGAACTTGTCATAATGGATAAATCTAAAGTTGCAAGAGAAAAAATTAAAGCTAGAGATGAAGTGCTTCGTAAACGATACATAGATTCCAACATAACTGCATTTTCTTTCGATGGCAGAAAAAATTACTCATTAACTAGAGAGAAAATTAATGAGAAATTTCATACAAATATGGTAAAAGAACCCCATTTAGTTGTTCTAAAAGATCCTAATGCTGAATTACTTGGATATGTTAATTTGAGGGAAGAAGAAAATGCAAAACACAAATTAAAAAAATTAAATGAATCCTTCAATAGCAAAAAACTGTCAATAGATTAATTAATTGGCATATGCAGCGATGGAGACCCAGCCAATACTGAAATAGAAAATGGTGTTATAAGACTTTTTGAATAACATTTAAATATACCATTGCACTGGTTTATATGTTTGCTTCATTTCAATGAATTACCATTTCGTCATTTATTCAGAACATTCGATAAAACAGTCACGAGTGGACCAAGAGCAGCAAGTGGAAATATATTCAAACACATTCAAGAATGAAAAATTTCAGGTAAGCATTTGTTAAAATTATACTAATTTTAATTGATCTAAAAAATTTATTTTTCAGGTTGTAAAAGATTTTGAACCAATAGCATTGGAAAATATGTCTGGTGTGATCACATGTTAAATATTTATATCAAATGGCCAAAGCAATTTCAGATGGTACTATTTCAGTTGATTTAGCTAACATAAAACCAGGACCAGTTGTACATTCTCGATGGCTAACCAAAGCCAGCAGGGTATTACGTCTATATACAACAACTAATACACCATCGGAAAATTTGAAAACTCTAGCGGTTTATGTTATTAGATTTTATGTGCCAATGTATTTCAATGTAAAATACTATAATTCTATTCGTTGGACACGATACCTACCACGTAATTACTTAATATTGTAGATGGTGTAATCCAAAATAATTCATATTACGCTCATCCAGAAAACATTTTATTAACAATGTTATTTGATGATAAAAAAGCCATACGGGATAGAGCTATCAAAAAAATGTTATCTTCTTCTTTAAACGGTCATCCTACCGTCTGGGCGATTTTGACCGTCCAACATAGCTCGCCAGTCGTTTCTTCGTTGCGCCAACTGGCGCCAATTGGAAACACCGCGGGATCGCAAATTGGTCTCCACTTGGTCCTTCCATCGGAGTGGTGGTCTCCCTCTTCCTCTGCCTCCACCGGCGGGTGCCGATAAGAATACCTTCTGGGCTGGATCATCTTCGCTTATTCGCACTACGTGGCCTAGCCAGCGAAGCCGCTGTGTTTTAATTCGCTGAACTATCTCACTACAGCTCATCATTAAATCTTCTTCGGTACTCGCCGTCGCCAACGCGTAGAGGTCAACAAATCTTTCGAAGAACCTTACTCTCGAATACTCCCAGAGCCGCCTCATCAGATGTTGTTAGTGTCCACGCTTCTGCACCATATAGCAGGACGGGTGCGATGAATGACTTGTAGAGTGTTATTTTCTTTCGTCGAGAGAGCACTTTACTTTTCAATTGCCTACTCAGTCCAAAGTAGCATTTGTTTGCAAGAGTAATTCTGCGTCGGATTTCTAGGCTAACATTATTGTTGGTGTTAATGCTGGTTCCCAGGTAAACGAAGTCCTTCACTATTTCGAAATTATTGCTGCCAGCAGTGGCTTGGAATGTGCTGACTCTTTGCATGATGACAGAAGGTACTTCGTTTTGCCCTCGTTCACCACCAATCCCATTTTCTCCGCTTCTTTTTCTAATTTGGAGTAAGTAGAAGTTACGGGATAGGAGGTCACCCTGTCTGAAACCTCGTTTAGTTTCGAACGGCTCGGAGAGGTGCTTCCCAATTCTGACCGAGCTGGCGGTGTTGCTCAAGGTCATTTTGCATAGCCGTATAAGTTTTGCGGGGAAACCAAATTCAGACATAGCGGCATATAGGCAGCTCCTTTTCGTGCTATCGGCTTTAAAATCAACAAAGATATGATGTGTGTGGATTCTGTTTTTACGGGTTTTTTCCAAGATTTGGCGTATTGTAAAAATCTGGTCGATGGTACTAGATTTACCAGGTCTGAAGCCACACTGATAAGGTCCAATCAGTCTGTTCACATCAGACTTCAGTCTTCCGCACAATACGCTTGAAAGGACCTTATATGCGATATTCAAAAGGCTGATTCCGCGATAGTTGGCGCAGTTTACAGGATCGCCCTTCTTGTGGATTGGGCAGAGAACACTTAGATTCCAATCTTCAGGCATGCATTCATCCAACCATATTCTGCATAGAAGCTGATGCATGCGCCTTACCAGCTCCTCGCCTCCGTGTTTGAATAGCTCAGCAGGCAAACCATCAGCGCCAGCTACTTTATTGTTTTTCAATCGGAATATTGCTATTCGCACCTCATTATAGTCGGGTTGTGGAACGTCAATTCCATCATCTTCGATTGTGGGCTCGGGTTCGGCATCTTCTCTGGTTTGTTGCTCAGTTTCGCCATTTAAAAGGGCAGAGAAGTGATCCCTCCATATTCTGAGTGCTCTCTGAACATCGGCCACCAGGTCGCCGTTCTCATTCTTACAGGAGTTTGCCCCGGGTTTAGAACCTTCTGTCATTCGCCGAATTTTTTGATAGAATTTTCGGGCATTATTCCCGTTGGCCAGCATCTCAAGCTCCTTTATTTCGCGCTTTTCTGCCTCTCTTTTTTTCCCCCACTTCATTGGTGTACTAGATTTCATATGTTGCCTAAGTAGATAGGTTCAGAAATGAGTCAGATATGCATTAAAAAGTAGCAAATTCCTAAATTTTACTACGCACCTTTTTGTTCCGGATTTCGAATGAATCAATTCGATTCGACATGTGGTGCACACAGTATTCGGTGCCCATGATTTCCCAGTGTTTTTAGGCTGAATGCCAAAATACTTATAGCATGTAACTTTCAAAAGATTTGAAAACACACGTCGCATCCTTTTAACAATATATTGACCG
Source organism: Merzomyia westermanni (assembly GCA_949987695.1). Classification (NCBI taxonomy): domain Eukaryota; kingdom Metazoa; phylum Arthropoda; class Insecta; order Diptera; family Tephritidae; genus Merzomyia; species Merzomyia westermanni. The sequence continues at coordinate 114,566,550 of OX465289.1, forward strand.
CAGATGAAACAGAACATATTTGGATCATTTTTACACTCAGACTGTCGCACCCTTTTATTCATATTATTTTTTTAAGTAAATGATGGGTTATACAATGCACAATGAAGGAACAATTCGCATTTACTCCTATTTATACTCAAATTAAGTAAAAATCGAAGCCTACCTAGACAAAGCGGTTCATTAGTTATACAAAGAAAACATTTTGCTCTTGCTTCAAATGTAACTGGGTTTGAAATTTTAAAATTTACTTAATTTAGAAAACGGCATTAACAGTTTTTTGTATCTAATAACCCTTAGAAAATCTACCTGTCTACTAACTAATATATAAATACTTAAACATATGTACGTGTACACTACAGTATTTTATGGCTTTATTTGTTTGAATGCTTATAACTTTTGTATTAGTCCATCGATTTTATGGGATGAAAGCTTATTTTTTTTGTAATAAAACAGCGGTTACAGAAAAAAAATGTCTTGAGAAAAATAAAAAGTTTTCGATATCCTTCCTCGCAAATTACCCTTTTTTTATTATTATTTTTAACATAGTTTCCAAATCAATTTATAAACTATAATGAATAGGGCACCTGGTTACCAAGACCATTTGGTTCCCTGTTATGGAATATTCTATTGTTTTGGCTTAATACTAGGTTGTCATAACTTATTGGATTTTTTCAGTTTTGCTAAGTGTTGGGGTAAACGTTATGTAATTTCAAGACATTATTCACCAAGTTGGTTGTTTCATTTTTACTGCAGTCTAGGGCAATGTGCATTGGGGTTGGTACTTTTGATAGTGGGCAAAGTTGGAGCATATGTTCGGTTGTCAATGGTGTCGAACATGATGAACATTCCATCTGGCTATTTGCATTGTAGTAGTGGGATGTATTGAATAACATGGTTCCCACTCGCATTCTTGCTATATTTATACATTGCTCCCTTGTTTGGTCTCTTTGTTTGCGGATTGTGTGACCGATGGAATGAATTTGAAGATCTCCATCTATCTTGTTCTTCTTCTTCTTGTATTTTGAAACAGTAGTTTGTTATTATACTACTATGGCAAGGTACTTCTACGGTTAATGGTAGGCATAGTGCTTCTTTGGCTTTTTGATCTGCTTGTTAATTCTCTTTGATTCCTGCGTGTCCTGGGACCCAGATGATTTTTATCATTTGGCTTTCTTGAGCTCTTGGGAAGTCTGGTCCATTGCAGTTAGCCGAAGCAATGTATTTTATAACACTTTGACTGTCGGAACATATCAAAGTTTTTGTTTGTGACTCGACGGCGTATGTAATTGCTTGCTCTACAGCTGAGAGTTCTGCGTTGAAGATTCCTGCATGTGGCGGTTGTTGTTGTTGAGCTTGTAGAGCTTGCTTCAGAGTTTTAAAAGAGTCAACTGAAGTTTGTTCTACTATAGCGTATAAGTTAACACCTGCTAAGCACCCGTATCAGATTCATGGGAAAATTACATTCCCATTTGAATAAGAAGCCGAGCATGAAACCCTTGACAGTGAACATTCCGTTCACACCAAAAAAGCTGACACTATGTCTGTGATGTGCGCGTGACAAAATATAAAAATATCAAAAAGGCAACAACAACATCGAATGCGCTCGCTTTAGCCAAATGAAGTGAAATAAAAACCATAAGGCAACAACAACATCGACTGCGACCATTAAGGCAACAGCAACATTGACTGCAACCGCTACTGCATTCGCTGCCGCCTTAGGTTTGGTGTTTAATGAATGTATAGTTAGTCTTCAGTCTTTTGCTAGGCTCTCATAGCTACAAACTGATATTGTAAATCAAACAGTTTCCTGAATAAACTTATAAAGTTATTGGTTTTATTTAACACAATAGAGACGGTGATTAGTAATTGGCGCCCAACGTGGGGCCGCGCGCGTATTTAATTAAATCCTATTCATTGGACGAACGGCGTGGTCGTGAGCTCGGACTCATTGGAAAATATCAGAAAGCAGATTTTAAGCAGCTAAGCAGATTTAAAGATACACCAGGAGGAATTCAACAAAAAAGAAATGATTGCAAGGAAATAGATTTAAGAAAGTGAATTTGAATTAAGTAAATTAAAATAAGTCATAATAGACTTGATTGAATTGTGCACTGAATATTTAGAGAGAAAAAGTAAGCTGTTAGCCAGTGAATTTTAACAAAAAATGAAAACATAATAGGCTCAATTGAATTGTGTATTGAAAATTTACAAAGCTGTAAGCCAGTGAATCTAAGAGCAACAGTGAAGAGTTAAATTAATAAATAAAGGCTAAAATTGCATAGCTGAAAAATTTTGTGAATTAAATTGTAAATTAAAGTAAAAAAATGGATGAAGCGCAACTTCGTAACTCATTAGTGCTGCTGTAAGAGTAGCTACTGACCAGACTAAACGTGACTTTCATAGTAGAATTGACGAACTGACTCAGAGACTCACTAGAATAGAAACACCCATCCAAGTAGAAGAATATCAGGAAACAACATTTGACCATGATATTGAGTGCAACTTATCATTGGATGTAGTGAAATAATTGCCAGAGTTTTCTGGTGACCAGACTCGTTACGTGTCATGGCGGCAGGCAGCTCATGCCGCCTACAAAATTTTTGAATCATATGCTGGTAGTTGTAAGCACTACCAGGCCGTATCAATTATTCGTAACAAAGTTACAGGACGCGCAGATTCTGTGCTTTCCTCGGTCAACACCGTCTTAAATTTTAAAGCTATTATAGCAAGACTTGATTTTTCGTATGCTGATAAGAAACCCATACATGTTATTGAACAGGAAATGTCCACCCTCCGCCAGGGAGGCCTTACAATTAATGACTTCTACCATTAGAACCACAGACAACGAGGCAGTTTATTTGAAATCATATCCTTACCCGATGACAGCATCAGAATTTGTAAATAGCAAAATCCACAACCTCCTACGCGATGGAATAATTAGACCTTCCAGGTCTCCCTATAACAGCCCTATATGGGTGGTCCCTAAAAAGGGATTAACCGAACCTGGCGAAAGGAAGATGCGAATGGTGGTGCCGATACGAATACCTTCTGGGCTGGAGCATCTTCGCTCATTCGCACTACGTGGCCTAGCCAGTGAAGCCGCTGTGTTTTAATTCGCTGAACTATGTCGGCGTCTGCGTAAAGTTCATACAGCTCATCATTAAATCTGCTTCGATACTCGCCGTCGCCAACGCGTAGAGGTCCACAAATCTTTCGAAGAACCTTTCTCTCGAATACTCCCAAAGCCGCCTCATCAGATGTCGTTAGTGTCCACGCTTCTGCACCATATAGCAGGACGGGTGCGATGAGTGACTTGTAGAGTGTTATTTTCGTTCGTCGAGAGAGGACTTTACGTTTCAATTGCCTACTCAGTAGTCCGAAGTAGCATTTGTTTGCAAGAGTAATTCTTCGTCGGATTTCTAGGCTACCTTTATTGTTGGTGTTAATGCTGGTTCCCAGGTAAACAAAGTCCTTTACTATTTCGAAATTATTGCTGCCAACAGTGGCTTGGTTGCCAAGGCGCGAATGCGCGGACTCTTTGCATGATGACAGAAGGTACTTCGTTTTGCCCTCGTTCACCACCAATCCCATTTTCTCCGCTTCTTTTTCTAATTTGGAGCAAGCAGAAGTTACCGGATAGGAGGTCACCCTGTCTGAAACCCCGTTTAGTTTCGAACGGCTCGGAGAGGTACTTCCCAATTCTGACCGAGCTGGCGCTGTTGCTCAAGGTCATTTTGCATAGCCGTATAAGGTCGGGGAAACCAAATTCAGACATAGCGGCATATAGGCAGCTCCTTTTCGTGCTATCGAAAGCGGCTTTAAAATCAACAAAGAGATGATGTGCGTCGATTCTTTTTTCACGGGTTTCCTTTCCAAGATTTGTCGATGGTAGATTTACCAGGTCTGAAGCCACACCGATAAGGTCCAATCAGTCTGTTCACTTCAGGCTTCAGTCTTTCGCACAATACGCTTGATAGGACCTTATATGCGATATTCAAAAGGCTGATTCCGCGATAGTTGGCGCAGTTTACAGGATCGCCCTTCTTGTGGATTGGGCAGAGAACACTTAGATTCCAATCTTCAGGCATGCATTCATCCAACCATATTCTGCATAGAAGCTGATGCATGCGCCTAACCAGCTCCTCGCCTCTGTGTTTGAATAGCTCAGCAGGCAAACCATCAGCGCCAGCTGATTTATTGTTTTTCAATCGGGATATTGCTATTCGCACTTCATTATAGTCGGGTTGTGGAACGTCAATTCCATCATCTTCGATTGTGGGCTCGGGTTCAGCATCTTCTCTGTATTCTTGCTCAGTTTCTCCATTTAAAAGGGCAGGGAAGTGATCCCTCCAGATTCTGAGTACTCTATGAACATCGGCCACCAGGGCGCCATTCTCATTCATACAGGAGTTTTCCCCGGGTTTAAAACCTTCTGTCATTCGCCGAATTTTTTGATAGAATTTTCGGGCATTGTTCCCGTTGGCCAGCATCTCAAGCTCCTTTATTTCACGCTTTTCTGCCTCTCTTTTTTTCGCCCGGAAAAGCCGCCTCGCTTCCCTCTTCAACTCGTGGCAGTGTTCACACACACTCCTCGTTGCATTCGATCTCAGCGTTGCCTTGCAGGCTTCGTCTTTTCTTTTCGTTGCAGCGCGGCACTCTTCATCATCATACCAGTTGTTTCTTCGCGTTCGCCGGAATCCAATTACTACAATTACGGTGAGATGTTGCAAGGCGTTTTGATCGTGTTTCCTCGCCCCGTCCATCACATCTCTTGTATGGCGGTGATGTCAGCTTTTGCTTTCCTCAGGACCTCAACCAGCCGGGCAGCGGCACCTTCCCCATTAAGAGACCGGACATTCCAGGTACATGCCCTTATCTCATAATCCTTATTTAGTTTGCGGGTGTTGTCATCTAAAAAAGGGGTTCTCATATCCGAGGCTTTGTTGTTGAATTTCATTGGAACGTTGTTTTATGTGGTGGGTCCCACACCCAACGCACAACCCGTTTCACGGGAGGTTGGATTCAATTACACGTTTGTATAGCGAGGTTCCTGATAAGGGCTGATAGAACTTGATGTTGCGGTTGCTGCTGATTTTGTTTGACTGTACTTTTTTTTTATATATTTTTACAAGAACGTATATTTTCCACTTTCTTTATATATTTAGGTATTAAATATAGCGCTGAACTAATATATGAAATTTATTTTGCCACTTTAAATTATGTGTATATTTTTTCTTTTCAGGTTTCTTACCTTTTTATTTTCAGAGTTTTCGGAGCACCCGCTTTTGTTTTACGGTAATGTTCCACTTTTTCTTTGGCTTTATTTATTTTCTAACAAAAGTTTCTTCTTTCAGGTTTTTTCACCAATCATTTAACATTTTATTTCGTTTACGGTTTTGTCAAAATATTTCAATTTAATATTTTTCTTTCCTTTCAGGTTTTTTGGAGCACCCTCATAGAATATGTATACGCGGTATATATATTTCGGCAGTTTTAATGTAAATATATAAACACTTGTGCACTGTACCACTTTTGCTTTTGAAAATAACTTTTTTTGTTTGCTTCTTTTTTATAAAATATGCTTCTTTTTTATAAAATATGCTTCTTTTTTATAAAATATGGTAAAGTTTCAAAACCCATTTGACTAAAGTCGCCGGTAACTATAAGTTCTCATTTGAAGAATTTAAAACCGTAATCGTTCGCATCGAGGCAGTCCTCAACTCGAGGCCTATTTCTCCCACGTCCGAAGACCCGACAGATTTACTTGCGTTAACCCCAGGACACTTCCTGCGCGGGGCCCCACTGCTCTCTCTGCCTGAACCAATGCAGAAAGTCTCAGCATCATGCACAAATGGCAAATGCTGAAAGTCTTGCACCATCAATTCAGCAACCGCTGGAGAATGAGTACCTCCAAGAACTACATAAACGTCAAAAATGTCAAACCCGACAGAGCCACCTCAAAGAAGGAGATCTGGTCGTCGTCAAGGAAGATCTCCTACCCCCCAACGAATGGCGATTAGTAGGACCCGACGAGAATATTCGTGTCGTAGACATATGCACTCAAAACGGAACAATCACTCGTAATACCACTAAGATATGTTTATTGCCCTCCTCATAGTTCTCCCCCAACGTTTTCCTCATAATTCTCCAACCCTCCATGGCAATCTCTGATTTAACATAATGCTTACTGCTTTCTTAACGTTTTCTCTACAGATCTCATCATGGAACTGGGAAAATGCCGCCTATGCTCCTGCCAACACTCTTTGCGTCATTGCCATGCATTGTTGGCTATGACTCCGGCAGAGTGATACGACTCCGCTCGCTTCCATCGCTACTGCATCAATTGCCTGGCCACATATCACACTACCGGTGCATGCAACTCCACAGGTAGCTGTCGTCACTGCGGCAGAGCTCACCACACCCTTTTGCACCGTCCGACAATTTCATCGTCAGCACTTGACCGGCGTCCAACACTTCCGCCACCGGTGCGCCATCGGCGCGATGATCAACAAAGGCGAGTCACCCGTTCCCTCGAGAGACCAGCGACCCGGGAGCGGAGCCGAAATGTCAATCAACGTAACATAAGGAAGTTGGTTAACCAAGCAAAGGTCACTCTACAGAAACTCCAAGAGCTTCTAAATTTGTCAACTTCGCAGGCCGGCCGACATGTTGAAGACATGGATGAAGATCTAATTCAATTTGATTAATACATACTTACCTTCTAAAACTCATCTTTTATACATAAATACTTACCTGTTAAATTGCATACTTAAATTGTTGAATTTACACTTAAATCTGAATTTTATAATTACCTTGTATACATACATATACTTACCCTTTTGAATTGAATACTTACCTTAAACTATACTTATTATTTATATCCATACTTACCCAAAATTATGCTTATCTTTGAATCTGAACAACCCTAATGCGAAACTCTAAAAACAAATTGGAAAACTACCGCTTCTTTAGGTACTTACCTTTATGTACATATGTATTGATGCTCACTGCACAGCTTAGCGGGTGGTTATCGGCGGCCGTTAAGTTAGTTGTCGTTGAGCGCGGTTGGTTACCTACCCTTTTTACTTTCAAAAGAATATAAATAATAATTGTGCAACTAAAGTTACTAGTTAGTTCGGTGCGGAAGAAAACTTAAATCTACTGTTATAACTAAAATTAAGTTTTAAACCGAAAATAAAGAAAATTAAAGTTAAAAACTAAAGAAGCTAAAAGCTTTGAAATTAAAGTGCGTTTTTATTCGCAATAGTGGTCACAATATAAGTGATTCGGTGAGTGCAATAGCTGTAGTAGACGGATTTTATAAAACTTGAAAATATAGGTGTTTTTTTTTAAATTTTTTTCTACTAAAACGAATCCAAAAAAAAGAAAAACTGTCTGAATGAAAGTTGTTGGAAATGTTCTGAACTTATTTTAGCTGTAAAGAAAAAACAAAATTTCCATAAGAAATTTGTTAAAAATTATAATATAGTAGTTAAAAGTTCATTTTAGGCTAATTTCTCATAATTTAAGCCTCATATCTCTACTACTAAAATTCAAAAACACTATAGATATTAATACAGATTCTGAAATGTACGTAAAATACCTTTAAAGTAAGCCCAATATGATATTTTTCCTATAACTCTATCAGAAGCTATGAAGATTTTTTGGTCAAACCCTACATTCATATGGCAAAATATCTATTTTGCAAAAGTGGGGGACTCGAAATCGGACTTAGAGCTATGGTGTCTTCGGCAATTTTTCTTAGAATCATCTGCAGATTAGCTATACTCCTGATGAAAAAAATCCATCCACACAATTTGACCCGCCCTACTGTTTTACCAATAGTAGTCAGCTTACTCCAAATTAGAAAAAGAAGCGGAGAAAATGGGATTGGTGGTGAACGAGGGCAAAACGAAGTACCTTCTGTCATCATGCAAAGAGTCAGCGCATTCGCGCCTTGGCAACCAAGCCACTGTTGGCAGCAATAATTTCGAAATAGTAAAGGACTTCGTTTACCTGGGAACCAGCATTAATACCAACAATAATGTTAGCCTAGAAATCCGACGAAGAATCACTCTTGCGAACAAATGCTAATTCGGACTGAGTAGGCAATTGAAAAGTAAAGTCCTCTCTCGACGAACGAAAATAACACTCTACATGTCACTCATCGCACCCGTCCTGCTATATGGTGCAGGAACGTGGACACTAACAACATCTGATGAGGCGGCTCTAGGAGTATTCGAGAGAAAGGTTCTTCGAAAGATTTGTGGACCTCTACGCGTTGGCGACGGCGAGTACCGAAGAAGATTTAATGATGAGCTGTATGAACTTTACGCAGACGCCGACATAGTTCAGCGAATTAAAACACAGCGGCTTCGCTGGCTAGGCCACGTAGTGCGAATGAGCGAAGATGCTCCAGCCCAGAAGGTATTCTTATCGGCACCCGCCGGTGGAAACAGAGGAAGAGGGAGACCACCACTCCGATGGAAGGACCAAGTGGAGACCGATTTGCGATCCCGCGGTGTTTCCAATTGGCGCCAGTTGACGCAACGAAGAAACGACTGGCGAGCTATGTTGGACGGTCAAAATCGCCCAGGCGGTTAGATGACCATTGTGTAACTTGTAACTTCTGACTGAGAGACCTTATTTACTATCTTTTATGTGCTCTCAATAGTTAGAGAACCAATTCCATGGTGAATTTCTAGTAATTTCTGACTGCTGATGGGCAGACCGTTTCTGACTCACACGAGACCACAACTAAACTTTAATGAAACAATTTTATATAAAAATTCTGACTTCCCGTTCTGAAGTTACTTTGTTTAAAATTTACATAATTTGGTTTGATCATCTTTTTGTCATACACCTCTTTGTCTCAGGCTCATATTTGTCAAATATTTCGGACATATATCAGACACTCAAATTATGAGGCTCCGAGAATGTTTGTAGGGTGCTATTTGTGTTTTATGTTACTTTATACCCTAAAAATAAAATATCCTCTTTATTTGTGTTTCAAGAAAGAGCAACAACACAGTGTGGCTTATGAAATTAAATGCATGGACAAGAAAAATTAGAACTGCTCAAAATGTTATGTGGGTACAACGAAAAGAGCACTAGGCACAAGAAGACAGGCCTAACAACACTCACCAATCCATGCAAGCGAAAATTACTAACACACACAAAGCCTCTGTACAATTTTTCTTTTTCTTTGTGTATCTTCTTCTTTGATATTGTGAGCAAAATGTGAGTGCGTCGTTAAAAAATGTATAAAACGTTTAACAAGGAGTTTTGCAGTGAAATTTTTACTAATAAGGCAGGTATATAGTGCTAATCATTGTTATTTAATAAGTCAAGTCCTCGTTTATATGTTTATGCACCCGAAATTTTTTATTTTCAGATGGACGAGCGAAGGAATTTTCAATTTGAGGCAAATGGAATAAGGTTGTATTATGTAAATGTTTAGTGATATAAATATGTATTTATAGATCTGATTGACTATTGTAAATGTTAAAATTGTGTAATCTTGAATTATAATAAACATTAAAAACCAAATCTAATAATAAAAACAATTATCTTTTCATAGTTAGCTTTAACTGAAGTTTGCGTCATTCATAATCATTAGGCCTGACGTATGTTTGCCGTTTTCATAACCATTAGCGCTAGCGTGAGTTTGCATTATGCAGATACAATACGGTAGTACGTTGAAAAAACTGACAGCTAAGTAGAATGCGAGTGTTTGCGTGACAACAGATTCGAGGGATACGGCAAAGTAGATTTGGCTCTAAATTTTGACGTATGACGGATACGTCAAAGGTGACGTGGGGTCGAATAACGTTTTACGTTCCGTGATCGAAACAGAATTTTAAGATCACGGCATACTTGAGCACTTGGCTGGAAGTACCGGTCGGTTCAATTATGCAGTATTACTCTTTCAAAAAGTTGGACAGTTTCAACGGGCTTATGACTTAAAACACGAATTACGATCACGGAACGTATGTCGTAATTCCGTCCCTGACTGTTAGCAAACTTTTCATTAGGGATAATGAGAGTAAAGAGTGCAGATATATGTGGTTTTACATTCGCTAGTAAAGGATGCCGTATACTGTACGTTCGCAAACGGGTTCGGAGCACTGCTCTTTAGAAACTAATTGAGAAAAATAAGCAAAAATAACACAAACGCAAGTCAGGCCAAGAGGTTATATGACTTACCATTTAACTGGTACCTGTCTAGTAGTGATGAAAATGAAATGACTGCAAAATATAAAAAAAATTACAACAGCATTAGCCCAACACCTGACCACCACCTCTCACACAACAGATTTTGGCCACCTACTAATTCGGGACATAGAAAGAAAATAACAAAGAAGAGTGGTATTTTAAAATCTACACATTCAACAACAGCTGAGCAATGGGATGAGCTTTAAAGAGGATGCGAACAGTATAAACAGCGCTTACACAGCAACAATACAAGCAAAATAAATATACCAAAAAGAAAAGCGAGATTAAAAATCTTTGGGGCATAGTCATAGTCAAGTTTAAGTATGACTTACATTTATTTGACGGAATTTTATATGGGCTATCTGTCAAAAAACTTCATCTAAATTTTAAAAACTATGCGCCCGTTTAAAGAAATGTTTAGTATTTACGGTTGAGTTAGAGAAACCGAAATGAACAATCTTGCTCCATCGAAATGTCTGCGGGATAATTTGTTGGATTGCAATCTAAATGCTAATACTCTACACGCCGAAATGAAGATCACCGGCTTGGCTACCTTGGGGAACATGCTGAAACAACCATTTTATTTTTTCCGCGCTGGTTGCTCATATACTACAGGCAAACAATGGCTGCTTGACAATATTTATTTCTACATTTAATGCAAAACTGAAAAAGGAATTCTAACTTTTCCTTTCAATCAATTACACTACTCGACAAAAAAAATCTCCAAAAATAAAATAGACCTTTCCTAAAGTAAAATTTTCTCCTGATTCCCATGACTTCCATTTTCCTGTGGCAGATCTAGTTTCCGAGATATCGGCGAAAATATGAAAATTCCCATTGTTGCAGAACACTACTTCATATAGGTACGGCAAAAATTTGTATTTTTCATTTTTTCGTTTTAAGCTGTTGAATTATGCATTATACTAATTCCCATAAAAATTTCTTGCCAGCACCTCCCTTAAGTATCTTCAGTAGTTTGGACACTATGCCAAAAAACGTTCAAACATTTTTGAAAAAAAAAAACCAAATTTTTTACAAAATTTCAGATTTAACCACTTTAAAATCGGAAAAATTCTATTGATATCTTTGTTGTTGCCAAGAAATCCACTAACGACTTGCTTAAAGCTGTCCCAAGCCGCTGCTTCTACTGATGATAAATGATTCGCAAAATTTTCGTCTTTCAGCAATTTTCTAATTTGCGGTCCAACAAATATACCTTCTTTTAATTTGGCTTGAGTTATTTTAGGGAAAAATTTCGTTAGGTAGTGGAAGGATGGCGCGTCCTTATTTAAAGCCTTTACAAAATTTTTCATTAATCCTAATTTAATGTGAAGTGCTGGCAAAATAGCTCGTTCGGGATTTACTAAAGGCGGGTTTGCGATATTGAAGGCACCTGGTTCGTACTCAGCTCTCGGTGGCCAGTTTTCCTGAATATAATGGGTTCTTTTTAGCACGGCTGTCCCAAAGACAGAGAAAACAGCAATATTTAGTGAAACCTCCTTGAAGTCCGAGAATTATAGGGATGTATTTCATATACTATTTATTTATATTAGATGACCATTTAAAGAAAAGAAGATTTATTTTAAATTGTACCACCGAAACTGCTTACCTTTAAGTCCGCACAAAATTTCCAATTAAATTGTTTGTATTGAATGAGCTCAAGTAAATTGGATATGCTTAATTAAGTTTCTTTAGTATTCTCAGAATGTGCCACTGGTATTGACGGTAACGAATTTCCTTTATGGAGTAATCCTGCTTTTAAACTATGCTTTGAACTGTCTATAAACAAGCGCCAATCATCCACTTTATTTTATAATTTTAGTGCTTCAAATAAACCCTGAACATCATTGCAGTAGCAAATATTTTCACTTTTAGTAAAAAAAGAAGAGAAAGTCTTGTGTCTATTTCGAAATTTGGAAGTACTTGTCGAAGGGCTCAGGCTGCCCCATTGCTGCAAACGAGATCCTAGAACTTCGCTATCAAATTTCGATAATTTCAAATCTCTGATTAAGTTCGGCTTGCGAAACTCGATGTAGAACCTCTCCTTCTTGTTCACTGTCTGAATTATCTGCTTCGGAGTCACTTTCGCTTGAGACTTCAAAACTTATAGGCGGCCTAGGTATGGGTAAGGTATGGTCATGTATGTAGTTTTGGTTTTTTAGCTGATGCCACATTTGGATAACTTATTAATTTCCTCTTTTTTCTCGTTTTACCTTTAAGGTCTATCACGCAAAAATAGCACTGGTCGTGGTTAAAGGGTTCAGGCCACATCATTGGAACACCAAACTTCATGTTATGATTTATACTCATATTACTAAATTGAATACAGTTTAACGTGAAAACATATGTCTATAATAAAAAAAAAAATAAAAAATATGTTATAAAAAATAAAAACGTAGTTTGAATAAAAATTGTCTCTATAAAAAATTGTAGGATAGACGCTTGCAAGTTAACGGGGCTATAGTCTCAACGGCACGTCCGATTGTTGTACTGGTATGCTTAAAATTTTCGTAATTAAATTACCTACAACATAGGACGGCTAACTTTTTTTCGTCAATAGAATTGTCCGTATGCAAAGTGGCTAAATCTGAAATTTTGTAAAAAATGTTGTTTTTTTTTTTCAAAAATGTTTGAACGTTTTTTGGCATAGTGTCCAAACTACTGAAGATACTTAAGGTAGGTGAAGGCAAGAAATTTTTATGGGAATTAGTATAATGCTCAATTCAACAGTTTAAAACGAAAAAATGAAAAATACAAATTTTTGCCGTACCTATATGAAGTAGTGTTCTGCAAAAATGGGAATTTTCATATTTTCGCCGATATCTCGGAAACTAGATCTGCCACAGGAAAATGGAAGTCATATTCGGAATCAGGAGAAAATTTCACTTTAGTAAAGACCTATTTTATTCTTGGAGACTAAAGTTGGTCAACATTTGTTGAGTAGTGTTATTTACGAAATATTTATCCGCTTCAAAAAAACTTTAAACGCTCCTAATGAAAATGTCGACGGTTTTCGCATATCGTAATCGACGATATGCAGGGTAACCTCTTAAAACTCATAAGGTACAGGGTAGCCTTTTAAAACTCATAAAAATGTATCATAACGTTAAGTAATTTTTTTATATTTTATATGAGTATCTCTTAATTGTTAGTTTTAGCTAATACCTGTGTTTACGCTGTCTATGATTGACTTGAATTTTTAACGCTGCTTTAAATTAAGTAAAGGTTTTAATCTGAATATGATTAAAGGCCATTACTTCCAGTAAAAGCAAGAAAAACATAGTCATCTTTACCGACAGTCTACCTTCTTGTCAAAAAATAGTAATTCTCGCAACAGCATAGTCCATCAAATACACCAAGTCAAATTGACTACATCTGAGAGTCCCCTCAGCAATGTAGTTTTCGCCATTGGAGAAGCTACAAAACAAATTGAAAACATTGGCCCGTAATCATAGTCATTGAAACCTTTACTTAATTTAAAAAAGAGTTTAAAGTTCAAGTTAGTCATAGACATTTGAAACACACGTTTTACTAAAATTAAGATGAACTAAAAAAGATTACTAGGTGCTTTGATGCAATTTTTAGACTTTAAAAAGGTCACTCTGTACCTTAAGAGCCCCGATTATTTGGCTCCCCATATGTGAAAAGTAGTAATTTTCTTATGTGACTTTGTAGGCTTCTCTGATGTAATGTTTTACGGTTCAAAATACGATTCAAAGTAAAGTACTAAGCGACCAAAGACATAACGAAATTTTGTTGCATACTATGCAATAGCTAGAGTTTGAAAAAGTGTTAAATTTAATTGAGCCAGCAATGTCTTCGTTGAAAGAAAACATTTTTTTCAGTGAACCATGAAGTTCTTTCACTCGGAGTTAGTTCGTTTGCTATTGCATACATGATTGGAATTGTAGTGGATGGTTAGACCTTATCATCTTCTTAAAAATTTGTTTTGGAGCGTACATATTTGGCAATTGGAGTTTTGGCACAATTGGTAGTGGTAGTGCTACCATATTCTACCTTTGATCTAACAAGTACTTTCTGTATGTTTAACGCTTTTTGAGAGTGCAGATCGGATTTAATATTAGTAAGATAATTGAAAAGTTTGATGTTGTTAGTTGGTGCTTCTTCAATACGTGAAAAAGTAGTTTTAACTGTTTAGTAGCTATTTATAACTCTGCCAAGAATTTTAACATCGTTGATTTGTCTGAGCCTAGTTTAATTTATGGAAGTATGAATGCCTTTTTTATGGCCTTTGTTAGTGTGCATGATTTTTGTTTCATCGGCATTGAATGAGAGGTTAAGGTCATTACATAATGTGAAAAAGTCAAGATATACCTAGAGATTATGTTGTGCTTCTTGAAGGTTTTATCCCGATGATATAAAGCAAAAATCATCCAACTGGAAGATTTGAAAGTTAGCATCACTGATGTTGTGCAGTTCTGCAGTGTACAAGTTGAAAAGTAGTACAGCTAGGCAGCTGTTTTGGGGTAGACCGTTTGTGATTTTAGTTGAGCTGTTTCCAATTTTAAGTATCCTCTGGGCCCAAAAGTGTGTAATTTATTCAGTGTGAAGGGGTTCAATGTTGTTTGTATTCAGTCAGAAGTTCCTTTAGTATGTTTATATTTACACAATTGTAGGCATTTGGAATGTCTGTTGTGCAGAAGATTGTGTGTTTTTTTTTAAATTTGAGCAAGTTAATATAATGTAGTATGTGGTTGATGCAGATGATGTTTTTCCTGTACGCAAAGGTTTTGTCGGTAAGATGTTGTTGTCTTCAAGGACGGAGTAAAACCTTTCCTGCTCTATATCAACTGAAAGGTTAGTTTCCATTTCTGCCTGCAGGGCTGGGCCTTGGTTCTTAAGTAAGTTAAAGAATTCTTCATAATTTTCATTATTTCGTTGTGTGGTGTTACCGATTAAAATCTCCCCTTAAAACTTTAGCAAAGCGCCATTGGTTTCTTTCTATATTGTTGGTAATCTCGTCTATTTTATAATTATAATTAGCTTGTTTTTAAGTTGTTTCTTCCAGACTTTCTTTTTTTTAGGAGATCCTTAAAATTCCTTGGAGTAGAAGGTCTTCCGGCCAACCATAACAGGAAGATGGTGGCTGCCGCCTATCCTGATTGGATCTACATTGAATTTGCATGTGAATGAACCATATGAAAAAGAGAGATCTAGAAAAGAGCCATTGTTTAGGCATTGAAAGCTGGATTGTAGCATGAGCTGGAATAAAAGCTTTCCACGATTTGTGCCAAAATTATTGCCATAAAGTGTTGATCTAGCGGTGAAATGATATTGTCATGGTGATCTAGAAAATTTTTAAACTTCTCGACTCCACTATTGTAATAAATTGGATCGATTTCGATAATCGATTGAGATATTATTAATAATTCTCAGCTATTTATATAAAAGTATTCTCATAAATAATCTTTTGTAATTCTTATTTGCGAAGGTACGAGTACATACGAGTATTTACTCTAATTTTTACATACTAAAGTCATTCCAAACCAAATTCAAGATCGAACTTTGGGATTTTCTTCAAAATTGGTGCAATCATACTATTAGGTGCATAGAATAGTGTGAATTATTATTTTTTTTTTAATTACATATTTTGGGACAATATTAGCATTCGAAAAATTTTGGATCTTTTTTTTAAATTAAAATAACTAGCAAAGTATTAGAATTAGCAAAAGATATCATTTTACAAAGAATTTTCTAAAATTACAAAAAAGAAATATTGCACTATTTGATTATTCTGGACCAGTTCCAAAAGGTCATCAAATTTGCATAGGATTTTGTTGGTCTAAACACTTGTATTAAAACATGGAAACAAGCTTGTCTGTTTACAATTTTCCCCTACGTTTCGCCCATCTCCTTGGCATCCTCAGGGGTTAGTCTTTAATTTTGCATGGAACAACAAAAAAGGCAAAAAGCAACAAACAATGGGTTTTTTTTGGACTAAATCACATCCATGTCAACATTGAGGTTGGACTTACGTGTAAAACTTAAATTATAAATATAAAGAAATCACAGCAACACTTATAATTAAAATATAAACATTCATTGGTACCATCGTTCTTAGGTACACTTGTCGTACTGGCTTGCTATATACATGACAAGTAGCTAGCAGCAATAAATTTTGTGTCTTCTTTCTTGTTCATTGTTTTCTCCCTTTTTTGTAATATGGGTAGGCTCTCTAATGCATACCGCGTTCGTTCTCTTCTCTTTAGATCTATTACTCTCGCAATGGTTAAGTCCGGCGTGTGCGTGTGTTAGTGCATGTTGAGAGTGCTGTGTTGCTCTTAATCTTTCTTATGTCAGCGTCGTGGTCTGCTGAGCGTGTTCCCAGTGCTCTTTTTTTGGTTCCAAAGTAAATTTTGTCGCAGCTCACATTTTCTCCTCCTTAACATTGGATTTCATTTACTACTTTTTTTTTTGGCGTTCTACTGTTGTTTTTGGTCGTGTGAAGATCGTAGAGAGCGTGCAGTTGGATTTATAAGCGAGTGATTTGCTGTGTTTGTTCTTTTTAACGTCTTTTTTGAAATTTTCGATAAGTTTTGGTATGTATGTGACACTGTGGTATTGCTTTGTCACAGTTGCGGTGTTTGGTGATACTTTTTCTTGTTTTTTGTCTATTAGTGATAATTTCTGTGTTATTAGGGATGTTGTTAAGTGGCTGGGGTAGTTGTGTATTTGGTTTTGTTTTTCAACGAAAACTGTGTGTGGCTTATTAAAATATTTACTATTTTATTGATGAGATTTTCGGCTGTGTTAATTTTGTGTTTGGTGGGTTGTGAAGATAGAAAATTGGATTAAGCGTCCAGATGGGAGGGGTATGGAGTACCAGTCGAGCACTATTTCTGCATTATTTCGGTGGACTAGGACGTCTAAGAAGGGGGTTTTCGAATTGACCTCTTTTTCTTGAAAAAAAAGCCCACAATTTTTGAAGTGTCCTTAAACTACTCTAAAATACATGTTATTTTAAATTTTCAAGATATACATTTTTGAAATTTTGGGACAATGCATACAATGAATTTTACTCATAGTATGTTTGTCATACAACTGGCTGTATAACATAATGAAATCACATAGCTATGAAGAATCCGTGTTTTTAATATATTTTATCAATATCTGAATATATCTTTCACAATTGTATTCCATAGATTTAATAGTGGATATTAAATTGCGTAGCAGATACAGATGACTATTTTTATTTAAGTTTCTTACATTTTTATATTATTGTAAAAGCGGATGTGATCGACACTATTTTACACTTTATTTACCATGTGATGTCTCAAAAAAGTGTCATTCAGCTTTTGTATTAAAATATTAAGTAACCATTGACCCTGTTGTTGTTTATCGCACACGACACAAATAGTTGCTTAAAATAAGACAACTTTTGTGCTAATATCAGAGTGTCATATGCATGATACAACTGCTGATTGCTTATTTCAAAGGGAAATTATCAACTGCCCAGTATTAAAATATATCAAAAGTAATGTTAACAAGATATATTACTTTTTAGATGTTGCAGCTTCGCAATACAAAAGAAATATAATTTTCTGAACTTCAAAACCACTTTCAAGATTTTAATATAAAAGCTGAATGACACTTTTTTGAGACATCACATGGTAAAAACTATTGTGATGGAATCGGAATAGGACTCCAAAGCTTACGTCGATTCCACACCTATTACTACACCAATTGAATTTTATAAAACTGTAAAAGACGAATTTAAAACAATAAAGTGAGATTTTTGTTTCAATGAATATTGTCAACGCGAAATACAATTTTTAAAGAATCGATTTC
The DNA here is from genome assembly GCA_949987695.1 of Merzomyia westermanni. Taxonomy (NCBI): domain Eukaryota; kingdom Metazoa; phylum Arthropoda; class Insecta; order Diptera; family Tephritidae; genus Merzomyia; species Merzomyia westermanni. Next base: position 114,584,574 of record OX465289.1, read on the forward strand.
AGAAGCGCGCTTCAAATCAAGAGGACACGCTTATTCCAATGTTTTATACCTATAGGAAATAAAGTGTAAAATAGTGTCCACCTGTGATACCACCCATTTCAAAGTTTTTACAATAAAATAAAAATGTAGTAAAATTTATTGTGTGCAATGTCTGAAAATTTTAAAAAATTTATATCTCGTTTGTTTTTCGGAAAACCGATAGTGTCCTTCCTAGTTTTTAACGAAACCAAAAATTTACGTAATAAACAAACAGTCCAATTTTTTGATAATTTTATATATATTTTTACTTCATTACGAAACTCAATCATTTTAGAACATTTTTTGTTAAAGGATGTTTTTTGGAAATCCTAATACTTTGCCAGGTATTTTTATTTAAAAAAGGTCTCACAATTCTACAAATTCTAATATTGTCCCAAAAAATGTAAATTAAAAAAAGAAAATTGCTTTTTATAGCAACAATTTTTGTTATTTTACGGCCTGTACATTTTCATTATTATTTTTGGCCTTGAGCTCGTTTCATGAATACTTAGAAAAAGAAAATTCATCACAATATTCTATACACCTAATAGTATGATTGTTCCAATTTTTAAGAAATCCCAGAGTTCGACCTTGCCTTTGGTATGGAAAGCCTCAATAAGTATACGTACATATGCATGTGCAGGCAGTATGCATAAACATACATACTAGTAGTGGGACTATTTTCGAATAATATTCGTTCAAAAAAATTCGAATAGTATTTATTCGAATAATTTATCCGTTTTTCGAATAGTATTATTCGAATAGTGGTGTTCGAATAGTTGTATTGAAATGCGAGAGATGTTGGAAGCGAAATTCACTGTCTTCATCGCTTGTCCTATGAGCATACATTCACGTTTTGTATGTATGTATGTTTGAATGTACAAACCCTGTGGGGAAGTCAGTAACTAGTGAGAATAATTTCTGGTTCAGAACTAGAGATAAAGTGGTTAATAAGAACTAGTGAGATAGTAACTAGATTTTCACTAGTTCAAGCCCGGCAGTTGTGTAAACATTAAAATTTAATAAGATTTAGATTCGTGTTGCTGGACTATCACACCGAAGACAGGGAAATGTAACATCAAAAGTGGTTTGAAAAAGTTTTTCGAAACGGGGTCGCGACCGTAGGCAGCCTTTTGGCAAAAAGTCTCCGAGTGTAGTTCTACCATGGAAGGCTTCTAAAAATATGTTTGTTTTTATTTTAAACTAACTACATCCAAACTGCAGAATTTGGAAATAGTTCAGAACTAGGGCAGTATTAGCAATAAACGAACTACATCCCAACTGTCGAATTTGTAACTAGTTCGGAACTGTCGAAAAGGTAATGCAGCGGGGGACAATTTCCACCACCTAGTATATCGCCATGTTAAATTCGCCAGTTGATTACATGTGAAAGAGATTGAAGGCGAACTACTTGTGGTTCGAAACTAAGTTCGGGTGGAACCGAACATTATGTTGTAACCTATTATAATGTAACCTATTATAATGCAACCTTGCAATCATATTTTCGCTGTCAAGAAATTTCAACAGGTTTTTATTCTCTTCCTTTTCTAATCATCCGTTTGGCATCGACACACGCGTTTTTTTCCAGCTCCGCTACTTTTTGCCAATTAATTCTCTTTTATCATTGTAAACTTAAAACTTAGATTTATTATAATTTCAATAAATACCGTAAACGAATTGAAATCACTACGTATTTTACTTAAACGCGAAGCCGCTGATACAACATTTTCTGGCGGCGAGGTAATATTTTAATTCTTTGGTCATAGCCAAATTGTATCGTGGACACCGAAGTATTAAAGTTGGTGCTCAACCAACTTCAGGCATCAAGTCAGTCGTTCCTTGCAAGAATGTGTAACGACAGCCTTTCACCATGCTGGCAACGTCATCATGAATGTTAGCTAAGTATCTAACATAGATGTAGTGCAACAGGGCTTCATCAACATTGCTTGTGTTGCAGCTGTAGATAGCATTGATGCTTCCTGTTAACAACAGCCACTGTGACAGAGGCAATGTTGCTGAACGCCTAGCAACATTATATCTATGTTAGAAGGAAAGGACCATATTAGCTTGTTGTGCGGGAAAAACGAATGGTTGCTTTTGCGAGTGCGTGGAAGCTTTCCCAAAAAGGTGACTTTTCCTGCCACGGCGGAAGGTATAGAAGGGAGTCGAAGTAGTCAACGGGCCAAAGTTGCGTTAAAACTGTGCCCATAAGTGAGTCAAGTGTTAAAAAAAAGTTTTTTTTGTTAAATATTTAAAGCTGTGAAGTGCGCGAATAAGTTAAAACGGTTCGCGGTAAAAAGTCTAATACTCGAAGACCACCAGGAAACGCACAAAGCCAACAATTTTCTTCACAAATAGCTGAAAAAAAATCCCGGTAAGTTGGCCCCATTTCCACCATATGTAACCTAGCATGCTTTAAGGCGAGATTAGTTTTTTGATGGCTAAACGTAGGTGCATAGGCACACAGATATTTGTGTGTACGTGCATCTATGGTGGTGCAAACAAAAGAATATATGCGCCTAAATATGCTTGCCCTTGACTCCTTTACATAGACCCCCTACCTACAATTTTGGCGAGGTGTTACTAAGAAGTTTTTTATTTGTTTGAAATGCAGGTTGCATCGCCACCGGGAAAACTCCTGGGCACAGATTTTTGGCTGCGCAGCGCCCTAACTTCGAGATCCCAGACAACAACAAATTCACAAGCCCCAACAACAGAGAGACACTGAACATTTTTACGGCACTCAACAGCACAACAACAAACACAATTTAAAAGCTAATTTTATACGGATGCCAGCAACAACTACAACAACAACATAGAGACATTGATCTACTTCACGACACGTAACAATAACAAACACTATAAGAGAGCTGGTCAAAAGAAACTACCGGCACACCGGCCAGAAAAGATTGCACGGAGGCCAGCAACAGCAACAACGACGACTCCAGCAACAACAACATCATAAACTTAACACCACCAAATGCACAACAGATAAATACCAGATCAGGACGGAAGGAGCTACTTTAATTTTTAAGTGCCTTTATATGATATCGCTATCCTTGATAATCTTTTTAATATTCGTATTCGGAAACGAGGTTAGAATTGTGGAACTTAAGGTAAATTCATGGACTTGAATCGTTAGAGGGAGTCTCATCGAATTGTGGGCTTTTCGATTTTTTTGCAATTTGGTTTTCTTACTTTATTAATCCCATTAATTTCTCCATTTAATTTTTCATTTTCAGTTACTTATTATTTTGTCCATCTCATTTCAAACTTTCATTTATAATTTTTTTGTCAGGTTTTACACATTTTTTCTTTATCTTCCCTACATCAGTTTAGATTTCGATGTTTTCTTGACTTTCCCTTTTTCTTCTTTACACAATTTACTTAGAATATCGTAACCCACACAGACACACAACGCCACTCACGTTATAGATTTGTGGTTCCTTTTCTTTATCATTTTTTTTTATGCAACTTTGATTTCACTTACTCCTTTTAGTCCTTCCAACACATGCAGGTATGAACTCTATTTTTGTTCACGTGGATGTAGGTGTGGGTGGTGGAAAGTACCCCGCCCCACGCTGACGAGCTAGCCTGGGTGCAATCATTCCTGCTTGCCACCACTCCTCACCCAACAAACAACCAGCTACATAACAATGGCGCCCAACGTTAATAGCCCACTTAGTTTGAGTTTCCTTTTTACCACAATTTCCATTTTTCTTTAGTTCCTTAAGTATCTTCTTTTTTTTTGCGTTTCTTACTATTTCTCTTAAGCATTTAACTATAGTTACTTTCATTTTCGTCTTTAGACCAGGGACAGGGACAGGGACTGTCATGATGACAACGCTTTTGGAATTCATCCTGGCAGTTTGTGGCATCATGACAAATAGAGTAGGAGTCAGCTAAGTAACCATACCGTGGTTCCCTGATTTTAATCCGAGTAGGTGGTCCTTGGTATGGAACAAAGCTAGAGACGGACGCTAGCTAGGAGATCGTGACGACCTGTTCAAGCTGCCTTACAGATGATCCAGCATTATCGGTAAGTGAGGTTTGCAACAAGTCGCCACGATGAGAATAGGGAGGTGTGGCATCCACACTTAGTGATTCGTCACCGGGCGTGTAGTGCCACAGTGGACTGTACGAGGACCAAAAATGGACACGACGATGGATAGATACGGACTTATCGCCTTCACATAACCTTCGCCAAGGCAGCACCACACACACCAATACATAAAATCTGAATTACTTTATCATGAACAAAGGTTTGCGGGTATTTGAATTTGTTGTTGAACAAAACAACATTATTTTACCTAATAGCTAAAAATATTTGTTTTGTTATCATACCTTTTATATTATTTTTATAAATTTTTTTTGGTTGATTCTATAAATGTTTCTAAACATCTTAATTACCTACTTCCTTTTTTTTTGAACAAAAGCTTGCCTTTTTATTTCTGGGAAATTTCTTCGTAAACAACCACTTCTATTTTTGTATATATTTTTTATCAGCCGTCTATGGATAGTAGATCATATAGTTTTTTTTTCATTTCTTCCAAGTTGGATTATCGTAATTTTTTTTATCGTTACCTTTTTTTTTATAAACACCATTTCTTATTATTTTTATATACATTTTTCTTTTATTCATAATTACCTAGGTTTGTTTCGGTTTAGACTGAGTTAGTTCGGATTCTACAGATTAGCTGTTAGGACATCTAAACCTACCCTATACTATACACATACATAAACATATACACCTATACACATATTATACTGTAACACACAATTTATAAAATAATAAGTATTTGAATTTTTAATAATATATATTATATCTTGTTGACTTGAATTTTTCTTTTTATTTATTTAACTCGGAATTCGGGTACTATTTAAATTTTTTCATATTTTGTTATTAATTTTGAAATTTATCCGAAGGTTATTTTCAGTTAAACTTTCTGCGGTAAATTTATTTTAAAAACTTGAAACCCGTTGAACTAAAATAAATATCTGCTAATTGAATTACAATTCACATACATTTTCTTTGTAAGATTTTTTTTACCTGTTTATATTTTTTATAATCGTTGTTGGATTCTGATTCCTATCTGAAAGACCAACCGATTTTTACCTTTGCTTTCCTGGAAGTATACTTTTGGGTCTGTTACTGAAGATATTAGGGTGTGTCGCCCAAAAGAACTTTTCTTTATCATTGTTACTTTCCAGGAGCTGTTTTTTTGTGGGTTTTGGTTATTTAGTGAATGTTTGCCAAAGACAAAGAGGCAGATAAGGATTCGGAGGATAGGTACCATAGGCCGGTTACGCGCAGCCAATCGAGGGCGATTGAAAGGAGGGAATTTGAAAATTTGATAGTTGGATCTGTGTTCAATCAGATTGACACAGGGATTTCGCGTGCAGTCGACTTTGTCCCGATTGGCTGCTTCGATAGGTGCCAGTCCCGAACGCATCCAGAGGGTAACGTTCGCAAGCGGACTGTCATTCAACGAATCTAGCAATAGTTTGAACTTCTCTCACAAAATCGATCTCTTGTGTCAAATGTCCGACACTGAGGAGGTGGGTGTTGTGGGAGGCGAGATTGCAACGGGGGACCACAACAAACCATTTCGGGTCCCAGAGTTGGAAATCCGCCTGTGACTGAAAAGGCCAATGCCATGTCTAACGTGGAGCAACTGAGCCGAATGATGGCGCAGCAGCAAGACCTGGTGTCTGAGATAGCAAAGGAAGTCAGAAGCATAAAGACCAACGTTGGGCACCTTAGCGGTCGTGTGACCGAGATGGGAACCACCGCACATCCCCTGGGCAATCAACCTGCCGGAGCATCCACTCCAGAACGCCATGCTGGCGGAACCACTGGTCGTGCCAGTGGATCACAAGACACCCGAAAGCACCTCCAAGGTGGAAAAAGTTAGACTTAGAAAAGTGGCATATTACATTTGACGGTACAAAGGGATGAGCGTCGAAAGTTTTGTTTTCCGGGGTGAAAGAATGCTTGAACAACACAATATTTCATACTTCCAGCTTTTTACGGGCTTTCATTGTCTGGTGTCCGGGGTGCCTTGAAGTGGTATTGGCAGATACTCGAGAATCATTCCGAGGATCCCGATTTTGGGTACTTCGGACTGAAAGCCGAGCTGCTGAGCCACTTTAAGACCGCCGAGTCCGACTGTGAAATAATCCGGGAAATAATGGAACGGAAGCAGCAACCCGGCGAAACTTTCGACGAGTTTTATGGGGAAATTCATGATATGACATTCCGTTTGCGGACGCGAATCCCTGAGAAGGAGCTGGTTGGCATATCCAGGGGAAATCTCAAACCATACCTGGCCAACTTGACCTTCGCCCTAAAAATGGACTCTCTGGCGGAGCTCAAGACTGAGTGCAGAAGAGCCGAAAAACTGATAAGGGAAAACAAGTGTAAGAGTAGGGCCGTAAACGAAATAGGTTTCGAACATCCCGAACAGCAAAGTGATATAAAGATAGAAGCTTTTAATAGGAGACCTCAACTCCATTCCCAGATCCTGACCCAAACCCCCGTCAATTCAATTTTTTTGAGAAAAACGCGGCAGAAGCACAAAACCAAATAAATGTTCGTCCCAGTTCCATAGTATGTTTTGTTTTGCCTGTGGTGATAATGCGTTCTTTTGTGTTTTTAAACCCAATAAGGGAAACCCGAAGCTGGCGGAGATAACCGGGGGCTCCTGCCAGGAGATAGGCGGCCCGGCTACACTGAATTAAAGATTTTAAAAAGAGTAGAAAATAAGGCAAGGGTGGTGAAACCAGTTGAGGGAAAGGAGATGTGGGAAGGAAAAAGTTTACACCAAAGAAAATTAGAATATGAAGAGGCAAGGCGGCGAATATTTTACGTTTAGACAATTACGTAGCAAGATAGTTGCAACAATAGTAACTGTAAAAGGAGACAATAGATTTTTTGCGAAAACCGAAATAGGAGGTCATGAGGTCCTGGCTATCCTGAACTCAGGGGCGAGTGCTTGCTGTTTGGGTAAAGGCTCAGCGGCACTCCTCCGCGGAAGAGAGGCCTGGATTATGCAAATCAAGGGTCAAAATATCCGGAGGGCAATTGGGGAAGAAACCGCCGTGGTAGGGGTGATAAAGTTACCTGTTTTGTGGGATAATGCCACAAAAGAGTTAGAATTTTTAATCGTACCTGATCTACAACAAGAAGTCTACTTAGGAGTTGATTTTTGGCAGGCCTTTGGTATGAATGTGGTAAGTAAGGGTATGAATGTTTGTAATAATGTTGTCAGTGTGGCGAAACTCATCCCCGCTGAGCGTGACCTGTCGACGTTCAACATGCTTTAACAGTCGAGGAAAATAATGCGTTAGAGCGTGTAAAAACCCAATTCCCGTCCTTCGCGGTATTAAGGTTAGGACGAACGGACAAGGAAGAGCATGTCATCGAAGTTGTTGACGAGAATCTGCCAGTTAAGGAACGCCATTGCCCGATTTCGCCTGCTATCCAAAAACTTATTTACGCAGAGTTGGACCGTATGCTGAGCATGGGATATGCTTAGATGCGCGGAAAGTAAATGAAAGGACTATTAAGGATGCGTACCCCTTACCCCACATCGACGGAATTTTAAGCCGACTACAAAATACAAGATATGTCTCCGCGATCGACCTAGAAGACGCTTTCTGGCAGATTCCCCTCGATCCAAAGTCCCGCGAGAAGACCGCCTTCACTGTCCCGGGCCGACCCCTATACCCATTTACGGTAATGCCTTTCGGGTTGAGCAATGCAGCACAACGAATGTGTCGTCTTATGGACAAGGTCATTCCGGCCGCTTTACGTGAGTGTGTATTTGTCTATTTTGATGATTTGTTAGTTTGTTCAATAGATTTTGAGTCTCATATGTGTTTGTTGGAAAAGGTCGCTCGGTGTCTTAGAGAGGCAAAGTTAATAATTAATGTCGAAAAGAGCAAGTTTTGTTATAAAGAGGTGCGATATCTTGGGTACGTAGTCGGGGATGGTTGTATCAGGACAGATGCCAATAAGGTGGCAGCCGTGAGGGACTTTCCCGCGCCTAAAACCCCGAAGAAACTACGACGGTTCCTGGGCACGTCGCACAGTGGGGCCACTTATATATATGGGGGTGCTCAAAATTCTGAAACCAATTTTTTTCCATCGGAATGGCTTTATCAACACTACCACAGTTAATCTGTAGTATCTTAACCCATAAACGGTCACGGATTAACCCATTGGCGACCAATTTTTTTTTTTTTTTTAGTTTTTAAACCAATTTTTTTCCATCGGAATGGCTTTATCAACACTACCACAGTTAATCTGTAGTATCTTAACCCATAAACGGTCACGAATTAACCCATTGGTGACCTGTGTTCTTTTTTTTTAGTTGTGAAACAAATGTTTTCAAATTAGAATGGCTTTATCCACACTAACCCAGTTAATCTGTAGTATTTGAACCCATAGCCTGTGTTTTTTAAGGTGTGAAATCACGATTGCTAACCCTTTGCTAAAGTAGTACATGTGTTGCATCTTAATTTATCTTTAATGGCGATGTATAAACAGATTTGCGACCAATTTCATCGTCAAACATATACTAGAGTGGTACATATATATGAAGCATTTAATCCTTTAATAGCCATGTATTAACCCAATTTTAGCCTTTTTGATTCAGGATTGCTATATATGTACCCACAAAAATAGTAAACCTGCAGTACCCTACTCATTAACCACATATTAACTTATTAGAGGCTTTTTTCAATTTATTTTAAACTCAGTTGTTTATGCTAAGAACTAAGTTAACTTAATTACTTAATGATTTACGTTTTAAGTAACAGGAAAATCGTATTGCACGGAAGCCAGTGTATATTAAATTTTATAATAATCGGTAAGCACTTAATTTGGAATCCCTGATCAGCACTAAAACGTGAATACCCATAACGCAAGTAAAACATTTCTTTTGGAAAATATAGGCTAAACAGAGAGAATCAAATTATGATGCAACGTGTTAAGTTAAAAATGTAGGTCCTGTGACTTCAGGCTCCATTAACTCCAATGCGTCAGGCAAAAAAATTTTCTGATTTGTAACCATTGGCAAAGAGCGAGAGCAAGTAATTAGGGGATCTCACGAAACTAGTAACCTATCAAAAACGTCATGTAAATTGTCAGCGCGATTTCTTCCATAGTTCTCAGACCCGATGTCGCATTGATGTCCTGTGACTTCAGGCTCCATTAACTCCAATGCGTCAGGCAAAAAAATTTTCTGATTTGTAACCATTGGCAAAGAGCGAGAGCAAGTAATTAGGGGATCTCACGAAACTAGTAACCTATCAAAAACGTCATGTAAATTGTCAGCGCGATTTCTTCCATAGTTCTCCCCAAAAATTTTAAGTCCTTGTTGGAACATTCTAACGCTTCTTCGCTCAACTGTCCAATGGGAAGTAAGGCTTCTTTAATTATTTCACCACCATGTATCAAAATTTTATGTAATGCAGTGGACATAGGATACCATGCGTACCATTTTGTGTATATCTGTGCTGTTTCTAAACAAAAGAAATTAAATTTGTTCACGTTAATTTTGAATCCAGAACTTATGGTTAGTAGTAATATATACAGCCTTTTTATTAAATTTTGGTCAACGCAAAGTATTTCGGAGCTTTTCTCATAATTTTGGAAAAAAAAGTCGTGCTACATTACCATTAGCCGGGCTTAGGTTTATCAATAATTAAGGACAATTTTTTACAGAAATCAGATTGAATCCTGTGCTTATTTTCATCCACTATCTTCTTGTTTTCTTGGTTTACTCTCCACGACTTTACTGGAAGCTTATATCCAATGTGCAATAAGCACTCAAACCGTCTTATCCATGAATGGAGAACAGATATGCCAAAATAAACGTATTAATGGTTAACAGGTCGCGAAATAACCTTTTCGATGTCATTAAATTCCTTGCTACTCGCTCCGCATAAATACCATACTAGGGCTGATTTGGTATCAGACAGGGAATTGCAAAATTTTTCCATCTATCATTGTAAACATAAGCTTATGTTCTATAGAATAAATGCGTTCATCAACAACAATACTGCTTGCCTGTAAATTACTTATTTCTAAATCAATACTTTTTTTTCATTTTTTACAAGTTCATCCGATTCATTTTTATACTGAAGCTTAATAGGCCTACAAAACCTCTCGGACGAAGTTCTCGGATTTTGCCAAAGAACATTTTGGTTATTTTTATCAACCAATCGTAATGGAACTAATGCAGTTAAAAATATATATTAATCATCAGCTTTATCATCCTAAAATTTTTGCATATACTGAGTGTGACCACTACTACCATCAAAACCCTATTTTGAATACAACACTACCGTAGATGTCGAAACATTAATTAGTACATCTTTTTGAGCTTCAATTAAACGCGAGGCAGTGTGATATAATAATTCCTGAACAGGCGGCCGCCGTGGTGTGAAGGTAGTGTTGCCGGCCTACCACACCGAAGGTCCATGGTTCGAGCCCTGGTACAGGTAACATCAAAAGTGATTTGAAAAAAGTTTTTCAAAATGGGGTCGCCCCTCGGCAGTGGTTTGGCAAACTCTCCGAGTGTATTTCTGCCATGACAGGCTTCTCAGCAAAAATTCGTCTCCTTTGTAGATGCCGTTCGGAGTCGGCAAAAAACTGTAGGTCCCACCAATTTGTAGGGAAAATTCAAATCGGCACACCACAAATTGGAAGAGAAGCTTGGCGCAAAAATCTCTTAGGAGGTTTATGATGATATACCTGTTGTATATCGCGCCATAGAGAGAGAGAACAGGCACTCTAGCTTCTCTGTCCGAAACTCTTACATTTTGAGGGTAACATATTTTTTCTCCTTTTGAATTAATTTGTACGAAGGAAACACTTTTGTAGCAAGTTTTCTAATATTATTGTAATGCTTTCTGGAAAGCTTTGACTCTATAAGTAGAGATAAAACATCAGATAGCGTTACCTTCTTTACATTTACGAAGTTGATTCTATCTTCATTATTTTTGTCCTCAAATATCTATTTTATCTTCTCAGCAAGAGGTGCACTTCCATAACCTCTCAGTTTCGTTTGGGCAGCGTATGTGAGTTCATCTGATGAGTACTTTGATCGCATCTAAAAAAATGTTATGTCATGCTTATAGGCATATAACAAAATAGAGAAAGTAACCTACATTAGATGTCTTCCGACGTTTTGATTGATGGCTACTCTCATTGAAGTTTATATTTGGTCTTCCCACATTTGAACTACTATTTGATCTAATGGAAAGTTGGATATTGCCATTTAACCACTTGGTCTCTTGTTCACTAAATCTGGTCACATGCCTGTTGCATGAAACCCACTTTTTGTTGAATTGGTTTTTGAAATTTCTGAGTGCCAAGTCCTGCTTAATCTTGCTAGCCGATGTTTTAGCAGCTAAAAACTGGTTCAATTCATCAAACCTCTCGGAAAGTTTTGTTTTCTTACTTTCAAATATTACTTCACACATAACTCTTCTTTTTAAAGCAAGTTTTTGTTCTGTTTTTTGCCGAAAAATTATTGCAAAAAATGTTAAATAACTAGGGTAGGCTAAATATATTGCATTCTTTTATAACCACCATTAACAACCGCCTTAATGGTGCTTGAAGACTTAGAAGCTGCCATCACCTTTGTACCACTTAAAACACAATTAGTTGAATTGATTTACGTAGAAACAATTACTTTTGCAACCCAATGTAGTATAAATAACGTTATAAAATCATTTTATAAAAGTTTTCTTCTATAAGGCATATATGTAGCAGGTGGCTTACTTAAAATAAATTTATATAAACATATAGTACATTTCTGTATATTACAGTACAATCTACAAGCGAAAACTATAAAAAAATAACCTTACAACAACCTGGTCCACTTTTTTAAATATAATCGAACATAAATTAAGGGATAATTTTAGTTTAAGACAAAACATAATTAAATTCATCCACATACAGGGTGTTTTTTTTACAGGTTTGTTTTTCGAATAGAGATAAAACTGGCATTTTGTGGTCAAATCTGGCAACTCTAATGTCATTTATGTTCAGTTTGGTTTGCCATTTCATCATGAACAGGTAGACAAAAGAACAACGCTTGCAAATCGTGCAAATTTATTTCGAAAATAATGGTTCAGTTCGCGAAGTTTACCGTGAGCTCCGTCCATTTTATGGTCGACATAATCGTCCATCAGAGCAATTAATTCGGTTAACCATGGATCGTTTTCGCACTACGTTTACTCTATGTGATAATACGCATCCGCAGAGACGTCGAACAGTGCGCACCGAAGAAACAATTGCCGCTGTAGAGCAAAGTGTTGAAGAGGACCCGAATGAATCGATTCGCCACCGTGCACAGCAATTGGAGCTTTGTCCATCAACTTTATGGAAGATTTTGCGCAAAGATCTTGGCTTGCGACCTTACAAGATCCAGCTTGTGCAAGAATTAAAGCCGCGAGACCATGCAATGCGTCGTGATTTTGGTGTATGGGCCGAAAATGAGATTGATTTCGATGCTGATTTTCATCGCAAAATTTTGTTCAGTGATGAGGCTCATTTTTGGTTGAATGGCTACGTCAACAAGCAAAATTGCCGCATTTGGAGTGAAGAGAATCCACATGAGACCCTTGAAACGCCATTACATCCAAAAAAACTGACTGTTTGGTGTGCTCTATGGGCTGGTGGAGTCATTGGGCCATACTTCTTCCGCAATAATGCTGGAGAGGCAGCTACCGTTAATGGAGACCGGTATAGAGCCATGATAACCGACTATTTTGTTCCCAAATTGGATGGCATGAATGTGGATGAGTTGTGGTTCCAACAAGACGGCGCTACATGCCACACAGCGCACGTCACAATCGATTTATTGAAGGAAACATTCGATGAGCGCATAATTTCGCGGAATGGACCTGTCAATTGGCCACCAAGGTCGTGTGATTTGACACCATTGGATTATTTTCTTTGGGGATATGTGAAGTCGCTCGTCTACACCAACAAACCAGAAACGTTAGGGGAATTGGAAGCCAACATTCGTGGCGTTATTGCCGACATACGGCCCCATATGCTCGAAAAAGTGGTTGAAAATTGGACCTGTAGAATTGGCTTTATTCGAGCCAGCCGCGGCGGCCACATGCCCGAAATCATATTTAAACATTAATGGCATAAAATTATCCTTCCAATAAAGCCAAATTGATGGATTTTTTTGTGTTTTATTTCAATTCGAAGTTCTATACCCCTAAAAAAAACACCCTTTATAATTGTTTTTTTTTTTTACTAAACTCGGAATAAAATTTTTAAACTCAATTTTTTTTAAAATGCGCACGTTGTTTTCACTTCTGAACTCGGATTCATTATAACGAAGGACCATATTTCAGTGATGCATTTTTAGATTTGAAAACATTTTGCGCGAATTTGAAAAACGTAATTTTGAAAATAAATATTAAAAAAAATAGAGGTATGTTTTGTTTTATCCCGAAAACTAATTTCTTAAAAGTCGTAGTTCCAAAAAATAACCACTAAGCAATTACTTGAACTTCTCCTAACGTAACCGTAAGAGCAAAATAATGTACAAGGTGGCGCAAAAGTAAGCTTCCGATGTTCAGCATATCGGTTGTGGCACGTGCAGTGTGTGCTGTTGCACCGTCTTGTTGGAACCACATGTTTTCCAATCCCAATTCATCAAGTTGCGGCAAAAAGAACTCGTTGATCATTGCTCTGTAGCGCTCACCATTCACAGTAACCGTTTGGCCCCGACCGATTATTGGTCAAATAAAAAGTCAGCAATATTCCGCGTTCTGGAGCAGTGTAGCGTAACATTGTTTATTAACGTGTATTTCGCATGTGTTTACTACACAAATGTCAAAACAGAACTGACTTTAGGGGCCAATCGCAAAATTTATAGCATTTTCTGATAGGAGGATTACTTTTGCGCCACCTTGTATTTTGAAATCCTTCCCTTGCACCATTAATTTGAAATACAGACTAAAATTTCTGTTTCAAAAAAATTTTTTTTGGGAAAATTTCTCAACTTTTCGCATGTATATCGCAGAAAAAAACAGTTCTCTCTCTCTATGGCGCGATATACAACAGGTATATCATCATAAACCTCCTAAGAGATTTTTGCGCCAAGCTTCTCTTCCAATTTGTGGTGTGCCGATTTGAATTTTCCCTACAAATTGGTGGGACCTACAGTTTTTTGCCGACTCCGAACGGCATCTACAAAGGAGACGAATTTTTGCTGAGAAGCCTGTCATGGCAGAAATACACTCGGAGAGTTTACCAAACCACTGCCGAGGGGCGACCCCGTTTTGAAAAACTTTTTTGAAATCACTTTTGATGTTACCTGTACCAGGGCTCGAACCATGGACCTTCGGTGTGGTAGGCCGGCAACACTACCTTCACACCACCTTCACACCACGGAAAAAAACAGTTAGGAAGCTGAAAATATGGTGGAAGGTGCAGAATTTTATGGAGAACATGACGGCGTTTTTATTTTTTTCACAACTCAATTTTTCAAAAATCGAATTTTGAGCACGCTCGGCCCCACTGTGCGTCGGGCTGGTACCGACGTTTCATACAGGACTATGCGACTATTGCAGCTCCTCTGCACGACTGCCTAAAGAAAGACACGGTAAGAAATTTACAATGACAGACGAGGTCATGAAATCATTTGAAAAGCTCAAACAGAGCTTGATTTCAGCGCCAGTGCTTACGCACACTGATTTCACTAGACGTTTTTATATACAATGCGACGCATCGACTGACGGAGTGGGCGGGGTTTTGTTTCAACTGGACGATGACCAGAACGAGAGACCTATTGCCTACGTGTCGGCAAAACTAAACAAAGCACAGGAAAACTACAGCATCACCGAACTAGAGTGATACGCCGCCGTAGTGAGCGTAAAAGGATTTCGACCATATGTGGAAGGAACCCAGTTCACCATCATAACTGACCATGATAGTCTCAAATGGCTTATGAATCAGAAAGACCTTTCAGGGAGATTGGCCAGATGAAGTTTAAAACTCCAAGCGTATGATTTCAACATCGAACATAGAAAATGTGCGCAGAACGTAGTTCCCGACACACTTTCACGGATGCACATGGACGAGATACAGACGAATGATCGTGCGATAGACATATGCCTTGAGTCACCGTACTTTGAGTCGGAGGAGTACAAAGAGCTTAGAAAAACGGTGACCGAAAACCAAGAAAAGCTCCCCGACCTATGTATATCGGACGGCTTCGTGTACAAACGGGCGCAATTTGACAGGGGGGACGATCTTCTAGCGGACCAGACCTACAAGCTTTGGGTTCCGTCGGAGTTGCGACTGGGGCTAGTGGAAATATCTCACGGCTCACCGTCTGCAGGCCACGGTGGCATACATAAGACCTTATCCCGAATAGTATCAAAAATACTATTGGCCAGGCATGGTATCTGATGTGTGTGCACATGTTAAAGATTGCGAAATCTGTAAGATAAATAAAACGCAAAATGTATTTAAACAACCCCTAATGGGAAATCAAAAGCTTACCGAACGACCTTTCCAACGTTTGTTTGTTGATTTTATGAGTCCTTATCCTCGTATAAGTGATAGTAATGTGTACGTCTTTGTATGTTTAGATCATTTTACAAAATTCGTGTTTTTAGAACCTATGAGAAAGGAAACTTCAGCTGCAGTTATAAAGTTTTTAGAAAGGGATGTTTTCCATATATTCGGCGTATACGGGCACGCCGTCCACTCAGATAATGGAAAACAGTTCGTATCTGAAATGTTCAATAACTTTTTAGAGAAGTACGGCACAAAACCCATAAAAACGGCATTTTATTCGCCTCAGGGTAACGCTGCGGAGAGGGTAAATCGATCTGTGTTGCAGATCGTCCGATCCTTTATAAAGGACAACCTCCGCAGCGTTACACATTCAGCCATAGACATGTCGCCGTACTATGCCACTTTCGGTATGCCTATGATACAGCATGCTGCATCATAAGAGCTATACCGAAAGCTGGGTTCCTTAAAAGATATTGGTGTCGATGTAGTATCAACTAACGACAAGTTACAACTGTTGAGGGATAAAATTATGAAAGAGCTTAAGTTAGCCCATGAAAAAAGTAAGAAAGTATACGATACTAGGAGTAGAGATGTTAGGTTTCAAATAGGACAAGTGGTATATCGCCGAAACTTTAAACAAAGCTCCCAAATAGAGAATTATAACGCCCAGTTAGCACCAAAACAAGTTAAGTGCATAGTCCTAAATGTCATAGGGAATTCTATGTACGAACTTGGCGATAATAATGGGAAAAAGATCGGCGTATACCACGCTAAAGTTATTTTTAAAAATAGATACATGTTTTTCGTAGTGGTAGACCTTGTTTTTCATGTTTCATGTTTTTGTTTATAGTTGTCATATATTTATATATCATTGTTTATTTATGTTGTTAATTGGTTATTTATTGACTCATGTAATTATTAAATGTTTTATTTTTATTTATTTATTAACTGAAGTACGCAATTATTAAATTATTTGACTATATTTCATTTTTTTTACTAACTGACGTATGTATTTATTTTATTATTTTTGCAATTATTTTTATTCATTTATTTATTTATTTATTAATTAATTTATTTATTAACTTATTAATTTATGTATTTATTTATTTATTAATTTATTTATTCATTTAGTTATCTATCTACTTGACTTATATGCTATGATATTTTATTCATATAATTTTAGTTTTCCATCTGTGATATTTTTTTTTATCTTTAAGATACTCCATACCCAATGATGTAGCTAAGTAGTATTTAAGAAGTAGAAATAGCCCAGTGATTTAGTTGTAGGGAGTTAAACATGTACAAATGTCCATTGATTATATTAACCGTAGATCGAGTTTTGTATCAAAAATGATACATAAGATAGGATTATGAAGTTTTCTGTAGACCCGATCTACAGTTAAGCCCGGCATTGGATCGTGGGTCGAGGCCGCACGTTGGACGCAGGGAATTTTGAGTGACAGGCTGCGGTGAAACTAGTTTTACGCACACGCTCCATAGTGCAGGCACCATCGGCGGTTGCGCGCCTGTAACGACAGCCTTTCACCATGCTGGCAACGTACCACCATGAATTTTAGCTAAGTATCTAACATAGATGTAGTGCACAGGGCTTCATCAACATAGCATAGATGCTTGCTGTTTACAACAGACACTGTAACAGAGGCAATGTTGCTGAACGCCTAGCAACATTATATCTATGTTAGAAAGAAAGGACCATAATAGCTTGTTGTGCGGAAAAACTAATGGTTGATTTTGCGAGTGTGTGGAAGCTTTCCCAAAAAGGTGACTATTCCTTCCACGGCGGAAGGTATAAAAGGGAGTCGAAGTAGGCAACGGGCCAAAGTTGCGTTAAAACTGTGCCCATAAGTGAGTCAAGTGTTAAACAAAAGTTTTTTTTTTGTTAAATATTTAAAGCTGTGAAGTGCGCGAATTTTAAACCCGTTGGTAAAATCCTCAAACCGATAAGTTAAAACGGTTCGCGGTAAAAAGTCTAATACTCGAAGACCACCAAAGAAAGCACAAAACCAACAATTTTCTTCACAAATAGCTGAAAAAAAATCCCGGTAAGTTGGCCCCATTTCCACCATATGTAACCTGGAATGCTTTAAGGCGAGATTAGTTTTTTGATGGCTAATCTCCCTAGCAAGCCAAACAGCAAAATCGCATCCACGTAGGTGCATAGGCACACAGATATTTGTGTGTACGTGCATCTATGGTGGTGCAAACGAAAGAATATATGCGCCTAAATATGCTTGCCCTTGGCTCCTTGATAATCTTTTTAATATTCGTATTCGGAAACGAGGTTAGAATTGTGGAACTTTAGGTAAATTCATGGACTTGAATCGTTAGAGAGAGTCACATCGAATTGTGGGCTTTTCGATTTTTTTGCAATTTGGGTTTCTTACTTTATCAATCCCATTAATTTCTCCATTTAATTTTTCATTTTCAGTTACTTATTATTTTGTCCATCTCATTTCAAACTTTCATTTATAATTTTTTTGTCAGGTTTTACACATTTTTGCTTTATCTTCCCTACTCCAGTTTAGATTTCGATGTTTTCTTGACTTTCCCTTTTTCTTCTTTACACAATTTACATAGAATATCGCAACCCACACAGACACACAACGCCACTCACGCTATAGATTTCCTTTTCTTTATCATTTTTTTTTTATGCAACTTTGAAAACAAAAGTTCGATTAGATTTTTTTTACCTTGCCAAACTTTCAGTAATATATTTTTGTTTCTAGAACTGCCGCTTCCACCCCGTGTGAATATCCTGTGACTCGAGCTTAATCTCTGTATTCCGAACTTTTCGAAGTTCAAGTTCAAGTGTAGTTTCCTTTTTTTTTTCAAAGGGGCTTTTGCATTCCATGTTCACCGGAGGCTGCAGTGCTACTCAAAAAGCCAATATCACAAGCGAGTGATCTGGCTGAGCACTACTTAAAGAGCGATAGTTGTGCGCATGATTTAGGAGCATATGTGTATTTGAGTATTTCTTCTTACTTTCAGCACAGGTACTGTACGGTGGCGCCATTGGAGCAGTGACTTGGTGAGTTGTAATTAATACACGTATATATGCTGTATGTATGTACATATATTCATTAGCAATCCCTACTCAGCAAAAGATTTGGAGTAGCAATTGACAAAAGCGAAAGAATATATGTACACTCATAACTTTGCCTAAAACTACACTATCACACGCACATACATATCTACACTTCTCTCGATTGTTTTTGTATCCTACATTTTTGCATACATAACTACACTTGGCCTTGATCTTGAAATCTGGGTCAGTGGGACAAACAGCTGATTGAAAGATCAACGGCCGATAACTACATTAGGGAGTATTGTAATTTGAATTTTTTATTTTTTTTTCTTGGGATTTTGTTGAATTTTTTTACACCTATAAATCTATGTAATTCCGATACTTAGGATAACACATGCCCATAATTTTTATATTGATTAGCCAATAAGTTTTTCATCGTTGATTTCTTTTATTATTGAATTTCTTTCCTTTTTTTTATATTGTTACTTATATATAATAATAAAAAATATAAATATAAGGTTACAAATTCTTGAATCTGCACAATTGCGGTTAGCTAGTTAGTTTTTTTTACTTAGTTGCTAATTTATTTTTATCGTTGAATTTTGCCAAATATCCTAAGTACCTATACTGTAGGAGAATATAGAACTTTAAGAACATTTTTTTATAAATAAACAAATTTTATAATGTTTGGTTGAAAATCTTTTGGATACTATTGCAACCATGCAGGCTTACACTCTTAATATTGGTGTGGGTGCTGCGCTTGTGCGCGCACGGTTATGTGTGGGTGAGTATTAGTGAAAATTACCTTATGCCAGACGGGTTGACTTAAGTCAGGTTTCGGGCACTGTAAGTAATTAGGAGCCAGTACAGTGGCCATGGTTTGCGCAAGTTGCGCGGAAGTGGGAGGGAAGACTCCACCTGACCATTCCCACAACAGCCGGTTCTATCGCACCGGAATGACCCGGGTTTTTTCACCCGGCCAAGGGCTGTTATTTCAGTGTAACCCTGTCCAACCTGGGGCAGGGCGAAGCACTGTTAACAACAACAACAACAACAACTCCACCTGACAGGACAGGCCTCTCCTTTCTCTTTACACCTGTTTTCATCTTCATCGACTCTTCCCCTTTCTGTTTTTATGATATTTCACTTACTCCTTTTAGTCCTTCCAACACATGCAGGTATGAACCCTATTTTTGTTCACGTGGCTGTAGGTTAGGGTGGTGGAAAGTACCCCGCCCCACGCTGACGAGCTAGCCTGGGATGCAAGCATGCCTGCTTTTCACCACTCCTCACCCAACAAACAACCAGCTACATAACATATGGCAAAAGAAAACAGGGAGTTCCTAGAAAAAGCGATCAGCGATGGGAAAATTGGCGGCGAAAGGCAAACGCCGATACCAAATTGTAGGTGCTTTAACAAGTCAACCGACAAGTGGAGTACATATCTGATCCAACTAGAACAACATTTTCTGGCTAATGCAGTTACTGAAGAACCAACTAGACGACCGTGTATATTCAGTTGGATTGGAGCAGATAACCTGGAACTGCTACAGAAGCTGTTTGCTGGTAAGGTTAAGGAAAAAACATTTAAGGAAATAGTCTCAACGTTAAATGATCATTTCATTGAAAAGCAGCACGTGTTGGCTGCACGATTTAAATGCTATCGTACCACGATGAAGAGTGGTCAATCATATAGCGATTGGGTAGCTAAACTCAGGGGCGCGTCCAAACAGTCTATGTTCATGTGTTGCAAAGCTCATTGTGGTGAATCTTATGTCGAGAGTAAAATACGTGACATGATCGTAATACACACGCCAAATGAAAAGGTGCGAACAGCGGCCTTGCAAAAAACCAATCCATCACTAGAGGAGGTGATGCAAATAACTTCTGCATATCTGTTTAGGCCACCGGCCTAAATATCACGGTCGCCCCTCGTATTTGTGCAGCTTTACGTATCTGCCCGTGCGGTTAGTTTATCTCTTGTACCGATAACAGCTCTTACCCCTCCGAACCTAACGAAAGTAAGCATTCGGCGGCGGTACAGAACAAAATTAAAAGAAAGGGCTCGGGCACTTGATTATCGAGCGTACCAGAGTCACCAGCAGCCATCCGAGGTAAATATACAAGTTCCATAACTTTTTCTTATATTCATAATACTGTTGTATATTTAATTTCACATTCCACTGTAATAAAAACCACTTATCCATTGTACTTATTTACATTGAATTCCGGTGTTTATTTATTTATTAATTCGTTGCCCTTCTTTCTTTCCTATCCCTATCACGTGCGAGCGCGCCCCGTCATTGGAACGACTCCGCCGTAGAAACATTGGTCCTATCGCGCCAGGAAAACCCAGAACAACTTTTAAACATCAACATAAATTTTATCCGGAGAAGTACAACCTTTGTAATTCAGTGCCATTGAAAATTTAAAAATACACGGAGATAATTAAATAAATATTCAACAAAAACACAAACGAGCAGAAAGCTACAGCAGCGAGTGACGGCAGCAGAAAGAGACAGCCACAGATCGCTTCACAATACAGATCGCATCACACCATACCGATCACATCATCAATACAATCACATCATCACATACAGTCCATTAAGATCGCATCCATACACATCACATCACATCTTCGCATACATATCACATCATCATATTCAATCCGCTCACACAGTCCACTTTAACAACATTATTGCAACAGTCGTCACGCATCACACTCATTTCACGAGGTACGTTGGTTTTTTTGTTTGGTTCATGCACCACTTTTTTTTAACATACGTGAAAAACGTATAGAGTGAATTTTGTGAGTGTGTCTTGGAAAACAAAGCAAGTGAGAAATTTGTGTTCTCGTGGGCACACTTTCGCCTTTTGACTATCGGTTAAGTCCCTCACCAGTAGTAAGACTTATCCGACACAGCTCAAGGCAGGCAGTCAGTGAATTTTTTTATTTTTTTTTTGTATACACATCACTGCACTGTATATCTCTTATTTGCCACATACTGTGGAAATTCTTTGAGTGACTATATCGCTTGATTCTCACTTGGTTGATGCTTTTTTATAGAGCCAACACAAAATTCACTACAAACAATATAAAAGCGTTGCGCATTTACGACAGTATCACTACATTGGGTGGCTTGTTTTTTTTTGATATTATTGCTTCTAATACTTATTAAGTGTATCAATATAAATCTCAATAAACAATTTTATACATTTCCACATTTCTGGAAAAACACAATTGATTTTGTATAACACTTTTATATTATTTTGGTTTGGCAATTCAGGGAATTTCATTAACTGTGGTATATTTTCCCCAAGGCACACTAAATCTGTACCGAGATTTCTATCTGTGTCACTTTCAAATTATACTTCTTCACTTTTACATTTTTTAGACACACTAAATCTGCATCCAGATTTCTATCTGTGTCACCCTTAACTTCGCTTACGTTCCGAGCACAAATTTCCTGAGTCGTTACTTCTGTTCTCGTTCCTTTAAAGAGACAAAATATTCAAATTAATTAAAAAAATGGAGACCTACATCCGACTATCCGACTGCATAGTTGAGTTTCAGCAAGACTTTAGCTCCACACCTGTCGGAGAATTAGATAAACACACCCTTGCAATACAGCAAGAGGAGTTAAAATCGTTGTGGAAGAAGACTAAAGCGACATATGAGAGTGTACTCAGCTCGGCTGACTTAACCAAAGATGAATTGCAGTCTTTACGTCAGAAAAACAAGACCTGTTTCGCATGCTACGCAAAATGCATGGCCACAATTAATGCTGAGGTCGAAAAATTATCCATACCTGCCACACCTGCCCCTAAAGTCTCTGAATCTTCCATCAGAGAGAATAATATTCGCCTCCCTCCGTGTGACACCGAGGTGTTCAAAGGTGACTACCTTTCTTGGCCAACCTTTAGGGACTTGTTCACGGCCATATATATATTAAACAAACGCCTTACCCCGGTTGAAAAGTTATATCACATCAACCAGAAAACTGAAGGGGAGGCAAAAGAAATTGTGCGCAGGTGTCCATTGACGAATGAAGGCTTTTCAACAGCCTGGAAAAATCTGAGTGACAGGTACGAAAATAAACGTATCCTTGTCAATACTCAGTTAAAAACATTGTTTAGTTTAACTGCTGTCGAAAGTGAATGCGGTACAGCAATTAAAAAATTGCAACGCGACATTAATAATTGCATTTCGTCGCTCCAATGTCATCAAATTGACATTTCCAATTGGGATGCGATCATTACCTACTTATGCTCCACCAAACTCCCGGAATGCACTCTGGCTCTATGGGAACAAACCATAGAGAACAAAACAGAGATTCCAAAATAGGAGGACATGGATAAATTTCTATCCAATAGGTTCCAAACATTGGAAACCGTTTCTGACCTCAAGGGTTGCAAATCATCCAAGGCACCCAGGAGTCAAAATAATGCACGGGAAACGCCTGCGAAACTTGGAGTATACCAAGCCAGCGTCCCTAAAACTTCGTGTAAGATGTGCAACAGTAAGGAGCACAAATTACGAAATTGTCAAAAATTCCGCGGACTATCCACTACAGATCGAATAGCCTACATCAAAAACAACAATTGTTGCTTGAACTGCCTGTCGGCTGGACACACAGTGACACGATGCACAAGTTCATTTAACTGCAGCTCGTGTCACGCGAGGCACAACACCTTACTCCACTTGGCAAAAGCTCAGCCAAAAGCAACGAACCAAAGGTGGCGTCAAAATGCGTCAGATGATAGGCCCTCGACATCACAGCAGGCAAGAGACAGTCTGGAATCTGAAAAGAGGAAAGATGTTAATAACGTCTCTTCTTGTCACGCTAATGCTACTAAGGGGGTATTATTAGGAACAGCACGCGTGAACATTCACTATAATGGAGTAGATTTTTCTGCTAGAGCCCTGATTGACTCGGGTTCAGAATGTTCATTCATGACAGAAAGATTAAAGCGACGAATAAACCTCCCATCGAAACGCTTGCACGTCCAAGTTTCTGGGATAAACAATACTCTGTCAGCGCAAGTGAAAGAGTCATGCTCCATTCAGCTAGGTTCCTTAATCAACCCCTTAGTAAGAATCGACACAGTGGTATTGGTCTTACCCCAATTAACAGGGAATCTTCCTACTTGCCAAGTGAGCGCAATGACTCGGCAAGCATTCCCTGATCTAATCTTGGCGGATAAGAGGTTCTTCGTTAATGAACCAGTCGACCTCATCCTAGGAGGCGACATTTATCCACAAATCATATTAAACGGTATACGGAAGAACGTATTAAACACGCTTCTCGCGCAAGAAACCGTATTCGGTTGGATCTTAACTGGTCGTGCAGACGCACCCAAGCCAACCAATACTCGGGTATCATTTTTCAATGAAATCAGCTTGGACAAGCAGTTAACCGCTTTCTGGGAGTTGGAGGATGTCCCGAAGAAAAGGGAAGGAACTCCGATGGGAAATATGTGGTCGCCCTTCCATTTAAACATGATTTTCCTAATACTATCGGCTTAGGGCCTTCTCTAAACGGTGTTTGCTCTCAATTTTATCGAAATGAGACGCGCCTTGCTAAGACACCGGCCCTACAAACAGAATATAATAGAGTATTAGCGGAATATGAGACGTTAGGACATATGTCACAAGTTCCCACTGTCATACCACCCCATTCTACGGATTGCTACTTCTTACCACATCATGCGGTTATAAAAGAAGAAAGCACGACCACGAAGGTCCGGGTGGTATTCAACGCTTCGTGTCCTACTGCTAATGGCACAAGCTTAAATGACGTACTTCATACAGGCCCAGTCCTTCAGGCCGATTTGACTATCCTACTCCTTCGGTGGAGATTTTTGAAGTATGTCTTTAATAGCGATATTGAGAAAATGTACCGCCAGATATGGGTAAAACCTAAACAGACAAAGTTCCAAAGGATAGTTTTTCGACCCAATCCAGGTGACCCCATACGCGTCTACGAATTAAAGACTGTGACCTTTGGAGTTAATTGCGCCCTGTATCTGGCCATAAGAACACTGCATCAACTAGCGGACGACGTGGAGAGCTCTGCCCCTACAGCAGCGAATATTCTTCGCTCAAGTATGTACGTTGATGACGTTCTTGCGGGGGGGCATAGCATCGATACAACCATCAAAGCTCGCGATGAAATAACGCAGGTCCTACAATCGGCAGGCTTCTCCCTACGCAAATGGACGTCGAATTGCAGCAAAATACTGCATGGAATACCCAAACTTCATCGGCTAAACGAGGACTTTTTGGAGTTCGAAGACTCAAGTATGGTTAAGACCCTAGGCATCCGTTGGAACGCGCATTCCGACTCCTTTTATTTTACGGCAAAACCCATCGAAAATGGGGATATTATAACAAAAAGGGCAATACTTTCAGCCATCGCCAAACTCTTCGACCCGTTAGGCTGGTTGGCACCAGTCGTCATAGTAGCCAAAATACTTATGCAGAACATATGGCTAGAGGGGACTGACTGGGACGAAAGAGTGTCTACACTAACCCTAGATCGGTGGCAAAGCTTCACGCAGGACTACCACGAAATCAATAAAATTCAAATACCTCGATGGGTGCATTTCACGCCATCCAACGTTGTGGAAATACACGGGTTCTGCGATGCATCAGAAAAAGCCTACGCAGCCACAATCTTTTTACGAGCAAAGATAGGGGACCAGATCTACGTCAATTTATTAATGGCGAAGACAAGAGTCGCCCCAATTAAAACAATTTCCCTGCCCCGATTGGAGCTGTGTGGAGCAGTCCTGTTGGCCGAAACCATAGAATCTGTTATAGAAAACCTTAACTTAGGCACTGTCAACGTTCACCTATGGACTGACTCAACTATAGTCTTAGCTTGGATCAGAAAACCACCGTGGGCTTGGTCAACATTTGTGGCACACCGAGTAACGAAAATTGTAGAAAAGGTGGGAAATAAAGCCTGGCGACACGTAGATTCCGCATCAAACCCCGCAGACATGGCCAGCAGAGGACTATCAGCGAAGGATATGGTAAACCACACTTTGTGGTGGCAGGGACCTTCTTGGCTACAAGAAGACGAGACAAAATGGCCAACTCAAGAAAAATATTATGGTACAAACGTCGAAGAGAAGAGAGTACAAGTTCATACAACTAAGCAAATACAGGATAACGAGGACATTCTCGAAAGGTTTTCTGATTTTTCAAGGGCTTTGAGGGTCATATCATACATTATGAGGTTCTCTCAAAGAACTAACCCCAAAACAAAATCTTCTTTCAAAGTGGAGTCCTACCTCATTTCGCCCGACGAAATTAAGGATACGACTCGCCGGCTTATCAAAATATATCAACAGAAACATTATTCTGAAGAACTAAGGGATATTAAAACCGGGACTAAAAGTGAAGTCCTTCCTCTGAACCCCTTCGTCGACAGCCATAATATCTTGCGAGTGGGTGGTCGTCTCTCTGCATCCCATGATATTGCCTTTAATGAACGCCACCCAATTATCCTCCCTTACGCCTGCTGTTTCACCCGTCTGCTCGTCCAGTTTGTCCACAAGATCTCCTTGCATGGCGAAAACCAACTAATGCTGCGACTCCTACGCACTCAATATTGGATTCCTAAGGTGAAAAATATGATCCGGTCAACCATCCATAACTGCAAGGTCTGCACGATCTTCCGAAAACGAGCGGCGACCCAACTGATGGGCGACCTTCCACCAGAACGTACCACCTTCTCCCGCGCGTTCACAAACACCGGTGTAGATTTCGCCGGACCTTTCGACATCAAGTCCTACAGCGGGAGAGGATGTCGTCTATCAAAGGGCTACGTTTGCCTCTTTGTCTGCTTCACGACCAAGGCTATTCACTTGGAGGCCACTTGTGATCTTAGCACCGCCTCGTTCTTAGCAGCGTTGGACAGGCTTGTTGCCAGACGAGGATGTCCAAAGAACATCTACTCCGACAATGGAACTAACTTTGTCGGAGCCTCCCGAGCCCTCCGCTCAGAGTTCAAGGCCTTTCTAAAAGACGCTCGCAACCAAACCCTGTCGACCTACTGCCATCAAACCCTGACCTGGCACTTCATACCAGCAGGCGCTCCTCATATGGGCGGACTGTGGGAAGCGGGGGTAAAGAGTTTTAAAACTCACTTTAAAAAGATCGCTTCCGATCATAAATTTACTCTTGAAGAGTTCTCTACCTTACTTTGTCGAATCGAGTCTTGTCTCAACTCCCGACCACTCAGTCCATCTTCCAACGAACCGTCCAACTTGGAGCCACTGACTCCGGGACATTTCCTCATTGGCGGGCATCTATTAGCGCCCCCGGAGATCGACGTTAGCGAGAATCGCGCCTCGCTCGTCAACCGATGGGAAAAACTTAAGTCCCTACACCAAACGTTTTGCAAACGATGGAAAGCCGAGTATCTCACCGAACTGCAGAAACGTGTAAAGTGGAAACATCCACAATCCAACTTGAAACAAGGGGACCTAGTCGTTCTAAAGGAGGACAACCTACCTCCCAACGAATGGAGACTAGGACGAATCTCCCAACTACACCGTGGACCAGATAACCGAGTCCGAGTCGTCGTTCTTGATACCGCGAGGGGCCAGACTACCAGATCGATCACGAAGTTGGTCCCACTGCCATCCGGTAACAAGGATGGCGAGAACTAATATTATTCCACTTCTAAATCTCCCTAATTCCACTTCTAATGACATTACGAATTAGGGAGGTCACGGCTTAGTCGAAGCGACTTAGCAGAACGTATTCGCTAAAAAATGTAACGAGGCCATTGAGGCCTACCGCAATCGGAAGAACCGACCCATCACACGTAAATAAACACACTCGTTCCAACGTAACGAGGTAACAGTAATCCTACCGCAGACGGGCGAACCGGTCTGCCACAAAAGTTGCGAATTTCACATACACACACAATAACATCTATTTTTCTACCCACTTACACAAAGGCTAAATGAAACAGATATCCCCCCGACGTTCTCAAGGAGTGCGACATGGGAGCGCTTATGGCCATAGTCACAGTGTTAGTCACTTAAGAGTCTTACACAATTCAACAAGATGAAAAATTTTGGCTCTTAAATTACAGTGTTAGTCACTTAAGAGTCTTACAAAATTCAACAAGATGAGAAATTTTGGCTCTTAAATTACAGTGTTAGTCACTTAAGAGTCTTACAAAATTCAACAAAATGTAAAATTTTGGCTCTTAAATTAGGCCATTTTGGTTTCCAGATTGAAGATTGTTTCAATTAATTTTGATATAATCAAGAAAATATGTCGTCGGAGCATACGGACACCCCAAGGAATGGAATATTCATGAGGCAACCTTTGGGAAAGGTGTTAAGATATAAAAATTAAAGTTACACGGTTCAAGAAAAAAATTGTACAGAAGGTGTCGAATATCAAAATCTAATTTGTTGACACAGCAATTTATCTAATTTACAACAAAACTGATGATCTCAAGAATGCCCAGCAGATTTGCTGCACAGCAATCTAAATGCGAGGCATAAACATGCCCGCGAATAACACCAACTCTCAGTTCCAGACATTTAAAGGGGTGGTACTGGGAGAGGGTTGTGATTCGTGTTGTGGGGCTGGTTAAAAATGTTAGTCGATTTTAATTGCCTAGTAAAACACTGAAAATACATTGTACCAATATTTCTACCACTTGCCTCATACCAGCTGCGACCCAAAGTGCAATCGCTCCGTAAACCAATAGACCATCGAAAACTACATTGCATTCTTGTTCCAAATCTATGTCGTATTGCGTGAGTAGCGTCTTGACTAACGTCACATTGCCCACCATGGCCGCCATGGTGAGTGGGGTGACGGATTGTCCATCGACCTCATCGAATTTCTATAAAAAAATAAAATAATATAAATTCTTATATTAAATAATAATTAAGAAATAATATGCATTACATAAATTCGCTTAGCAAAAGATGTAACTAGTTCTAGAACGAAACTAAACACTGAGGATGGTGGAACACCGAAACCGGTTGGTTACAAATCGGCCATTGGTGGAAATCTGCGTGCACCTACTAGTGCAGGTTTCTCTGCCTCGCTGATTGTTCTTAAATATGTACAACCTGAAATGAAATAAATAAGTCTAGCTTTATTGTAAAGCTTTCACATGCTACATACTTATGTACATATGCACACGTCTATGTTAATATACAACCAATAAAACTTGTAGTCGTCATAAATAGTTGAATTTACATATATCACTCTGTCAATATACTTAAACCCTTCATGGGTTTCTCCTTAAAACCACGCACCAAAATATCTGATTCCCACCATGTAGGACTTGACAGATTCTTTTCCTCACAGTTAAGCTCTCTACGGCTGTTGTTAGCATCGACACCATTTATACACATTATTCCTCCAGATACTTCCAGTTTTTTTGCGTACAATATTCTTTTCAAAAAATTTCTTAATAAGCTCGTGCTTTGCACTTATGGCATCTTTTGTTTGCTGTGCCTGCTCACTTTGTCGGTCGATTTGAAAAGCACGTAGTGGGTTAACATAAGTATCGGTCTTCAAGTGCCCATTGACATTAGATTCACCACCTTCCGACCACAATCCCACATAGTATTTGTATGTATTGTAAACAAATGGTATTTGATTTCGCTGGTACAGCAAAAACTCTAGAATTGCATTGACGACATCTGCAGTTGAGTCTGTAGTTAGCACATCTACTTCTACGCTGAGATCAAGTTTTTTTTGCTAAGTTTTTCCTACTAAAAACTTACAATATATATTGTTTATTAATAAATAGTACTATCTACAGAAGTTTTAATTTGAGAAATATTTTTTTGTTATGCGCTTCCGCTTATACAAAATTCTTGTACAAAATGCAGAACAAGTTGTTCTTTATAGTATAAGAATGGAAATTTCGATATCATTTTAAGGCTACCTCAGCGGGGGTACCGATAAAAGCGCCACGAGCACCGGCTGCAACACCCATTGGCATAGTTTCTAAAATACCGGGTGCCTTTTTGTAATACGTCTGATATGTATCGATAATGTATGTATATACTCCCAGGCGTCGTTGGGTAGGTGGCTTGATGCAACAAAGCTGCGCCGATACCCTTATAGAGCGCTAATGGACCTTCATTGTTAGCCACTTTTTTAAAGAAATCAAATGAACTGTCATACTCTTTTTTGGCATCACCTGCACCCGAGAGATGCATGCGTGTCTAACCCAAATCCAATGGCTGGACAATCATCGTTGCACCCATACCAGCTAGGCCACCAAACAAGAATTTCAAGCCATTTGGTATGTACGCTGCTGCTGCTGGTTTAGATGCCACCACACCACTTTTACCTGAAAAGAAAAGAATAAACATTAATTTACGAGGAAAAATTACCAACATAAAAATTTTACACCTTACCTCGTGAAAAATTTTTCATAGTGACATTCATTCAGAAATGTATCCAGTCCCCCCGTGATTTTCATTTGTCACGGCCAAAAACTAGCCACTTCTGGCACAGCAAAATGGAAAATATTTTTCACCGCACATTTCAGAATTTCAACCGATTCGATTACATTTGTTCATGGATGTGTTCCCCCATCTTTCGCGATGCATCTGTCTCCGCCTCTACATTGCCAAGTGAGGCAGACATCATCGGTGGGATGTGGCAGCACAGAATCGCTGACTACATCTGCAGCACACCAAATGTGGGTGATTTACTAGCTGACAGACCACGGTGTTAATCAGCTGGTTACGCCTCACTACACGAACCAGCCGGAATGCATGTATAAATGAATGCATTTTAGCTAAATTTATACAAATACCATTGCATAATCACATAAATATTACGTAAAGGCAGAAACCCTTACACCATTCTCCCCTTTTTAAACGGCTTCACCAAAATATGTTAACTCTCGATTTCCTAGGAGTTACTTAACACATAACTTGCCAATGCATTTCAATTTTTTCGGGGGGAAGGAAAGTGTCAAAACGTGACAAAGCTGCCAGAAGGAAAATATTCACGCAACAAACATAAACGTTTACAAACGTTTCGACAAAGTTAGCGTGACAAAGCTGCCAGAAGGAAAATATTCACGTAACAAACATAAACGTTTATTCACGCAACAAACATAAACGTTTACAAACGTTTCGAAAAAACAAAAATTAGAATATGCCAAACCAAAATACCGACAATGTCAGTCGGTTATGTTCACAAGCCACCCAGATATACAAAAACTATGGGCTTACTAACGGGTTTATTTTTAGAATGACTCGTTTTACTGCCACACGCGCAAAATCGGAGCGGTCCAACATCTTCACCATCCCGTGTCGGTTATGCAACAACAACCATGGCATACGGTTTTGCCAAAAGTACCGAGGTATGTCGGCCGAGGAAAGACTACGAGTGGTACTTATACATAAGTACTGCCCCAATTGCTCGTCCCCTTTCCACCGACCGGAAATATGCCCTAGCAAGGACCGCTGCTATCGCTGCAACGAACCTCACCATACGTCCCTTCACATGGACGACGTCACGGCACAAGTCCCCGCGCACCCCCAGCCAACGGTTCCGTCTAGAGAGGATGACGGAGAGACCTCGGACGACGCGCTGTCCTTAACCCTCACCGAGACAACCAAGTCTTGGGCGGAGCAAGTAGCAGAGGAGGAGGAAGAAGAGGAAGCCATGAGGGCAGCAGCACCAGCCCTTCCCCAGCTCAGCGGCTCGGAAACACGTCCTTTCCGACCGCTACTACGGCACGAGCCACGGAAGATGCGCACGCCAGACAAGACTCGACGTCCACTAAAGACACCCAAACTACGTGAGGGTGGCGCGGAAACACGTCCTTTTCGCCCATCCCAGCGGGCTGTTAAGGTGCATCGCGGTGGCTCGGAAACACCTCCTTTCCGACCACCTCACAGTCCCACGGGTGTCCGTCGTGGTGACGCGGAAACGCGTCCTTTCCGCTCGTCACGACGAACAGCGGGTCGGACGGCACCTTACCAAGCCCGCAACCCAGTTAACGACACCACAATCGTCCGCCCCAAGGACACACCAGCCACGTTTCGGTCTGGCCGAGTTGCCAATCTGCCTGCTATAGCTCTGATAATGCGATCGTTTGTCGCCATCGCACCAACGGCGAGCGTGACCATCGAATCTGGCGGGGAACTGCACATCGTATGTGCCCTGCTCGACCCGTGTTCATCAACTACGGTCATTGACGGTGAGCTCGCCGAAATGCGAACCTACAGCTAAAGTACTAAGGGCTTATGGAGGGTATATATTGCCTTTGAAAGGTGTCGCCATGTAAGTGTTCGTTGCGGGAATGTTGAAGAGGCCTTACCTTTGGTTGTGGTAGATAATAACACCGCATCAAACATAATCGGGTTAGATTTGTTTAGTAAACTAAAGTTGCGTGTTGACATTCCAACACATCTCGTGTGAAATCAGTGCAACTCATCGTCGACCGTTCTACCTCACAGCGGTGAACTATCCATATCTCTTGCTAACATGGCGAAGGAGTTTCCTCTCCTATTTAGGGATGATCTCGGGTTGTGTACAACATTTAAGGCAGATGTTACTTAAGCCAGGTGCGAGGCCTAAGTTTTGTAAACCGTATAATCTTCCTTTTGCATATTACGAAGAAGTTCGTAACGAACTGAACCGACTTGTTAGCACCAATGTGTTAAATCCAATTAACCCGGTAGTTCCCGCAACTTTTTTGTCTTATACTTTGTTGAAAAGATGTATACCTATAGATTTTGGCCTCCTGAGCACGAAAATGACATCCATTTTCCATTCCGTATTGACACTTTTCCGGAAAATGCGAAAAACTAGCGTTATCATATGGTAATACTGGGTCGCCTGGGGTACAGCTTTTTTGGTAAAGAAAAAATCATTTTCCGATATAGTTTATTTCTCAAAAAGTAGGCTTGTTTCAACATTTTTTATTCAATTTATACCTTCAAAAAATAACAAATGTATGAAAATAAAAAAGTGAGACATCGTTTGAACTAAAAATAAATCATTTTTTGGTATGGTAATTGGCAAAACCCTTTACGCAAAGTCCTACGTGGCATTTTATACATGCTGTTCGTTCGCTAGCGTTGCATCCTTCACCTGCATAACGCCTACGATTCGAAGGTACTACAAAATGTCCAGTCTGATCAAATGAAAGAGTGTGTTCAACTCGACCTGGTTGCTGTAAGTAGAAGTGCATCGGACCGGGCGCTTTGGCTTTTGTACCGTAATGTTTGCATTAGTATACTGCCACTTGTCTTCGAAATTCTAATTGAAACATTGCAGGTTGCATAATGCTAGACCACCACTTTTTTCCTCTGTATGCAATGCGGTATTGCGCCAAATTTTGGTCTAATCGGTCTAATTCCCACATATATTTATTGTACTCTGTGCTCGCACAAGGACGGGGCACACTTATTTTGAATCCACTTGCCTTTGAATAACGTTGCGCCATGGACTTGCGATTTTTCGCAAAGCTGGTGGATAACATGCAGACAACGTTGTTGTCTTTCCATTTCACCAAACAAATACCAGTGCTTTTCATCTCAATTGATTCCGAGAAACCTTTTTCCATTGACTTGGAGTCTTTTTTTATGCACCAGAGGGCAGCTTGCTGGAATTCTATTTTCGCAGATTGTTCCCGTCGCATTATATCCACATGATTTGAGATGAGCCAACAATGGATAACTGGTGAACAAGTTATCAAAATAAAACGAAAAAGAAAGCGATTTCAATACATCAGAAAAATCATCGATCATAGAGACTAAAGGAGAAGCACATTTTTCAAACTTGGCTTCGTACTCAACATTCGATCGACGATTCTTACCTTGGTAAACTTCGAAGTTCACCAAGTAGCCCGATGGAGTGCAGACCAGACTTTATAGCCAAATCGTAACGGTTTGCCTTTCATAAATTACTTACATCCATGTCTACCAAAATACGAAATTATACTTTCATCGAAAGAAAGATTTTACTCGGGATCAAAATTTTCAATCATTTTTGCTTTCAAGTGATCAGTAAGGGGACGCAGTTTAAACATTTTGTCGGGGTTTGAGCCTTCTTTTGAAGAACTTTTAGAATTGTTTTCGAAGTGAAGACTTTTTAAAATCTCTTGGAATCGATTCCTACGCATGGTGTCACTTACAAGTTTGTTTCAAATATCTTCATCCAGACTCCAAATGCTCGCAGCTCGCTGACAGTTATACAAGGTGGCGCAAAAGCAAGCTGCCGATGTTCAGCATATCGGTTGTGGCACGTGCAGTGTGTGCTGTTGCACCGTCTTGTTGGAACCACATGTTTTCCAATCCCAATTCATCAAGTTGCGGCAAAAAGAACTCGTTGATCATTGCTCTGTAGCGCTCACCATTCACAGTAACCGTTTGGCCCCGACCGATTATTGGTCAAATAAATAGTCAGCAATATTCCGCGTTCTGGAGCAGTGTAGCGTAACATTGTTTATTAACGTGTATTTCGCATGTGTTTACTACACAAATGTCAAAACAGAACTGACTTTAGGGGCCAATCGCAAAATTTATAGCATTTTCTGATAGGAGGATTACTTTTGCGCAGTAACCGTTTTTCACCGACCGATTATTGGTCAAATAAATAGTCAGCAATATTCCGCGTTCTGGAGCAGTGTAGCGTAACATTGTTTATTAACGTGTATTTCGCATGTGTTTACTACACAAATGTCAAAACAGAACTGAATTTAGGGGCCAATCGCAAAATTTATAGCATTTTCTGATAGGAGGATTACTTTTGCGCCACCCTGTATTTGGGTTTGGCCTATTTTGTTCGATAGCATATACTGCGCTTTGTTGGCAAATGTGCTGGAATAATATGTCATCAAAGAACTTTTCAAATAGTTGATGTGGTAGCAAATTACGACAATCTTCGTAATTCGCTGCTGGAAAAATTAGAATAAGAGCTGGCGAATAATTTTACGCCCATTGAAATATGATTTCCTTGTTCCCTGTATGAAGTGCGACATTCGAAGGTTTTGGCCCTATTTTACGTAGGCGCCAAAATTTTGTAAATGTCGCCTACTACTGAGCCAGGTAAAGACCCGCACAATCCTCTTCAGCATCATCTTCGCCAGATACGTTGCTATCTACCGGAGGCTCGATGCAAATGGTAGTGTGTATATCGGTTAGTTGACTTTCATCTTCTGTATCATCGAGTTCTTGAATGTAGTCAAGCATTTCTTGCAGTGTTAAACCTCTGAAAGCAGTAGCATTTAAAAAAATTAGACGATTATATTAGGAAAATTTATAATACCGCTCAGAAAATCACATTAAACGCTAAAAATAAATGTTTACCCTAGCAGACCCACGATTACTATATGGTAACGTTTTAAATAAATTTTAAAAAAATTATATAAAAAAAATTATATAAAAAAAGTATATAAAAAAATGTATATAAAAACAATAACTTTACCAAAAATGAACTACAATTTAATAGCCTATTTTATAAGGTATCGGTTGGTATAATTTTCATTCGATTGGTGTACGAAAGTACTATCTTATGCTCATACTTACCGACGCACAGTGGCGCCTCTGCCGTTAAAGCATGGCAAAAATCAAAAAAATCACGAAAGCGTTTGCTAAATCTAATACATGTTTCTAATAGAGAATTTTCCAGGGATCAAGAATATACAACTGTTTTTTCACAGAAAATTATAGTTTACCAGGTAGAGCCGCTCAAAGTTGACCAATTTTCAACATTGGGAAAAATTTGACATTTTTCTTCTTTTTCGTTGTATTTAAAATGGTTTTGGTCTGAGCTATTCAAACACGGAGGCGAGGAGCTGGTAAGGCGCATGCATCAGCTTCTGTGCAGAATTTGGTCGGATGAATGCATGCCTGAAGATTGGAATCTAAGTGTTCTCTGCCCAATCCACAAGAAGGGCGATCCTGCAAATTGCGCCAACTATCGCGGAATCAGCCTTTTGAATATCGCATATAAGGTCCTATCAAGCGTATTATGCGAAAGACTGAAGCCTGATGTGAACAGACTGATTGGACCTTATCAGTGTGGCTTCAGACCTGGTAAATCTACCATCGACCAGATTTTTACAATACGCCAAATCTTGGAAAAAACCCGTGAAAAAAGAATCGACACGCATCATCTCTTTGTTGATTTTAAAGCCGCTTTCGATAGCACGAAAAGGAGCTGCCTATATGCCGCTATGTCTGAATTTGGTTTCCCCGCAAAACTTATACGGCTATGCAAAATGACCTTGAGCAACACCGCCAGCTCGGTCAGAATTGGGAAGTACCTCTGCGAGCCGTTCGAAACTAAACGAGGTTTCAGACAGGGTGACCCCCTATCGTGCGATTTCTTTAATTTAATGCTGGAGAAAATAATACAAGCTGCAGAACTTAACCGCGCTGGAACAATATTTTATAAAAGCGTGCAACTGTTGGCATATGCTGACGATATTGATATCATTGGCCTTAACAACCGCGCCGTAACTTCTTCTTACTCCAAATTAGAAAAAGAAGCGGAGAAAATGGGATTGGTGGTGAACGAGGGCAAAATGAAGTACCTTCTGTCATCATGCAAAGCAATACAATTTGTAACTAAAAAAATATATGTTGTTAACAAGTTCCAATAACAAAAACGACCTTACGGCCGTACTGAATTATATATATATTTTTTTTTCCATCAAAGTTTTAAAAAGGGCCTAAAAATAGGCATTTCGAAAAACAGGTATATCCACCAACTTTTAACAAAAAAAAAACTATTTTTTCTTTGTTTTAATCCTAAATTAAATTATCTGTAACTGCTATACAAGAAAACGGCAACCGGCCGCCTTGTTTACTCACAAAACCATTTTCTTCTTCTTCTTTAAATTGTCATCTAACCGCCTGGGCGATTTCGACCGTCCAACATAGCTCGCCAGTCGTTTCTTCGTTGCGCCAACTGGCGCCAATTGGAAACACCGCGGGATCGCAAATCGGTCACCACTTGGTCCTTCCATCGGAGTGGTGGTCTCCCTCTTCCTCTGCTTCCACCGGCGGGTGCCGATAAGAATACCTTCTGGGCTGGAGTGTTATTTTCGTTCGCCAAATTGCCAAATTAGAACCAGCAATAATTGAAATTGAAGAGGGGAATGTCATTCCATAAAGCGGTTACTAAGATCAAACTTTTAGCATAAATGGGCAGTGCCACTCCCCTTTTCCAAAATTCGTTGGCTGTTTAATCTTTAGCTCAAATAAAATTTCTTTGAACCGCATTCAATATCTTTTAGTTATTAATAAAATACATATTTGGCTTGTAAATTAAAAAAAAAAAATCATGTAAAATTTTACGATGAATTTTAAAGCACCTTGTTATTGTGGCACCAAAAACGGACATTTGAGTTTTATAAGAGTATTGCCATTTAAAAGAAACAATACGTCTATCGATTTTGGTAGTTATTGATTACGTGACTACTTAGATACAACTTTTTTTTATAAGTGGGCAGTGTCACGCTATATTATCAAACTCATTAGTTTATCTTATTTAATACTTAAATACGTCATTATAAGACAAATCTCATTTTATTTTTTACTAAAAACATTTTGTTTTTGCATTTTTCTAAAAATTTTCGACTTTGACGAATTTTTGAGAAGCACCCTGTATCTGTGACATTCTGAGCTTTCACACAATAGGACTTCAAAAAATTAGCTTTCTTTTGCATTTTACATTTTTAAATTATCTTCATTGGTTCAAAAGTTATGATTTTTGCAAAGAAAAAACTCAAAAGGCGCCACTGTGCGACGTGCCATATCTGAAAACGAGATATTAGATTTAAATTTTTTGACTTCATTTTGTCGTCTGCTAACTTCACTAATTGAACTTAGAATGCACAAAACATACTTTTTTTTGCAAGGTACAAATATTTTGCATAAACTACCATTATTAATTTGTAGTTTGTGACGTAATTAAGAATTTATTTGTGTAAATGTAACGGCAAGTCTTGCGTACCATATGGTAATCGTGGGTTAATTTGGGTTAACACAAGCGAGTGGGCAGCGCCCATTGTCATAGTACAAAAACCAAACAACAAAATACGTATGTGTGCGGATTTCAAAGTAGGCCTGAATTCGCAAATACAAATTGATCGTTACCCCATACCTCGAATAGAACAACTGTTGCACAAACTTCAAGGGGGCCAACAATTTACAAAAATTGATTTAAGTGAAGCTTATCACCAAATTGAGCTCTCCGAGATTGCCAAATAATATATGGTTTTTAACACCCTATTCGGTTTATACCAATACCAGAGACTGCCGCTCGGCGTTGCAAGTGCACCGGGAATTTTTCAGAGGTTCATGGAGCAACTCTTGGCTGTAGCGCGATTCCCTTACTTTTTTAACCACATTTGCTGACGGTGACTAAGTTAACACATAATTTTAACAGCTTTGTTATTCACTAACTTTTGTCAAGTTTTTTGTCACTGAATGCGATAAAACAAAATCAGCTGTTATTGTTGTCGTCTTCACAAGTGATAACTTATCGCTGTATCCGTTGGTGTGGCTAATTTATTATTAAAACTGGTTAACCTTAATATTAAAGAATTTTAACACAACAAAAATAAAATAAAGATGGCATTTCAGTTTTTTGCCTATAACTTGTCTCAAAATACAGTTGAAAATTTTACAAGAGTAGATCGGCGTTTGCTCAGGGAAAGGGACAATCCCTTTAAACTTGCGCCATGCGAGTTCGGCAAATTGTACCGGGTGAGTCCCGAAATCGCGATAGATGATTGTCTAAGAGGTCAAAGGATTACAGCAATTTCGGCAGAAAAACAGTTTATACTTATTATTGCTTACAGAAATTATGAATATTCCTCAAATATATTTTTCCTTTGAAGGTGCTGTGTACATTGCGTTTTTATGCCACAGGATGCTACCAGAGGCCTGTAGGGGAACATTGGGGCATATCAATGAGCCAATCCACAATAATCCATCGAGTAACCGATGCCATAAAAGCCAGAATATTTTTTAAGGAAATTAAATTTCCTATGAAGCCGGCGGAACGTCAAGCTTCTAAAGAAGTTTTTTGTCCGGCGCCTGCACCATTCGTGGGCGGTACGATAGGGGCGATTGATTGCACGCACATATCCATTTTGGCTCCGAAAGTGCACGAGGCAGCTTATGTAAACCATCATGGACATCACTCCATAAATGTTCAAATGGTAACTTTAACAAAAAAAAACCTAGTATATATATGTATATATGAATGTAAATTTTGTTGTAGATATGTGACTCAAATCTTAAAATATTAAATATTAATGCAAGAGCCCATGCAAATGGATAACGGAATATTTTTCTAATAGGTATTTCTATTAAAGTTACTTTGAAATGTATTTTTTTTTATAAGACAAAACTTGCAGGAGATTCTGGATACCCTTTAAAGCCATGGCTCATGACGGCATTACCGAGTCAACCTGAAGGTTTTCCAAAATATAAATATAATGAGGCGCTATGCAAAGCCAGGAATCCTATCGCAAGGTTATTTGGGGTCCTGAAAGGAACTTGGCGTGGTTTTTCAAAGCAAAGGGTTCTTTTATATGAACCCGGTTTTGCTGGTAGGTTGTAAACGCGTGTGGAACCTTGCATAATATTCGTTTGGGCGACCAGGCAATCAGGATAACATCAGCGTAGTCTTGGACACACGGGCGGATGATACCTCTGATAACTCAAGTTCAGTATCTTCAACTGGAAAACGTGCCCAAGACAGATTGATATGCACTTTTTTCTCGTAAATACATACACAGGTGGGAATTCATTAAAAAAAAAAAGTTTGGCTACTTCAAAGAACTACCACAGACATAATATTAAATAATCTAATAATCTATAGATAGTATGATACCATTTTGGATAAGCGATTCAAGACTAGAAGATTCAATGGATCTAATAATAAATAAAAACACTTTACAAAAAATTCAAATTTACTTTAATTCATATATTTAAAATTTTAGTGAATTAGATATTATCTTTAAGTTAAGTACTAAAAAATCCATTAAGTTAACTCCAAACTAAAAAAAGACTAGAAAACTAACGTTTCTTGAATAAATTAAAACCGAAACGTAACATGAAAATTAATTTAACAAAAACTAAAATACATACACTAAACAAAAATGAAAATAGTACAATGAAGTTTAAGTTTTGCATTGTGCCACAAAAGCATTCGTACGGTCAAGTTTCTTCACAAGTCATAATGTTTGAGCACACTTTGTGTAGCTCTACAAAGCTCGCCAAGTTTTTCTTACTTATATATATCATAAAATAAAATAAAACACACACTTAAATAAAATATAGTACATACTTAAATAAAATATAATACATACTTAAATAGAATAAAATACATACTTAAATAAAATAAAATACATACTTCTATAAAATACTTCAATAAAATAAAATATTTAACACTATGTATATATAAGACCGTATTTATCATATATCTAAGTGCATAGTACATTATGATTTGTAAAGAAACTTGACAGTACGAATTCTTTTGTGACACAATGCAAAACTTAAGCTTAATTGCACTATTTTCGTTTTTGAAAATATTCATTTCGGATAGCCAGGGCCAATTGAATCAGTCCGTCGGCGCAGGCTTTCCACATTTCCCAAGTGGAGTATGGCATCTGTCTGCTTGGACAGGTTTTCGGCTTGGATCTATTTATAGAGGCGGAAAATATTTGTGATTTGCGATATCCATAAGCTTTTGGCGGTCATCGTCGCAACTTTCTGCCGCACGCTTCCTTTTCGAGCCCCTGCGAGGTGTTGCTGTTGTTGCCCTAGCTGTTGCTGCTATAGGTGTTGCTGCTGCTGATGGAGCTGTCAGCGGGATAACAATAGTCCCGTCGGACTCGGACCAGGGGATTTCATCATCCTCTGCTACCATCAATTGGAGTTTAGAATAATTTACAAGTTAATAGAACCAAAAGGATAAAATAATACATATGACCCAACAACTGTAATAATTTCAACTCACCTCTCTCTTGGGATACTGTCATCGTAAGTATCTGCACCCTCAACGTACGTGTCCCCAATCAAATCGACTATCCGCATCTACATATCCGTCAACGGGGGCAGAGCGATGGGCCTGTTTCCAGTTAGGGCCCCCTGGTTATTGAGGTCTTGAACATGGTTACTTGTACGCCGTTTCAAATCACGCCATACCTAGTTACAAATCGGTAAAATATGTAATAAAATCAAAGGTAATTGCTTCCTTTAGAATACAACTACTAAAACACGTCCAAAAATATCGGCAGAGGTATCAAAAGAGGTGTTTTGACCTAAGTATCAATAATACGAAAGCGGAAAAGTAATATTTTGTTTCAGTGAAAAGTTATTGGCAAAAAACAAAAAAACTTACCCAGCTCCGATCCCGAAGGGGGGACCTGGTCCATAGTATTTATGTGCAGAACACTTTCGTGCGTGCGGGCCGCGCTTACAAAAAAAAATAATCCCTAACTGCTCCAACACCGGCAACGCGATCGCCAGCATTTCTGCAAAAAACCAACTTCCGCGTGTTTCGGAACGCCCAATATGTGAGATTATAACAACCACATGAAAAGAACAGAATATATTCAACTTTGACTGCAGATTTCTCTTCACAGAAATATAAAATCGAGTTTCAGCTTTCCTATTATTGATACTGAGGTCAAAACGATTGTTTTGATACCTTTCCCAAAAGTTGTGAACATGTTTTAGCAGTTACGTACGGTCGAATAGAATTACCATTAATTATTCCTTACAGTGTTCCATTGATCGACGGTCTTTGATGCTCCTCCAACTGTGTTGAGCTTCTCCGCCATTTCCCTCCACTTTTTCTGGTATTCCAACTTTCCATGGAGCCGTTGGAATTTGCCAGATGCTAGGCCCTTCGTTTCGGAAAGGATGTCCACCATAACCCTGAGCTGCTCGGCTGATGCCCGACTCCTTTTCCCCACTATTTTGCTGCTGGATGCCATTTATTTAATATAATAGTAGTACGTACGTTTTCTGATTTGTTTTTGTTCAATCCCTTTTTGTACTTTTCACATATTTTGACAGTTCAGTACTAGAGATGCCATATTTTCATACTATGAATAAATACTTAACCAACGTTGCATAAACCGAAGTTAGCGAATCGCATATATGATAGTGCAAACCATTTGTGATAAGGTTAAAAATGTCGGACGAATGTGGAAACGTTAAAATTTAGGGAATTGCGCTACTGATGTACCTGGATGTGCTGTATACGAGTTTGTTCAAAAAGTATCGCGAATTTTGAATTTTCGCTGGTTACGTATATTCGAATTTCGAATTTTTTGTGGCGTTATGTTGGTACTCATGTCTCTCACTTATGCCGACAAGCTCGGCCATTTTGAATGTTCAGTTAATTGTTGACAGCTGCTTTGCTTGCACGTGTTTTGGATCGTCTTCGATTTTTCCCTATTTTTTACCAAAATTGCTCAATTGTGACCAAAAACAGCATCGCATGAACATTGCTAATGAGATGTTAAACTCTGTCCACGACGACCCAAATTTGCTCCAGAGGGTCATAACTGGTGACGAATCGTGGGTTTATGGTTATGACGTGGAAACCAAAGCTCAATCATCTCAATGGAAGCTGCCGCACGAACCAAGACCGAAAAAAGCGCGCCAAGTTCGGTCGAATGTGAAAGTTTTGCTGACAGTTTTCTTCGATTGCAGGAGCGTGGTGCATCATGAGTTCTTGCCACAGGGAAGAACGGTCAATAAGGAATATTACCTGCAAGTTATGCGCAATTTGCGCGAATCAATCCGCCAGAAA
Source organism: Merzomyia westermanni (assembly GCA_949987695.1). Lineage (NCBI taxonomy): Eukaryota > Metazoa > Arthropoda > Insecta > Diptera > Tephritidae > Merzomyia > Merzomyia westermanni. The sequence continues at coordinate 114,627,012 of OX465289.1, forward strand.
CGCCCGGATTTGTGGAAGAACAAAAATTGGCTTTTGCACCACGATAACGCCCCTGCTCACGCATCGTTGCTTGTGCGCGACTTTTTGGCCAAAAACAACACACTAATGATGCCGCAGCCACCGTATTCCCCAGATCTTGCCCCCTGTGACTTTTTCTTGTTCCCTACACTGAAGAGGCCCATGAAAGGAGGACGTTACGCTTCTCTTGACGAGATAAAGACGGCATCGAAGGAGGAGCTGAACAAGATACAAAAAAATGATTTTTTGAAGTGCTTCGAAGATTGGAAAAACCGTTGGCACAAGTGTATAATATCTCATGGGGATTACTTTGAAGGGGACAAAATAGATATTCATGAATAAATAAATAATTTTTGAAAAAACACAAAATTCGCGATATTTTTTGAACACACCTCGTACCTGGATGATGTAATTATCACAGGCGAGAGTGATGAGGATCATTTCGCAAATGTTCGGTTAATTTTTCAACGCCTGCAAAATAATGGACTCCGATGTCGACAAGAAAAATGTACATTTGCTGTACCGCAAATTGAATACGTAGGACATATAATCGACTTAAAGGGCATACGCCCTTCATCGAAACGATTAGAGGCGATTCAGTTAATGTGGAGACAAAAAAACCTACGAGAGTTGGAAGCTTTCGTCGGAAAAGTTATCTATTACTATTGAAATTACCCATTGTCGAAACAAAGATGGCAACTTTTTCTTTTCTGTATTCTATTTTCTTTTCTTATCTTTTGCAATCACAGTTCGAATGTGACATTTATAGAAGAAGCATTTCAATAAATTTCTTTCCATAAAAGCGAATTGTTTAACTGAGGTGGGACGTTTTTCTTTTTGTGCATATATTTTTTTTATTCACTTTATTGGTTCGGTCAAAAGGACATTCTAAAGGTTATGAGCCCAGAGAGTTTCAGTGAATAAATTAAAAGATATTAAGACAACTGAGTCAAGTCGTCGTACTGTATAAAGTTGCGCGCACATTTAGAAAGAAGTTGTCTCGTCGTAGCGTTAATAAAATAGGATTCCCGTTATCACGCAGACTAGCAGGCACTACAACACAACATTCAATTGTCATCATCGAATTTCACAACAATAAGTTTTATGTAAGTTGCTTTGTCGTCGCACAACAACTAAAGTTCTGTTAAAATGGATGGAAATAAAGATGAAAACAATTTTAGTGGCCACGTATTAAATCGTTCAAACTATCGCTTATGGAAATTCCAGATAATGGCTTTTTTAAAATCACGTAATTTGACCAAGAATATAGAAGGGGTAGTACCGGCAGAAAATGCACCAGAGAATGAAAGGAATATTTTTGAAAGAAATGAAGGTGAAGCCATGAATGCTATATTTGAATCGCTTGATATAGAACGCGCAAATCTTGTTCTAACATGCAAACCAGCTAAAGCAATGATGGACAAATTGGAAAGTGTGTACGAAAAAAAAGTCGGACATTCGTGCCATGACTTTGTATGAAGAATATTTTTCACTTAAGATGAAGGATGATGAAACTGTCGCTTCGTACGTAGCCAAACCAAATCAATTAGCATCCGAGATTGAGCAACAGGGTGAAAAATTGTCTGACAAATTGAAGATGGTGCGTATTATCAGTAGTTTGCCTGTAAAGTTCAACAACTATAAAACTGTGTGGTATAATACAAAAGAAACTCGTACAACTGATACGCTTATGGTATCTTTGCAATTAAAGGAGGATAATTTGAATCGAATGAACAATGAGCGGAATGATTCATCAGATGCGGCATTTGCTGCTACGTTTAAACACAAATACTCCAAAAAAGATTTCAAGCCAAAGTCAAATGTTGATGAATTGAAGAAGAGAACAAAATGCAACTCTTGTGGTCAAATAGGCCATTGGGCAAAAGATAAAAAATGTCGAAAGAAAACAAATTCGTCGAATAGCAAGAAAACGGCAAATAAAAACGAACTGGCATGGTGTTCAGTAATATATTCGGACAAATCAAAAGAATTAAATCCCGATTACTGGTGTGCTGATTCAGGTGCAACAAGTCACATGACTTTTCGTCGTGAGTGGTTCTCAGAGCTAAGAGAACATAGTGGTCAAGTAAAATTAGCCAATCGTCATCGTGTCCAGATTCATGGAATTGGTACCATTCTTATAGATGCGAAAGTAAACAATCAATGGGAGCAGCGTCGTCTTAAAAACGTGATGTACGAGGTGTGTTCAAAAAGTATCGCGAATTTTGAAATTTCGCTGGTTACGTATATTCGAATTTCGAATTTTTTGTGGCGTTATGTTGGTACTCATGTCTCTCACTTATGCCGACAAGCTCGGCCATTTTGAATGTTCAGTTAATTGTTGACAGCTGCTTTGCTTGCACGTGTTTTGGATCGTCTTCGATTTTTACGCGAAATTCGTACCAAAATTGCTCAATTGTGACCAAAAACAGCATCGCATGAACATTGCTAATGAGATGTTAAACTCTGTCCGCGACGACCCAAATTTGCTCCAGAGGGTCATAACTGGTGACGAATCGTGGGTTTATGGTTATGACGTGGAAACCAAAGCTCAATCATCTCAATGGAAGCTGCCGCACGAACCAAGACCGAAAAAAGCGCGTCAAGTTCGGTCGAATGTGAAAGTTTTGCTGACAGTTTTCTTCGATTCCAGGGGCGTGGTGCATCATGAGTTCTTGCCACAGGGAAGAACGGTCAATAAGGAATATTACCTGCAAGTTATGCGCAATTTGCGCGAAGCAATCCGCCAGAAACGCCCGGATTTGTGGAAGAACAAAAATTGGCTTTTGCACCACCATAACGCCCCTGCTCACGCATCGTTGCTTGTGCGCGACTTTTTGGCCAAAAACAACACACTAATGATGCCGCAGCCACCGTATTCCCCAGATCTGGCCCCCTGTGACTTTTTCGTGTTCCCTAAACTGAAGAGGCCCATGAAAGGACGACGTTACGCTTCTCTTGACGAGAGAAAGACGGCATCGAAGGAGGAGCTGAACAAGATACAAAAAAATGATTTTTTGAAGTGCTTCGAAGATTGGAAAAACCGTTGGCACAAGTGTATAATATCTCATGGGGATTACTTTGAAGGGGACAAAATAGATATTCATGAATAAATAAATAATTTTTGAAAAAACACAAAATTCCCGATACTTTTTGAACACACCTCGTATGTTCCAGAACTTGGTGAAAATTTGTTTTCAACAATAGTTATGACAGATAAAGGTTTTCAAGTTTTATTTGAAAGTGGTGGTTGCAAAATACTTGATCAAGAGTGTAAAATCGTTGTCGAATTGTAAGCGTAATAAAATGAAACAAATACGCATGGAATTTCGTGTACGTACAAATGAAGGTGCAAATGTTGCAGCTGTTTCGCTTGAGCAGAGGCATTGTCGATTGGCCCACGTCAACATCAATTCAAGAAGAAACATGGTTAAAGATGGTCTCATTAAAGGTGTCGACTTGTCCAAAAGTGAACGATTCTTTTGTGAGGATTGTCAATACGGAAAAATGACGAGATCAACTCATAAGGAATCGATCAACCGGCTATCAGTTGCTGGAGAATACATGCATGCCGATTTATGTGGTCCCATGAAATAAATTGGAATTGGTGGCGCTCGTTAGCAAAATGGGAGAATTGAACGTGATAGTCGAAGAATTCAAGAATGTGCAAGAACTAAGCTTATTGCTAGTGGTTTACCAAAATATCTATGGTCTGAAACTATTCGTACAGCAACGTATTTATTGAACCGCACAACAAATAGCAAATGTCCGGGGAGTACACCATATGAAAAATGGTTTGATCGAAAACCATGTTTGGATCACATCAAAATATTTGGAACAGAATGTTTTGTTCAAGTTTCAAAACAAGCGGGTCGACAAAAATGGGATCCAAAAGCGAAGAAAGTATTTTTGATTGGATTTGAGCCCACAACCAAAAACTTTCGACTATTTGATCCGAACAACAGAAAGATATTTCTCAGCTGTAATGTCCGTTGAAATGAGCAAGTATCGAAAAAATGTGTACTTCGGGATGACATTGATACTGATGATGAAGAAGTATCTGAAAATGCTTCAGGTGAAATCGTCGTTGAATCTTCTTTCTTTAAATGATCATCTAACCGCTTGGGCGATTTCGACCGTCCAACATAGCTCGCCAGTCGTTTCTTCGTTGCGCCAACTGGCGCCAATTGGAAACACCGCGGGATCGCAAATCGGTCTCCACTTGGTCCTTCCATTGGAGTGGTGGTCTCCCTCTTCCTCTGCTTCCACCGGCGGGTGCCGATAAGAATACCTTCTGGGCTGGAGCATCTTCGCTCATTCGCACTACGTGGCCTAGCCAGCGAAGCCGCTGTGTTTTAATCCGCTGAACTATGTCGGCGTCTACGTAAGGTTCATACAGCTCATCATTAAATCTTCTTCGGTACTCGCCGTCGCCAACGCGTAGAGGTCCACAAATCTTTCGAAGAACCTTTCTCTCGAATACTCCCAGAGCCGCCTCATCAGATGTTGTTAGTGTCCACGCTTCTGCACCATATAGCAGGACGGGTGCGATGAGTGACTTATAGAGTGTTATTTTCGTTCGTCGAGAGAGGACTTTACTTTCAATAGCCTATCGTCGTTGAATCAGCTGATAAAAATGATGTTTTTCTTGACGCTGAAGGAGAATTAACTGTGGAAACTCATGAACGAGTTCGGCCCCAGAGAAGTAATCAAAGGTACGATCTGCGAGAAAGTGTAAAGAGTCCAGATCGATTACTTGAAAGTGGATTTTCAGCAACAATTGTTTAACAAAAAACATTTGAAGAGGCAATGAACTCACCCGATGCACAACAATGGAAAAGTGCAATGGATGAGGAGTTTAATTCATTGATCAAGAATCGCACATGGGATTTGGTAGAGCCACCAGATGATCAGAAAATTATTGATAATCGTTGGGTGTTTAAAATTAAAGAAAATACTGATGTCTCAATTGAAAGATATAAAGCGCGTCTTGTGATACGTGGGTTCACTCAGCAATACGGTATCTATTACAAAGAGACTTTTAGTCCTTTCGTGAAATATACATCGACTCGTGCAATTCTGTCTCTAGCGACAATGAATAAAATGCGACTAAAGCAGTTCGACATTAAAACTGCATTTTTGTACGGTGAGCTGAAGGAAAATGTTTTTATGAAGCAGCCTGTCGGCTATAATGACAACAGTGGACGCGTAATCAAAAGTTTATATGGTCTAAGGCAGTCATCACGACGTTGGAATGAAAAATTCACATCATTTCTTTGCAAATTTGATATCATACAAAGTGATTCAGACTCATGCGTCTTCATTCGGCGAAAGGATAAGACAATAACGATCATCGCGATTTACGTAGATGATAATATTACTGAAATTGATTCGATAATTTCACACTTGCAAGACAATTTTGAAGTAAAAGTGATCGAGGCAAAGCAATTTTTGGGTCTCGAAATTGATCAACGTCCGGATGGTTCAATACGCATACATCAGCAGGCTTATGCTAAAAATCGGTTTGGTATGATTGAAAGCAAAGCTGTATCAACTCCAATGGATAACAATCTAAACGTTGGTGACTTCGCAAGAGATGAGTATGATGCTGTATATCCATATGGTGAAGCGGTCGGTAGCCTAATTTACCTGGCTATTGGGACACGACCAGACATAAGCTACGCAATTGGTGTGGTAAGTCGATATTTGGAACAGCCTAGCTCCGCACACGTAACTGCGGTGAAACGCATATTCAAGTACATTAAGGGCACGATCGATATGGGTATTGTTTATAAAAATGATTGTGTTCTTGATTTGGTCGACTACAGTGATGCCGATTATGCTGGCGATAGCGAAACAAGACGATCGACGAGTGGGTATGTTTTTCATATTGGGTCCGGTGTCATAAGCTGGGCATCAGTAAGGCAAAAATCGGTCTCAACATCGACAACAGAGTCTGAATATGTGGCGGCTTGTCAGACAATGAAAGAACTAATCTGGCTTAAAAGTTTTTCAATTGGTTTGTTGTATGAACCAAAATTAAAAACGACACTATATATGGACAATCAAAGCGCAATTCGTTTAATTAAGAATCCCGTCTTTCATAAAAGAACCAAGCACATCGATGTCCAGTACCATTTTATCCGAGAAAAATTTCAAGATGGTCAATTCATCTTAGAATATATAAACACTGATGAGCAGATCGCGGATATATTTACGAAAGCATTGAATAAGAATCGTCATAGATACTTGTGCAGTCTGATGGAGATGACATCATAAAAGAACATCGCCGATTTTGTTTACAACAATGAGTGGGAGTATTGAAATTACCCATTGTCGAAACAAAGATGGCAACCCTTTCTTTTCTGTATTCTATTTTCTTTTTTTACCTTTTGCAATCACAGTTCGAATGTGACATTTATAGAAGAAGCATTTCAATAAATTTCTTTCCATAAAAGCGAATTGTTCAACTGAGGTGGGACGTTTTTCCTTTTGTGCATATATTTTTTTTATTCACTTAATTGGTTCGGTCAAAAGGACATTCAAAAATTACAACAAATTCATTCCCAACTTCTCTTCTAAGGCATCGGCACTGAATATTTTGAGGCGGCAAGGACAAGATTTCTTATGGGGTGACAAACAAGAGGAAGCATTTTTAACATTGAAAAACAACATTATCGAAGCGGCGCAGCTTGTTCATCACAATGAAAAGTTGCCTAGCATTCTAGCAACTGACGCCTCAAAATATGGAATTGGCGCTTTCATATCTGACAGATATCCCGACGGATCGGAAAAGCCAATCGAATTCGCATCCAAAACGTTAAATAAAAGCCAATAAAACTACTTCCAAATAGAGAAGGAAGCATTCTCAATAGTGCCGGATTAACGAAATCGAAATGGACTTGTTCCCTATTAGCTCATCAGTTGTCGCAGAGGAAACGGCAAAAGATAGCGTCCTTAATCTAATTAAAAAAATGATTCAAGATGGCTGGCCTGACCATTTGCCCAACTCAAAAGGTAATCTCAAACCATCGTTACAGAAAGGTGTTGTGTTACTGATAACAGAGTACAATTGTTTCCCAAATATCGCCGAATCCATTGAGTCCATTTGTAAAAAATGTTCAATTTGCGCGAATACTGCGAGCAATCCAAAACTAAAATTTTCTTCCTGACCAGCGACAGCGAAACCATGGGAAAGGATTCATGTGGACTTCGCAGGTCCGTTTTCTGGTAGTATGTGGTTGATTGTGATCGATGCCTATTCTAGGTTTTCCTAGACAATCGAAATCGCCACATCGACTGCGACTGTTACAATTTCAGCATTGCAAAAAATTTTCGCTATCGAGGGCTTACCACAAACCATCGTTAGTAATAACGGGCCACAATTTACGTCATGGGAGTTCCGAAAGTTTCGCGAACTCAATGCTATTGAGCACCTAACCAGCGCACCTTTTCATCAAGCTTCCAATGGCTTGGCTGAGAGGTTTTTCAGAACTTTCAAGGAGGCATTTGGAAAAGAAATTAAAGGTTTATTATCAAAAGAAAAGGCCCTTTGCAAGTATTTAGCCGCATACCGCGCAACTCCTAATCCACTAACAGCATTGAATGTTCTGTTGTTGTTATTGTTGTTTACAGTGCTTCGCTCTGCCCAATGGGCTCGATCACTCTAAATTGTCATCAGGCTCTTCTAAAGGGTTCGACGGAACAGGAGAAGAGATGTTTGATATCATGAGGGGACATACCAGATGCAGGGCATGTTTGGTATGTTGGGGTTCATTCTGGGTAAGTAAGAGTTTAACCTGTTACAATATCTAGAGCGAAGTTGTGCTAGCATAACTCTAGTCTCCCTCGGAAGTACACGCTCCTCTTCAGCCAATTCAGGTGGCTGAGTATTGGATCTGTCTACCGACTCTGTGTGGAGGTCATTTAGAGCCCGTCTGTGGTTACGCAGATCAAACGGCAAAGAGATGTGGTGCCAGATCTCATCGTAGTGCTTACGAAGATGTCTCCTTATGTCTCTGGGGGGCGGGGCTACATCCAGTAGATGTCGATTTGGATGAATGGATTTATGACAGTTCAGAAGGAACTGTCTGCTCAAGAGTTCCGCGTGGTCTTGAACATTGAGCAATTTTGCCTCCTGATGGAGGTGAGGCTCAGATGACATAAGCAGACATCCCGTAGCAGTTCTGATGGCGGTGTTTTGGCAGACTTGCAATTTCCCCTAATTTGTGTCAGCAAGATTGGGCGACCATAAGGGCGCAGCGTAGTCAATAACAATAGCCTTATATGTAGCAAGCAATGTTTCTTTGTCTTTTCCCCAAGTACTGCCGGCCAGTGACTTGAGGATCTTATTGCGGCTCTGTACCTTTGAGGCTATTGCGGTGGCATGACCAGCGAAGGTGAGGCCGTTGTCAAATGTCACACCCAAGATTTTCGGGTGGTTGACAGTAGGTAGAGGTACTCCGTCTACGTGGACATTTAACTCTTGCCACATCTGTGCATTCCATGTCGTAAACAGGGCGCCGTCGATTTAGTCGGATATAGGGTCAGATTTCGCTCGGTGGAGAAGCTGGAAAGGTCACGGAGGTAACTGTTGATTCTAGTACAGAGTTCGTCAATGGAGGGACCCTTGCCCGAGGCCATTATCGTGCAGTCGTCAGTGAATGTTCTATGCCTGTGTTCAACAGTGCCTAACGTTTAATAATGGTAAGGTTGGAAGTTTCGTGTTAAGTCTTTAGAAGTTCACACAATTCTTCGAATACGTTATTTGTATATTCCGATCTCATATCCGTTATGATTGTCTTCATACATGTATAAATCAAGATAAAGTTTTTGAAAATGGCTTTGGCTACTGATTTTGCATGTATTGGAATTGCCATCAAATATTTAGTCAGATCACATACAACAGTGAGTGCTTATTGATTGTCGTTTACTGATTTTGGTAGTGGTCCAATTGTATCAATTTGTGCCACGTCGAACGCTTTTGTGGGTGTGTCGGGTATAATCATAGGTTGATTTTTCTTGGAACGATTTTCCGTCATCCCTTGTCAAGTTTGGTTTTGTGACAAACCGGTTTCGGCGTTCTGCCATTTTCAATGCCTAGCTTCGTTCTGGTCTGTGTCTATCCGCTGCGTTGTTTTTATAGTCCGTGGGTGCTGTGGCAGGTAATGTCAGTCTATGTTTTCGTGGTAGGTAACGTTAATATGCGTGTGTGTGTGCGCGATATTGATACGTCCGAATTGTTATCTGTCCCAAGGGTTGTTTTTGTAGGTATGTAGACATACCGCTTGTTAGCTAAGCGGTAGGTTGATGTAGGTAGAAATCGGTGATTTTTGCAGATTGGTTCATATTTCGTTTTTGCTTGTTCATTGTTACGTGTTTGGTTGCTGTACCTGCTGGCTTGTGCTGTTTTTTGTAAACTAGTTTTAAGGGTTCAAATATTTCGTTTGGTTGGTTTGTTCGTTTATGATCCTGCCGTCAAATGTTTTTAACTTGTATATCTCCATGTTCTCAAGTACATTGAGCCGCCGGCCTTTTCCTTGTACGTGAAGTATTCGAGCCGTTGTTTTTATGTTAGCTGGGGTGCAGTTGTTTTCAAACATGTGGTTCGCGAAATTAGATTCTGGTATTATGGTGGGTTTTCGTGTTTTTTTGTTGTAGTCCCTGATATGCTCTCGGAATCTTGTGCTTATTTTCCTTCCTGTTTGTCCTATGTAGCTGTATTGACATTCACAAGTAAGCCTATACACTCCGTGTCTGTTGAATGGGTCATCAGAATTAGTGTCGGTTCTTAGTTTTTGTCCGACGTTGTTGGATGTTCTGAATGCTGTGTTAATGTTATATCTTTTAAAGAACTTTGCTAATTTGTACGTCGCTTTTCCAGTGTATGTCATTGCCGTCCAAACCATTGGATTTTCCTCTACGTTTACTCTTTTTTGTGTTCCATGGCTACTTCTGAGTTTATCCACAAGTGCTTTCTTGTATCCATTATTTGCCGCTATGTTATATATTGTATTAAGCTCTCTCCAGTATGCTTCCTGTGTGAGCGGCGTTCTCTGAAGCCTATCCACTAAGTGCCTCAATGCTGCATTTTTGTGCTGTTGCGGATGGTTTGATGTAGAGTGTATAATGGTGTCCGTGGCAGTCGGTTTTCTATAAATGCCGTAGTTGAACCTATTTGTTATTTTGTCAATCCCTATAGTTAGGTCCAGGTAGTTCATTATTCCATCTTTTTCTACTTCCATTGTGAACTCTATGTTGCTATGTTGCCTGTTGAGGAACTCTAGTATTTGCTCTTCGTTATCGTCATTTAGGATGCAGATGATGTCATCCACGTATCTAGCGTAGAATGCCACGCCTAAAATCGTTCCAACAAAAATCAGCTTACTACCCTGTCGGAAGATCAACACAACAAAATAAATTAATCATAGGTTCTTTCAAATTAAAATTTTTTTATTTTTATTGCAATGAATGCATTTTTTTATATAATTTTTTATGTAATTTTTCATATCTTTCCTGTAATATTCTTGTTTTATTTTATTACTCATACGATTTATTAATAGGGCGCCACCATTAACAAGGTAATCGTGATACTTTTGAAGAATCCTTTTAATTCTTTTATTGTCTGTCACATGCATATCCTCCGGAGTTAATGCAATAGTTAAGTTTTTGAGAGCTTTAAATTTATCTACTCGAGTATAATTAAACAATTTGTCTCCCAAGGAAAACTTTATTTTCACAAGTACTAAAAAGGCAACCACCGTGGGGTGGTGGTAGTGTTGGTGGCCTACCACACCAAAGGTCCAAGGTTCGAGTCCTGGGACAGGTAACATAAAGTGGTTGGAAACCGTTTTTCAAAACGGGGTCGCCCCTCGGTTGTGGTTTGGCAAACTCTCCGAGTGTATTTCTGCCATGCTTCTCAGCAAAAAATTCATCACCTTTGTAGATGCCTTTCGGAGTCGGCAAAAAACTGTAAGTCCCACCAATTTGTAGGAAAAAATTCAAATCGGCACACCACAAATTAAAGAAAAGCTCCGCGCAAAAATCTCTTAGCAGGCTTATGATGATATACCTGTTTTATATCGCGCCATACTACACACACTTAAATTGCCGGCTTCTTCAATAACTATTTTGCGTGTATCTATTTCACTACCAATTTTCTTTCCTTTTTTGAAATATAATTTCGGAGGACCAAAAACCAGATGGACTAGTATTTCCACCTTATATTTGCTAAGCGTATATTTTAGGGTTCTCATTGTGACATATATTTTCTTAATTTTTAATAATACTACTGGATTTTTTCTTGGTTTCTTATCCTGTCATAACTTTCATCTCTTTTAGGTCTTAAATATCAATTCGCGATAAAGCGTCTGCTACATTATTTTCTTTTTCAGCTATATACTTCACACCAAAGTCGTATTCTTCCCAATCTAATCTGATTCAAGCTAATTTAGATGAAGGGGTTTCTATCGAAAAAAGAAATGTTAAAGGTCTATGGTCTGTTTTAATTGTGGATTTTCTACCATAAAAGTATGGTCTACCCTATGAATGCCTGCTAATTCTTTTTCAATTGCTGCAAACGAGGCTTCAGAGAACGCGACACCCTCTAGTGCGATTTCTTCAACTTGATGCTTGAGAAGATAAATCGAGCAGCAGAGCGGAACCGAAATGGTAAAATCTACTACAAGAGAGTTCAATTGCTGCCTTATGCCGATGATCTTGATATCATGGGCCTTAACAACCGCGTCGTAAGCTCTGAATTTACTGGCCGGAATCAAGAAGCGAGGTTGGTCTTGCATTGAACGAGGACACGACTTAGTATTTTCTGTCTTCAATGAAAGAATTGGCGCACCTGTGCCTGAACAACTCCGTCACTGTTAATATTTATAAATTTTAAACTGTGAGAGAATTCGTCTATTTGGGAACCAGCGTTAATACCGAAAAAAATGTAAGTCGAGAAATTCATCGGAGAATCACTCCTGTAAACAAGTGTTACTTTGGACTGAGTAGACAACTGGGAAGTCCTCTCGTTGTTGTTTGTAACTACAAAAACATTCCCGAAAGGTTTTGGGGAGTGTCGGCGAAATTGACAGTCCTTTGCCAGATATGAACCTTTTACGCTCCGTTACTTTCTTGTACTACAGACCCGACTGTCGCAGGAGCGATTTGGTATGACCAGTAAAACATTTTAGGTCATATCACCTCTCCTCTCGAAGGAAGGATGTGGGTATTGAGACGTCAGAGGCATCATATCCCTAGATCAGCCATCAAGTTGCACGTACATTTTAGTCGCCTCTTATGACAAGTATGCCTACCTCGGATATATTCTAAACCCCTAACCTGCAGAGTCTAAAAGATCGATACCACCCATGTAATGATTATATGGCGGCACTTAGGAAAGGCAGGTAAATTAAGCAATTTCTAAAGCATTTCACCAAAACTGCGGTTTGGACACATTAAAGAGAATAATAAATAAAACTAAAATACGAAACGGCCGACGATTTCCATGGTTGCAACCTAATGGTAGACCTTTTCGATTTTGAAAATTGTATGAAATGTAATCACTTCACTAAATTATCAGTAAGCCGATTTCTACCCCAATATTCGATGGAAATTGAAAGCTCTACAAAAAAAAGATTTATTTAGTTTCTTCACTTATCTTACCCTTACAAAGTTATTCAAGGTCAACAGTTGAACACGTTATGAAACACATAAAATTTCGTTTATGACGAAATCATTTTTGCCGGCAATCTGTACTGCATCCTACGGTTGACGAGGAACTTAGCACAAGCGGAAATACAGTCAAGTGTCCATTGCTACCATATTGATAAAGATTGAGGAGGCCATTCTGAGATCTAAAAGTCCAAATCTATAGGCCCAGACGGCATATCCATGCTGATGTTAAAACATCTCGGTGATGAGGGAGTAAAATACTTAACAGTGCCATAAACACTCAAACAAATGACGGTCTCGGCCAAAAACGCCCGAATGACAGGACCGTATTGGTTGTGATTGACCTGTCAAAAAACGTCCAACCTTCCCTTGGCTAAAGCGTTGTACCGCTTTAACTCTTCCCAACTGCTTAAGGCGTTGGGACGCCAATTATCTGAGGGGCGGGCAAGCATCTCTGGAGTTTAGAGGCGAACGATCAAAGCCTCATAGGATTAAACAGGGGATGCCACAGGGTGGAATCCTATGCCCGCCGCTCTTGCTTCATTACTACATATTGAGGCTGCCCTCCAGAGGGTGGCTCCATCGTCTCTTACGCTGAAGCAGGCAAACGTTATCCTTCTACTAAAGCCTGGTACACCAACTAAATACTGGGAGTCGAATCGTGCGATATATCCTTTCGCATGTAGTGAAGACACAGGATACAGTTTGATTTCTTGCTACACCGCTAACCTGCGGCTGGTCGAACGCATTGCATTGGTGCCGCAAGTTGCACATCCTAGCTGAATGCATAATTGATATTATATATTCCACTCTTTTCCCTGGCTTAAACGTTTGACAGTCAACTGTCTGAGTGGTAGGCAAACATTTGTGGAGTTCGGATAAATGCCACATATCGAAACTTCCCTCCCCAACAGAGGTTGTCTCGATCATCTCATACGCTGATGATTACACGATCTTGGCAACGCGCCCTTTGGTCGATCAGCTGTGCTCAAAAATCAACTTTTATCTTATCCGGTTTCTTCGCTGGACGAAGCCTGGCGTTGTCGCCGACCAAGCCCTCGGCCTTATTTACGACTTTGGCGGTGCAAGTGAACATGGGGTTAGACTTCCACGTCCACGGCATTACGCTTCCAACTGTTCCACATCGCAAAATCTTACGGGTGACTTTTGATAACTTGCTCACAGTTGCGATTGCCAACAAAGTACACAGCCATAACAAAATCCCCAAGTCACTGGCTGGCAGTACTTGCGGAAAAGATAAAGAAACGTTGCTTGTGCAATTGTAGCAATACGCAACACCCAACCAAACACCTTCTTGAAGAAAATCCGCCTCCCCGAAAAGTTAGGATACATGTTTGTTGTTTGTTTGCGTTTAGCGACAAAAGCAGTCCCTTAAGGTTTTGGAAAGTGTAGTCGGGAGTGACATTCCTTTGACGGATATGAACCCGGTACTCTCCGTAGCTCCCTTGCGGTACATGCACGACTATCGTGGGAGCGATTTGGTATGTCCAGTATGTATGTCTGTTGGCATACTGTACCCTTTCGGTTCATAAAATATTATTAGTATAAGTTTCTTAAATATTTTTGTTGTTTTGGACACGAGTAAACTTTCTTTGAACTCTAAAGATGGCTTTCAGTTACTACACAAGATGCTCTGATCAAGTCGTCTGATTCAATGCGGAATTCGACGTTAATAAAAGAGCAGACAAAATTCGCTTTAAAAGTTCCCAAACGGAATTAATCGGTACTTGGTCAAAAGGCAGGCGAACGTTCGCGGAATGTTTGCGCTCGTTAGATGATGATGATGAGACCGAAGCGGTAAAAGCTAATAAATCATCAACCCTTAAGGACTATATGTCTCGTCTATCACGCATTAGTGAATACCTACAGCAGGCCGAAGCAGCCACTGCTCCTGCCCCAATCCCTGGCCAAGTAGTCACCTCGCCGAACAGCCCACGGTTACCACCTTGAGACACAGATTTATTCTATGGGGATAATGTTTCGTGGCCATTCTTTAGCGATCTTTTCACGGCGATTCATAGAAATAATGACCGACTCAGTGACGTCGAACAATTTTACCATTTGCTTCAAGAGACAAGTGGTGAAGCAAAGGAAATCGTAGCAAAGGTGTCATTGACCAACCTAGGCTTCGGGAGGGCATAGGCAAATTTGAAAGAGACATACGAGAACAAACGGGTTCTCGTCCACAGCCATTTGAAGGTACTTTTTTCGCTTCCGGTCATTCGGACTGAAATTGCAAAGGCATTGAAGGAGTCGCAGCGAAGCATCAATGCATTTCTAATGGCCTTGGAAATGCATGAGGTCAAGGTGAAGAATTGAGATCCAATCCTTATTTTCCTATGTTCGATTTTTTTTATTTTATTATGGGCGATTTTGATCGTCCAACATAGCTCGCCAGTCGTTTCTTCGCTGCGCCAACTGGCGCCAATCGGTATCCACTTGGTCTTTCCATCGGAGTGGTGGTCTCCCTCTTCCTCTGCTTCCACCGGCGGGTGCCGATAAGAATTCCTTCTGGGCTGGAGCATCTTCTCTCATTCGCACTACGTGGCCTAGCCAGCGAAGCCGCTGTGTTTTAATTCGCTGAACTATGTCGGCGTCTGCGTAAAGTTCATACAGCTCATCAATAAATCTTCTCCGGTACTCGCCGTCGCCAACGCATAGAAGTCCACAAATCTTTCGAAGAACCTTTCTCTCGAATACTCCCACAGCCGCCTCATCAGATGTTGTTAGTGTCCACGCTTCTGCACCATATAGCAGGACGAGTGCGATGAGTGACTTGTAGAGTGTTATTTTCGTTCGTCGAGAGAGAACTTTACTTTTCAATTGCCTACTCAGTCCGAAGTAGCATTTGTTTGCAAGAGTAATTCTTCGTCGGATTTCTAGGCTAACATTATTGTTGGTATTAATGCTGGTTCCCAGGTAAACGAAGTCCTTTACTATTTCGAAATTATTGCTGCCAACAGTGGCGTGGTTGCCAAGGCGGGAATGCCCTGACTCTTTGCCCGATGACAGAAGGTACTTCGTTTTGCTTTCGTTCACCACCAATCCCATTATCTCCGCTTCTTTTTCTAATTTGGAGTAAGCAGAAGTTACAGCGCGGTTGTTAACGCCAATGATATCAATATCGTCAGCATACGCCAACAGTTGCATGCTTTTATAAAATATTGTTCCAGCGCGGTTAAGTTCTGCAGCTTGTATTATTTTTTCCAGCATCAAATTAAAGAAATAGCTAGGGGGTCACCCTTTCTGAAACCTCGTTTAGTTTCGAACGGCTTGGAGAGGTCCTTCCCAATTCTGTCCGAGCTGGTGGTGTTGCTCAAGGTCATTTTACACAGCCGTATAAGGTTTGCGTGGAAACCAAATTCAGACATAGCGACATATAGACAGCTCCTTTTCGTGCTATCGAGAGCGGCTTTAAAATCGTAGAATGAATCGTTGAAAATAGCAGAACTTTTATGCTGAAAAGTGGGCGGCGCCACGCCAACTTCCCTAAAATCCACACAATTTTTTTTGCTTAAAACGTTTATTATGTGCACAAGATCTTATTGATACAGCTTGCATGGTTATAAAAATATCGCGTTTTGCATTTTTCAAACAAATTTTTCAGAACTATGATAAAAACTTGGGCGTGGTCGTTGACCGATTTCGTCCATTTTTACAACAAACATTTCCCTTTGTATACTCAAAATTTTTACCACATCTGGTTTGGATAAATCAATTTTTGCCGAAGTTATGGCATAAAAAGTTTTGTGGAATAACTAACTATAAAAGGGGCGGGGTCACGCCAATTTTCAAAAATTTATATTTCTCGACTTTCTTCCTTCACGGACACTTTAAAAGTGAAATAGAAATGATACAATGCTTTTGTACGCAAAGTTATTGCCTATTAAATATATCTATGATCCTTTTCAAAATTTCTCGTATAAAAGTGGGCGTGGTTCTTAACCGATTTCGCCCATTTTCTTTCGGAACATACCTTGTATTAATATAAATATATGTGCTAAATTTCCTTTCGATATGTTGAACGAATTTTGATTTATGATTAATATAACACTGTACAGCACCCGGCTGGGTATTGAACCAAGCCAATTTTTTCGAAGAGATTGAGACATAAGATATACGCCATTTTTCGAAGTTAGCCTCCAAAATTTAGTAATGGGCTTTCGAATTTCGAAATTTGACCCTCCTAATTTGATTGCATTGTTTAAAAAATTTAAAATAAAAAATGTGATCAGCCTTATTTTCGAACTCGACTGGTGTACATTTTTTTTTTTAAAGCTTATGTAGCAAATGTTATAAGGGGTCAAAGGTCAGATCTTCGATACAATTAAAAGTCGAATATATCCATTTTTTCCAACCGATTTCGAAAATCTTCATAGCGTTGTAAAGGTGGTTGAATTCCCTTTCTTTTGATATGCCCACCTTTATCCTTTTTTAAATAAAAATTTGATGAAAAAACACTTTAAAGAAAAAAATGTTTTAAGTAGTATATTTTGAACTTTTTGTCACCGATTTCGAAAACCTTCACGCTGTTATATAGGTGCTTGAATTCCCTTGCCTTTGATATGCACAACTTTATGGTTATAAAAAAAACTAGAATATTTAAACACATACTTTTATCCACTGTGCTCACCAACAATTGCAATTGATGCCGGTCAAGTGTGCCATGATTTTAAAGAGTGTAAATGCGGACAATGATATTTAGTATTAAATCAATCGCATCCGATTTTACTACGAGTTAATATTAACAGCTTTTTAATTAAAAAAATGGCGGATAAAGTATGTCAAGCAATTCTGGAATCGAATTTTTGTTTTGTTTGTGCTAAATTTAATATAAAAACAAGCTTGGTTAATATAACTCCAGTTGTGGAATTCTTCCATTGCAAGCTCTTTGGCTTCAACATTACTTCCAGACTCGCAATACTGAGGAATTGCACGCTATTTGGACAAATCGATCCCTATCTTGCGGATTATATTCGAGAACTTCAACCCTGATGCTTAACACTAGAGCTTGTAAAAATAATAAATGGTTGAACTTCAGTATTATTACAAATCTTTATTGAAATAAGAGAAATTTAAGTCTTAAAACTAAACCACAGTAAGGTGGCAAGAAACCGACGGTAGTAAAACCTTAAAGGGCCCATGGGCAAAAAGTATCCAACCGAATATGGAATTCTGGGCAGTAGGATACCCGATTGTAGAATAGAAAGCTGTGTGCGAGAACCCGGAGTGCTCTGGGTAAATACTAAAATCTTTCTAGGGGATCTTCGTAGTTGCCTATTCGCGATGTATATGCCTTAATTGTTTTGGCTTCGAGGGTAACGTCTTCGGTTTGGTGATCATACGATGGCCACTGTCCTGTCTTGTTAACTAACCACGAGGGCCCGTACCACCACAACTTGTTCGATCGCAAGTTCTGGGGGTATGTTCTTCGGCTCCCGAGATCTGCAGATCGCTTATGTAGCCACGCTAGAACGACGGTGTAGTCGGTTCAGCAAGTGACATTTTCCATTTTGAAGGGCAGTTCTTTCAGGAGAGACTTAAGTATATCGACGATAAGAACTGCACCGCATAACTCTAAACGGGGGAGCGAAATAGTTTTGACTGGTACAACCATTGTTTTTGCTAGTAACAAATGAGAAGACGGGATATTCTGACTTTCGACTCATAGGTTAATGGCTTTTCCGAGGTGTCGCAATCGGCATGAATTTGAAATGAGGATTGGTCAGTATATCCCACCCATCGCGTAATTTGTATTTCTTCGACACCCCTATAGTTTTCCAAAAAGGCATTCCATTGATAAAGAGTGTGGGGTGCTAACGGTTGGTCGCAACCAGTACCATCTGCCCAAATTTGTTGCATACTAATTTTCGTTAATACTACCACTGGTACTAACCACCCAGCCGGGTCACAAAGTTTTGCTATCATCGAGAGCGTTTCCCGTTTGGTAAAAGCCTCTTTAACAACCGGGTCTTGTACTTTAAAGAAAAACTGATCCGACTTAGCATTCCATTTTATCCCTAAAGTCTTGGTGGTGCTTGTCTCCTCTAACTCCAGAAAATCCCTATCGAGGAAGTGACCCTGTGGAAGGTTTGCTAAGATTTCCTTCGAATTGGATCACCATTTTCTCAAAGCAAAACCTGCGCTATCCAATGCTGCGATAAGCTCATTGCGTGCTTTCAGAGCTGTGGAGATATCGTGGAAGCTTGCTAGAACTTCATCCACATACTTTGAATTTCGAAGTATTTGAGCTGCCAGGGGATGGGAATCTTGGCTATCCTGAGCCAGCTGGAGAAGGGTCCTAATTGCTAAGTACGGAGCGCAGTTTATGCCGAAGGTTACGATATTTACCTGAAAGTCCTCTACGTTACGCTGTAGGCCATCTCTAAAAACAATCTTTTGCAATGGATTTATTGAACAAACCACCTTGCAACGTCTACTGGAGTGGGCATGTAGACAAGCGCTGATCCGGCGTGGGGGAGAGACTCCGTCCAGTACTGTCGTTCACATCCGTGAACGAGACTCTCGCCACAATCCGCATAAAAGTACGATTTTCACCATATCGTTTATCTGCGCTCATGCAGCGACGGAAGAGAAGGACAACGTGGAAGAGGATGTATTTAACCCCACTGTCTGGAAGCTCAGTCTCCACGATCATACTTCGCCATTGGATACCAGCTCATCGACTTCGCCGGTGACCGAAACATGGTCATACCTAGCACTAGGTTTATGCACAAGAAGATCCATCAGGCTACATGGCTGTCCCCCGATCGAAAAACACGAAATCAGATCGATCACGTTGTGATAGACGGACGGCATGCTTCCAGCCAGTGGTACCGCCCACTTTTAAAAAATTATGTAGACATTGATTAAGTGACACATATTTCCAAATTTCATTAATTTAGGTCAACAAAGTTCGGGGTTATGACGAATTGAAACTTTGTATAGCTTGGGGGCGTGGCTCCACCTACTTTTCCAAAACTATATATTGTCTATGCTGTAGCCAGTGAACCCAAGTATATATTGTGAAAACTTCATAAAGATCGGTGTAGTTCTTTGGCGCCTATAAAAGACACATTTTTATACCTAGTAGTGCTACGCACACAAGGTATATTAACTTTAGTCGCCTAACGGCCGTACGTAACGGCATAAACGGATCGAGATAGATATTTATTAATGTATATCATAACGTTCAGGATGAAAAGTAAAATATCAGTGCAACTAGTTAATACCCCACTGCAAAAGCCAAGTTGTATATCTTTTTTGATATTCATACCTTTCATGGATATCAAATGTTTGTACGTATACTGAAATGATCAGGAGGATGAGCTGAGTCGATGTAGACTCTCGCCACAATCCGCATAAAAGTACGATTTTCACCATATCGTTTATCTGCGCTCATGCAGCGACGGAAGAGAAGGACAACGTGGAAGAGGATGTATTTAACCCCACTGTCTGGAAGCTCAGTCTCCACGATCATACTTCGCCATTGGATACCAGCTCATCGACTTCGCCGGTGACCGAAACATGGTCATACCTAGCACTAGGTTTATGCACAAGAAGATCCATCAGGCTACATGGCTGTCCCCCGATCGAAAAACACGAAATCAGATCGATCACGTTGTGATAGACGGACGGCATGCTTCTCCGCCTCTCGATACTTCTATCTGTCTGTCCGTCGGTCTTTTTTCTTTAAATGGTCATCTAACCGCCTGGGCGATTTTGACCGTCGGTCTACTTGAGCGCAAATACGAACTGAAAGTATTAAAATAGACCTGCGTAAATTGGGATGACATAATAGATCACTACTAGGTATATAATGTTCGGTTTCACCCGAACTTAGATTTCCTTACTTTCTAATCCTGGGTTCGATCACTCTAAAGTCAAATAAACACACGCAAAAGTACGTTTAGCAATAGCTAATTTTATTTACTAGAAATAAACGCAATAAAAATTTAAGAGTTTGGTAACTTTACAGTAGTTTACTGTTCGCCACTTGAAAATAGACTGATCAACCTGCCTTGCTTGGTCACTGCCTTATATAGTCCAACAGGATGCTACCCTACATACCCAGAAGTTTCTTGGTTGTTCGCTCTTCGTGTTCTCGAAGGGTTGGTGTTATTTATTGCCATCTCCTCTTTGCCTTGTGTTCGTGAACACTCGCGCCATCTCTCTTCCTCTTCCTTGGTACACGCTTCCATGCATACGCGTAGCCATCGTTATCTCTGTTGTGTTTAACTAGTGGTGGGAGTGTTATTGAGTTAGGGATGGTACATGCTTGAAAATATTCGCCACAATATGTATATTGTAGCTATTTTTACATGGCAGGTATTGTGCTAGAGTCTTAAGCAAGCGATGCCAGGAACGAAATTCATTGTTGACAGAGTTATTTACATGCATATTTGGATATACGAATGCGTTATATATGGAACTTTGGGTGCATGTACGTATATATATCGCTGAGTGTTTACTATAGCAAGATATCGTCCTTGGAAGTATTTTGCTTGAGGCTACAGCAAGAGATACCAGGATCACATTGTAAATATATGTGCATGCGTGTGCATGGATATTTGTATCTACTTCACGTTCACTTCTTAATAACATTAAATCATTACTTGCTTGTACAAGGTGGCGCAAAAGTACGCTTCCGATGTTCAGCATAGCGGTTGTGGCACGTGCAGTGTGTGCTGTTGCACCGTCTTGTTGGAACCACAGGTTTTCCAATCCCAATTCATCAAGTTGCGGCAAAAAGAACTCGTTGATCATTGCTCTGTAGCGCTCACCATTCACAGTAGCCGTTTGGCCCCGACCGATTATTGGTCAAATAAATTGTCAGCAATATTCCGCGTTCTGGAGCAGTGTAGCGTAACATTGTTTATTACCGTGTATTTCGCATGTGCTTACTACACAAATGTCAAAACAGAACTGACTTTAGGGGCCAATCGCAAAATTTATAGCATTTTCTGATAGGAGGATGACTTTTGCGCCACCCTGTACTTATAATAAGTTATTATTTACAAATCAATTATTTGCCAAAGTATTTATTTATTTGATTATTTATGTATTAATAATAATAATAATAATTCCCAACGGATAACCCACAATCCCGCCCAACCGACACGAGGGGCGCATCCAAATAACGCACGGCTTTTTTTTTTATATATATATTGCCGAGTCGTTGAAAGGCAGGGGTTGTTAAGTGTCGAGATCTAAAACTACTCAGTTACAGAGGGAAACTCATCAGCTAAGTAACACAAGAAATTAAAATTTATAAATAATGTAAGAGAAGAAAGAATCAGTTAGATTGTAAAGAGTAAATTCATAAAGTTCCTATGGCTTAAGCGAGGATAGTATCGATTTGTGAATGCTAAAAAGCGAGTCAGAAATATCAAATGTACTGGAGTGAGTGTTATAATTGTCACACAAATATTGGAAAGGCTCATTTAATAAAAAATTAGTCCTACACTGTTTCAAAAAAATTGGTTTTAAATGTCTTGATGGCCGAAAAGGAATGTTAAAGGTTACTTCTCCCTACAGAAATGGACCCGTTTAGTAATTTAATCATAAATATTGTTCCGAGCATTTCTCTACGACTAGCAAGGGTAGGATGGTTAATAAGTTTCCAGCGATTAGAATAGGGAGGCAAATTATACAGGGAATCCCATGAAAGATATCTTAAAGAGAAAAGTAAAAATTGTTTTGGAAGCGATTCTAACCGATCAACGTGGACCTGGTAGCTCGGATTCCAAATAATTGAGCCATATTCTAATATCGGTCTTACTAATGTTGTAAAAAGGGCTTTATTTACGTACGGATCACTAAATTCTTTCGACCATCGCTTAACGAATGATAAAACACCCCTAGATTTATTGACAGTTGCATTAATATGGAGATTGAAGCTAAGTTTACAATCCATCGTAATTCCCAAGTTCTTAAAATCATGCACTTGTTCAAGACTATGATTGTTAATTATGTAGGAAGCTGGTTGTGTATTTCTGCGCGAAAAACACATATGTTTACATTATTTTAGGTTGAGTGGCATGTAGTTTAGATCGCACCAAGCACCCAGTCTATCAAGATCTGATTGAAGTAAAGCTCTATTTTCGCTCACCGAGTAAGACATAAAAATCTTAACGTCGTCAGCGTACATCAAAATTTTATAGTACTGGATTTATCATTAATGAACAGCAAAAACAGAACCGGGCCAAGATGGCTACCTTGAGGAACTCCAGAAGATACATCGATGACAATAGATAGCGCATTCTTAAAAACTACTCTTTGTGTTCTGAAAAGAAGATAAGAAGATATCCAGTGGGTGAGACTGGGTTGAAAGCCCAGTAGAAAAAGTTTATGAATAAGTAACTAACGGCAAACTTTGTCAAACGCTTTACTGAAATCTGTATATATAACATCTGTGTGCATTTTTTCTCTAAACGGGTTTAAAACATGGGTTGTGAATTCTAGTAGGTTTGTACTTGTTGATTTACCTTTACAAAAGCAGTGCTGGCAATCTGCAATCAATGTGGATATAGAAGTTGTAAGCTCATTTGTAAAAATGGCTTCAAATAATTTGGGAATAGCGGAAAGCTTTGCGATTCCGCGGTAGTTATCTACAGATGACCTATTCCCACTCTTATAACTTGGTATAAGGAAAGATTCTTTCCAAGCAGTTGGAAAGACGCCGCTTTTTAAAGACAGATTAAATAGATTGGTTAAAGGCTGGTAAGTGTAGTTAGCACAAATATTACGTTTAGAGTTTACGAAACCATTAAATGACTTTGGGTTATATATAAGGTTCTTTTTAATTTTACAGATATACGCAAACATCAAGCTGTGTAGTTGTGTTTTTATTTTGCTCTGTTCCAATTCATCAAGTTGCGGCAAAAAGAACTCGTTGATCATTGCTCTGTAGCGCTCACCATTCACAGTAGCCGTTTGGCCCCGACCGATTATTGGTCAAATAAATTGTCAGCAATATTCCGCGTTCTGGAGCAGTGTAGCGTAACATTGTTTATTACCGTGTATTTCGCATGTGTTTACTACACAAATGTCAAAACAGAACTGACTTTAGGGGCCAATCGCAAAATTTATAGCATTTTCTGATAGGAGGATGACTTTTGCGCCACCCTGTACTTATAATAAGTTATTATTTACAAATCAATTATTTGCCAAAGTATTTATTTATTTGATTATTTATGTATTAATAATAATAATAATAATTCCCAACGGATAACCCACCATCCCGCCCAACCGACACGAGGGGCGCATCCAAATAACGCACGGCTTTTTTTTTATATATATATTGCCGAGTCGTTGAAAGGCAGGGGTTGTTAAGTGTCGAGATCTAAAACTACTCAGTTACAGAGGGAAACTCATCAGCTAAGTAACACAAGAAATTAAAATTTATAAATAATGTAAGAGAAGAAAGAATCAGTTAGATTGTAAAGAGTAAATTCATAAAGTTCCTATGGCTTAAGCGAGGATAGTATCGATTTGTGAATGCTAAAAAGCGAGTCAGAAATATCAAATGTACTGGAGTGATATCAAATGTACTGGAGTGAGTGTTATAATTGTCACACAAATATTGGAAAGGCTCATTTAATAAAAAATTAGTCCTACACTGTTTCAAAAAAATTGGTTTTAAATGTCTTGATGGCCGAAAAGGAATGTTAAAGGTTACTTCTCCCTACAGAAATGGGCCCGTTTAGTAATTTAATCATAAATATTGTTCCGAGCATTTCTCTACGACTAGCAAGGGTAGGATGGTTAATAAGTTTCCAGCGATTAGAATAGGGAGGCAAATTATACAGGGAATCCCATGAAAGATATCTTAAAGAGAAAAGTAAAAATTGTTTTGGAAGCGATTCTAACCGATCAACGTGGACCTGGTAGCTCGGATTCCAAATAATTGAGCCATATTCTAATATCGGTCTTACTAATGTTGTAAAAAGGGCTTTATTTACGTACGGATCACTAAATTCTTTCGACCATCGCTTAACGAATGATAAAACACCCCTAGATTTATTGACAGTTGCATTAATATGGAGATTGAAGCTAAGTTTACAATCCATCGTAATTCCCAAGTTCTTAAAATCATGCACTTGTTCAAGACTATGATTGTTAATTATGTAGGAAGCTGGTTGTGTATTTCTGCGCGAAAAACACATATGTTTACATTATTTTAGGTTGAGTGGCATGTAGTTTAGATCGCACCAAGCACCCAGTCTATCAAGATCTGATTGAAGTAAAGCTCTATTTTCGCTCACCGAGTAAGACATAAAAATCTTAACGTCGTCAGCGTACATCAAAATTTTATAGTACTGGATTTATCATTAATGAACAGCAAAAACAGAACCGGGCCAAGATGGCTACCTTGAGGAACTCCAGAAGATACATCGATGACAATAGATAGCGCATTCTTAAAAACTACTCTTTGTGTTCTGAAAAGAATATAAGAAGATATCCAGTGGGTGAGACTGGGTTGAAAGCCCAGTAGAAAAAGTTTATGAATAAGTAACTAACGGCAAACTTTGTCAAACGCTTTACTGAAATCTGTATATATAACATCTGTGTGCATTTTTTCTCTAAACGGGTTTAAAACATGGGTTGTGAATTCTAGTAGGTTTGTACTTGTTGATTTACCTTTACAAAAGCAGTGCTGGCAATCTGCAATCAATGTGGATATAGAAGTTGTAAGCTCATTTGTAACAATGGCTTCAAATAATTTGGGAATAGCGGAAAGCTTTGCGATTCCGCGGTAGTTATCTACAGATGACCTATTCCCACTCTTATAACTTGGTATAAGGAAAGATTCTTTCCAAGCAGTTGGAAAGACGCCGCTTTTTAAAGACAGATTAAATAGATTGGTTAAAGGCTGGTAAGTGTAGTTAGCACAAATATTACGTTTAGAGTTTACGAAACCATTAAATGACTTTGGGTTATATATAAGGTTCTTTTTAATTTTACAGATATACGCAAACATCAAGCTGTGTAGTTGTGTTTTTATTTTGCTCTGTGTTTTCTTTAATAATTAAATCATATCTTGATATTCTAAATATTCTAAGTTATAATTAAAGTTAAAAGAGTTTAAATAGTTAATGTGCTTCACTACTTGGTGTGAAAATTTACAATTTTTGAATAGTGATTAATCATTATAAATTCATACTTTGTGTGTGCCGAGTTATTTGCATATTTCAATTGTTTTATTTGTTGCTTTTGAAAGGCTTATATTTTGTATTGCAATTGTTGTTGTGTGCTGACTTGGTTTTTTGACTTCTTTTTCATTACAGCTGTTTGCATGGTTTGTTGAACGTCACATACACTGTGTTTAAAACTGCTCGCTCAACACAGTGCCACTAAAACTGCCAGGGTTGTTTTTCTTCCATCTCTTAAACTTATATTTTTTTCTAAATTTATATAAGTATTTATTTTTACCTAAATGTCGTGCATGATAGCAAACTGCCAAGTAAAAAGCGAGTCCGAACGCTTTGTAGCATGCTGGCTGTGTGATGGACTTGTCCACGCCAAGTGCACTGGGTTAACCGGTAGAACAGCAGACCTGCTTAATGAAGCAAAAGGCCTGCGCTGGTCTTGTTCCAAATGCCGATCGACGGAAGTTGATCTCTGTAAAATATTTAGGCATATCAGAAACGGGTTTTCTGAAATAAGCAAAGATTTTTCATTGCTGACCGAAAAATTCAAAAAATATGAAAATATTTTCAAAACCTTGGAAACTTTGGAGAATTCGCCTCATTTGGAATGCCCTGATAATCGCGAAAACAAGCGCAGGCGTACGGATGATCGGCCTACTACCTCAACAGTGCCGAACTTGCCTCAACCCCTTCAACTTATCGAGTCGTCTTCTCCAATCCCTAGTACGGTTGTCCGAGCAACGACGAAGAACGCCCCTTCAGAAATATCCACTAGGAAAAACCCAGAAGCTCCAACTATTGCAATGGAGTCTGAACCAATCGTTAGTAAGCTGGTTGTGGTCCCTCGCAAAAAATCAATTTTTGTGTCTAGGTTCCATCCAGACACTACCGAGAATGATTTTATGTACCATATTTCTTCTAAAGGTAAAGATCAAAGCGTAACTGTTAGAAAATTTAAGTTAACATATCAAAGAAGTATGTCTTCGTTTAAGATTGATGTATCTGGGAAAGATTTCGATACTCTTTTGGACAGCTCTTTTTGGCCTCCTGGGGCTTTTGTGCGGGAGTTTGAATACAGACCGAATAGGAATGTTCAAAATGTTGCGAAAATTTCTCGTAATAATGTTGAGTCAAAAAACTGAGCACTAAATCCGTGAATATCTTTTATCAAAATGTCAGAGGTTTAAATACCAAATTAACTGATCTCTTTTTGAAATCTTTTCATTGTAAATATAACGTAATTGCTTTTACCGAAACTTGGCTAAAACCTGATGTTTTCAATTCAGAGTTTTTATGTAATGAATATCAAGTATATAGAAATGATCGCTTGAACAGAGTCGGAGGTGGTGTTCTACTTGCCGTTCATTCTTCCATCCCTTCAGAAGAGGTTAATATTCCTAACATCGATTTCATTGAGTTCAAATGCATCCGCATTCAACTAGAGAACGTCTCTATGTACTTATATGTTTGCTACATCCCTCCAGCATCAGATTTTTCCGTCTACATGCAACATGTCTCTCTGCTCAAAACTGTTAACCTTATGACTAAAGCTTCAGATTCAATTATTGTTTTGGGTGATTTTAACTTACCTCATATATCGTGGAACATATCTGATGGTAACATTATTCCAAATCCGTCCAAACTGGGGTTCAATGACTTTTTAGATGGAATTTCCGATCTTTGCCTCAATCAAATAAATGTTACCGCTAACAAGTTTGGTAAAGTCTTAGATTTAGTGTATGTTGATGATATAAGCCAATTTTCTGTAAATCGGTGTGATCCGTTGGTTTTACCAGAAGACCTATACCACCCTTCTATGCGAAACCATAATTAATGGCCAAGGTACTCAATGCTACTCATGTAGTAGCTTTGATTTTAACTTTTCCAAAGCAAACTACAAGAAATTAAATAAAGAACTGTCTAAATTAACTTGGCCTGAATTTGGTTGTGATATCGATCTAAACGTCTCACATTTCAATCAAGCCATGAAATATCAACACATTATATCTAGCGATAATCAATGTATCGCAAATTTCTTTGCTCAATTTTTCACTTCTAACTATTCTGCTGTCACCAATTCAAACTTTCAAAATTATTCCTATAAGCTACACGGGACAAATTCAATTAATTCACCAATTATATGCGCCAAAGATGTTCTAATTTACCTTAAAACCTTAATTACCTTAATCTTTTAAACATGGCCCTGATAGGATTCTTACATGTTTCTTGAAAAAGTGTGCGAACCGTATTTACCAACCACTTACTAATTTGTTCAATCTATCACTAAAGTGTGGTGTTTTTCCAACTGCGTGGAAAGAATCGTTTCTTCTACCGCTGTATAAAAGCGGGAGTAGGTCTTCTATAGAGAACTATCGTGGCATAGCAAAGCTTTCTGCCATCCCAAAATTCTTTGAAGCTATTGTTACAAATCAACTTACGGGTCCGATCTCTACTTTGATAGCTGACTGCCAACACGGGTTCAGTAAGGGAAAGTCCACAGTTACCAGTTTACTTGAGTTTACCAGTCATGTCTCAAATGTCTTTAGAAAAAATCTGCACACCGACGTTATTTATACGGATTTCAGCAAAGCTTTTGACAAAGTGTGTCACTCATTACTTATTCATAAACTCGATCAGTTGGGTTTCCAGCCGAGTCTAAATCGCTGGATCTCTTATTACCTTAGTGACAGGACACAAAGAGTTGTGTTTAAAAATTTAGTATCCGATGTCATTTATGTCTCTTCGGGGGTTCCTCAAGGAAGCCATTTTAGCCCGATTCTGTTCTTGTTGTTTATAAATGATATTTCTACAATAATAAAATTTTCAAAAATGTGAATGTATGCTGACGACGTAAAGCTTTTCATGTCATTCGCGTCATTTGAAGATAGAAAAAAGCTACAATCAAATCGAGATACACTAGTTACTTGGTGCGATTTAAATTATATGCCACTTAACCTTAAAAAATGTAAACACATGGGTTTTTCGCTTGGAATTTCTCAGCCGGCCTCCTATACAATTAAAAATTATAGTCTTGAGCAAGTGTATGGTTTTATTGACCTGGAGGTTACTCTGGACTACAAGCACAGTTTCAACCGCCATATTAAGACAACAGTCAATAAGGCTAGAGGTGTCCTAGCATTCGTTAAACGATGGTCTAAAGAATTTAGCGACCCTTATGTAACTAAGGCCCTCTTCACTACATTAGTCAGACCGATACTTGAACACGGTTCTATAATTTGGAACGCGCGTTACCAGGTTCATGTAGATCGCCTAGAATCAGTTCAAAAACAATTTTTATTATTTGCCTTAAGAGATTTTCATTGTTGTTGTTGTTGTTGTTGTAACGACAAAAACACTCCCCGAAGGTTTTGGGGAGTGCTGTCGAACTGACAGTCCTTGGCCGGATATGAATCCGGTACGCTCCGGTACTCCCTTGCGGTACTGCCCGACTGTCGTGGTAGCGATTTATGACCAGTGGAACCTTTTAGGTCATGTCACCCCTCCTTCCGTAAGGAAAGAGAGATGGGTAATGAGAGGTGAAAGGCATCATATCCGTAGATCAACCATCGAGTTGCACGTCATTACCTTTGTGCATATTAGTCGCCTCTTACGACCGGTATGCCTACCTCGGGCATATTCTAAGCCCCTAACCCGCATATTGCCACCCTATACGAATCGTTTAAAACTCATTAATCTGCACACACTTTCTAGTCGGAGGCAAATGCTTGGAATTATTTGTATAATTAAATTGCTAAATGGTTCACTATGCAGCCCATTTCTTCTAAGTGAAGTGAACTTCAATGTGCCGTCTCGTCCTTCAAGGCATTTTAAACCTCTAGTTTTAAAACAGTGCCGAACCAATTTTCAGTTAAATGAGCCTTTTCGCTGTTTGTATCAAGATTATAACTCTCTTTCTGGTATATTTGATATTTCAGACTCGCTTTTAAGCATAAAAAATCAATTCTTTCTATCCTAAATTCATAGCTACTAATTGTTTCTTATTCTTTGACTTCTATATTAACTTCTAACAATAATTTTATTCTGTTAACTAGTTATTTCTTAATGTATAATCTATCTTATATCTACTTTACTTGGCTGATGAGGGTTTCTCTGTAGCTGAGCAGTTTTAGATCTCGACGATTAACAAACCAAAGCCTTTCAACGACTCGGCACGAACGAATAATCCGCGCGTTATGCGGATGCGCCCCTCGCGCCGGTCGAGCGGGATACAGTGGGTAATCCGTTGGGGAATTATTATTATTAAAAATGTTTTATTCAGCTCAAAGTATTTTTGCCGTAGGATGGAGTATTTTAAGTAATCTTGGCTTAAACAGGATTTCTTGTATAGCTTGAATGAACGGTTCTTTTTATTTTTTTTAAGCTCTCAGTTCTTTAGTAAACCATGCTTGAGTTGGTTCATCAGAGAAATATTTACATTTATTTTGGCCAAGTTAATTTAGACAACTCTTTATTTAATTTTTTAAATTTGGTTTTAGCAAAGTTGAAGTCAAAGAGTCTAGTAGAATCGCATGGTTTAGTATCACTGTCTTCTTCATTTGTTATGATTTTATAAACGATCTCAAAAGAAGGATGGTAAACGTCTTCCGGTAAAACCAAAAGATCGCACCTACTCAAACAGAACTTAGATGTATCATCGACGAAAGCTAAGTCTAGGACCTTTCCGAAATTGTTAGGGATAGCATTTATTTGATTAAGACAGAAGTCTGCCATTTCATCCAAAAAGTCATTATACCCCGCTTAGAATGGAATTGGGACAATGCTTCCGTCAAAGATATTCCACGATATATGCGGTAGGTTAAAATCGCCCAGAACGATCATCGAATCGGAAAGTTTAGTCATTAAATTTACAGTTTTCAATAATGAGATAAGCTGCATGTAGATTGAGATATCAGATGAGGGAGGAATATAACAAACCGCTAAGTAGATATAAGCGTTGTCCAGCTGTATTCGGACGCTCTTGAATTCACATGTCTCGATGCAAGGAACATTAACCTCCTCAGAGGGCATTGACGAATTAATAGCTATTAGAACGCCACCCCCGACTCTGTTAATGCGATCGTTTCTGAATATTTACCTGATAATCATCAGATAAGACTTCAGCGTTAAAAATATGTGGTTTTAGCCACGTTTCGGTAAAGGAAATAATGTTGTAATTACAGCAAAGAGATTTTAAATAAAGTTCGGTAAGTTTGGTATTTAAACCTCTAACATTTTGATAGTAAAAATTTACAGACTTTAAATTTAGTTTTTTTACACTGCACTATCAAGTGGGACCCTAGCTAAATTCTGGGTGTTTTTCTTCGGCTTATGTTCAAATTCACGCACAAAAGCCCCGGAAGGCCAAAACGAACTCTTCAAAACTGAATCAAAATCATTCAATGAAATATCAATTCTGAAAGAGGAGACGTTTCTTTCATAATTAAATTTCAACTTTTTTATAGTCAGACTATCGGGTTTGATTTTAGATTGAATGTAAAACTCCAAGTCCTCTTCCGCAGTGTCAGTTTCGAAACGAGACACAAAAGTAGATTTATTTCGTGGAATAGTTGGTTCAGGTGCCAACCTAATAGGTTGGGTCTCGGGTTTTTTTTCGAAGTTGACTTCGACGAGGCTGTCTTGGAAGTCGATGGCTGCGCTGATGGATTTGGAGAGGCTAAATCAATGAGTTCTAACGATAAGGGTGCGATAGCATTAGGA
Organism: Merzomyia westermanni; assembly: GCA_949987695.1. Classification (NCBI taxonomy): domain Eukaryota; kingdom Metazoa; phylum Arthropoda; class Insecta; order Diptera; family Tephritidae; genus Merzomyia; species Merzomyia westermanni. The sequence continues at coordinate 114,658,592 of OX465289.1, forward strand.
ATTGGAATTGTGTTTACGATTACAGGACATGAGGAATCATCAGTACTTCTAGGATTGTTTTCACGGATATCAGTGTTTGAATCAGGGGAGATTTTGTCTTAACACTTAAAAGTTTTAAAAACTGTTTCGTACTTATGAAACTTTTCTACTAGTAAAGACAGGTCTTTACCAATTTGGGAAAACCCATTACGGATTTCCCTAAAGATTTTAAATAGATCAACTTCGGTTGAACAGCATTTTACACAAGGCCAACGTAGGCCCTTGCCATCATGTACCTGGTCCATAACTCTGTTGGTCAACCCGGCACACTTGATATGGGCAGGCCCATCGCAGAGCCAACACGCCACATAGCGTTCTGACTCGCTTTTGATTTGACAATTTTGATATATGCAAGGCATTATTAAATTATCAAATCAGGAAAATAATAAAAAATAAATATTTGAGGGAAAATCAGTAAGAGAAGGCAACACTGAAAGGCAATAGTAGCGAGCAGTTTTAGATACACTGTATTGTGACAATCAATAAACACAACGCAAACAGCTGTGATAAAAGAATTAGGCTATAAAACAAAAAGTGCGCACAAAAAAAAAACAAAAGGAAGAAATAACAAAAGCCAATCAACCGCACCAAAAACAATATGCAAAATGACTCGGCAAATGTAAATAAAAGCTAATTAAATTGAATAAATTTTATTCATAAAATATGAAAAACACTAGGAAACAATTAAATAAAAAATTAGGCTATAAAACAAAAAGTGCGCACAAAAAAAAAAAGGAAGAAATAACAAAAGCCAATCAACCGCACCAAAAACAATATGCAAAATGACCCGGCAAATGTAAATAAAAGCTAATTAAATTTTAACTTCGAAGTAGAACACTTGGTTTTCGCACTTAATTTTATCACAGAGTATGAATAAAAAACTTTAAAACTTATATCTTTTTCACAAATAAAGCAAAGCTTAAATTTTCACAACTGCACAGCAAAAATGACGTTTGCGTCAATGGATACAAAATACATAATACAAAAGGTCCTGCTAGAAATTTGTTTCAGTTCATAGGTTAATGCAAGTTATATTCCATAACATTACAGCACTTCTAATTAAAACTTAAGAAAATTCTTCATTTCATCATGTGGCTATTTTTGCCTTGAATTTATATTGTATTAACCTACTTAGCAAAAAATAGTAAGCACGTAGTATTACTTTGTATCCTCGTATGTTGCTTTACGCAATTTAAACCAGCTCTTTGCTAGCCATAATCTGATCTGTGTCTATCCGTTGTTATGTATTTATAGCAGTGATGCTCACACGCATACAATAACATTTTGCGCTAGTGTTAGAATATGAGAGAACTCTCTCGTATACCCGAAAAATTTAGCCAACTAAATTTTTGCAAATCGATTGAGTTCACGTTAGTTGAATTATATATCCAAAATTATTGTGACATAATATATCATAAGTAGTTAATATAAAAAATTGATCCCCAAAACATTTTCAAAAAATTGTGATATTAATAATATCAATAAATATTTTTTTTTAAAGAAACTTTTTGGTACTTTTTATTCAAAAGTGGATTACAAATAAACCGTTCTAGATAAATTTATGAAACTTTCAGGATTAATTTAAAAATATATATACCTATTTAAATAAAATATTTATTTGTAAAAATAATTTGTTTATTATCACTTTGTTAATTTACTTTAAAATTTTAAATGAAAATTTAATTGTCTTCTAAGCCTTTATTTTTAAAATTTAAAATTTTAAGTTCATTAACAATGTGATAATAAACAAATTATTTTTAGCAATTAATATTTTATATAATGGGGTATTGTAGGCTAGTTTGACCTAATGGTTTTTTGGTGCAAATAAAAACTAAAGGTTCTTATTTCACCATCTTGCCCAACGTTTCGCTGGATATTCCAGCATCTTCAGGGGCTACACTATTTATTTTTCAAAAAGAAGAAAACAAACATGATAAAACATATAAACAACATTTAACATGTAAATTACACTTACAATAACAATTAACATAAACACTTAGCGTCTAATAATCATTACCACCTTGCGTGGTAGTCTTGTCATAACTAAACTTATTGTTATTTAAACATAGCATGTATGCAGCACCTATGCAGTCATAGTCTTCTTTTTTGTTTATCGTTTTCTCTCGGTTATTCAAAATATGCAAGCTTTCCAGTGTGTATCTCGTCAATTCTCGTATTTCCTTATCGATGATTTTAGTGTTGTTGAAGTCAGCTGTATGGCCACTGTCTATCATATGTTGGGAGAGAGCAGTGCTGGGCTTTTGTTTTTTTATATCTGCTCGGTGCTCGGCTATTCGTAAACAAAGACTCCGCTTCGTAGTACCGATGTACAACTTATCACAGTTTTCGTTGTCCTTCCCTTTACATTCTATTTTGGATATCACGTTGTTTTGTTGTAGCTTGTCAATTGGATCTTTTGTTCTTGTGTATATTTTGGATATTGTGTTCTTGGATTTATAAGCTAAGGTGATGTTTTGTTGTTTTAATGTGTCATGGTCTATTGCATTTAGTTTTGGAATATATGTGACACTGCAGTATTTCTTTACGTCTGTTGTTGTTGCATTTGGTGGTTTGTTGTGGGGGTTGCTATTTCTTATGATTTCCTGGTTGATCAATTCATGTATTAAGTGGTCGGGGTAATTGTTATTTTTCAAAATTGTATGTATTTTCTCTATGTTAGTGTCGTGGAATTTCTCATGGCTGATTGTCATTATTTTTCGAATAAGATTTTTCGCTGTATTAATTTTGTATTTGGTTGGTTGGGACGATAGGAAATTAATCAGGCGACCAGAGGATGTTGGTTTCGAGTACCAATTTAAAATAAATATTTTGTTGGTTTTATGTATACGGATATCAAGAAAAGGTATACTCTCATTTTCTTCCATTTCCATTGTAAATTGAAGTTTGTGGTGATATTTGTTTAGCGTTTCTAGTATTTTATGCGCGTCTCTTCTTTTCACTATTGCGAAAATATCGTCCACGTACTTGTTTATAAATTTTATATATATATTGTGTTGTTGTTTAAGCTCCGAGATGGTGTTGTCAATAAGGTCATCCATAACAATATCGGCTATTGTTGGCGAGAGCGGATTTCCCATGGGCATTCCAAAAGTTTGGTTGTATAGTTTATTATTGCACATAAAGTAATTACTTTCTCTGAGGCAGAAGTCAAGTATTTGTTGGAATTTTGATTTTGTGATGTTAGTTGTGTGTAGAATTTGGTCCCATTTTTTCATTATAATCCTAATTGCTAATGTTATTGGTATGTTTGTAAACAAAGAAACGACATATTGCTTAATCTATCTTTCAAGGTGTATGCATTTTCCACATTATAACTTTCAGATATAAGTTGTTTAAGAGTTTTTCCGATATACTTAGATAGATTGTAACAGGGGACCATAATTGAGGATATGTGGCTTGTGGATTTTTGGTAATCCATACAGTCTTGGTGCTGCAGCGGACGTGCAGGTTAGTTGTTGTTTCTCTCTCTTGCTGATCTGTTTTGTTTTGTAGAGCTCTTCGACTATTTTATTGTTTTTCTTTTGTAGCGTGTTAGTTGGATCTGTTCTTGTAAGTTTGTATGTTTTTTTGTCTTCCAATAATGTGTTCATTTTTTCCGCGTATTGTGATTCGTACATTGCTACGGTCTTATTTCCCTTGTCCGCGTCCGTTATTATAATGTTGGTATGGGATTTAAGGAATGATTTTGTTTGGTTGAATGTTGCTAATAAGAATTTCTCGGCAGAGTTGTATCTAATGTTTCGCTTGAAAATAATTATGCTGCTGCTCACCTTGTTTCTTGCTATGTCTTTATCTTTTTCGTCTTTTATACCCATGATTATTTGTTCCATTTCCGCTATGATACGTATCGGTGAGAAACTCTTACTTGTTATTGGTAAGGTGAACTTTTTCCCTAATGAAAGTAACCACCTTACTTCTATTGGAAAACTGATGTTGGTTTTGTTCACGAACCAGTTGTTGTTTTTTCCTATTCCCAGTTTCCTCATCTGTTCATCTTTTAGTCTCTCTAATTTGGAGTTTTGTGTGAGTGCTACTTTTTGAGCCGTTTTTTGGCTTTGGATTTGTTGTTTGTTAACGAACGCGTCGCACTCTAAGGGGCTTAAATTTGTTTTTAGTAGCTGTTGTGTGTGGTATAGTTGGTCTTTTGTTGTTTTAATGTTTATATTTGTTTGTGTTATATCGATGTTCAGTATTTTAGTTAGAAATAAAAGTTTCGCTTTTTCCATCTGTTTCCTGATTTTTTCGGATGTTGTGTTGATTGTTACCTTATTTATCGAGTTTTTCCGGTAGTTGGGTATTAGTCCATATTGCTTACATCGCAGTAGAAATTTAAGTTGCTCTGTCTGTTTTGCCAATTTGTGTTTTTGATTGCTGTAGTGTTTTAGCATGATACATGTATCTTCTCCGTGTTTTAGTTTCATATGCTTGTAGAAATCTTTCATCTTGAACCAGTGTTGTTGTTTTGGTTGGTGAAAAATAATAAACGGTGTACTTATATCGGCAGGCCTTCCGAGATAAAATTTTTGTTGTTTTTGCGGTCAGTTTCAATTTATATAATGGGGTATTGTAGGCTAGTTTGACCTAATGGGTTTTTGGTGCAAATAAAAACTAAAGGTTCTTATTTCACAATCTTGCCCAACGTTTCGCTGGATATTCCAGCATCTTCAGGGGCTACACTATTTATTTTTCAAAAAGAAGAAAACAAAGAAGAAAACAAACATGATAAAACATATAAACAACATTTAACATGTAAATTACACTTACAATAACAATTAACATAAACACTTAGCGTCTAATAATCATTACCACCTTGCGTGGTAGTCTTGTCATAACTAAACTTATTGTTATTTAAACATAGCATGTATGCAGCACCTATGCAGTCATAGTCTTCTTTTTTGTTTATCGTTTTCTCTCGGTTATTCAAAATATGCAAGCTTTCCAGTGTGTATCTCGTCAATTCTCGTTTTTCCTTATCGATGATTTTAGTGTTGTTGAAGTCAGCTGTATGGCCACTGTCTATCATATGTTGGGAGAGAGCAGTGCTGGGCTTTTGTTTTTTTATATCTGCTCGGTGCTCGGCTATTCGTAAACAAAGACTCCGCTTCGTAGTTCCGATGTACATCTTATCACAGTTTTCGTTGTCCTTCCCTTTACATTCTATTTTGTATATCACGTTGTTTTGTTGTAGCTTGTCAATTGGATCTTTTGTTCTTGTGTATATTTTGGATATTGTGTTGTTGGATTTATAAGCTAAGGTGATGTTTTGTTGTTTTAATGTGTCATGGTCTATTGCATTTAGTTTTGGAATATATGTGACACTGCAGTATTTCTTTACGTCTTTTGTTGTTGCATTTGGTGGTTTGTTGTGGGGGTTGCTATTTCTTATGATTTCCTGGTTGATCAATTCATGTATTAAGTGGTCGGGGTAATTGTTATTTTTCAAAATTGTATGTATTTTCTCTATGTTAGTGTCGTGGAATTTCTCATGGCTGATTGTCATTATTTTTCGAATAAGATTTTTCGCTGTATTAATTTTGTATTTGGTTGGTTGGGACGATAGGAAATTAATCAGGCGACCAGAGGATGTTGGTTTCGAGTACCAATTTAAAATAAAACTTTTGTTGGTTTTATGTATACGGACATCAAGAAAAGGTATACTCTCATTTTCTTCCATTTCCATTGTAAATTGAAGTTTGTGGTGATATTTGTTTAGCGTTTCTAGTATTTTATGCGCGTCTTTTCTTTTCACTATTGCGAAAATATCGTCCACGTACTTGTTTATAAATTTTATATATATATTGTGTTGTTGTTTAAGCTCCGAGATGGTGTTGTCAATAAGGTCATCCATAACAATATCGGCTATTGTTGGCGAGAGCGGATTTCCCATGGGCATTCCAAAAGTTTGATTGTATAGTTTATTATTGCACATAAAGTAATTATTTTTTCTGAGGCAGAAGTCAAGTATTTGTTGGAATTTTGCTTTTGTGATGTTAGTTGTGTGTTGAATTTGGTCCCATTTTTTCATTATAATCCTAATTGCTAATGTTATTGGTATGTTTGTAAACAAAGAAACGACATCGAACGAAACTAGTACATCTTCTTCCCAAACATTAATATTGCTTAATCTATCTTTCAAGGTGTATGCATTTTCCACATTATAACTTTCAGATATAAGTTGTTTAAGAGTTTTTCCGATATACTTAGATAGATTGTAACAGGGGACCATAATTGAGGAGGCAATGGGGCGTAAAGGCATATGTGGCTTGTGGATTTTTGGTAATCCATACAACATATGATAGACAGTGGCCATACAGCTGACTTCAACAACACTAAAATCATCGATAAGGAAAAACGAGAATTGACGAGATACACACTGGAAAGCTTGCATATTTTGAATAACCGAGAGAAAACGATAAACAAAAAAGAAGACTATGACTGCATAGGTGCTGCATACATGCTATGTTTAAATAACAATAAGTTTAGTTATGACAAGACTACCACGCAAGGTGGTAATATTTATTAGACGCTAAGTGTTTATGTTAATTGTTATTGTAAGTGTAATTTACATGTTAAATGTTGTTTATATGTTTTATCATGTTTGTTTTCTTCTTTGTTTTCTTCTTTTTGAAAAATAAATAGTGTAGCCCCTGAAGATGCTGGAATATCCAGCGAAACGTTGGGCAAGATGGTGAAATAAGAACCTTTAGTTTTTATTTGCACCAAAAACCCATTAGGTCAAACTAGCCTACAATACCCCATTATATAAATTGAAACTGACCGCAAAAACAACAAAAATTTAATCTCGGAAGGCCTGCCGATATAAGTACACCGTTTATTATTTTTCACCAACCAAAACAACAACACTGGTTCAAGATGAAAGATTTCTACAAGCATATGAAACTAAAACACGGAGAAGATACATGTATCATGCTAAAACACTACAGCAATCAAAAACACAAATTGGCAAAACAGACAGAGCAACTTAAATTTCTACTGCGATGTAAGCAATATGGACTAATACCCAACTACCGGAAAAACTCGATAAATAAGGTAACAATCAACACAACATCCGAAAAAATCAGGAAACAGATGGAAAAAACGAAACTTTTATTTCTAACTAAAATACTGAACATCGATATAACACAAACAAATATAAACATTAAAACAACAAAAGACCAACTATACCACACACAACAGCAACTAAAAACAAATTTAAGCCCCTTAGAGTTCGACGCGTTCGTTAACAAACAACAAATCCAAAGCCAAAAAACGGCTCAAAAAGTAGCACTCACACAAAACTCCAAATTAGAGAGACTAAAAGATGAACAGATGAGGAAACTGGGAATAGGAAAAAACAACAACTGGTTCGTGAACAAAACCAACATCAGTTTTCCAAAAGAAGTAAGGTGGTTACTTTCATTAGGGAAAAAGTTCACCTTACCAATAACAAGTAAGAGTTTCTCACCGATACGTATCATAGCGGAAATGGAACAAATAATCATGGGTATAAAAGACGAAAAAGATAAAGACATAGCAAGAAACAAGGTGAGCAGCAGCATAATACTTTTCAAGCGAAACATTAAACACAACTCTGCCGAGAAATTCTTATTAGCAACATTCAACCAAACAAAATCATTCCTTAAATCCCATACCAACATTATAATAACGGACGTGGACAAGGGAAATAAAACCGTAGCAATGTACGAATCACAATACGCGGAAAAAATGAACACATTATTGGAAGACAAAAAAACATACAAACTTACAAGAACAGATCCAACTAACACGCTACAAAAGAAAAACAATAAAATAGTCGAAGAGCTCTACAAAACAAAACAGATCAGCAAGAGAGAGAAACAACAACTAACCTGCACGTCCGCTGCAGCACCAAGACTGTATGGATTACCAAAAATCCACAAGCCACATATGCCTTTACGCCCCATTGCCTCCTCAATTATGGTCCCCTGTTACAATCTATCTAAGTATATCGGAAAAACTCTTAAACAACTTATATCTGAAAGTTATAATGTGGAAAATGCATACACCTTGAAAGATAGATTAAGCAATATTAATGTTTGGGAAGAAGATGTACTAGTTTCGTTCGATGTCGTTTCTTTGTTTGCAAACATACCAATAACATTAGCAATTAGGATTATAATGAAAAAATGGGACCACATTCAACACACAACTAACATCACAAAATCAAAATTCCAACAAATACTTGACTTCTGACTCAGAGAAAATAATTACTTTATGTGCAATAATAAACTATACAACCAAACTTTTGGAATGCCCATGGGAAATCCTCTCTCGCCAACAATAGCCGATATTGTTATGGATGACCTTATTGACAACACCATCTCGGAGCTTAAACAACAACACAATATATATATAAAATTTATAAACAAGTACGTGGACGATATTTTCGCAATAGTGAAAAGAAAAGACGCGCATAAAATACTAGAAACGCTAAACAAATATCACCACAAACTTCAATTTACAATGGAAATGGAAGAAAATGAGAGTATACCTTTTCTTGATGTCCGTATACATAAAACCAACAAAAGTTTTATTTTAAATTGGTACTCGAAACCAACATCCTCTGGTCGCCTGATTAATTTCCTATCGTCCCAACCAACCAAATACAAAATTAATACAGCGAAAAATCTTATTCGAAATTGAACTGATTGTCATTAATCAGCCATGAGAAATTCCATGACACTAACATAGAGAAAATACATACAATTTTGAAAAATAACAATTAGCCCGACCACTTAATACATGAATTGATCAACCAGGAAATCATAAGAAATAGGAACCCCCACAACAAACCACCAAATGCAACAACAACAGACGTAAAGAAATACTGCAGTGTCACATATATTCCAAAACTAAATGCAATAGACCATGACACATTAAAACAACAAAACATCACCTTAGCTTATAAATCCAACAACACAATATCCAAAATATACACAAGAACAAAAGATCCAATTGACAAGCTACAACAAAACAACGTGATATACGAAATAGAATGTAAAGGGAAGGACAACGAAAACTGTGATAAGATGTACATCGGAACTACGAAGCGGAGTCTTTGTTTACGAATAGCCGAGCACCGAGCAGATATAAAAAAAACAAAAGCCCAGCACTGCTCTCTCCCAACATATGATAGACAGTGGCCATACAGCTGACTTCAACAACACTAAAATCATCGATAAGGAAAAACGAGAATACACACTGGAAAGCTTGCATATTTTGAATAACCGAGAGAAAACGATAAACAAAAAAGAAGACTATGACTGCATAGGTGCTGCATACATGCTATGTTTAAATAACAATAAGTTTAGTTATGACAAGACTACCACGCAAGGGGGTAATGATTATTAGACGCTAAGTGTTTATGTTAATTGTTATTGTAAGTGTAATTTACATGTTAAATGTTGTTTATATGTTTTATCATGTTTGTTTTCTTCTTTGTTTTCTTCTTTTTGAAAAATAGTGTAGCCCCTGAAGATGCTGGAATATCCAGCGAAACGTTGGGCAAGATGGTGAAATAAGAACCTTTAGTTTTTATTTGCACCAAAAAACCATTAGGTCAAACTAGCCTACAATACCCCATTATATAAATTGAAACTGACCGCAAAAACAACAAAAATTTAATATTTTATTTAAATATGTATATATGGTTTTTTAACTGACAAATCAGGGTTTCTCTATGGCTGCCGGTTACAGTTTCGTAACTGGAAAGATTTCTAAAATAATGCCGTTTGACGTAATATTCGCTATTGCGTATTGCTATGTTTTGGCAAATTAAACATCCAGAATTACCGAAAAAGTTTTCGTAAAATAAATATTTGTCTTCCTATTCAATGTTCAACATTTTTTATTCTTATAAGCAGCGCATACATACTTTAGCGAGATTTCGTGGTCAACAGTCGTCAAGCAACTAATTACAAAACATACCTTCTTCTCGCAGTGCATAGAGAGCGCTTGCCTTGTACGTGTGCGCTCATCGGGGTGAGTGCATAAAAAATCTCACTGATCTATAGTCTGCATGCTGTGCCAGGTACTGTTAATGTGCGTGTATATGGTTCGTGTGTTAGGTTCATGTGTTACGAATGCTCCCGAACGGGTACCTGTAATGGTTGTTTTTAACGATCGTTAATTAATTTGTGGATGGTTACTCAGGTAGAAGTCGGTGATTTTCGTCTTTTGGTTTGTTTTCTGTGTTCACTCGTTTATTGTTATTCGTTTGGTTATTGTACCTGCTGCGTTGTTTTGTTTTTTGTAAATTAGTTTTAGCGGCTCAAATAATGCATCAGAATTGGTGCTTGTTTGTTCGTTTATTATTTTCCCGTCAAAAGTCTTTAGTTTGTATATTTCCATGTTTTCAAGCACATTTAAGCGTCGACCTTTTCTTTCTACGTGAAGTGTTCTGGCTGTGTTTTTGATGTTTGCCGGGGTGCATTTGTTTTCGAACAGGTGATTAGCAAAGTTCGATTCTGGTGTGATGGTGGGTTTCCGTTCTTTCTTGTTGTAGTTAGTTCCTGGTGTGCTCCCGAAATCGTGTACTTATTTTTCGTCCTATGTAGCTGTGCTGGCATTCGCAGGTAAGCTTGTATACCTCATATTCGCTAAACGGCTTCCCTGAGTTAGTGTTGGTTCTTAGTTTTTGTCCTACGTTGTTCAATGTTCTGAACGCTGTGTTGATGTTGTGTTTCTTGAAAAAGTTTGCCAACTTCTACGTCGTGTTTCCAGTGTATGCCATCGTCGTCCAAATTTTGGATTTCTCCTCTGCGTTTTCTCTTTTCTGCGCTTCATGGTTCCTTCGGAGTTTATCCACTAGAGCTTTTTTGTATCCGTTGGTCGTAGCTATGCTGTGTATGGCGTTGAGCTCTTTCTTGTACGATTCCTGAGTGAGTGGCGTTCTTTGGAGTCTGTCTACTAGGTGACTTAATGCTGCATTCTTGTGCTGTTGCGGATGGTTTGATGTAGAATAAATTATGGTGTCCGTGGTTAATGGTTTTCTATAGATGTCGTATATAAACTTGTTTGTGAGTTTGTCAATTCTTATTGTTAGGTCCAGGTAGTTCAGTTCTCCATCTTTCTCAGTTTCCATAGTGAATTTTATGTTCTCTTGCTGCTTGTTTAGGAATTGTAGTATTCGTTCCTCATTGTTGGTATTCAATACGCAGATGATCTCGTCGACGTACCTTGTGTAAAATGTCACTCCCATCTTGGTTTTTAGTTCTTGCATATATTTTATTTCCAAGATCTGCATGAATGCCTCCATGAGAATGGATGATGTTGGGTTACCCATTCCCAGTCCGTTTGTCTGTCTATATATTTTATTGTTGAACTTGAAGTAGTTTTGCTGTATAGTGTTGTTTTTAGTGTATTTGTAATTTGTGCTGTTCTGACCGTATCCTCTGTGTTGGTAAGTACGAGGTGTGTTCAAAAAGTATTGCGAATTTTGAATTTTCGCTGGTTACGTATATTCGAATTTCGAATTTTTTGTGGCGTTATGTTGGTACTCATGTCTCTCACTTATGCCGACAAGCTCGGCCATTTTGAATGATCAGTTAATTGTTGACAGCTGCTTTGCTTGCACGTGTTTGGGATCGCCTTCGATTTTTACGCGAAATTCGTACCAAAATTGCTCAATTGTGACCAAAAACAGCATCGCATGAACATTGCTAATGAGATGTTAAACTCTGTCCGCGACGACCCAAATTTGCTCAAGAGGGTCATAACTGGTGACGAATCGTGGGTTTATGGTTATGACGTGGAAACCAAAGCTCAATCAAGTGAAAGTTTTGCTGACAGTTTTCTTCGATTGCAGGGGCGTGGTGCATCATGAGTTCTTGCCACAGGGAAGAACGGTCAATAAGGAATATTACCTGCAAGTTATGTGCAATTTGCGCGAAGCAATCCGCCAGAAACGCCCGGATTTGTGGAAGAACAAAAATTGGCTTTTGCACCACGATAACGCCTCTGCTCACGCATCGTTGCTTGTGCGCGACTTTTTGGCCAAAAACAACACACTAATGATGCCGCAGCCACCGTATTCCCCAGATCTGGCCCCCTGTGACTTTTTCTTGTTCCCTAAACTGGAGAGGCCCATGAAAGGACGACGTTACGCTTCTCTTGACGAGATAAAGACGGCATCGAAGGAAGAGCTGAACAAGATACAAAAAAATTATTTTTTGAAGTGCTTCGAAGATTGGAAAAGCCGTTGGCACAAGTGTATAATATCTCATGGGGATTACATTGAATAGACGGGTACAAGTCCTTTATGTCAAAGGATACGATTCTGCTGTTTTCTGCGAGTTTAACGGTTTCAAGTCTTTCTACTAGTTCAGTTGTATTCCTTATTGTATGTTCATGGTCTAGTTCAAGTGTGTCATTCAGTATAGTCTTCAGATATTTTGACAGTTTGTAACCCGGCGCTGACTTGAAATTAATTATAGGCCGCATTGGGGTTCTCGCAAATTACGCGGCATTTCATTTCTTTGATTAGTCTTTCTGTCTTTGTTATGTATTCGTCCTTGTCCATGAGCACTGTTGTGTTTCCTTTGTCCGCCTTTGTTGTCATAACGTTATTCCTTTTAAGCTTTCGCCTTAACTCTTTCATTATATCTTCCTCCTTTTTCGTGTTCCGCTGATCTTGATTTTTTATGTCCTCGATTATGATCTCCCTGCACATGTGTCTGGCGTGTTCTTGTTCTTCGTAGGGGAGAAGCATCTACTATCGCTTGCTCTGTTTTTCTTGCCTTGTTGCTGTCTACCACGTTGTGCTTTAGTCCCTTCTCAAGAAGTTGCGCTTCTCCGTTATTCGAACCTATCGTGAAATCTATGCATTTCTTGGTTGTTGTGCTCGCGACTTCCCGCCAGTTTGTCCAATTTCCTGTTTAACGTTTTGTATTTTTGTTTGAGTTCGTTCTTGATTTCAGCCTCTATCCGATCGAAGCAGTCCATAAGTGCTGTAGAAGGCATAAGCCTCGCTAGTTGTAAGTGCATTGCCAAAATTTCCGCGTTTGTCTTATCCTTCTTGGCATATAGGCTATGTAGCTCATTCCACAAAAAGTATTTTTCCGCTCTCCTAACCGTCCTCCTGCTAGCTGGTGTGTTTGCCTTTATTTGGATCCGAGCGTATTTGGGTGTGAAGTTCAACGACAGACATTGATTGTTGAACCAGATGTTTGCTTTTGTTGTATGTATTTTTGATAGACGTCGTTTGTATCTTGCCAGTATTATGTTTGAGTTTTCGTTGAAGCCTGACAGGCATTACTGAGTTGATTTGATTTTCTTTTTTTCCAACAGGGTGGATATTAGATATATATTGGAACGATTTTTCGTCATCCCTTGTCAATTTTTGTTTTGTTACAAACCGGTTTCGGCGATCCACCATCTTCAGTGTATGTCTCCGTTCTCCGTTCGAACAAAGAAGCACCAATTCTGATACAATATTTGAGCCGCTAAAACTAATTTAGAAAAAAAAAAAAAACAAAGCAGCAGGTACAGTAACCAAACGAATAACAATCAACGAGCGAACACAGAAAACAAACCAAAAGACGAAAATCACTGACTTTTACCTAAGTAACGAGCTACAAAAATAACCTTCAATATATACTATTCAAACACACGATTAACATTACCTGACATCCACAAATTAATTAACGATCGTTAAAAACAACCATTACAGGTACCCGTTCGGGAGCATTCGTGACACATGAACCTAACACACGAACCAAATACACGCATAATAACAGTACCTGGCACAGCATCCAGACTATAAATACATAGCAACGGATAAACACATATCAGAACGAAAACATACACTGAAAATGGCGGATCGCCGAAACCGGTTTGTAACAAAACAAAAATTGACAAGGGCAAAAAATCGTTCCAATATACATCTAATATCCACCCTGTAGGAAAAAAAGAAAATCAAATCAACTCAAATATCTATTTATAATAATTTTAGGTAAATATCTATCTAGAGATTCACCTACACACAAGAATGGTATTTATTTATTCCCAGAACTCTATTCGAATAGTTATTTAATTATTCGAATAATAAAAAAAAACTATTCAAACCCCATTTGCCGAATGAAGAGCTATTCCAATAAATGGCAAATATTCGAATAGTAAGTATTCCAATAAACAAATGTAACTACGGTTTATGCACACAATTGTACATATTTACATCCAAACATACAGGGTGGCTGATGAATTTTGCTACATTAAGAAACTCAAATAATTTTTTTTTCAGTGTATGGAATTCATTTTTCTTTTATTCATGTTAAAGCTCATTAAATTTTATTAAATATAGCTTAATTAGTTTTGAAAATAATGGAATTTAAATGCCCCCCCTTCTCGTCGATGCATGTGCGGCATCTTACCAAAAAGTTGTTCATTACTGCTTGGAGAGTTGAGACAGGAATAGCCGCAATTGTTTCTCGAATGGATTGCCTTAGTTCATTCAAATTTGTTGGTTTTGCTTTGAAGACTTCCTGTTTGCAATAACCCCACAAGAAAAAGTCAGGTGCAGTAAGGTCAGGCGACCTGGGTGGCCACCGGCATGTGGAGTTTCTGGATATCAGCTTATTGGGAAATTTTCGTCGCAATTCTGTCATAACAGGTTGGGCTATATGAGGAGCTGCACCATCTTGCTGAAACCACACAGAGTTGAAAGAAATTCTCATTCGGCGTAATTCTGGATAGAAAAATTCTCTCAACATGCTCAAGTAACGGTCTCCAGTAACCGTAACGGTGTGACCGTTTTCTTCGAAGAAGTAGGGCCCGACAATGCAGCGTGATGAAACTGCACACCACACTGTGACACGAAGTGGATGCAATTCCGTCTCACGGAGTATCTGTGGGTTGGAAGCACTCGATATTCGACAATTTTGTTTGTTTATGTTGCCGTTTAAATGGAAATGGGCCTCGTCAGACATGAAAAGACAGTTCAACATGTTTCCATCCTCTTCCACCATTTGAAGCATCTTCTGGCAAAATTCCAAGCGAATCGGCAAGTCTGCAGCGTTCAGTTTGTTGGCCATTTGAATTTTATATGGGAATAAGTCCAAATCTTTGTGCATAATTGACTGTCTGCTTACACCCATTTGAGCAGATAAGCTTCTTGTCGAAACACGTGGATTGTTTTGTATGGCAGCAGCTACAGCAGCGATTGTTTCCTCCGTTCGAACTGAAGGGTTTCGATGGTAAGGTCTTCTGTTGACTGTCCCATGCTCGGCAAAATTGTTTACAAGTCTTATTATGGTCCATCTGCTCGGAGGATTGCCGCCAAACGTGCGCCTATACTCTCTTTGAACCGAAACTACGGACTCCAGTGCGTGATAGCGGCGGACAATCCAAATTCTTGTTTCAGTGTCCCAGTTATCCATTTTTGTTAAATGTAAAAGTCAATCTGCAAAATAAAAAAAAATTTACCAGATTCATTAAACAGAAAAAAAGTTATTTAATTTTTTTTTGGTAGCGGCTTTCATTAGCCACCCTGTATGTACACAAATAAAGCGCATGCATGTTAATACGTTCAAGCGATGAATACACTGAATTTTGCACCCGAAATCTCTTTATTTAAAGCACAACACAAATTATTATGTTAAAATAACTGAACTATTTCTATTATATTTATACTAAATTTAGAGTAAATCTCCTGTAAGCTTCCTTTATGCACGGGAATAGGGTAATTATTCGCATTCCATCCAACAGCTCAATACAACTATTCGGATAATACTATTAGTATAAAATTATAAATTATTCGAATAAATACACTGGTCTTCATGGTTAACACTAAGGAACCAATCGGCGCCTCCAATGATAGCACTACCGAAAAATTCAGAAACCAGGCCACCATATGAGACCAATAATCAAATACCGATCAGCAGCGGCATATAAACTCTCCAAGTACCTGTAGAACGTCATGAAAGACAGCCCAGAACTATCTAACAAATACACCATCACAAACACAGCGGAATTGGTAGAGAAAATGGAATATTTGGTTCTCACAAACAGTAGCAAACTAATATCATTCGACATAAAAGATCTATACCCATCGATACCAATACCCGAAACAATGGAAGCATTGCACAAAGTATTGATAAACAAAACAAGCAAGAGCATGACAAAAGAAATTGTGGACACCTGGAAAATAACATTAAGTCAGAATTATTTCAAATTCAATAACAGAATATACAAGCAAACAAACGGACTAGGAATGGGCAACCCAACTACAGCTATACCCATGGAGGTGTTCATGAAAAACTTAGAAGAACAGTACATGAAACATCTTACAGCTGAACTAGGCGTAACTTTCTACGCCAGATATGTTGATGACATTATATGCGTTTCAGACGTGTTTTCCAAGTGCTCGCAAGTTTTATTTTCACTTTATTACTGTTTTCTTAATTTATCAAAAAATGCCGTGTAGCTGTGGGCAAAAGGTTGATCGTAATCAACAGTCAATACAGTGCGCTAGCTGCAGTGAACTCTTTCATCTTCGCTGTGTTGAAATTCTTCCAGCTGATTTGGATTATTTAATTAAATCAAATATTTCTTTTTATTGCAAAGCTTGTGAGAGAGCGCGTCGCAGCTCTTTTCGCTCGCCACCCCCTGTGCCTAACGAAGTATGGGAAAATCATGGTGACTCTTTTGTGCATAATAACACTAATTTCCAGTATCATGCAAGTGCCAATAACAACGATCAATGTGTTTGCAGTGGGGAAGAACATGATTTAAAATCAATGTTGAGTGAAATAACTAAAGAAAACAAATCTTTGCGTTCTGAGGTGAAAGACCTGCGTACTGAATTGCGCTCTTTGCTGAAATTAGTGTGCGACAATAACATTGTTGTTGCTAAAGACATCAAAGACATCAAAGACATGAAAGCTGACTTCGTGTTTATTAAATCTTAACTGCCGTTGCCAGGCTCTCGCTCTCAATCGTGTGGTGATTTGGACAATGCTGTTGCTGATAGTGTGTTTACCAACGATGTTGGTGCTAACAATTGTACTAATACTAATGCTGCAGAGAAAATCTCGGTCGAAAACAGTAGTAAGACCAATGACAAATAATGTATGTAATCAAGATAAACCGATGCAAGCTGTTGTTGGTACAAGCTCGAACGCTGATTTGGCTGTTGTGCGACGTGATGTTGTGAGGCGCATCATATGGTTGCATATCTCTTCATTTTCGAATACTGTTACTGAAGAACATATTCTGAATTACCTTGCTGAACACGCTTCTGTTGATAAAAGCCAACTGATCTGCTTTAAATTAATAAAAAAGGGTGTGGAGCCACTTACCTTAAAATGGGTAAATTTTAAACTTGGCGTGCCTGAAGAGATTTCTGACACTATTTTAAAATCAGAAATCTGGCCGGCGAACGTCAAAGTCCGGCCTTTTCGTTCCTCGCGTGCAAAACGGGATTCCTGATGCAGCTAATTTTCAATATAATTTTAATAGACTAAAAATATATTTTCAAAATGTTTCTGGTCTTCGGACTAAGTGTTCGGCAGTGTTTATGTACAGCTCTGCATTAGATTACGATATTTTCGTTTTTGTTGAATCTTGGCTGAACGAGAAATTTTTTAGTAGTGAAATTTTTGATCCAAATCTATTTGACGTTTTCCGTAAGGACCGTGATCCTGTTAAAACAGGTTGCTCGAGAGGGGGTATTCTTATTGCTGTTCGGAAGAAATTCCAGGCGGCCGTGGTAGCACTCGCTAACCCTGATACACTCATTGATCAGCTCTGCGTACGTGTTCATGGTTCTTCTGGAATCTTGTATTTGTGTGCCTCGTATATTCCACCGAACAGTACAGATACCTTATATATTGCACATGCTGACAATGTTCTTTCACTGGCATCGAATGTTGTGGGTGACAATCATCTTTGTGTCCTTGGGGATTTTAACTTATGTAACTTAAATTGGTCTCATATTGAAAACACGGCTTATCTTATGGCCTCTAACGTTAACTCTTCAGCCGAAATTCATCTAATTGATAGCTTCTTAAGTATTGACTTAGTGCAAATTAATGGGCTTTATAATAGGCTAAAGAGAATTTTAGTTTTAGTGTTTATCTCAAACAATATTCACTACACATTGTCTGAATGCTTTACACCAATCTTGCAGACTGATAAACATCTATCTATCTATGGCGCTTTACACCAATCTTGCAGACTGATAAACATCTATCTATCTATGGCGCGATATACAACAGGTATATCATCATAAACCTCCTAAGAGATTTTTGCGCCAAGCTTCTCTTCCAATTTGTGGTGTGCCGATTTGAATTTTCCCTACAAATTGGTGGGACCTACAGTTTTTTGCCGACTCCGAACGGCATCTACAAAGGAGACGAATTTTTTGCTGAGAAGCCTGTCATGGCAGAAATACACTCGGAGAGTTTGCCAAACCACTGCCGAGGGGCGACCCCGTTTTGAAAAACTTTTTTCAAATCACTTTTGATGTTTACCTGTACCAGGGCTCGAACCATGGACCTTCGGTGTGGTAGGCCGGCAACACTACCTTCACACCACTGATAAACATCACGTTTCTATTTTTCTTGAATTGGAGTTTTATGAATTTGCTGAAATTAGCGATAAACCTGAAACGAATTTCAACTATAGTGCTTGCGATATGCCGCATTTTAATGAATTATTATTAAGCATTGATTGGTGTGATTCATTCCGTGATACTGATGTCACATCTTGTTTTGATATTGTTAAAAATCAGGTTTTCGAGTTGTGCTTGAAGCATATCCCAATTTATAAACAAAAAACATATAAGACGCCCTGGCATACTAAGAGGCTAAAACATCTGAGGAATGTTAAAAACAAATCATTAAACCAGTATAAAAGAACTGGAGATTCGGCGCACTACTCTAGATTTCAAAACGATTTAAGGGCATTCCAGTGCTTGAATAAGTTCTTGTACAGAAATTATATTGTGAGCTTTGAGGACAATATAATTTCGAACTCAAAGGCGTTTTGGCGTTTCATAAAATCAAAAACGGCCTGCTCTTCTGTCCCTACTAATGTGTTTTTCAACGACACATCTGCAAACAATGCAGTAGATGCTGCGAATTTATTTGCCGACTTTTTTTGCTCTAATTTTGAACCTGACACTCGTGTACACACTGATCTGCCTTCCACGAGCAACTCAGCGATCAATTTTGGCTCTCTGCGTGTTTCCGTTGCGGATGTCGAGAACGGTATAGGGAAGCTTAAGCCTTCATCCAAGACGGACACAGATGGTCTTTCGGTCATACTGCTAAAAAATTGTTTGTCTTTGGCTGAGCCTCTTACAATTATATTCAACAACTCACTGGCCACTGGCACATTTGTGGATGACTGGAAACTAACTTCAATTTCTCCGATATTCAAGAGTGGTAACAAAAATGATGTTCGTAATTATAGACCGATTTCGAAGCTCTCATCTGTATCCAAACTTTTCGAGATTATAGTCAATGACAAATTATACTTTGCAGTAAAGGGCCTAATTTCGAACAATCAGCACGGATTCGTCCCAAAACGGTCCACTGTCAGTAACTTATCTATCTTTTCCGATTACTGCATTTCCGCTTTTCAGAATAGACTGCAAGTTGACTCAATTTATACAGATTCCTCGAAAGCCTTCGACAAGGTGTCCCATCAGATACTCCTGGCAAAGCTGGCGGCGTTGGGTTTTCATTCCACATTTTTGTTGTGGATCGAGTCCTATCTGTCAAACAGACATTGCATTGTTGACGTAGACAACGCCACATCCCGGTCCTTCATTGCATCCTCTGGTGTTCCGCAGGGAAGTATTCTTGGGCTTCTATTTTTTATATTATTTATCAACGATATTGGCTCATGTTTCTCTTCTACGGAATTTTTGTTATATGCTGATGATTTGAAAATATTCGCTGTCATAAATAGTTCACAGGACTCCGAACGGCTGCAATCAGACCTTTTCAACCTCGAAAACTGGTGTTGTTAAATCGACTAATGCTGAACATCAAAAAGTGTTTCCATGTGACTTTTTCGAAGTCTGCTAATACCCTACGTACTTCGTATAGTATTGCCGGCTGTGCCTTGGAATCCGTTGAAGAAATCAAGAACTTGGGTGTATTTTTCGACTCTAAATTTAGTTTCTCTAACCAAGTCAACTACGTGGTAGCTCGGTCTTATGCGATGCTGGCGTTCATACGCAGAAATTGTTCTGCATTCACTAACCCTCACACCCTCAAGTCTCTATATTGTTCTTTTGTCAGATCGAGATTGGAGTATGCTGCTCCCATTTGGAGACCCTACCAAATTGGGCCCTCTAAACGAATTGAGAGAGTCCAGAAAGTTTTCCTACGTCTTGCTCTCCGATCTTTGAATTTTTCTGATCCTTTACCATCATATGAATCTCGATGTCTTTTAATTGAACTAAGTACGCTTGAAAATAGACGAACCATTTTATCGTGCTCGTTTGTTATTGGCTTACTTTCTGGAGCTGTTGATTGTCCGTCACTTCTGGCAAAAATTCAGCTCAATGTCCCATGCAGAAATTTTCGGCATTTTGAGACCTTTAAAATTGGTTTTGCAAGGACCAACTATGCTGCAAATGCTCCTTTCTCTAGGGCATGTGCGGATCTTAATTTGTTTTTCAGTTCTTCAGGTGTTGACCTCACTTCTTCGTATGCAACCCTAATTAGTCATTTAAGATCTTTCTTTTTCTAATTAGTATGATAGTCTGTAAGAATTTTTGAATTTAAAGACTGAAATAAATAAATTAAATAAGTATAACGAGGGAGAATGAAGAAGAAATTTAGAATTTTTTGAATAGACAGCACAGAAATATAATGTTTACAATGGAGAAAGAAGTCGAAGAAAAATTTAATTATTTGGATCTCACCATAAAAATAAACAAATCGACAAATAAACTGGAGTTTGGAATATATAGGAAACCCACGGCGACCGACATGATAATACATAGCACCTCAAACCATCCAGAGCAACACAAACACGCAGTCCATAGACAGCTAATAACGAGACTTGAACGAACCCCGCTAACTAAGGACGAATATAAAAGGGAGCTAGGCACAAAAAAAACAATGGATACGGAAAACATGTAGTGAATAAAATTAAAAGGAATATAGGGATAAAAATAATAGCAAGCCGAAAGCAAAGGAGAAATCTTGGACTGTACTAACATACACGGGGAAAGTATCGTGCAAATTAGCAAAGGTATTCCAAAAACACAACATCCCGACTGCTTTCAAAACGAGGAACAACGTAGACAAAATTTTAAACAATGGCACAAACGAGGAAGACCCATCAGACAAACAGGGTGTATATAAGTTAGCATGTGAATGCCAACAAAGCTACATAGAGCAAACGGGACGGAAAATTGGAACTAGATTCCGGGAACACATAAGAGATTTTAGTAAGAAAACACAAAAACCCAATAGCACACTGGAATCAAACTTCGCAAACCAAATGTTCACAAACAAATGCAAATCGACACAGATCAAAAACACAGCCAAGCTTCTCCATACAGAACATAAAGGTCTACGTTTTAACATAATGGAAATCATGGAGATATATAAACAAAAAACATTTCAAGGAAATATAATAACGAACAAACAAACACCGTTTCAGACGCATTATTCGAAGCTCTGAAATTGATATACAGAAAAAATAACATAACACAGGCAATTGATGCGAGAACAAAAATAGGCAATCAACCGTCGGAGGGTAAACATGCCTACAAACCAGACAATCACTTAACGAGCCCACACATACACCACGAACTACCTGCTGCCTGCAACACATACAAAATGTACCTAAATAAATAAACGACACAGCAGAAAGAAAGACTACAAACCGAACACTAACTTTTCGAGCGCTATCGTACACACACACAAACTACCAGCTACCTGCCGCAGATACAAAACGTACCTAATAAACAGCACAGCAAAGGACTAAAAGGAACCAAATAAACACGCACGTAACAGAACGAAGAAAGACACTGAAGATGGTACAACGCCGAAACCGGTTTGTCTCCAAACCAAAATTGACAAGGGATGACGAAAAATCGTTCCAGAAGAATTCAGAGTGCAATTTGTTAGATGTTGGCAACTCGAGTTTTAGGCAGGACAACGTCTGCCGGGTCTGCTATTTACCATATAAAAACATACATTTTCTAACACATCTTGCTTGCACCCCAAAAAATTTGCATTCCTTTAAACATATATAGACATACGTACAAACGTTTGGGCAGCGACAAAGCTGCAGTCCAAAATCCCAGCATAGGAACAACGCATTTAGCATAAAAAAAAAACAATAAAGTTCAATGAGCAAAACATAATCATACCAAAACAGTCTATTGTTAGCAGGCAAACCAATAGCCACTCAAACAAACGTGTATACAGCCACCCTCCCACTGTAAACAATTAACAAAGAAACGTACATATAAATACATGTTTCGTGGCCGCTAAGCTTTTTTAGCAGCCAGTTCAAAAGAGGCGTAATGCCAAGATTTGCGCTGTGTCTATTGGCGCAGCCTATCTACGCCACCAAGTCCGCTGTGTTAATGGAACCACCAATAATCCACTGCAAACGGAAACGCCACCAACTAATTCCAAAAGAAATAAAAACTACCAAATGTAAAGTTTGATTTTATTTATTAACGCAGCCGTTGCGAGCCACCAAACTCCAATCAAATGATGATGAACAATGTTTGTTAGCGCAGCCGTTGTGCCAATACCAACACCAATGTTTAAAAAATGCAAATATATTTTACCGCAGTCGATGTGCCAATTTTCGCAGTCCAAAACAGAGAAGAAGGAAACATCTGCCGACATGGCTATTTAAAACGTCGCCCTAACTACAACATTCGATATGTATACATACATTTTATTATACATAAGTATGTACAAACCAAATATTGTGCAAGTCACCTTATTTAGCGGTCGCCTATTCTTCTTCGCTGCAAAATGCTGTTGATTGCTTATTAGCTGTGCTATCAGCTGATGTAGCAGTCAGTGACCTACTTTGCTTTTGCAATTACAATTTGCCAAAGCAGTTTCTCCCAACTTAGAAGTGGGAGAAGCAACCAAATATTAAAATGCATTTATGTATGTATGTATGTATTTAAAGTATAGCGGAGTTCTTGTGCGTGCAAATGTTCGGACTTAAGCAACTGCAGCCAGTGCTAGTACTATGTAGTACAATAAGGAGTAGATAATATGAGTAAAGTAGCATAGTGAGTAATTAAACAACATACTTAGCATAATAAAAGCCTGTTTTGTCTAACAAGGTGACCGAACGAACCGTATTGAGCATAAAAACATAGAACACCAAATTAAATACAAAGCATTTCCGCTGTAACCAAAACAAATTTTATACATTTTATTGTTAAAAAACGCATTGGAAAATACAGTCGTACGTAAAATAAAAGCACCTGTATATATAAAAACTCGGTCTTCTTCTTCTTTAAATGGTCATCTAACCGCCCGGTCGATTTTGACCGTCCAACATAGCTCGCCGGTGGTTGCTTCGTTGCGCCAATTGGAAACACCGCAGGATCGCAAATTGGTCTCCACTTGGTCCCTCCATCGGAGTGGTGGTCTCCCTCTTCCTCTGCTTCCACCGGCGGGTGCCGATAAGAATACCTTCTGGGCTGGAGCATCTTCGCTCATTCGCACTACGTGGCCTAGCCAGCGAAGCCGCGGGGTTTTAATTCGCTGAACTTTGTCGGCGTCTGCGTAAAGTTCATACAGCTCATCATTAAATCTGCTTCGATGCTCGCCATCGCCAACGCGTAGAGGTCCACAAATCTTTCGAAGAACCTTTCTCTCGAATACTCCCAGAGCCGCCTCATCAGATGTTAGTGTCCACGCTTCTGCACCATATAGCAGGACGGGTGCGATGAGTGACTTATAGAGTATTATTTTCGTTCGTCGAGAGAGGACTTTACTTTTCAATTGCTTACACAGTCCGTAGTAGCATTTCTTTGCAAGAGTAATTCTTCGTCGGATTTCTAGGCTAGCATTATTGTTGGTGTTAATGCTGGTTCCCAGGTAAACGAAGTCCTTCACTATTTCGGAATTATTGCTGCCAACAGTGACGTGGTTGTCAAGGCGCGAATGCGCTGACTCTTTGCCCTCGTTCACACCCAATCCCATTTTCTCCGCTTATTTTCCTAATTTAGAGTAAGCAGAAGTTACGGCGCGGTTGTTAAGGCCAATGATATCAATATCGTCAGCATACGCCAGCATTAAATTAAAGGAATCGCACGATAGGGGGTCACCCTGTCTGAAACCACGTTTAGTTTCGAACGGCTCGGAGAGGTCGTTCCCAATTCTGACCAAACTGGCGGTGTTGCTCAAGGTCATTTTGCATAGCCGTATAAGTTTTGCGGGGAAACCAAATTCAGACATAGCGGCATACAGGCAGCTCCTTTTCGTGCTATCGAAAGCGGCTTTAAAATCAACAAAGAGGTGATGTGTGTCAGTTCTTTTCTCACGGTTTTTTTTTCAACGATTTGTCGATGGTAGATTTACCAGGTCTGAATCCACACCGAAAAGGTCCAATCAGTCTGCTCACGTCAGGCTTCAGTCTTTCGCACAATAAGCTTGATAGGACCTTATATGAGATATTCAAAAGGGCAATTCCGCGACAGTTGGCGCAGTTTGCAGGATCGCCCTTCTTGTGGATTGGGCAGAGAACACTTAGATTCCAATCTTCAGGCATGCATTCATCCGACCATATTTTGCGTAGAAGCTGATGCAAGCGCCTTACCAGCTCCTCGCCTCCGTATTTGAATAGCTCTGCAGGCAAACCATCAGCGCCAGCTGCTTTATTGTTTTTCAATCGGGATATTACTATTCGCACCTCATTAACATCGGCCACCAGGTCGCCGTTCTCATTCTTACAAGAGTTTGCCCCGAGTTTGAAACCTTCCGTCATTCGCCGAATTATTTGATATAATTTTCGGACGTACGGAGTGCTCCTGATGCGGTACGGAGTGCTCCTGAGATACGATCCCACTGCTCATGCATTCACTAGGTTGAATTGTGCTCTCGGAGGAGACGTTTCTTTCATAATTAAATTTTAACTTTTTTATAGTCAGACTATCGGGTTTGATTTTAGATTGAATGTAAAACTCCAAGTCCTCTTCCGCAGTGTCAGTTTCGAAACGAGACACAAAAGTAGATTTATTTCGTGGAATAGTTGGTTCAGGTGCCAACCTAATAGGTTGGGTCTCGGGTTTTTTTTCGAAGTTGACTTCGACGAGGCTGTCTTGGAAGTCGATGGCTGCGCTGATGGATTTGGAGAGGCTAAATCAATGAGTTCTAACGATAAGGGTGCGATAGCATTAGGAATTGGAATTGTGTTTACGATTACAGGACATGAGGAATCATCAGTACTTCTAGGATTGTTTTCACGGATATCAGTGTTTGAATCAGGGGAGATTTTGTCTAAACACTTAAAAGTTTTAAAAACTGTTTCGTACTTATGAAACTTTTCTACTAGTAAAGACAGGTCTTTACCAATTTCAGAAAACCCATTACGGATTTCCCTAAAGATTTTAAATAGATCAACTTCGGTTGAACAGCATTTTACACAAGGCCAACGTAGGCCCTTGCCATCATGTACCTGGTCCATGACTCTGCCGGTCAACCTGGCACACTTGATATGTGCAGGCCCATCACGGAGCCAACACGCCACATAGCGTTCTGACTCGCTTTTGATTTGACAATTTTGATATATGCAAGGCATCATTAAATTATCAAATCAGGAAAATAATAAAAAAAATTAATATTTGAGGGAAAATCAGTAAGAGAAGGCAACACTGAAAGGCAATAGTAGCGAGCAGTTTAAGATAGACTGTATTGTGACAATCAATAAACACAACGCAAACAGCTGTGATAAAAGAATTAGGCTACAAAACAAAAAGTGCGCACAGAAAAAAAACAAAAGCAAGAAATAACAAAAGCCAATCAACCGCACCAAAAACAATATGCAAAATAACTCGGCAAATGTAAATAAAAGCTAATTAAATTGAATAAATTTTATTCATAAAATATGAAAAACACTAGGAAACAATTAAATTTTAACTTCGAAGTAGAACACTTGGTTTTCGCGCTTAATTTTATCACAGAGTATGAATAAAAAACTTTAAAACTTATATCTTTTTCACAAATAAAGCAAAGCTTAAATTTTCACAACTGCACAGCAAAAATGACGTTTGCGTCAATGGATACAAAATACATAATACAAAAGGTCCTGTTAGAAATTTGTTTCAGTTCATAGGTAAATGCAAGTTATATTCCATAACATTACAGCACTTCCAATTAAAACTTAAGAAAATCCTTCATTTCATCATGTGGCTATTTTTGCCTTGAATTTATTTTGTATTAACCTACTTAGCAAAAAATAGTAAGCACGTAGTATTACTTTGTATATGTTGCTTTACGCAATTTAAACCAGCTCTTTGCTAGCCATAATCTGATCTGTGTCTATCCGTTGTTATGTATTTATAGCAGTGATGCTCACACGCATACAATAACATTTTGCGCTAGTGTTAGAATATGAGAGAACTCTCTCGTATACCCGAAAAATTTAGCCAACTAAATTTTTGCAAATCGATTGAGTTCACGTTAGTTGAATTATATATCCAAAATTATTGTGACATAATATATCATAAGTAGTTAATATAAAAAATTGATCCCCAAAACATTTTCAAAAAATTGTGATATTAATAATATCAATAAATATTTTTTTTTAAAGAAACTTTTCGGTAGTTTTTATTCAAAAGTGGATTATAAATAAACCGTTCTAGATAAATTTATGAAACTTTCAGGATTAATTTAAAAAAATATATACCTATTTAAATAAAATATTTATTTGTAAAAATAATTTGTTTATTATCACTTTGTTAATTTACTTTAAATTTTTAAATGCAAATTTAATTGTCTTCTAAGCCTTTATTTTTAAAATTTTAAAGTTCATTAACAATGTGATAATAAACAAATTATTTTTAGCAATTAATATTTTATTTAAATAGGTATATATGGTTTTTTTAACTGACAAATCAGGGTTTCTCTATGACTGCCGGTTACAGTTTCGTAACTGGAAAGATTTCTAAAATAATGCCGTTTGACGTAATATTCGCTATTGCGTATTGCTATGTATTGACAAATTAAACATTCAGAATTACCGAAAAAGTTTTCGGAAAATAAATATTTGTCTTCCCATTCAATGTTCAACATTTTTATTCTTATGAGCAGCGCATACATACATTAGCGAGATTTCGTGGTCAACAGTCGTCAAGCAACTAATTACAAAACATACCTTCTTTTCGCAGTGCATAGAAAGCGCTTGCCTTGTACGTGTGCGCTCATCGGTGAGAGAGCATAAAAAATCTCCGCACCGGTGATAGGATTTGAGCATCACTGATTTACAGTGTGGATGCTGTGCCAGGTACTGTAAATATGCGTGTATATGGTTCGTGTGTTAGGTTCATGTGTTACGAATGCTCCCGAACGGGTACCTGTAATGGTTGTTTTTAACGATCGTTAATTAATGTGTGGATGGTTACTCAGGTAGAAGTCGGTGATTTTCGTCTTTTGGTTTGTTTTCTGTGTTCACTCGTTTATTGTTATTCGTTTGGTTATTGTACCTGCTGCGTTGTTTTGTTTTTTGTAAATTAGTTTTAGCGGCTCAAATATTGCATCAGAATTGGTGCTTGTTTGTTCGTTTATTATTTTCCCGTCAAAAGTATTTAGTTTGTATATTTCCATGTTTTCAAGCACATTTAAGCGTCGACCTTTTCTTTGTACGTGAAGTGTTCTGGCTGTGTTTTTGATGTTTGCCGAGGTGCATTTGTTTTCGAACAGGTGATTATCAAAGTTCGATTCTGGTGTGATGGTGGGTTTCCGTTCTTTCTTGTTGTAGTTAGTTCCTGGTGCGCTCCCGAAATCGTGTACTTATTTTTCGTCCTATGTAGCTGTGCTGGCATTCGCAGGTAAGCTTGTATACCTCATATTCGCTAAACGGCTCCCCTGAGTTAGTGTTGGTTCTTAGTTTTTGTCCTACGTTGTTCAATGTTCTGAACGCTGTGTTGATGTTGTGTTTCTTGAAAAAGTTTGCCAACTTCTACGTCGTGTTTCCAGTGTATGCCATCGTCGTCCAAATTTTGGATTTCTCCTCTGCGTTTTCTCTTTTCTGCGCTTCATGGTTCCTTCGGAGTTTATCCACTAGAGCTTTTTTGTATCCGTTGGTCGTAGCTATGCTGTGTATGGCGTTGAGCTCTTTCTTGTACGATTCCTGAGTGAGTGATGTTCTTTGGAGTCTGTCTACTAGGCGACTTAATGCTGCATTCTTGTGCTGTTGCGGATGGTTTGATGTAGAATGAATTATGGTGTCCGTGGTTATTGGTTTTCTGTAGATGTCGTATATAAACTTGTTTGTGAGTTTGTCAATTCTTATTGTTAGGTCCAGGTAGTTCAGTTCTCCATCTTTCTCAGTTTCCATAGTGAATTTTATGTTCTCTTGCTGCTTGTTTAGGAATTGTAGTATTCGTTCCTCATTGTTGGTATTCAATACGCAGATGATCTCGTCGACGTACCTTGCGTAAAATGTCACTCCCATCTTGGTTTTTAGTTCTTGCATATATTTTATTTCCAAGATCTGCATGAATGCCTCCATGAGAATGGATGATGTTGGGTTACCCATTCCCAGTCCGTTTGTCTGTCTATATATTTTATTGTTGAACTTTAAGTAGTTTTGCTGTAGAGTTGTACCCGTCTATACCGCTTCCAGAGACATTGGACATAATAAACAAAACACTACTTAACAATACAAAGGATACGGTCAGAACAGCGGTCAGAACAGCAGACGGGTACAAGTCCTTTATGTCAAAGGATACGATTCTGCTGTTTTCTGCGAGTTTAACGGTTTCAAGTCTTTCTACTAGTTCAGTTGTATTCCTTATTGTATGTTCATGGTCTAGTTCAAGTGTGTCATTCAGTATAGTCTTCAGATATTTTGACAGTTTGTAACCCGGCGCTGACTTGAAATTAATTATAGGCCGCATTGGGGTTCTCGCAAATTACGCGGCTTTTCATTTCTTTGATTAGTCTTTCTGTCTTTGTTATGTATTCGTCCTTGTCCATGAGCACTGTTGTGTTTCCTTTGTAGAGTTTTGTTTTTAGTGTATTTGTAATTTGTGCTGTTCTGACCGTATCCTTTGTATTGTTAAGTAGTGTTTTGTTTATTATGTCCAATGTCTCTGGAAGCGGTATAGACGGGTACAAGTCCTTTATGTCAAAGGATACGATTCTGCTGTTTTCTGCGAGTTTAACGGTTTCAAGTCTTTCTACTAGTTCAGTTGTATTCCTTATTGTATGTTCATGGTCTAGTTCAAGTGTGTCATTCAGTATAGTCTTCAGATATTTTGACAGTTTGTAACCCGGCGCTGACTTGAAATTAATTAAAGGCCGCATTGGGGTTCTCGCAAATTACGCGGCTTTTCATTTCTTTGATTAGTCTTTCTGTCTTTGTTATGTATTCGTCCTTGTCCATGAGCACTGTTGTGTTTCCTTTGTCCGCCTTTGTTGTCATAACGTTATTCCTTTTGAGCTTTCGCCTTAACTCTTTCATTATATCTTCCTCCTTATTCGTGTTCCGCTGATCTTGATTTTTTATGTCTTCGATAATGATCTCCCTGCACATGTGTCTGGCGTGTTCTTGTTCTTCGTAGGGGAGAAGCGATATTGCAACCTCTGCATCTACTATCGCTTGCTCTGTTTTTCTTGCCTTGTTGCTGTCTACCATGTTGTGCTTTAGTCCCTTCTCAAGAAGTTGCGCTTCTCCGTTGTTCGAACCTATCGTGAAGTCTATGCATTTCTTGGTTGTTGTGCTCGCGACTTCCCGCCAGTTTGTCCAATTTCCTGTTTAACGTTTTGTATTTTTGTTTGAGTTCGTTCTTGATTTCAGCCTCTATCCGATCGAAGCAGTCCATCAGTGCTGTAGAAGGCATAAGCCTCGCTAGTTGTAAGTGAATTGCCAAAATTTCCGCGTTTGTCTTATCCTTCTTGGCATATAGGCTGTGTAGCTCATTCCACAAAACGTATTTTTCCGCTCTCCTAACCGTCCTCCTGCTAGCTGGTGTGTTTGCCTTTATTTGGATCCGAGCGTATTTGGGTGTGAAGTTCAACGACAGACATTGATTGTTGAACCAGCTGTTTGCTTTTGTTGTATGTATTTTTGATAGACGTCGTTTGTATCTTGCCAGTATTATGTTTGAGTTTTCGTTGAAGCCTGACAGGCATTAACTGAGTTGATTTGATTTTCTTTTTTTCCAACAGGGTGGATATTAGATATATATTGGAACGATTTTTCGTCATCCCTTGTCAATTTTTGTTTTGTTACAAACCGTTTTCGGCGATCCACCATCTTCAGTGTATGTCTTCGTTCTCCGTTCGAACAAAGAAGCACCAATTCTGATACAATATTTGACCCGCTAAAACTAATTTACAAAGAACAAAACAACGCAGCAGGTACAATAACCAAACGAATAACAATCAACGAGCGAACACAGAAAACAAACCAAAAGACGAAAATCACTGACTTTTACCTAAGTAACGAGCTACAAAAATAACCTTCAATATAGACTATTCAAACACACGATTAACATTACCTGACATCCACAAACTAATTAACGATCGTTAAAAACAACCACTACAGGTACCCGTTCGGGAGCATTCGTGACACATGAACCTAACACACGAACCATATACACGCATACTAACAGTACCTGGCACAGCATCCAGACTATAAATACATAACAACGGATAAACACATATCAGAACGAAAACATACACTGAAGATGGCGGATCGCCGAAACCGGTTTGTAACAAAACAAAAATTGACAAGGGCGAAAAATCGTTCCAATATACATCTAATATCCACCCCGTCGGAAAAAAAGAAAATCAACACACCAGTTTTAGGCAGGACAACGTCTGCCGGGTCTGCTATTTACCATATAAAAACATACATTTTCTAACACATCTTGCTTGCACCCCAAAAAATTTGCATTCCTTTTAACATACTCGTATATAGACATACGTACAAACGTTTGGGCAGCGACATAGCTGCAGTCCAAAATCCCAGCATAGGAACAACGCATTAAGCATGAAAAAAAAACAATAAAGTTCAATGAGCAAAACATAATCATACCAAAACTGTCTATTGTTAGCAGCCAAACCAATAGCCACTCAAACTAACGTGTATACAGCCACCCTCCCACAGTAAACAATTAACAAAGAAACGTACATATAAATACATATGTTTCGTGGCCGCTAAGCTTTTTTAGCAGCCAGTTCAAAAGAGGCGTAATGCCAATTTGCGCTGTGTCTATTGGCGCAGCCTATGCACGCCACCAAGTCCGCTGTGGTAATGGAGCCACCAATAATCCACTGAAAACGGAAACGCCACCAACTACTTCCAAAAGAAATAAAAACTACCAAATGTAAAGTTTGATTTTATTTATTAACGCAGCCGTTGCGAGACACCAAACTCCAATCAAATGATGATGAACAATGTTTGTTAGCGCAGCCGTTGTGCCAATACCAACACCAATGTTTAAAAAATGCAAATATATTTTACCGCAGTCGATGTGCCAATTTTCGCAGTCCAAAACAGAGAAGAAGGAAACATCTGCCGACATGGCTATGTAAAACGTCGCCCTAACTACAACATTCGATATGTATACATACATTTTATTATACATAAGTATGTACAAACCAAATATTGTGCAAATCACCTTATTTAGCGGTCGCCTATTCTTCTTCGCTGCAAAATGCCGTTGATTGCTTATTAGCTGTGCTATCAGCTGATGTAGCAGTCAGTGACCTACTTTGCTTTTGCAATTACAATTTGCCAAAGCAGTTTCTCCCAACTTAGAAGTGGGAGAAGCAACCAAATATTAAAATGCATTTATGTATGTATGTATGTATTTAAAGTATAGCGGAGTTCTTGTGCGTGCAAATGTTCGGACTTAAGCAACTGCAGCCAGTGCTAGTACTATGTAGTACAATAAGGAGTAGATAATATGAGTAGAGTAGCATAGTGAGTAATTAAACAACATACTTAGCATAATAAAAGCCTGTTTTGTCTAACAAGGTGACCGAACGAACCGTATTGAGCATAAAAACATAGAACACCAAATTAAATACAAAGCATTTCCGCTGTTACCAAAACAAATTTTGTACATTTTATTGTTAAAAAACGCATTGGAAAATACAGTCGTACGTAAAATAAAAGCACCTGTATATATAAAAACCCGGTCTTCTTCTTCTTTAAATGGTCATCTAACCGCCCGGCCGATTTTGACCGTCCAACATAGCTCGCCAGTGGTTTCTTCGTTGCGCCAACTGGCGCCAATTGGAAACACCGCGGGATCGCAAATTGGTCTCCACTTGGTCCTTCCATCGGAGTGGTGGTCTCCCTCTTCCTCAGCTTCCACCGGCGGGTGCCGATAAGAATACCTTCTGGGCTGGAGCATCTTCGCTCATTCGCACTACGTGGCCTAGCCAGCGAAGCCGCGGTGTTTTAATTCGCTGAACTATGTCGGCGTCTGCGTAAAGTTCATACAGCTCATCATTAAATCTGCTTCGATACTCGCCGTCGCCAACGCGTAGAGGTCCACAAATCTTTTGAAGAACCTTTCTCTCGAATACTCCCAGAGCCGCCTCATCAGATGTTAGTGTCCACGCTTCTGCACCATATAGCAGGACGGGTGCGATGAGTGACTTATAGAGTATTATTTTCGTTCGTCGAGAGAGGACTTTACTTTTCAATTGCTTACACAGTCCGTAGTAGCATTTCTTTGCAAGAGTAATTCTTCGTCGGATTTCTAGGCTAGCATTATTGTTGGTGTTAATGCTGGTTCCCAGGTAAACGAAGTCCTTCACTATTTCGGAATTATTGCTGCCAACAGTGACGTGGTTGTCAAGGCGCGAATGCGCTGACTCTTTGCCCTCGTTCACACCCAATCCCATTTTCTCCGCTTATTTTCCTAATTTGGAGTAAGCAGAAGTTACGGCGCGGTTGTTAAGGCCAATGATATCAATATCGTCAGCATACGCCAACAGTTGCACGCTTTTATAAAATATTGTCCCAGCGCGGTTAAGTTCTGCAGCTTGTATTATTTTTTCCAGCATCAAATTAAAGAAATAGCTAGGGGGTCACCCTTTCTGAAACCTCGTTTAGTTTCGAATGGCTTGGAGCGGTCCTTCCCAATTCTGTCCGAGCTGGTGGTGTTGCTCAAGGTCATTTTACACAGCCGTATAAGGTTTGCGTGGAAACCAAATTCAATCATAGCGACATATAGACAGCGCCTTTTCGTGCTATCGAGAGCGGCTTTAAAATCGTAGAATGAATCGTTGAAAATAGCAGAACTTTTATGCTGAAAAGTGGGCGGCGCCACGCCAACTTCCCTAAAATCCACACAATTTTTTTGCTTAAAACGTTTATTATGTGTACAAGATCTTATTGATACATGGTTATAAAAATATCGCGTTTTACATTTTACAAACAAATTTTCCAGAACTGTGTTAAAAAACTGGGCGTGGTCGTTGACCGATTTCGTCCATTTTTACAACAAACATTTCCCTTTGTATACTCAACATTTTTACCAAATCTCGTTTCGATAAATCAATTTTTGCCGAAGTTATGGCATAAAAAGTTTTGTGGAATAATTAACTATAAAAGGGGCGGAGTCACGCCAATTTTCAAAAATTTATATTTCTCGACTTTCTTCCTTCACGGACAATTTTAAAGTGAAATAGAAATGATACAATGCTTTTGTACGCAAAGTTATTGCCTATTAAATATATCTATGATTATTTTCAAAATTTCTCGTATAAAAGTGGGCATGGTTCTTAACCGATTTCGCCCATTTTCTTTCGGAACATACCTTGTATTAATATAAATATATGTGCTAAATTTCCTTTCGATATGTTGAACGAATTTTGATTTATGATTAATATTACACTGTACAGCACCCGGCTGGGTATTGGACCAAGCCAATTTTTTCGTAGAGATTGAGACATAAGAAAAAAATATGTATACGCCATTTTTCGAAGTTAGCCTCCAAAATTTAGTAATGGGCTTTCGAATTTCGAAATTTCACTCCCCTAATTTGATTGCATTGTTTAAAAAATTTTAAAATAAAAAATGTGGGTGTGATCAGCCTTATTTTCGAACTCGACTGGTGTACATTATTTTTTTTTTTGAAAGCTTATGTAGCAAATGTTATAAGGGGCCAAAGGTCAGATCTTCGAAAAAATTAAAAGTCGAATATATCCATTTTTTCCAACCGATTTCGAAAATCTTCATAGCGTTGTAAAGGTGATTGAATTCCCTTTCTTTTAATACGCCCACCTTTATCCTTTTTTAAATAAAAATTTTATGAAAAAACACTTTAAAGAAAAAAATGTTTTAAGTAGTATATTTTGAACTTTTTGTCACCGATTTCGAAAACCTTCACGCTGTTATATAGGTGCTTGAATTCCCTTGCCTTTGATATGCACAACTTTATGGTTATAAAAAAAACTAGAATATTTAAACACATACTTTTATCCACTGTGCTCACCAACAATTGCAATTGATGCCGGTCAAGTGTGCCATGATTTCAAAGTGTGTAAATGCGGACAATGATATTTAGTATTAAATCAATCGCATCCGATTTTACTATGAGTTAATATTAGCAGCTTTTTAATTAAAAAAATGGCGGATAAAGTATGTCAAGCAATTCTGCAATCGAATTTTTGTTTTGTTTGTGCTAAATTTAATATAAAAACAAGCTTGGTTAATATAACTCCAGTTGTGGAATTAATTTATAAAGATTATTTTGATCAGCCGATTATCAAAGGTGAGTCTTGGGTTCCCAACAAGATATGTAGAACCTGTTATAACCATTTACAAAAATGGTGGAAGAAAGAAATTGAGCAATTGCCGTTTGGAGTTCCTACACGAGTTGCAAAGTAATGCATTGGCGACAATTGCCACCACCATGTAAAAGTTGACAGTTGAAAGCATTGCTTGGGTATTAAGCTAGAACTGGTGGTGTTGTCAAAGGGTTTGGCTCAGGGATAGTTCTGAGCTAGTCCAATTTTCAGCAGGGAATAAACAAAAGAAATTCAGTTTGTATGTTTGTAAACTCCACTTAATCATTATAGTATGTGCATAGAAGGTTGGCGTAGAAATTATAGGGTGCTTCGATTAGTTACTGTACATTCTGACCCTCGCTGGAGGACTCCGGTCCTCCTTAGCTGGGAAGCACTGCTTCCTTGGTCGGCGGAGAATAATATCTCTCTCTCTATGGCGCGATATACAACAGGTATATCATCATAAACCTCCTAAGAGATTTTTGCGCCAAGCTTCTCTTCCAATTTGTGGTGTGCCGATTTGAATTTTATATCATTTAGCCTTAAATTCGGCTCATCGGTTCT
This sequence comes from Merzomyia westermanni, assembly GCA_949987695.1. Classification (NCBI taxonomy): domain Eukaryota; kingdom Metazoa; phylum Arthropoda; class Insecta; order Diptera; family Tephritidae; genus Merzomyia; species Merzomyia westermanni. The sequence goes on from OX465289.1 coordinate 114,694,177, forward strand.
CCATTTCTTCCGTTGCTGTATACTCGTCAAGTATTCCGAGTGCCATCTATTTCAAAACGCCTGCGCCATGTGTTTTACTTTATTCCACTGCTTTAAGGGGTTTGTATCAATAGTAACATCAGCTGTGACCTCCGTTCGGTCGTAAAGGGTTCACCAATTAGAAAATGCGCTCGCGTGAGCGAATCAGTTTCCCCATCGGACAGAAAGACCTGTAATTGATAAGTTCTTCAATTCTTGTTAGTAAGGTAAAAAAACGTTCGTATATCAATGAGGTCTCCCAAATAACGCGTTTTAAACGGGTTTTTACTGACTTAACCCCACTTTTCCATAACCCACCAAAATGTGGGAGGGTGGTATGACCGCCAGGTATTACCATTTTTTTTTTAAAGAAGTCAGCTGTGCTAGAACTTTTGTGCTGCCGTTTCATTATGTTTTGCATCTCATTGAGCTTACTTTTCGCCCCGACAAAGTTTGTTGCATTGTCCGACCATATTTCTAAAGGCTTTCCACGGCGTGATAAAAAACGATCTAAAGCCCCTTTATATGATTCTTTCGTAAAATCTCCTACCAGCTTTAGATGAGTAGCCTTCGTAGTGAAACCTACTTCTACCTTGAGTAGAAAGGTACAAGGTAAGTGATGTAGCTGTGTACAATTCGGTGGACGAAGTTTTTTTTTTTTTTTTTTTTTTTTTTTTTTTTTTTTTTTTTTTTTTTTTTTTTTTTTTGTGTTCGTGGGAGGAGGAAATGCTTTATGCACTAACCGGGTTTGAGCCCTCGTTACTAGGTTCTCTAGCAGCGGAACTCTCCGAGTGTGGGACTCCTTCTTTTCTTGAAGTATACCGCACTAAAATCTAACCTCCCACGGCCCGCGCATTCTTCCTTACCTGGGACCGCGCTTAGCATTACTTCAGGTAAGGAAGCGCGTTACGTGAGCTCTATGGCTACTCTCACGCTAACTGGCTAGACAACCGTCTTCCCGTTTCGCAAGGAGGACATTCCTCGCGTATCGTCTGACTATGTCCCATCTAACGTTTTCGCAGGTCATCTTGCGAATGACACTGCCCGGGGAAAGTTCGCCAATTGTCTCTTCCACCCGCCTTCTTTCTTCTGCAAATTGCTCGCATTCGAAGAAGGTGTGGCGTACGTCGTCTATGGCTCCGCAGTAGGTGCAGTTCGGGGTTTGAACTTTGCCCATTCTATGGAGATATTCACGGAAATAACCGTGTCCGGTTAAGAACTGGGTCAGGTAGAAGTCGACTTCTCCATGAGGTCGGTTCAGCCATGGTTCTAGTTCGGGGATTAATACCCTGGTCCACCTTCCAGCAGCACTGCTGCTCCATTGTAGTTGCCACCGCCGGATCGAATCACCACGCGCCTGCGTTGCAGCAACGTCTCTACGTACCTCTGCACGAGTGTCGTAAGTCATTTTTCTTTCCTCAGCGAGGAGATATATCGGTATAGTCCCCGCGATGACCAGAACAGCATCTGCGGAGACCGTGCGGTATGCTGAGGCGATTCTCAGGGCCCCTCTACGTTGGACTGCGGTAATAGCGGCCCGATACTTCCCAAATTTCATTGCGTCCGCCCAGACTTCTGCACCGTACAACAGTATAGAATCTGAGGCGGACGCCAGCAGCTTTCTTATGCATGGCTTTGGTCCACCTGTATTTGCCATTAGCCGACTCAGACTTGCGATGGTCTTCACAGCCTTCTCGCAGGAGCTTCTTAGATGCTCCGAGAAGGTCAGCTTGTTGTCCAATTTCACCCCTAGATATTTCGTAGAGCGGCGCGTCTCTATCTGTTGATCCCCAACATTCATGTTGGTGATTGTGGGAATCCTTCTTTTCGTTAGTATCACGATCTCTGTCTTGGCTGTAGCCAGTTGGAGGCCGTGATTATTCATCCACTCGTCTACACTGCGCATCACTTGGTTCAGTTTAAGCTGTGCCAGGTCGCAGTTTCGTGCTGTTATCACCGCAGCCACGTCGTCTGCAAAAGCAACTAGAAAAGTGCTTTCTGGCATCTGCATTCGAAGGAGACTGTCATAGGTAGCATTCCAAAGATCAGGGCCGAGCACCGACCCTTGTGCTGCCCCGCCTGTTAGCTTCACCTTTCTTTGGCTTTGCGTCGTTTCATAGATTAGCCAACGGTCTCTTAAGTAGTCCCTCAATATATCTAACAAGTATATCGGGACCTTAAAGGAGCGTTCTAATGCATCAAGCATGTCTTCCCACCTGGCAGAGTTAAAAGCGTTTTTAACATCTAACGTCACCAATAGTACGAAGTACCAACGTGTAGATTCGTCAAATGAATATACTCAACAATTATCTCAGTGACGATGTGTTTCCCCGATAAAATGATTGGATGCTTAATATTAAATGAAACAGATGAATTTTGTATGCGGACTTTTGGGACGCACGCGGCGCGGATGAGCGTGAAACACAACACCTCGTGCTGTAGCTGCAACCTTCCGGAGGCGGGAAAGACGGTCGAGCACCTGCTGTGCGATTGTCCAGCGCACTGCCGGATCAGAATGAAATATCTAGGGAAACCTCTTCTCGGCAACCTCTCCGAGCTTAGAAATATTAAACCCGGGGAGCTTTTCATATTTCTCAACTCAACGTGATGGATATAGAGGGACGGGAGTCCCACCTAGACCCTTGAGATCTTGCAAGCTTTCTTCTATAGTTTTTCATAGGTTAATTCACGAGATGTGGTATCGAAACGGCGCATAAGCGCTAATTAGAGTCACATGGGACTCGCCACTCCATTAAAGCAACCAACCATGCCTCCACCCACTCTTAGTACACCGGCATTGTCCAGAAAGGCCCTGAGGCAGGAGAGTTTACTTTTACTTTCCACTGAATTATTTTCTTTTAAGGTAGACATGTCAATAGTGAACATTTACTATTGAAAAATTCGAAGTATAAAGTTCGAAGCGTCATGAATTCCAAGTGCAGACAAAAATTTATTGTATTTATGAATGCGTAACAAGCTGAGAAACGTAGAGAATAAGCCACCTTGAGTACCAAAAGAGACCACATAAATATACGCTTTAATAATGAACCTAAAATTACGTGCTGTTTTGGATATAAAATATAATTTAGCAGCAGAATAAATTGATGCTTACGCTCTTCCAAATCGTCTTGCGACACATATAACTTCCATTTAGATTAAGGTCAACAGTCTTTAGCTTCAGCCAACCAATTGGGTCCATTCCACTAGATAGATAAGGATTTAAGTTCCAGCGGAAACATACCCATTGAGGCGGGATCTACAGGATTGTCTGCAGAGCGAACGTGATTCCACTGTGCTCGCGTGAAGGAAGCTAAAATTTCCGATGTTCTATTTCCCACATAGATGGCCCAGCGTTTTGGCATAGCTGACAACCAGGGTAAAACTATTAACGAGCCCGTCCACATACAACCGTTGCTATCGAATTATAGTGCTTGCATAACCTTATTTATCAATCGACACAAAAGCAACGCATCACATAGCTCAAGCGCACAGATACCGATTTAAGCGAAGCTACGCGACTTTTAGCAGAAATAATATTAGTGGTGATTTTCCCTTCGATCTCTGAGCGGCAATATATGACTACTGCAAATGCGTTCTGCGATGCATCACAGAAACCATGACCATGTTTAAATAGCCCTCTCCTTGGAATTTTCTATGTTAAGTGTTCAGCGACGAAAGTGTACTCCTCAGCTTGATCCAACGATTTGCGATACTAACTGGAACCTCCTGCAACCATTCCAGATTTATAATAATAATTTCCAAACGGATTTACCCACCATATCCCGCCCGACCGGCGCGAGGGGCGCATCCTCATAACGCACGGATTGTTCGTTCGTGCCGAGTCGTTGGGAAGCTTTGGTTTGGAGTGCGTTTGAAAAAATTGTCATTTACTAATTATGACAAATATCGGAAACTATTAGTACGATTTTGAAAATAAAACTAGCTGTTATTTGTCCTTTTAATTACAAGTTTTATTATATATCAACAACTTTGTCCCTACTATTGTTGTAAAAATCGTTTTTACTTTTCCGGCACCCCTTCCATTAATAGTTTTATGGTAGTATTGACACTTTTCGAGCTGCTGAACTCCAATTTTCCCGAAAGTCTTTGGCATTCTTTGCTACTTTTTTTGTTGCTTTAGTTTCTTTTTTGACCAATGCCCAGTATCTTTCAATTGACCCGATTTCTGGACGGTTGGGCGGATTTGCTTCTCGAGACACCAAAAGCACATTATTTTTTGAAAATCATTCCAAAGCCAATTTGCTATAATGACAAGAAGCTAGGTCAGGCAAAAAAAAAGTGGAAACCTTATGTCGTCTTATGAAAGGATTTAATCTTTTTTCTAAGCATTCTTTAATGTATATTTGGGAGTTTATTGTTCCCGTAGTTACAAAAGCACTGCTCCTTTCTCCACAGCTGCAGATTGCTTGCCAAACCAGGAATTTACGAGGAAATTTTGACTGCCTTTTTGATTTAAACTTTTCGTCCACATCGAGTCTGCTGTGTAAAACTCTTGGCCTGGAATCTACGAAAAGTCGGCTAAAACAAACGTCTCGTCGTCCATGATGCAGCAATTGAATTTTTCAATGAAACAAATTTTTAGTTTTTTTGCGCGACTTTTTGCTTCCACATTCTTCACAGAGTTTCTGTCTGGAACTTTTTGAACCTTCAACGTTTTGAGACCAGCTTCCTTTTTTGCTTTACAGACAAAAAACTCGGAACATCCCACTTTCTGCGCTAGTTTTCTACCTGAAATATTGGGGTTCTTCTGAAATATTGGGGTTATTCTGAAAACGGTGATGATTTTCTTTTTCATGTTTGTCACTGATGCCCCTTTTTCTACCCGAACCTGGCTTACGGGTAACAGCCAATTTGTCCTTAAAGTTTTTTAACACCCTCGAAACAGTTTTCTGTCTTACTTTAAGTTTTCGAGCATTTTTTTTTGAAAATCCACTGAGGGTGGTCTGGAAAACTTTTAAAAATAGTTTTTCGTACTTCCAATTCGCTTGCCATTTTTATGTGAACTAAAGCATTTAGCGAAAATATTTTCAAATAGTATTTTTCTGACATTTATTTCTAATCATGCTACTACAAAAAATTTCAAATCAAATAATTAAGAAAAAACTTGTTGAATAAAATAAAGGTGACATTTTTTTTCAAACGCACTCCTTAAACATCGAGATCTAAGAATTAGTTACCAGAATAAAATTATTGCAGGAAGTTAATATAAAAGTCAAAGAATAAGAAACAATAAGTTGCTATGTATTTAGGATAGAAAGAATTGATTTTTTTATGCTGAAAAGCGAGTCTGAAATATCAAATCTACCAAAAAGAGAGTTATAATCTTGACACAAACAGCGAAAAGGCTCATTTAACTCAAAATTGGCTCGGCATCTTGTAAGACTAGAGGTTCAGAGTACCTTTATGGACGAGACGGTTTACTTCACTTAGAAGAAATGGGCTGGAGAGTGAACCATTTAGCAATTTAACCATAAAAACAATTCCAACATTTCCCTCCGACTAGAAAGTGTGTGCAGATTAATGAGTTTTAAACGATTCGTATAGGGTGGCAGATTGTACAAGGGATCCCAATGAAAATCTCTTAAGGCAAATAGTCAAAATTGTTTTTGAATTGATTCAAGGCGATCTACATGAACCTGGTAACGCGGGTTCCAAATTATAGAACCGTATTCAAGTATCGGTCTGACTAATGTAGTGAAGAGGGCCTTAGTTACATAAGGGTCGCTAAATTCTTTAGACCATCGTTTAACGAATGCTAGGACACTTCTAGCCTTATTGACTGTTGTGTTTACATGGCGGTTGAAACTGAGCTTGTAGTCCATAGTAACCCCCAGGTCAACAAAATCATACACTTGCTCAAGACTAAAATTTTTAATTGAATAGGAAGCAGGCTGTATTTACATTTTTTAAGGTTAAGTGGCATATAATTTAAATCGCACCAAGAAAAGCTTTACGTCCTCAGCATACATTAACATTTTGAAAATTTTATTACTGTAGAAATATCATTTATAACCAACAATAACAGAATCGGGCCAAGATGGCTTTCTTGAGGAACTCCTGAGGAGACATAAATGACATCGGATACTAAATTTTTAAACACTACTCTTTGGGCCCTGTCACTAAGATAAGAAGAGATACAGCGATTTAGACCCGGCTGGAAGCCCACCTGACCGAGTTTATGAATAAGTAATGAGTGACACATTTTGTCAAAAGCTTTGCTGAACACCGTATAAATAACGTCGGTGTGCCATTTGAGACATAACTTGTGAACTCAAGTAAATTCATAACTTACCTTAGCAACCATAGTTCTTGAAAGAATATCTTCATTAATATTGTAGTTGGTGTTAGGAATCCTAAGGGATCAAAAAGCAGCATCTGATAAGATCGACTATTTTGTGATGGCATCTGTATTAGACGATGGCACCCGGAACTCATACACATCATTGACTGGATTCCATATTAACCCAAGCAGCTTCAAGGCGTTAGTTGGTCCAAAACATAGTCTTCTGGGATGCTTTATAGAAGTTCTTCACATTTTCTGCTCCGCTTCCGTAAATTAATAAGAGCAGAGCAGCATATAAAGTCCTTTAAAATAATTTGTGAAGCCAAAGGAAATTACTTCCGTGAAATATAAGCTAGCTCGGTTAAAACCCTCAATGCCAAGCATGGTGTACCATAGGCGACTGTATTTAACCTGTAATGCTCTACGGGCTCATTAGGTGAGCTGCGTCATACAATTCGTTGATAGTCCCTGTGATCGATGCTGACGAAATCGCAAAATAATTGAAAATATTTTACGAAACAGTGATGGCCCGGTAAGCAGAACTTTATTTAGCGAAACTTTATCTCCATTTTGGGCCGATCCATCGAAAACTACTCGCAAACGCGTTGTGGTACTATCAGATTTAATTACAGGGTTGCGAGGCAAATAGTAGCACTTATTTTGATGGTTTTTTTAATCTCTGAATCCGGAATTTTTTCAATGTGATTAAGCGCCTTAAATTCTGTCATGAATTTCGAATATTGTGAGCATAACCCCGGATCACCTTATAATTTGCACTGTGCTTTCTTGTCGGCCAAAATCAACTTCTTGCGTTTTAAATGTTAGCACAACACTGGATGTGTTCTAGTATAGGTATTTACCTCATCTTCGGTGTAATAATAATAATTGCCAACTGATAACCCACCATCCCGCCCAACCGACACGAGGGGCGCATCCGCATAACGCACGGCTCTTTTTTGTTTTATATAATGCCGAGTCGTTGAAAGGCAGGGGTTTGTTAAGTGTCGAGATTTAAAACTGCTCAGCTACAGAGAAAAAGTCATCAGCTAAGTAACTTAAGGATTAAAACTTAAATATATTTTGTGGAAAGTAGAAGAATCAATTGGACTATAACTGGTAAATATACATTCAGGAAATTATTACTGATTAAGTGAAGTATTGATTTTTTAATGCTTAAAAGCGAGTAAGAGATGTCAAATGTGCTGGAGTGGGAGTTATAATTATGGCATAAACATCGGAAAGGCTCATTTAATTCAAAATTGGTTCTACATTGTTTCAGGACGAGAGGTTTAAAATGTCTTGATGAACGAGAAGGAACGTTAAAGTTCACTTCTCTGAAAATAAATGGGCTGCAGACCAACCCATTCAATGATTTAATCATAAATATGAGTCCAAGCATTTCCCTGCGACTAGAAAGGGTGGGGAGATTAATGAGTTTCAAGAGATTAGTAAAGAGGGGCAAGTTATATAAGGAATCCCATGAGAGATCTCGTAACGCGAAAAGCAAGAATTGTTTTTGAACTGATTCAATCCGATCTACATGAACCTGGTACCTAGGATTCCAAATAATTGAGCCGTATTCTAGTATCGGTCTTACTAATGTCGTAAAAAGGGCTTTATTTACATAAGGGTCTCTAAATTCTTTTGACGAATTCTTCTTAACGAATGATAAAACACCTCTAGCTTTATTCACAGTTGCATTAATATGAAGGTTGAAATTAAGTTTAAAATCCATCGTATCTCCCTCATCAACGACATCATGCACTTGGTCAAGACTATGATTAATTAATGAACGACATCCTAAATTTCTTCAGATTCCCAGAATTGTGTAAGAATCTTGTCTATATCAAAATTGTTGAAGAAAATTCCCACGCGACCTTCCGTGGTACTATGAGCTAAATCTCCTCCTACGATCCACCCCAATGTGATTGAAAATGGACTTAGCTGATCATGAGACCCTTTAATCTTCTTGACGATTAGAATTTCGAAGAATTTGTCGCTCCCCAATAATATTTCAATAGTCGATGGAACAAAAAATTGAGGACCGGCTAAATCCAATGAAAGAAACCGCGAATATAGATTCCTCTTCAACTGATGTCCCGGCATAGATGATGTGGCGGTAAAGGGCTCGTTACGAACATTAGAAGTGATTTCTAGCGACACCCATCCATGTGAAATACCTGTAGTAGCATTGTTTACCCATATATTGGTATAGGAGAATGTTGACCGCAGTCTCAAATATTGCACCCAACTTTCGCTGATAATAGTTCTCTCGACACCACTGTCTAGAAATAACCGACACCATAACAATCCTGGATTTTGCATACTAACGTCGAAAGAATGGTATTAATTACAGGTAGAGCGTTGAAGTTAACGTTCACAGCGTTTGGTTCAGCAAGGTCCGCCGACTGACTCGAGTTGCTTTCTTCTTGCAGCAGGGTATGGTGACGCTTACGACAGGTCCGACATGAATACTTAGAACGACAATTGCTGGATATATGGCCCACCTTCAAACAATTATAACAAACACGTTTGTTCCCGCCAAGAACTCACTGCATTGTGATAATACATGCGACGCATTGCATTTTACGCATCAGGATAGTTATTTGATGAGCCTTTACTCCCACAACACGATTACGTGCATTGGATGTAGTTGTTGTTGTAGAAAAATCTTACGCCAAACAAGTAGTGTTATTGCGCACCGGGAATCACCACACGCCATCAATCGTTCTCCTTAAGTGAATCCCGGAAAACTACGTTCGGTTCTAATTATATATTTAAAAACAAAACGATGTCTTTATGTTGAGTGCCAAAATTGTAATGCTGGACGATCACGATGGCCGCTGTCCTATCGGCACCGGTCATTCGTGTCATTTATTTTTTATTTTTTTTTTTTCTCTTATATGATTCAAGGCGCTTACATGCTAACATACAATTATTATAGTGTTTACTCATTCTGACACTAAAGCAACTATTCACAATGACACTGCTAACAAGAGCGTTGCCAGATGTGCAATTTACGTGAAATAGTTGAAGGATTTTATCCTTACAGGGTCTAGGAATTTTAGAAACTCATTAAAACAATGAAAATCAATATTTGATTTGTTAAACTTCTCGAATTGTAGTCGCGGTTTTCTGCATCTTCCCCTAGGCACGCAGCCGTCGCACCTCCTCATCTGCATTGTCGTATAGCTTTCACAAGCTACTAGCTGATTGACTGCTCAGAGGCGATAAATTAATAAACTTTGTTATGTGTGCTTTGGCAAATAACACCCAGTTTGCTGTAGCGAGAAAAAAGTTTGCACCAAGCTTCCGGATAATTTTCATTGGATTCTGGAATATGCCAAATTATGTCATATACGTCAATAAATCCTGACCATGGTTGAACAAGAAGGTTGGTGTTGCAATCCAGAAACGAAAGAAATTGCATGCTAAGTGGAGAAAATTGAACACGGATGCATCATGGAAGTATAAAGCTGCAAGAAACACAGCCACAGTTGTCATTAGGCAGTCAAAAAGATGCTACTGTCAGCATAAATTGAATCCTTCTCTCCCATCTAAAAAGTTATGGAGCAACCTCAAAAGTCTGCACATTCATGGGAAAAATAATGTACAATGTAAAATTGACCCTGATGTTCTAAATGAATATTTTACTGGCCATGAAAGCCTACCAGTACCAGTGGTGTCGAGGCGTCGCCTCCCCAACTTCAAATTCAAAATCCCTTTGAATTCATCTGTGTCAGTGAGAACGAGGTATACAAAGCTGTTATGACCATCAAGTCCCAGGCAGTTAGAAATGATGGTATATACCTAAAATTTATTAAAATCATACTTCCATTTATAATAGGTTCTCTCATTCACATTATAAAGCATAGCTTTACAAGTGGCTGTTTTCCGGATGGTTGGAAAAAAGTGACTACAGGCCAATTAGTATCCTACCATCATATTCCAAAGTCTGTGAAAAGTTGATGGCCGACTAAATCGCAGTACACATTCAAATGTATAACTTGCTTTCCCCATTGCAGACTGTGTTTAGACCAAGGCACAGTTGCGCTACAGCTATGGTAAACATTTTGGATGACATAAGAACACCATTTGATAATGGGGATCTAACTATCCTCTGCCTCCTAGATTTCGCGAAACCATTCCCATTATATTTGGGTTCTCTGAAAGTGCATCAAAACTCATGTTCAGCTATCTGACAGGAAGATTGCAACGAGTTAAATGTGAAAATGCATCATCTCAGTTCAGAGCCGTTAAAGCAGGTGTCCCGCAAAGCTCAATCTTTGGTCCTCTTTTGTTTAGTATCTTTATTAATGATGTCTTCTCCGTATGTAAATATGTTAGTGCTCATGCGTATGCTGATGATATTTAGTTATATCCCTCCAATCGTATCGGTCTTGTAGAAGATTTATGTTATAAAGTTTAAATGGATCTAAGTCGTATGTCGTGCCTATCCGTTAAACCGAAATAGACCCTCGTGACATACCCCCACCCATTGATAACACTGGTCGACGGCCAAAATTTACCAGAGACGCCGTTATGAAATTCGTATGTAAAACCACCCTCTGATTTCGAAAATCGAGTTCATTTTTGATTCTATGGTACCGTTTTTGAGATATTTGCAATTTACCGTTATTCGAAAAAACCAAAAAGATGGCTCCCTTTAATTACGTATATCTCACGAACGGGTCAAGCAATTGCAAAAAAGTTTACAGAAAGACGATAAAATTTGCTATAAATGCATCATACATTGTTTTTTGCTCAACCAGATAGTTTTCGAGATATTAGCTTATCATTTCAGATTTTTGTTTTTTTTTTGTTTATCAAAAAGTATGAAAAAAATTACTCTTTGCGAGGGCAGCATTCCAAAACCACAACTTTTTTTCCAGATATTTTTTCTTTACGTAAAGCTCTGTTTAATTAGAAAATTTAGATAAGCTATCATCGAAGCAATTTCAACGTATACCTCAAAACGTATGTATGGCATAAAGAAGAGTGAAATATCTAGCTATGCTCTGTTTCTATAGAGTTCAAAGTTCAATTTATTAATGAAATTATCCATATTTTTAACTTTTTTTAAATTTAAATTTATTTATGTTTACACTATATTCTAACAATCTTTATCTTAATTTGATTTTACTATGTAGTCGAAATAATTATGTGTTCTACTTTGACGCTTGTTCAGTTCAGGATCGGGTTCTCTTATGAGAAACCAACAGTAATCACCCATCATTGCGACGTCCCAGAATCCTTGATATCGATTCTCAATTAATTTCATTTTCTGATGAAACCTTTCGCCATGATCGTCACTTTCGTCGCCAAGATTTGCCGGAAAAAAGCTCAAATGTGAGTGAAGAAAGTGAATTTTTAAAGACATATTTACGGCCGGGAAGAAAATATTAGTTAGGTAAACAAGTTATAAAATTTTGGGAAATTTATTTCAATAAGCCTTTAATATTTACCCATTTTCGCATAATTATTGATTAAGTCGTTCACTATCTGCTCGTAGTTAGGGCTTTTGTGTCTACCGAGAAAAGAAGCAACGACTTTTTCAAAGGATTCCCACGCTGCTGCCTCAACTGATGAGAGTAGTCCTTTGAATTGATTATTGTTGACCAACTTTTTTATTTGTGGTCCAACAAAAATACCTTCCTTTATCTTGGCTTGAGAAATATCTGGGAAAATTGTTTTCAAATAGTCGAATGCTTCGCCTTCTTTGTCCAAAGCCTTAACAAAGTTTTTAATGAGACTGAGCTTGATGTGTAAGGGTGAAAGTATGATTTTCTCTTTTTTGACAAGAGGGGTGTATTTCATGTTATCCAGACCAACGGTAAACTCGACTCTTTCCGGCCAATCCTTTCTGGCGTAGTGGTCCTTACGAGCTCGGTTATCCCACTTGCAGAGGAAGCAGCAGTGCTTGGTGTAGCCAATTTGTAGACCGCATAGCATTGCAACGACTTTGAGATCAGAACATATTTTCCAATCATGCTCTTCATATTTTATAAATTTGAGTATTTTTTGCATTTCCTCGTAGGTTTCCTTTGTATTTACTGCATGTGCGATCGGGATAGAAGGCTTTTTGTTACCAATATGCAATAATACAGCCTTCAAACTCAGTTTTTTTGCTGTCTATGAACAATCGCCACTCTTTTGTAGCATATACTGTCTTTCTTGGTATAGTGTTTGGAAAATGGTTCGTGACGAGTTCTACAATATATCACCTTAACATCGGATGACACAAATTTAAATTGTTGCATACGAGAAGTGTGGATCTCGGCCTTTTCCTTGGATAGTTCCAAATCTCTTATCCAATCATTAAGTTGTGTTTGTGACAGAACGTTTCTCTCGTTTCCCATGCGAAATTCAGTACAACTTGATTCCCCGCACTCAGATATTACTGTTGACAATGGAACTGGATCCGCAACTGCCGTTGAATGTAGTACTGGTAATGTCACTGTAGGTACGCCAGCATAGGTTACTCTTCTTGATCTTCCAACGCCAAATACTTTTGTTTGACAAATATAACACTCTATTGAATGGCAAGTAGGTTCTCTCCATATCATTGGTGTATCAAATTTTATTTGTTGTCCTGATTCCGACTAAATCAATTCTACTCCACACGATGTACACGAAGTGTTCGGTGTCCATGGTTTTTCAGCATTTTTAGGCTCAATGCAAAAATACTTGGAGTATAAAGTTTTGATATGATCTGAGAACACTCGTCGTCGCCTTATGATAGTATATTGGCCACACATGAAACAGAACATATCTGGATCGTTATTACACTCAAATTCTCGCGTCCTTTTACTCATTTTATTTTTTTAATAAATCACGGTTTTGAAATTTGACTTATGAACTGAACTATCTCCGGCTGAATCAATTCTACTCCACACGATGTACACGAAGTGTACGGTGTCCATGGTTTTTCAGCATTTTTAGGCTCAATGCAAAAATACTTGGAGTATAAAGTTTTGATATGATCTGAGAACACTCGTCGTCGCCTTATGATAGTATATTGGCCACACATGAAACAGAACATATCTGGATCGTTATTACACTCAAATTCTGGCGTCCTTTCACTCATTTTATTTTTTTAATAAATCACGGTTTTGAAATTTGACTTATGAACTGAACTATCTCCGGCGAGCCTTGCAGATGTTATGAAGTTTCAAGGCGCATTAACTCATATTTATACTCGGAACAAGAATAAAATTGAAAAAATCAAATCTTACCTAGACAGAAAGGTTCCTTTCTATACGAAGCCGGGAAAAGAAAATACTACCTGCTTTAGATGTAGGCTTTAAAAATTTTCTGTGTCTTATAATTTTGAAAATCTACCTGCATACTTACCCATAAGTGACGGAAATACATGTTTATAACTACATGCCCACAACAGGTTTCGAACCCAACCACTCTTCCTTTCGATGCAACCACTCTACCTACTATAAAACAATTCGAGTATTAAAAGTACTATTTGATTTATTTAAAGAAAAAGAATTATCATTGTTATGGTGTTATTCGTTTATCGGGATAATATCCCATTTCCCATTTGCACTTTATACCTTAAATTTCATCGCTTATAACTTACGTAGTTTTGCATCGATTTTCTTCGAAGATAGCTTAGCTTTTTTCTAACTAAACAGAGCTTTACGTAAAGAAAAAGTATCTGGAAAAAAAGTTGTGGGTTTGGAATGCTGCCCTCGCAAAGAGTAATTTTTTTCATATTTTTTCATAAAAAAAAAACAAAAATCTGAAATGATAAGCTAATATCTCGAAAACTATCTGGTTGAGCATAAAACAATGTATGATGCATTTATAGCAAATTTTATCGTCTTTGCGATTCTGTAAACTTGCTTGACCCGTTCGTGAGATATACGTAATTAAAGGGAGCCATCTTTTTGGTTTTTTCGAATAACGGTAAATTGCAAATATCTCAAAAACGGTACCATAGAATCAAAAATGAACTCAATTTTCGAAATCAGGGGGTGAAAGTTGAAATTCGTGGTCCAGTGTAATTGGTGCATCCACCCTTGCGACCACTGACAAAATAAGGAATTTTGGCTTTATAGTAAATAATAAACTTAGCTGTTGTGATCATATTAACAAAGTAGTAAGCAAAGTTTATGTTGAGAATCTCTGCAGCGTATACGCCACAAGAAACACGTCGAAAATTCGCTATACAATTGACGTAACAAGGTACGTTTATGGATTAAGCCCATATATCACCAGGGCATGATAAAATATTGCGTTGTAATATTATGCACTATTTGGCAGCCAGGAACTGTATTTTCATGTTTTAGTATCCGATGTCATTTATGTCTCTTCGGGGGTTCCTCAAGGAAGTCATCTTGGCCCGATTCTGTTCTTGTTGTTTATAAATGATATTTCTACAATAATAAAATTTTCAAAAATGTTAATGTATGCCGACGACGTCATTTGAAGATAGAAATAAGCTACAATCAGATCTAGATGCACTAGTTACTTGGTGCGATTTAAATTATATGCCACTTAACCTTAAAAAATGTAAACACATGGGTTTTTCGCTTGGAATTTCTCAGCCGGCCTCCTATACAATTAAAAATTATAGTCTTGAGCAAGTGTATGGTTTTATTGACCTGGAGGTTACTCTGGACTACAAGCACAGTTTCAACCGCCATATTAACACAACAGTCAATAAGGCTAGAGGTGTCCTAGCATTCGTTAAACGATGGTCTAAAGAATGTAGCGACCCTTATGTAACTAAGGCCCTCTTCACTACATTAGTCAGACCGATACTTGAATACGGTTCTATAATTTGGAACCCGCGTTACCAGGTTCATGTAGATCGCCTTGAATCAGTTCAAAAACAATTTTTACTATTTGCCTTAAGAGATTTTCATTGGGATCCCTTGTACAATCTGCCACCCTATACGAATCGTTTAAAACTCATTAATCTGCACACACTTTCTAGTCGGAGGCAAATGCTTGGAATTATTTTTATGATTAAATTGCTAAATGGTTCACTATGCAGCCCATTTCTTCTAAGTGAAGTGAACTTCAATGTGCCGTCTCGTCCTTCAAGGCATTTTAAACCTCTAGTTTTAAAACAGTGCCGAACCAATTTTCAGTTAAGTGAGCCTTTTCGCTGTTTGTGTCAAGATTATAACTCTCTTTCTGGTAGATTTGATATTTCAGACTCGCTTTTCAGCATAAAAAAATCAATTCTTTCTATCCTAAATTCATAGCTACTAATTGTTTTTTATTCTTTGACTTCTATTTTAACTTTTAACAATAATTTTATTCTGTTAACTAGTTATTTCTTAATGTATAATCTATCCTATATCTACTTTACTTAGCTGATGAGGTTTTCTCTGTAGCTGAGCAGTTTTAGATCTCGACGATTAACAAACCAAAGCCTTTCAACGACTCGGCACGGACGAATAATCAGCGCGCTATGCGGATGCGCCCCTCGCGCCGGTCGGGCGGGATATGGTGGGTAATCCGTTGGGAATTATTATTATTATTAAAAGTTGTTCGAATAGAAAACCCCTAAATATTTGTATGACAAGCTTTAGCTAACCAGATCTGAGATTGAACAATTTAATACTGCTCATAATGTGGAACACGATTCCAGCAAGTTTAAAAGCACAACTAATAAATAGAAACAACTTTAGAAAGCTAATACACAAATATTTTAATAATCTGGCCTTCTGAATACAAATAATCTGTTAATATTTGCCTTTTTACTTTCTATCTTTCTCTGCTTTCTACCTGTCTATCTCATGTACTGTTTTAATCTGCTATATGCCATCGCACAAGTGTTAAGCTGGTTTCATTTATTTTGTTCACCTGTTTTATAAGCAATGTTATTAAATATTTCAATACTAAGAATGTATCCAATTGTTGATGTACATATAAAAGGCTGAATAGTCTTAGTTGCACAATGAAATTAGAAAATAAATAAATAAAATGCCGGTTCTACCAAGTAGCTCGTGAGCAGTTGAAATTTTTTAACTACGCTGTGTTGTTGTGAATAGCGCTGACGTAGGAGTAATGGAATGATTTCCACTCAGTTAATACACCAGAGAATGGTTTTATTTTCAGTTTAGGAAAAAAATTAAATTTAGAAGCTGACGCTTGTCTTGCCAAATTGTTAAGGATCTCTGTTTGTGAGGATAAAATATTAGAGAATGCAGTATCTTGCCTTGTTGACTCGAAAACTGCTGCAATCTCAAATATACAATCTTAATTTGCTTCTTAAACTAAGCACGCGTGCCTAAAATTCTTCCAAATCAGCTTCAATTTCTGCCATGACATCCTCCGTGCAACCTGTTTTTTCGATCAGGGACTGTGCGAGCGAGTTTGTAACCGTTTGGTTGGACCTCACCTCGGGTGCACCCCAAAAACAATTGTTTGTTGGTATTGATTATTTTTGTGAATCTCTTTTGCGATATACTTTGGTTCTGTAGTACAGTAGTGGATAGAAGGAGACCCATCCATAAACCCAATATTAGGGGAGTAGTTGGCAAGCCCACCTTCTTCGAGAGAAAGGTTCTTCGAAAGATTTACGGACGCTTACGCGCTGACGGTGCCGAGTACCGAAGAAGATTTAATGACGAGTTGAATGAGATATATCGAGCCCTGTGCGCAAAAAAGACGTAAGAGCCAAAAAGAAAATTTTACAGGAGAAGGTTTTTTTAAGTTTATTTCACATTGAGTTTATGTATTGCCATGAAATAAGGTATATAGCTTTTCTTTAGCCTAGCCCAACCTATATAATGCAATCAATTTTATTTTTATATGTGTAATAATTTTTGGCGCATACGTCTTTTTTGCCCTCACCAAATCAGTCTACTTTTTGATGATTTGGCTGCTACGTCACAAATTTTCTTAAATGATGGTTGTTTTACTGCAATTTTCATTTGTTATTTCAAATTATTTGTCCTCATATTTAAAAATCAGCGGGTACTGGTGGATTGCCTGACGAGCTATTCAATCACGGGGGGCGAGAAGCTGATAAAATGCATGCATCAGCTTGTTTACAGAATATAGAAGGATGAATGAATGGCTGAATCATTCTAAGTACTCTTTGCCTGCTGTATAGTACAGAAGGCTGGACGCTGACAACATCTGTTGATGCGGTTCTGAAAGTATTCGAGAGAAATGGTCTTCGAAAGATTTATGGCACTTTCCGCGTTGGCAATGTCCAAAAATATTTAATGATGAGGGGTATGCAAACATCGACATAGTTCAACAAATTAGAGTACTGTGGCTTCGTTGACTAGGCGATAAATGAAGATGTTCCGACCCTAAGGGAGATCACCACTCCGAATCTTGCACCAAATGAAGGCAGATTTGAGATACTGTGATATTTCCAATTGGAGCCAGTGTGCAAAGCGAAGAAATTACTGGAGCGCTATATTAGGCTGCCAAAACAAATTAAACGGTTACGCTCTATTTAAGTAAGTAAGTAAATCTTCTTTTACGTGTTTTTTGAAATGTCCGATATCGGTTCACAAAAACACATTATATTAAAGTGGGAATATTTATTACCCGAGTCTTCTAAGTTTTCGCACAGATATGCAGTGTGATATAGGAAGTATGATGTAACGTATTTATATAATATTGGTACATGAATTTCACAAATCAATATATTTTCTTGCTTATTTTAACAATATCATTTTGGAAATAATATATCAATAGAGAAAAATTACAACGATATGCTCAGCGATGGTATGGGATGATGTGTTTCGGACACTGGGATATGTACCTATAATTAATTATATTAACTATTTTAAATTAAATAATAATTTTATATTTTATGTCTCGATAGCTTCAAGTCAGAAAATTTATTGAAAACCAAAAAATGTTCATTTTGATTTGTAACTCATAAAAATATATAACAATAGAATAAACTTCAGAAAACAACCAAGTACAATTAACAAAGTATATAAACCCTACAGTACCCAAGCACCTGCATCAAAGCCGCTGTTAGAACTAATACTGTAACAACTCAGCTATGATGCCCTGTAGCGTCACGATGCCATTTTCCTCTAATGTGCCATTTTTGCTTTACAATCTTTGGTACATATGTTTTCTAAGTGGAATACTTTAAGGCGTGTTACTACATATTAACACTCTGCATCAATTATAATTGAGGTAATTTTTGTTGGAGCAGCGAATACCTAAACGGTTTTATGAACACACCTATAAAAAGATTCGACTTTCCTTGAGTTAACACAGATACTGGGTATCTCCGTAACAATGATATGTTTAGTACCAAGCTCCATCTTTCAATTGATTGTGAAGTTATTATTTGTTCATTAATAAAGGGTGTTTTTTTTCAGGGGTATAGAACTTCGAATTGAAATAAAACACAAGGAAATCGTTTTAAGGTCCATCAATTTGGCTTTATTGGAAGGATAATTTTATGCCATTAATGTTTAAATATGATTTCGGGCATGTGGCCGCCGCGGCTGGCTCGAATAAAGCCAAATCTACAGGTCCAATTTTCAACCACTTTTTCGAGCATATGGGGCCGTATGTCGGCAATAACGCCACGAATTTTGGCTTCCAATTCCCCTAACGTTTCTGGTTTGTTGGTGTGGACGAGCGACTTCACATATCCCCAAAGAAAATAATCCAATGGTGTCAAATCACACGACCTTGGTGGCCAATTGACAGGTCCATTCCGCGAAATTATGCGCTCATCGAATGTTTCCTTCAATAAATCGATTGTGACGTGCGCTGTGTGGCATGTAGCGCCGTCTTGTTGGAACCACAACTCATCCACATTCATGCCATCCAATTCGGGAACAAAATAGTCGGTTATCATGGCTCTATACCGGTCTCCATTAACGGTAGCTGCCTCTCCAGCATTATTGCGGAAGAAGTATGGCCCAATGACTCCACCAGCCCATAGAGCACACCAAGCAGTCAGTTTTTGTGGATGTAATGGCGTTTCAAGGGTCTCATGTGGATTCTCTTCACTCCAAATGCGGCAATTTTGCTTGTTGACGTAGCCATTCAACCAAAAATGAGCCTCATCACTGAACAAAATTTTGCGATGAAAATCAGCATCGAAATCAATCTCATTTTCGGCCCATACACCAAAATCACGACGCATTGCATGGTCTCGCGGCTTTAATTCTTGCACAAGCTGGATCTTGTAAGGTCGCAAGCCAAGATCTTTGCGCAAAATCTTCCATAAAGTTGATGGACAAAGCTCCAATTGCTGTGCACGGTGGCGAATCGATTCATTCGGGTCCTCTTCAACACTTTGCTCTACAGCGGCAATTGTTTCTTCGGTGCGCACTGTTCGACGTCTCTGCGGATGCGTATTATCACATAGAGTAAACGTAGTGCGAAAACGATCCATGGTTAACCGAATTAATTGTTCTGATGGACGATTATGTCGACCATAAAATGGACGGAGCTCACGGTAAACTTCGCGAACTGAACCATTATTTTCGAAATAAATTTGCACGATTTGCAAGCGTTGTTCTTTTGTCAACCTGTTCATGATGATATGGCAAACCAAACTGAACATAAATGACATTAGAGTTGCCAGATTTGACCACAAAATGCCAGTTTTATCTCTATTCGAAAAACAAACCTGTAAAAAAAACACCCTGTATGTGCAATAGTAGGGCGAAAAGGCCAATGTATTTCCCAAATTTAGCATTCTATCTGCATAAGTCAATGAGATATAGCATGGCTCTGTATTGCTACCTAATTTCCAGTAAACTTTTATGAATTTTTATGTGACCATGGTTGAAAAGCGATTATATTCAGTGGGTGTACTTTTCCCAACAATCATAATTCTAGCGTAAATGGTTTTCAAGTTATTAACACTCGAAATTTGAAAATTTCCCCATTCATATGTGGCCACACCCACATTCCAAAATTTATAAAAAAATCCTTAATAGAATGATAAAGCTAGTATATATACCGAATCTTACCATTTTAACTGCTTTGGACAGTGAAATATCATGTTTGATCATTAATTTGAAAAGGAAAAAAAGATGTAACAGCCACTTTGCGCTCACTACAAATGTGAATAAAAAGGTCATAACGGTACGTTTCACAGCTACGACACTTTGGGAGATTATGTGTGCGTTAATAAGTGATCGATTTTCATCAAAAAGCTAAAATCGAAAATCGTGGCTCTTACGTCTTTTTTGGGCATAGGGCTCAATATGCAGACACCGACATAGATTAGCGAATTAAAACAAAGCCGCTTCGCTGGCTAGGCCACGTAGTGCGAATGAACGAAGATGCTTCAGCCCAGAAGGTAATATTATCGGCACCCGCCGGTGGAAGCAGAGGAAGAGGAAGACCACCACTCATATAGAAGAACCAACGCGATTCGGCGTTGTTTCCAATTGGAAGGAATGACTGGGGAGCTATGTTGGACGGTGGTTAGATGACCATTTAAAGAATAAAGAAAGAAAGGTGTTTATAAGATGGTACATTTTGTTCTTCTCGAGGAAGGAATCAACAAAAATCGCCCATCATAGCTTCATTCGAATGTCCTTGGTTGTCAGGGAAAAAGTTCAAAGAACTTGTATGAAGATATGATAACTGCACAACGCAGTGAAAAAATAAGTGATAGTTTACTTATACCTTCTTTCTTATAGTGTTTTCGCAAATCATCGTTCATTTGTTTATAATTTGGGCTTCTAATGTCTGCTAGAAAATTTGCACAAACTGCATAAAAAGTACCACGTGCCTTATCCTCGTCCACCAATAGAGCTGAACCAAAACTGGCGTCTTTAAAAAGTGTTCTAATTTGCGGGCCCCACAAACACACCTTCTTTTGTTTTAGCATCTGATAAATGAGGAAACATTGACTTCAGATGATGAATTGCGCGATTGTTGCCATTTTTTTGCAAAGCCTCTACGAAATTTTTGAAAATGCCAAGTTTCAATGTTATCCTGTCCGACGGTAATTCCTATTCTATCTGGCCAACATTTTTTTGAGTAATGATCCGTACGGCTCGACTGTCCCATTTGCACAAAAAGCAGCAGTTCTTCGTATTGCCCTGCTGCAGCCCAGTTAGTAACGCAGCAACTTTAAGATCTGAACAAATCTTCAAGACATGTTGTTTACATTTATTAAGGTCAAGGATTTTGACATGGATTCATATGACACTTTCATACCAACGGCGTGCGCCACTGGGATTGATGGTTTTTTTGTTACACTGGTGCAACAGAACCGCTAGAAAAACAAACTCTGCTTGCTGCTTATCAGTGGCGTAGCCAGGACTTGGGGAAGGGGGGGTTAAAAATTATTTTTGTGGAAGCTTCAAATTTGAGACACAATAAATTCTGTTTTAAAAATGTACGCAAAATTGGCGAAAATTCAAAGAAATTTTAACAAAATTTAGAATTTTTTTACACTATTTTTCGAATTTTTTGGAGTATGCAGTTCATTAATCCAACAACGTGGCAATCTTAAAGTCGTGACACATTTTTCTGATCTTTTGCAATTTTTTTTCCGAAGAGCTAAAGTGCTTCCTTTCATATAAAAGAAATTGCTGTCATAACCTTGCATTGAGAAAAAATTAGAGCTTTTAACCTACGAACCAGCATTAACACCAACAAGAAATCCAACGAAGAATCACTCACGCAAACAAGTGCTACTTCTGACTGAGTAGGCAATTGAGAAGTCCTCTCTCGAAGAACGAAAACAAATAAGTTACTTATCGTACCCGTCCTGGTTTATGGTGCAGAAGCTTGCACTGAAAACATCTGATGAGGCGTCTCTGGGAGCATTCAAAGGAAAGATTCTTCGAAAGATTTACAGACCCTTACCCGTTGGCGACGGAGAGTACCAAAGAAGATTTAATGATGAGCTTTATGAGCTATATGCAGACACCGGCATATTCCAACTAATTAAAACCCAACGTCTTGATTGGTAAGGCCATGTTGTGCGAATGAATAAACATGTTCCGGCCCAGAAGGTATTCTTATCGGCACCCACCGGTGGTAGCAGAGGAAGAGGAAGACCACCACTCCGATGGAAGCACGAAGTGGAGACCGATTTGTGATCCCGTGAAGTTTAAAATTGGCAGAAAGAAGTAACGAGTGGCGCGCTATGGTAAAGGGCTAAAATCGCTTAGACGATTAAGCAGAATTTAAAGAAGAAGAAGGGTTGAAGAGGTGAGTTCTACTGTAGAAGTGGAAACGGGGAGAGTTGCTAAAATTTGTATAAGTTATGAAATGACGTTTTGTCGCAGCTCTAAAGTGCGTAAAATGAAGTTTTTGCGGAAGATTATGTCACTTTAAGAACCTTCTCCATAAACTGGTTTCGGCCACTATATTTAGGTTTTAAACAAGTGGTTCATAAAATTCAGCAAGCTTAAATAAATTTTTGTCATTTTCTTCTCTGTGGTTTGTTGAAAAATCGAAGCGAAATCTCTGAAGATCGTTATATGTTGACTGAATCAATCGACTATCTATTTCCATTATCTATATATTAATAGGCTAACATTTTTTTCATACAATCAATTGCCAGAGTATATCTATATCTAAACATGTATAATTTCAATAAAATTGTATTTTCATATCTTCGTATGGGTCAGGAGCAGTGCATAGGCATATTTTTTTTTAACAAATAGTGCTTAATTTATTTGTAATAATTCATTAAAGTTTTCTGTATGAAGCCAAAGCTGTCAACTACAGTATCTGACTGCGTTATTGTACATACAGTAGTAGCGCAGGTGGAAAGCGTTTCGGCTGCGACGCTTATATTCCAAGGTTCGAGACCAGGTTCCGGACAACTTTTTTCTTTTGTTAAATTTAATTTGTTTTTAAATATGTGAATGAAAACTTCTCATCATAATTTATTTTTTTGATTTATTATATTTAAATATGTAATAATATTATAATAATTTATATATCACAACCCAATTCCGTCGGAACGAGAAACTCAGTAGAGAATTTTGATAGTTTTCATTATTTCTATCGTGGTTTTCCGATGAGACAGAATGGCTGATAGACCCTATATTTAAAATACAAAAAGGCGAAAACACAGTTTGTAGCTTCTTCAATTTTCTATTTGCGAAGTGGTTAGAAATCGTGTTAATTTTCCTGAAGATATCAACTATTTTCTTCTTCAAATATTTTAATTTGTCAAAGGGCAGACATATAACTCGAACCCTTACATATGTAGACTAAATTTTACCAGTTAATTTGATAACCTTCCTTAAAAATACACATGAAATGAATGAATGAAGTCGATTTTTCGACCAAAACAAGTCCCAAAACCCGAAAAAATTTTTTTTTCAAAAAACCGTTATCGCCAACGTTTTTAGTGCATAATTTTAAGTGGGACAGGAAATATGAGAGAAATTCGTTTTCATCGAAACCATTTTTGTATGTATGCTGAAAGAACCCTTAAAAAAAAACTGGCGAAAGGGTCAATTTTTTGACCAAAACACTCCCCAAAACCCAAAAATATTTTTTTCAAAAACTGTTACCGCCAACGTTTTTAGCGGACATTTTTGGGGCGAACAGGGTATATGAAAATGTTAAAATCAAATGAAAATTTTTTTAGTAGGTCATGCAAAAAATCTTAAAAATCCAAGTCGAAAAAAGTCAAAAAAATGAAATTTCGCAGGCTCGAAAATTATTTTTTTTGGGTATGCGTAGGGAACCTTTTTTTCCTGAGCCCGAAAGCTATCGAAAAATCGATGGTGCGATATCGGTTAACTTTCGTCCATACAAATCGACCCACCCTAATGTATAGTTCTAATGGTGGAAATATTTTCTGAAGCAGGCATAAGCGTCTCGAGTGAGACGCGTGCGTTCCATGGTTCAGGCCCAAGCTCCGGACAGTAATTTTTTTTTTTTTTGTGAAAATTGAATTTCTTTCCTTGACTTGAATTTGTTAAGTTTTTAAAGCAATCTTTTCTTAAACCCAATTTTTTGCAAAAAAAGAACCGCAAGAAAATTACTAAAAATTTACCATAACAAAATATTTAAGATAAATACTTACATAGTTACATAGTTTTATACATTTTTTTTAAAGAATTTACTTTTTTCTGATTGATATAGGACTTAAGGTAAACTTATACGCACAGACATAAGAAATAATAAGCTCAGGTCGTATACATATATATCACAAAATATTATTGAAATGCTATAAAAGTCAATATGAAATATCTTATATACATGTCTAAATTATGGTTAAGGAAAAAAACCAGAAAACCATACACTGAAGTTGTAATTTTCCCCCGCTAAATGGGTTTCAAAAAACCAGATCTAAAGGAAAATTGCTAAATTGACAGCACTGTCTGTATATCCAAAACAAAAAAACCAAAATGGAAACCGGCGTCATGCTCATATTGAGCGGGGTGCTTAGATGAAACCAATTTTCTCAGTTCGGTTTGCTGTGCTAAAGAAGACGCACTTTTTTAAAACAAATGCCCAATCGCTGTTTTTTGATATTAGTCCTTCCTGCTTCACTTGAATAGGGTTTTTCAAAATCACTCTCACAAAGTTTGATAATAAAACTTTAGGAAACCCAATCGGGTTATTTCTCCGTAAATCGATTTACGATACAATGACATTTTGTTATTTTTTCGTTAGCATATGCCCAAAAGTTATAACTTTTTTTTAATTCCGTCTTTTTTTTCTAAATTTAACTCAGTACTGCCAAGTTCTTTAAAAACCCAATCCAAAACAACCTTATTTTTACGATCGCCCTTCAACGAAATTTCAAGTATTTGTTTGTGTTGAAATTTCAATGTTCCTGAAAATTACAAACATACTCAAACGGGGCAACAGCTCACACATATAATTTTAAATAGCAGACTCCCACCTTTCACCAATAAAATACATTTTTTTATACAATTTAAAAAAAAATAAACCTTGCTTATTGTTTTCCATTGTAAACTTATCAACTTTTTTACTATTTATTAATTTTGTCACAATTCGCTTATCAGAATATTTTACTCAGCTGTTCATAACTTTTTTGCTACTTCCGAAGCATACTTTTTGACATCTCATAAATATAACAGGATTGCCATATCAACTTAAATTTTTGCATATTTTGGGCCACTTAAATGTCTTTATTCATTCTACCTACAGCATTTCTAAACATTTGTTACTATTTTTTTCGATTTATGCCAAAAGTCTTTTTTTATTAGGTCAAAAACTGAAATTTCAAAATATCTCGAAAACCAATCTACTTTTAAATTATCTGACTATGTATTTGGAATCAGCGGAAAATTCATGCATCCAATGTTGAGGATATGGGAATTTTTGAGAATTTGTCAGGTATAGCAATGAAAATGTAAATAAATAAAAGGCTCAGTTAGTGTAATAGAGCCAACTGCTGTACCATTAATTTGCCTACATGCACATATGTATATATGTACATATGCATAGAACTTGTGAATATTGATTCCTGTTGAATATAAACATGTGGTAGGACTTGAAATTATCCCGTACATAATCCCCAAATGATCGGAAACAAATTCCGAAAAGGTCCAGAAATGATCCATAAGCTATCCCGAAAACGTTCCAAAATGATCCCGAAATGGTCCTGAAGTATTTCCGAACGATGTCGTTTTTTATGCGTTCTCATTCGCGAAGGCAAATTGAAATCTTTTTTTTTTAATCTTCTTGGTCGCTTGTAAGATCGTAAAAGAGTGAACTTGAATATTCACAAATGCACAATTCCGAACCCTGTTCTTAATACCCTAAAAAAACTATCTAAAGGGACACATTTTTCATTAATATATAATTATAAGTCAGTGCAATCTGTTATGGAAAGAAAGCAACATAGAACACGGTTGGTACGGTTCGGTTCCTTTACAAAATTTATCATAAAAAATCGATTATTTATTTTTGTCAAATAAAAGGGGCAAAAGTACAGAATTGCGCATAAACCTGAAAATTGGGATGAATGCTTAAAATAGTCTCAGAAAAGAAACGTTAAATACCACAGTGGGTAAATGGTGTGCAAAAAATTATATTCCAGGTTAAAGATCGCAAAACAAATAAAACTAGCTCGTAGAAAAAATTCACAATGTTCTAAAAAAAAATTTCCAGAACACTTTTTTCCAGAATCCACTGATTCTGAGTTATAATTTACCCAAATTCAAGTAATAATTTCAGAGTTACAAGTTTTAACGATTGAACCTTGCTTCGTAATAATTATTCGGTGAAGAAAAAAAATTTATTTTTCAAATAAGAGTTATGTGTTAACGTTTTTTTTGGGGATAATAGTTATTTGTCAACGTTTTAAAATTCGAATTTGAAATGAATTTTGTTATTTGCTTCGTAATAGTTTCTAGATAATAAATATTAGTATTCACACTCACTCGTCGTTGCACTCGCTCTTAGCGTGGCAGCGTCCCATATGTTCCAACTGCTCATGCATTTTTTGCTGCACCTGCTTAGTCGTTTGACGCTGAAGCAGATCTGGTTGCGTGCTTTTCGATCGGAGGACAGCCATGTTGCCTGGTGTATCTTTGTGCATAAGCCTATTGGTGGATATGATCATGTTTCGGGCACCGGCGAAGTCGATCCATATGGCGAAGTCGCATCGTAGAGACTGAACTTTGCGAGGCTGGGACCAAACACACCCTCGTTACCACCCATGGCGTTCAGTTTACTCCAATTAAAATTTTTATAGCTAAATAAAATATATTCAGGAAACAGAAGAATACGAGGTGTGTTCAAAAAGTATCGCGAATTTTGAATTTTCGCTGGTTACGTATATTCGAATTTCGAATTTTTTGTGGCGTTATGTTGGTACTCATGTCTCTCACTTATGCCGACAAGCTCGGCCATTTTGAATGTTCAGTTAATTGTTGACAGCTGCGTTGCTTGCACGTGTTTTGGATCGTCTTCGATTTTTACCTATTCAAAAAAATGGATCAAAGAACCTGTATCAAATTTTGTGTGAAAAACGAAATTAAGTGCGCGGATGCATTCCGAATGTTGACTGTGGCATACGGAGAAGCTACCTCGGACCGAAGCAACGTTTATCGGTGGTACAAAATGTTCTCAGAAGGCCGAGAAGATGTGCAAAGTAGAACAAAAATTGGCTTTTGCACCACGATAACGCCCCTGCTCACGCATCGTTGCTTGTGCGCCAAAAACAACACACTAATAATGCCGCAGCCACCGTATTCCCCAGATCTGGCCCCCTGTGACTTTTTCTTGTTCCCTAAACTGAAGAGGCCCATAAAAGGACGACGTTACGCTTCTCTTGACGAGATAAAGACGGCATCGAAGGAGGAGCTGAACAAGATACAAAAAAATGATTTTTTGAAGTGCTTCAAAGATTGGAAAAACCGTTGGCACAAGTGTATAATATCTCATGGGGATTACTTTGAAGGGGACAAAATAGATATTCATGAATAAATAAATAATTTTTGAAAAAACACAAAATTCGCGATACTTTTTCAACACACCTCGTATGCTGTGAAAATTGCATATCCAGCACAAGGATTATGCACGAAAAGATCAGGCTATATGGCTGTTCCTCCTTCGTAAAACACGCATCCATATCTACCACGTTGTGATAGATGCCTAAAAGCGTTTTAGATGTTCGCACAATATGAAGACATAACATCCAAGATTCGTACCCGTCTCTGTACAATAAAATAAGTGCATCAAAATCTAGATGAGCAGTGGGGGCATATAGTGGCGGCCGCCGTGGTGTGGGGGTAGTGTTGTTGGTTTGAATTTTTTTTTTCAAGAGCCTGGTTGTTGTTGTTCTTTGTAAAGACAAAAAGACTCCTCGAAGGTTTTGGGAAGTGTTGTCAAAAGTGCCAATCCTTTGCCGGATATGAACCCGGTACGCTCCGGTACTCCCTTGCAGTACTGCCCGACTGTCGTGGTAGCGATGTGGTATGACTAGTGCACCTTTCCATGTCATGTCATGGGTAATAAGAGGTGAGAGGCATCTTATCCGTTGATCAACCATCGAGTTGCATTACCTCGGCCATTTTCTAAGCCCCTAACCCGCAGGGGCAAAGTGGTCGTCGCTCGACAGTGGGTTTGCTAACTCTCCGAGTGCAGATGCCGTTCGGAGTCGGCAATAAACTGTAGGTCTCGCTAATTTGTAATAAAAATTAGTAGCAGCACACCACAAATTGATAGAGAAGCTTAGCCCTAATCTCTTTATTTATTTATTTTTTATTTAGTGAGAGCATATCTCGGAGGCACTCCGTACTGCATCCGAAGACGTTGCAACGCAAAAGGGACGCTGACTGCAACGTCACGCTAAGAGCGAATGTAACAAGGAGTGTGTGTGTGAATACTACTATTTATCATCTATACCATTTCCAGTTGTATTTTAGAAAGCTTCAATTGGATTGTAGAATTGTCAAGTGGATTGTAGAAAGCGGCAATTGGATTGTAGAATTGTGAGTTGGATTTTAGAAAGCGTGAATAGGAAATTAGAAAACATCTATTGGATTTTCGAAAAGATTAAAAGGATTTTAGGAAACTTAAAAAAAGTTCAATTTATGCTTTCTAAAATCCATTTAACGTTTTCGAAAATCCAAATATCGCTTTTCAAAATCCAATTGACTAAATTCCAATTGTCTCTTTTCTCTTTATGGCGCGATATACAACAGGTATATCATCATAAACCTCCTAAGAGATTTTTGCGCCAAGCTTCTCTTCCAATTTGTGGTGTGCCGATTTGAATTTTCCCTACAAATTGGTGGGACCTACAGTTTTTTGCCGCCTCCGAACGGCATCTACAAAGGAGACGAATTTTTGCTGAGAAGCCTGTCATGGCAGAAATACACTCGGAGAGTTTGCCAAACCACTGCCGAGGGGCGACCCCGTTTTGAAAAACTTTTTTCAAATCACTTTTGATGTTACCTGTACCAGGGCTCGAACCATGGACCTTCGGTGTGGTAGGCCGGCAACACTACCTCCACACCACGGCAGCCGCCAATTGACGCTTTCTAAAATCCACTTCGCCCTTTCTAAAGTCCAACTGGAAATGGTGTAGAAACTGTTATGAAGGAAATAACAAAACTGTTTTCAAATTCAAATTTTTTTTGGCTACGAAAAAAAATATTTCTAATCTATAACAGTTATCAAGCAGCTTACAAAATAAACGTTGACAAATAACTATTATCCCTAAAGAAAAAATAAACGTTGACAGATGACTTATATCCCCAAAAAATAAAATAAACGTTGACGTATAACTCTTATTTGAAATATACATTTTTTTCTTCATTGAGAAATTATTCTGAAGCAATGTTTTACATACATTTTAGGATTCGAGCAACATTTTCGTTATTTTTACTCTCTGAAAAATTTACTTAGCATGACTGCAGCAAAAACTTGTAAGATGAGCTTCATTTTAAGTTCTATTACATTCAACAACAAAAATTTTAACCATTGGTACTGGAACTTACGGAAGCATGAGCTGCGGGTCTTGTCTTACCAATGCTGAGGGAGAAATGTTAGTCAACGGACCGGCCAGTTTACAAAAACAGTGGGGAAGGATGTTCCTCGCTTGTTTCCGTTGAGATCCACTAAGAGATTGCTATATTAAAATATATTTAAAAATTTATGAACCAAGAATCTATACATATTTTAGATACTTTTTGGCTTAGCTAAATAAAATATATTTTTTATAGAGTTTTCAAATTGTGTCAAAAGTAGATAATTATATTACTACACTTAATACGTTTGTTATTGTAAACACCGAGCTGCCAAATAACCAAAGCGACAAAAAATTATGCTGAAACGGTTGCAAATGTCGTTACGAAATTCTAGCGAGTAATGCGGATAATTCATTGCTAGGTCAACAAATCAAAAAGTGTCTATATATATTATATGTAGTCGGTTTAACGTTACTTTGGCATTTAAGGCTCGATACCTAGTTACAAAAATGTGGAGATCTTACTAGGATAATAGTGGAAATATCTAAAGACTTGAACCTAGCTCGACCGACGATTTTTATAACTCATTTCAGCCGACGCACTCAACCAGGTGACTGTATGTAATTGGATGAAAGTTTAGTTGTAAAGACAATGTTGCAGATAAAAAGGGCGATTAAGTGAAAATAGTCATCTAGCTACATTAAGAGCTGATTATTTTAATAGTTTGAAAATTAAATTCAGTTACTTTTGAAAATAAGTAGTTCTAAGAGTGTAAACTTCTAAAACATCAGTTCAACCAACAAGGAAGTGGGATTAAAATTGATGCAGTGAGATTTCCAACCATAATGGGCTACATCGTTCATTAAAGGTAAGTATGTATGTATATTTCATACGCACGTATAATTTATGCTATACCGACCATTATCGGACGCTGTTATTGAGATTGAGACTGAATTTGGCGATGACTGTGCTGTTCGCTAGGTGGCGAAATTGCATCCGATGCAAAGCTATGTGATGTGATGGACGCAGTTGATGAGCAAGATAGCGACGAAGAAATTTACGCATCATATGATTTTGTAGAAATTGCTATGGTATATGCAATGGGGTCGAAATTAGTGGACGGTGTGCCCGAAGGAACACAGTTATCTTCAAAGCCATCACCAATGAAGTACAAGTTCAGCTTCACTGTCTGTATTTTCCATTTACGTCCACGTTATTATTTATTCGCTTATGTTGTACTTATATAAAAGCATTCTTTTGTACACAACGCTTGAAGGGTGTTCTGAGTATTCGTTTATCTCCGACCTTCGTATCAGAATCACAAATTGAACACCGTTACGAGCAAGTGCATAAAATAAGACGCAACTCTCGGAAAGTTTGCTTAGTTTTACACGGCCAGTGTGGCAGAAGCACATTCAATCTACTGTCAAAAGTATTGTGTGCAGATAATCAAATTTTATGTTTATTTACAAACTCCTGCACAAATAATAATTTTTTATAAATAATATTTTTATATGTATATTGCTTGAGAATTGGTATTAACTTATGGTCACCCGGGTGACTGCGTCGGCCAGAGCAATAACAAAAGTTTTCAACTTTCCCTGACTAAAATCTTTAAACATTAAGTGCGTTCCAATCGACAGTGATCCAAATACCGAGAAATTTTTTGCATGTAAAGGCAACGTGTAGAAGTTGGTTTTTGTAGTAATTTCTTGACAACCAACCATTATTTGCTTGGTAGCACAGACAAACAACACTTATACAACTGATCCGTACCGGTCCGGTGAGATTTTGGTCTTGATACGGATATGGATAGCTTATTGGAACGCACTTATTATTTTATATGTTTTCTACTTAAAATTAATTCAATTAGGATGTCAAAAAAAAATTAACAAAACTTATAAAAAATATGTTTTTTTCTGTGGATATTGTAAAATAGTCAACCTGGTGACTCGTCTGCCGAACTAGGGTTAAAGATACGATTTGACAGTGAAGTTAATTTAACTGTAAGTGATGTCTTAAATAGTTTAATTGAATTATTATCTTCGATTTTTGTACATAAGGTACTTCTTCATGGATAGAGGAAGTTGCAACTCTTGGATACGCTCCTCCATATACATACGTCCTACTTTTTGGCGTATGGTTCTCCTACAAAGGTCCATTAATGGCAGAGGTTCAGCTGCAATGTAAAAGCATATTAATAAACTAATAAAACTATACAAAGGGGCATATTCATAGCAGAGGTCAGCGAATAACTTTTTCGTTACTAAATTATACCGAAGAATCTTAATCAGTCAGACACAATTAGACCAGTCCAAGCATTATTTTAAATCACTTGTTTCATTAATATTGTTAAATGAGGGTTTCCTGAATCATATTGCTACCTTTTTAAGTAGTTTTTCAAGACGTGAAATCAAAAGAGTTGGAACTACAGCTGTTGGAAACGGTGAAAAAGGTTGCCAAGGAAATTACGCCATGAAAAATCATATTCAAGCATTAAAAAGATTTCAAAATTATGAAAAAGAATGTTAGAAGCACATTTTGTATTTCAAACATTTTGAATGTAATTTGAAATGGTTTCTACACACTTTGCAACATTTGTCACCCGTGAACACTGTACCAAGCTTAATGGATAAAACGTTTTGTATTTCTTCTCTTTACTTAAAACGAATTCTTCACAATAATTACACTTTTAAATTTCTTTAACAAATTTAGAAAGCCGATATGCCACGCAAATTGTGAAAACAACTCATTTCGATACTCCTCTTCCCAAATTATTCTTCTCCCTAGGAGCACATAATTGGAAGAATTTTCCGGGGGGAACAAAAAAAATGCGAGAAAATAGTTCAGCGAGAATATTTAGAGAAATGGGATGTGTATTCTATGTCAAGTATTGCTTTTATTGTGAGTTTTCAGCCAAAGGGTAAGTTTCATCCTAAAAATAGCATCCTAGATCGTTAAATTATCTAGAAAAGCATTTTGAAGACTTTTTTCCTAAAAGTTACTGTTTCTGGGTTATAATAGATCTAAGAGTAAGAGAGCAGAATTTATAATTGAGCTTCGAGTAAGTATTTAACCAAGACGACACACAAGAATTCAGTTCTATATGAGCACAGTGCCCGTAAAAATATATACTTTTTTGTGAACGTAACAAAAATAAAAATACTTGCAAAGCGAAAATATGCCACGCTGGATATTACCGTAAGAAACAATAGTTATTCAGATTCTTCGGCCTCTAAAAAGTAGTTGGAAAATTTTTTGAGCTATAGAACACTCAAAAACTTACTTGACTGCATGTTTAAAATTTGGCTATCCCTTCTCATATTAGATCCACATTCTTCTGCCCCCCACCTTCCCTTTCTTTCTCTTCCTCTTCATCTGCTTTTCCTTTTTTATCTCTTATTCAACTTACACTTTCCCTATACGTATGCCTATCAGTACCCCTATCTCTATACCTATCCCTGACCCAGGGTCACACCTGGTTCACAGTTCGATCAATATCTCGTAAACGGGGTCCCACATGGTACTAATAACCATTCCTTGTTAAAACACACATTACCTTTTTTGATTTGATACTCTTATCGTACAAACACTTTCTAGGGCTACACCTGGTCCACATTTTGACCAGGGTCTCACATGGGATTAATAACCATTCCTTATTCAAATCCTCACCAACACCTTTCATTTGATACCTATATCGTACAAACACCTTCTATGGACACACCGCTCGCCATTTTGGTCAATAACTCGGAAACGGCGGTGAAAACAAGGCCTTCGTTAGGATCTTTTGAAAAAGTAAACGAATAGCTGTGCAAATTTGTATGTCTTTCCGTCCTGTGTTCGAACGTTATGCACGAACATAGCAAAATAGCGTTTCATTTTTATTTATAAGATACAAATTTAAAGCTTTTCTCAATTTTATTATTTAATATATTCTCTTAATTAAAATACTGTCGATAATTCGACTACAGTTTGAAATCTTCTTTAGCAACTGAATAGTAACAAACATTTTAGAAATAACAAATGCACAAACATATTCGTACACCTACACTTTTGACTGCACCTGTAGCCCGTTTCTGTATCCTTTCGATAAGACGCAAAGTGAAACCCGGTTTAGCCGTTATCGCTGAGTAGTGTTTCCATAAGTGTGGTAAAAATGTATTTGCGTTATGTATTTCGATAAAAATAACGAAGCCTATAATGGCAGGGATAACAAGTGTAAAATCCAAATTAATTCCTTTATGTGCAAATTTGAATGTTATTATTATTTATTGAAAATTAATTATTATAATAAAAATAAAAACAAAAATAAAATGTAAAAAAAAAATTGAAAAAAAAATTAAAATTCTGCCACGATTCGAACTCGATTCGCCCGCTAGTTAGAGCAATATCTTATCTACTAGACTATTGAGACAATTGTGCTGTGTGAGTCAGATGTTTTATTTGGCACCTTGGCCCTGTGGCCTATCATTTTATCATTTTTACATAGCACACCACGAACATATCGCGAGGTGAAATTTTTTCATACAGAAATACTTTTCATAACGAAATCGTTACAGAAACGGGCTACTGGTCGAATTATTTCACATAAAAGACAGTGGAAAGTCACAACATTGAAAATGTAAACAATTAAAAAACAGCACATACAACTCTTCGTGAATGTGAAGCTTTTGCGACCACCATTTTGTAGCTGTTGTTGTAGCCGAAATGGCAAACTACTCACTCACAGCTATGTTAACAGTTTTCCACGCGCGACTAACTCCGGAAAATAGTACCATTTGTATTCTTTCGGCCGCTCACGCACAGTGATATTTGCCGTGATGAATATGCAAGGTCGACGTTCACATGCGAATTTTCAGCTTACGCACACGTTTCAGCGTGAGCTTGTAAACTACTTAAATCCATTGTTTTTAAATTCTCTTTTTTACATGATTATCAAACATATTCCAATTCATTATCATTTGATACATCACCTTTTGGGAAAAGTGGAATAATAACAACACATGAGACAAAAAAAAAACCTGTTCACGCTCACGTCGAGGTGTATAGCGGGTTTAATAGTAAACAAAATAATACATAAAAATACGAACAGTGAGCGAGCTTGGATGACTTTTATGATTGAGAACATATAGATGATTGGTA
Source organism: Merzomyia westermanni (assembly GCA_949987695.1). Classification (NCBI taxonomy): domain Eukaryota; kingdom Metazoa; phylum Arthropoda; class Insecta; order Diptera; family Tephritidae; genus Merzomyia; species Merzomyia westermanni. The sequence continues at coordinate 114,728,992 of OX465289.1, forward strand.
CGAAACGATGGTAGATGGCACTCTCTTGATTAGCTGTTCCCACTCTTTGTTATTAGGTGTCTGTATTCGTCCGTGTCACTCTTGAATTTTATGCGTATTTCGCTGGGTGTATTGATAATGAACAGCATCTCCAAAATAAAGTGCGATTATGACTACGTTATCTAAGTTAGGAGAGTGTCCAGTGGTCATGCAATGTTGTGATAAGGCCGTTGTTATCACGATTTTTGATTTTAGATTTATGAGCGGAAATCCTTGTCTTTATTTTCGAATTAGGTGTACCCTCATATACTTTATTGCATACGTGAGACCCCCTCCCTGTTTCATTTGATTTGATAAATTACGTCAAATTTCTCATATTTTTCTAGTTTCTTAGTTTTCTTGTTACTATGTACTTGTTACCGTCAGGGTTCAGAAAATGTTTGAAATACAATTTGTTTTCACAAATTATGCGTTGGTGTAAATGTTTGTTTTGAACTTTTTCAAGTTTATTATTTGGAAAATATTTTCAATTTGCCGAATTATTCAAACAGCTGGAATACAATCTCAAATTATATTTCAAATAAAAAATTTTTAATTTTTCGGAAAGCACAAGAATTTATTTTCAAATATTTAAAATTCATTTATTTTTGATTGTTGTTGGAGCAAAGCTCGAATTTTAATGTTTTGTTTGTTAATTGATATTAGAGGAAAAATTACAACGTTATGCACAGCGATGGTATGGGATGGCATGTTTCGAAGTGCCCAACTTCTCATCAGACCCCTTATCGGACACTGAGATACGAACCCAAGTGTCTGCACCAAAGCCGCTGTTAGAGTACTCTAACAACTAAGCTATGATGCCCTGTAGCGTCACGATGCTTTCTTTTATTTTTATTTTCATTCGCAATACGAGTATTTTTCAAGACAAACGAAATTCTATTCTAAAAAATTTGTTTTTTTACTTATAAAATTTGTTTTTTTTTTGTGAATTTTCCTGAGTTAGTGTTAAAAATGGGTAGGGTTTCAAGTATCGACAAAGCAAAATATGTTGACAATAATTCAGAATCAAATTTGTCGAAGTGCCTTAAAAACGAGTTCTTCTAGGAAACGTAAAACGGCATTATGAAGCAGTTAAAAAAGTTAATTTTGACATTGGCTGATACAGCATTGGTAAGAAGGCAGAATTTAGGCAACTTTATTTAAAACTGAGCATGGAAGAGTTTTTGAACTGCTGCATTGGATTAGTTACAGTTGAAAATATGCCTTTTAGAATATTTGACGATGACAAGTACTTTAAGCCATACCTACCACGTAACTCCAAATTCGAGAAACATTACCGAGAATTTGAACATATGTGCAACTGACATGAAGACTCAGAAACACATATTGGAAAATATAAATGTAAGTTGAGGTGGATATGGAATGGGTAAAAGCATATTAGGCATCAATGTCCAGTATATAAAAGATTTCAAAATTGTGATTCACACAATTGGTATGATTCATATATCTCTAACCACTGAGGTGAGTCCGTCAACTATGGCGTATGTACACAGGACAACTTTTATGAAATTTTTTATCTTAATGAAAGAATAAAACCGTTGTTGACGGTTGTTGCGAATTGTATCAATTTGTACCACATCGAACCCTTTTGTGAGCGTGTCGGGTATAATCATAGGTTCTTTCAAATTTAAATTTGTTTTATTTTTATTGCAACGAATGCATTTTTTGATATATTTTTTATGTAATTTTTCATATCTTCCAGTAATATTCTTGTTTTATTTTATTACTCATACTATTTATTACCTTTTAATTCTTTCATTGTCTGTCACATGCATAAAATCCGGAGTTAATACAATAGTTAAGTTTTTGAGAACTTTAAATTTATCTACTCGAATATAATTAAACAATTTGTCTCCCAAGGAAAACTGTATTTTCACAAGTACTTAAAAGGCAGCCACCGTGGTGTGGGTAGTGTTGCCGGCCTACCACCTCCAAAGGTCCACGGTTCGAGTCCTGGGACAGGTAACATAAAGTGATTTGAAAACGTTTTTCAAAACGGGGTCGCCAATCGGCTGTGGTTTGGCAAACTCTCCGAGTGTATTTCTGCCATGGAAGGCTTCTCAGCAAAAAATTCATCTCCTTTGTATATGCCTTTCGGAGTCGGCAAAAAACTGTAGGTCCCACCAATTTGTAGGAAAAAATTCAAATCGGCACACCACAAATTGAAGAGAAGCTCCGCGCAGGCTTATGATGATTTACCTGTTTTATATCGCGCCATACTACACACACTTAAATTGCCGGCTTCTTCAATAACTATTTTGCGTGTATCTATTTCGCTGCCAATTTTCTTTCCTTTTTTTGAAATATAATTTCGGAGGACCAAAAACCAGATGGACTAGTATTTCCACTTTATATTTGCTAAGCGTATATTTTAGGGTTCTCATTGTGACATATATTTTCTTAATTTTTAATAATGCTACTGGATTTTTTCTTGGTTTGTTATCCTGTCATAACTTTCATCTCTTTTAGGTCTTAAATATCAATTCGCGATAAAGCGTCTGCTACAGTATTTTCTTTTCCAGCTATATACTTCACACCAAAGTCGTATTCTACTAAATCTAATCTGATTCTAGCTAATTTAGATGAAGGGTTTTTTATCGAAAAAAGAAATGTTAAAGGTCTATGGTCTGTTTTAATTGTGGATTTTCTACCATAAAAGTATGGTCTGCCCTATGAATGACTGCTAATTCTTTTTATTTATATTCTAAACCCCTAACCCGCAGGGGGCAACATAACAGAGTCTAAAAGGTCGACACCACCCATTTGATGATAATATGGCGGCACTTATGAAAGGCAGGTGAATTAAGCCAATTTTAAAAGCATTTTACCAAAACTGCCGTTTGGAAACATTAAAGAGAATAATAAATGAAACTAAAATACGAAATGGCAGACGATTTTGATGGTTGCAACTTAGTGGCAGACCTTTTCAATTTTGAACATTGTATGAAATATAATCACTTTACTCAATCATCAGTAAGCGGATTTCTTAATCTTACCCTTACAAAGTTATTCAAGGTCAACAGTTGAGCACGTTTTGAAACACATACAGTTTCGTTTATGACGAAATCGAAAAAATGCGCAAGCGTTTTTGCCGGCAATATGTACTGCATCCTACGGTTGACGAGGAAATTATATTCGCAGTCAGGGAACCGCATAAGCGGAAATACAGTCAAGTGTCCATCGCTACCATAATCATAAAGATTGAAAAGGCCATTCGGAAGTCTAAAAGTCCAAATCTATAGGCCCAGACGGCATATCCATGCTGATGTTAAAACATCTCGGTGATGAAGGAGTGAAATACTTAACAGTGCCATAAACACTCAAATAAATGGCGGTCGCGACCAAAAACATCCGAAGGACAGGAGACAGTTTTTACTACACCGCTAACCTGCGGCTGGTCGACCATCAATATGGGTTCCGCGAATTGCACGTCCTCGCTGAATGCAATACCATTCAGATAAGCACCCCAAGGGCAGGACCGTACATAATGATTTTGTATATTCAACTCTTTCCCCCTGTCTTAAACGTTTGACCGCCGATTACCTGAGTGGTTGGCAAGCATTTTTGGAGTTTGGAGGGATGCCACAGGGTGGTGTCTATCCCCACACTTGTGTAATTACTATATTTTAAAACTTCCCTCCCCGACAGAGGTTCTCTCGATCATCCCTTACGCGACTAAGTACTGGGCCACCTTATTTACGACTTGGGCGGTGCAAGTGAACATGGAATTAGTTGTCTATGTCCACGGCATTACGCTTCCGACGGTTCCACATCGCAAAATCTTATGGGTGACGTTTGATAACTTTCTCACAATCGCGATTGCCACCAAAGTACAAAGCCACAACCGTGGCATACCCATACAGGTAATATAATCTCAACAGCTGGTTAGATTTTTTAATTTTAATTTTCTTTAAACTGTCAAACTTGCTTTCAATCGATTTCTTTATATTTTAACATGTGCTGACTATTGTCTCGAAAGCGGACGGTTGTATCGTCTGGTAAAAAATCAACATCTTTGGGTTGTGCCAACATCTTCAGACAGTTCACGATTGGCATGTAAAATACTTTTAGTTTCAAGGAATGCGAAATTATATTAAAAAGTATTTAGCTACTTGTATTGAATGTGCGTATAACAAACAAAACTGGGGGAAAGAAAGAAGGTCGATATCATTACAATACCGTTTAAAACGATTCATTTGGACCATTTGGGTCCATTTCCAAAGTCGGTTAAATGTAACGATCATGTTCTGGTTGTAGTTAATTCGTTCGCCAAATTTGCGATCCTTCGAGCAGTAAAGAGTACCGCAACGAAACATGTTGTTGAGCTGTTAAAAGAAGTAAGCAGTTATGTTGGAATGCCAGAACGTATTGTGACTGATCGTGGGTCAGCGTTTATATCCAAACAATTTCAGCAGTTTTGTCAAGAAAACGATATTAAACATATTTTAAATGCGGTGCGAATGCTCATGCAGAGCGTACGAATCGGACGGTTCTGTCAACGCTTTTACCATCTACGACTATAGAAAATAAATGGAATGATAAATTAAGCAAAATTCAATGGTCCATTAATACTATGCGAAACGGAACCACTAATAAAACGCCACACGAATTACTTTTCAATTTCAAACCCCGAGATATATTACAAAATAAACTTATTCTTGCTCTCAATGTTGATAACACTGGACCACGAATTTCAACTTTTTCTCTTTTCCAGAAACGCCGTTATGAAATTCGTATGTAAAATCACAAAATACTTTTCATAACGAAATCGTTACAGAAACGGGCTACTAGTCGACTAATTTCACATAAAAGACAGTGGAAAGTCACAACATTTAAAATGTAAACAATTAAAAAAACAGTACATACAACTCTTCGTGAATGTGACGCTTTTGCGACCACCATTTTGTAGCTGTTGTTGTAGCCGAAATGGCAAACTACTCACTCACAGCTATGTTAACAGTTTTCCACGCGCGACTAACTCCGGAAAATAGTACCATTTGTATTCTTTCGGCCGCTCACGCACAGTGATATTTGCCGTGGTGAATATGAAAGGTATGTAGGGAAAAATTCAAATCGGCACACCACAAATTGGAAGAGAAGCTTGGCGCAAAAATCTCTTAGGAGGTTTATGATGATATACCTGTTGTATATCGCGCCATAGAGATAGAATATGAAAGGTCGACGTTCACATGCGAATTTTCAGCTTACGCACACGTTTCAGCGTGAGCTTGTTAACTACTTAAATGCATTGTTTTTAAATTCTTTTTTTACATGATTATCAAACATATTTCAATTCAATATCATTTGATACATCACCTTTTGGGAAAAGTGGAATAATAACAACACATGAGACAAAAAAACCTGTTCACGCTCACGTCGAGGTGTATAGAGGGTTTAATAGCAAACAAAATAATACATAAAAATACGAACAGTGAGCGAGCTTGGATGACTTTTATGATTGAGAACATATAGATGATTGGTACGAAACGATGGTAGATGGCACTCTCTTGATTAGCTGTTCCCACTCTTTGTTATTAGGTGTCTGTATTCGTCCGTGTCACTCTTGAATTTTATGCGTATTTCGCTGGGTGTATTGATAAAGGACAGCATCTCCAAAATAAAGTGCTATTATGACTACGTTATCTAAGTTAGGAGAGGGTCCAGTGGTCATGCAATGTTGTGATAAGGCCGTTGTTATCACGATTTTTGATTTTAGATTTATGAGCGGAAATCCTTGTCTTTATTTTCGAATTAGGTGTACCCTCATATACCCTCATATACCCTCCCTGTTTCATTTGATTTGATAAATTACGTAAAATTTCTCATATTTTTCTAGTGTCTTAGTTTTCTTGTTACTATGTACTTGTTACCGTCAGGGTTCAGAAAATGTTTGAAATACAATTTGTTTTCACAAATTATGCGTTGGTGTAAATGTTGGTTTTGAACTTTTTCAACTTTATTATTTGGAAAATATTTTCAATTTGCCGAATTATTCAAACAGCTGGAATACAATCTCAAATTATATTTCAAATAAAAATTTTAAATTTTTCGGAAAGCACAAGAATTTATTTTCAAATATTTAAAATTCATTTACTTTTGATTGTGGTTGGAGCAAAGCTCGAATTTTTAAGTTTTGTTTGTTAATTGATATTAGAGGAAAAAGTACAACGTTATGCACAGCGATGGTATGGGATGGCATGTTTCGAAGTGCCCAACTTCTGATCAGACCCCTTATCGGACACTGAGATACGAACCCAAGTGTCTGCACCAAAGCCGCTGTTAGAGTACTCTAACAACTAAGCTATGATGCCCTGTAGCGTCACGATGCTTTCTTTTATTTTTATTTTCATTCGCAATACGAGTATTTTTCAAGACAAACGAAATTCTATTCTAAAAAATGTTTTTTTACTTCTAAAATTTGTTTTTTTTTTGTGAATTTTCCTAAGTTAGTGTTAAAAATGGGTAGGGTTTCAAGTATCGACAAAACAAAATATGTTGACAATAATTCAGAATCAAATTTGTCGAAGTGCCTTAAAAACGAGTTCTTCTAGGAAACCTAAAACGGCATTATGAAGCAGTTAAAAAAGTTAATTTTGACATTGGCTGATACAGCATTGGTAAGAAGGCAGAATTTAGGCAACTTTATTTAAAACTGAGCATGGAAGAGTTTTTGAACTGCTGCATTGGATTAGTTACAGTTGAAAATATGCCTTTTAGAATATTTGACGATGATAAGTACTTTGAGCGATGCCTACCACGTAACTCCAAATTCGAGAAACATTACCAAGAATTTGAACATATGTGCAACTGACATGAAGACTCAGAAACACATATTGGAAAATATAAATGGGTAAAAGCATATTAGGCATCAATGTCCAGTATATAAAAGATTTCAAAATTGTGATTCACACAATTGGTATGATTCATATATCTCTAACCACTGAGGTGAGTCAGTCAACTATGGCGTAAGTACACAGGACAACTTTTATGAAATTTTTTATCTTAATGAAAGAATAAAACCTTTGTTGCCGGTTGTTGCGAATTGTATCAATTTGTACCACATCGAACCCTTTTGTGAGCGTGTCGGGTATAATCATAGGTTCTTTCAAATTTAAATTTGTTTTATTTTTATTGCAACGAATGCATTTTTTGATATATTTTTTATGTAATTTTTCATATCTTCCAGTAATATTCTTGTTTTATTTTATTACTTATATTATTTATTACCTTTTAATTCTTTCATTGTCTGTCACATGCATAAAATCCGGAGTTAATACAATAGTTAAGTTTTTGAGAACTTTAAATTTATCTACTCGAATATAATTAAACAATTTGTCTCCCAAGGAAAACTGTATTTTCACAAGTACTAAAAAGGCAGCCACCGTGGTGTGGGTAGTGTTGTCGGCCTACCACCTCCAAAGGTCCACGGTTCGAGTCCTGGGACAGGTAACATAAAGTGGTTTGAAAACGTTTTTCAAAACGGGGTCGCCCCTCGGCTGTGGTTTGGCAAACTCTCCGAGTGTAAAAATCGGCACACCACAAATAGAAGAGAAGCTCCGCGCAAAATTCTCTTAGCAGGCTTATGATGATATACCTGTTTTATATCGCGCCATACTACACATACTTAAATTGCCGGCTTCTTCAATAACTATTTTGCGTGTATCTATTTCGCTGCCAATTTTCTTTCCTTTTTTTGAAATATAATTTCGGAGGACCAAAAACCAGATGGACTAGTATTTCCACTTCATATTTGCTAAGCGTATATTTTAGGGTTCTCATTGTGACATATATTTGCTTAATTTTTAATAATACTACTGGATTTTTTCTTGGTTTCTTATCCTGTCATAACTTTCATCTCTTTTAGGTCTTAAATATCAATTCGCGATAAAGCGTCTGCTACACTATTTTCTTTTCCAGCTATATACTTCACACCAAAGTCGTATTCTTCTAATCTGATTCTATCTAATTTAGATGAAGGGGTTTTTATCGAAAAAAGAAATGTTAAAGGTCTATGGTCTGTTTTAATTGTGGATTTTCTACCATAAAAGTATGGTCTGCCCTATGAATGGCTGCTAATTCTTTTTATTTATATTCTAAACCCCTAACCCGCAGGGGGCAACATAACAGAGTTTAAAAGGTCGACACCACCCATTTGATGATAATATGGCGGCACTTATGAAAGGCAGGTGAATTAAGCCAATTTTAAAAGCATTTTACCAAAACTGCCGTTTGGAAACATTAAAGAGAATAATAAATGAAACTGAAATACGAAATGGCAGACGATTTTGATGGTTGCAACTTAGTGGCAGACCTTTTCAATTTTGAACATTGTATGAAATATAATCACTTTACTCAATCATCAGTAAGCGGATTTCTTAATCTTACCCTTACAAAGTTATTCAAGGTCAACAGTTGAGCACGTTTTGAAACACATACAGTTTCGTTTATGACGAAATCGAAAAAATGCGCAAGCGTTTTTGCCGGCAATATGTACTGCATCCTACGGTTGACGAGGAAATTAGATTCGCAGTCAGGGAACCGCATAAGCGGAAATACAGTCAAGTGTCCATCGCTACCATAATCATAAAGATTGAAAAGGCCATTCGGAAGTCTAAAAGTCCAAATCTATAGGCCCAGACGGCATATCCATGCTGATGTTAAAACATCTCGGTGATGAAGGAGTGAAATACTTAACAGTGCCATAAACACTCAAATAAATGGCGGTCGCGACCAAAAACATCCGAAGGACAGGAGACAGTTTTTACTACACCGCTAACCTGCGGCTGGTCGACCATCAATATGGGTTCCGCGAATTGCACGTCCTCGCTGAATGCAATACCATTCAGATAAGCACCCCAAGGGCAGGACCGTACATAATGATTTTGTATATTCAACTCTTTCCCCCTGTCTTAAACGTTTGACCGCCGATTACCTGAGATTAAAACTTCCCTGATTAAAACTTCCCTCCCCACCAGAGGTTCTCTCGATCATCCCTTACGCGACTAAGTACTGGGCCACCTTATTTACGACTTGGGCGGTGCAAGTGAACATGGAATTAGTTGTCTATGTCCACGGCATTACGCTTTCGACGGTTCCACATCGCAAAATCTTAAGGGTGACGTTTAATAACTTTCTCACAATCGCGATTGCCACCAAAGTACAAAGCCACAACCGTGGCATGCCTATACAGGTAATATAATCTCAACAGCTGGTTAGATTTTTTAATTTTAATTTTCTTTAAACTGTCAAACTTGCTTTCGATCGATTTGTTTATATTTTAACATGTGCTGACTATTGTCTCGAAAGCGGACGGTTGTATGGTCTGGTAAAAAATCAACGTCTTTGGGTTGTGCCAAGATCTTCAGACAGTTCACGATTGGCATGTAAAATACTTTTGGTTTCAAGGAATGCGAAATTATATTAAAAAGTATTTAGCTACTTGTTTGAATGTGCGCGTATAACAAACAAAACTGGGGGAAAGAAAGAAGGTCGATATCATTACAATACCGTTTAAAACGATTCATTTGGACCATTTGGGTCCATTTCCAAAGTCGCTTAAATGTTCTGGTTGTAGTTGATTCGTTTGCCAAATTTGGGATCCTTCGAGCAGTAAAGAGTACCGCAACGAAACATGTTGTTGAGCTGTTAAAAGAAGTAAGCAGTTATGTTGGAATACCAGAACGTATTGTGACTGATCGTGGGTCAGCGTTTACATCCAAACAATTTCAGCAGTTTTGTCAAGAAAACGATATTAAACATATTTTAAATGCGGTGCGAATGCTCATGCAGAGCGTACGAATCGGACGGTTCTGTCAATGCTTTTACCATCTACGACTACAGAAAATAAATGCGATGATGAATTAAGCAAAATTCAATGGTCCATTAATACTATGCGAAACGGAACCACTAATAAGACGCCACACGAATTACTTTTCAATTTCAAACCCGGAGATATATTACAAAATAAACTTATTCTTGCTCTCACTGTTGGTAACACTGGACCACGACTTTCAACTTTTTCTCTTTTCCAGAAACGCCGTTATGAAATTCGTATGTAAAATCACAAAATACTTTTCATAACGAAATCGTTACAGAAACGGGATACTGGTCGAATTATTTCACATAAAAGACAGTGGAAAGTCACAACATTGAAAATGTAAACAATTAAAAAAACAGTACATACAACTCTTCGTGAATGTGAAGCTTTTGCGACCACCATTTTGTAGCTGTTGTTGTAGCTGAAATGGCAAACTACTCACTCACAGCTATGTTAACAGTTTTCCACGCGCGACTAACTCCGGAAAATAGTACCATTTGTATTCTTTCGGCCGCTCACGCACAGTGATATTTGCCGTGGTGAATATGAAAGGTCGACGTTCACATGCGCATTTTCAGCTTACGCACACGTTTCAGCGTGAGCTTGTAAACTACTTAAATGCATTGTTTTTAAATTCTCTTTTTTACATGATTATCAAACATATTTCAATTCATTATCATTTGATACATCACCTTTTGGGAAAAGTGGAATAATAACAACACATGAGCAAAAAAAAACTATTCACGCTCACGTCGAGGTGTATAGCGGGTTTAATAGTAAACAAAATAATACATAACAATACGAACAGTGAGCGAGCTTGGATGACTTTTATGATTGAGAACATATAGATTATTGGTACGAAACGATGGCAGATGGCACTCTCTTGATAAGCTGTTCCCACTCTTTGTTATTAGGTGTCTGTATTCGTCCGTGTCACTCTTGAATTTTATGCGTATTTCGCTGGGTGTATTGATAATGGACAGCATCTCCAAAATAAAGTGCGATTATGACTACGTTAAGTTAGGAAAGTGTCCAGTGGTCATGCAATGTTGTGATAAGGCCGTTGTTATCACGATTTTAGATTTATGAGCGGAAATCCTTGTCTTTATTTTCGAATTAGGTGTACCCTCATATACTTTATTGCATACGTGAGACCCCCTCCCTGTTTCATTTGATTTGATAAATTACGTCAAATTTCTCATATTTTTCTAGTTTCTTAGTTTTCTTGTTACTATGTACTTGTTACCGTCAGGGTTCAGAAAATGTTTGAAATACAATTTGTTTTCACAAATTATGCGTTGGTGTAAATGTTTGTTTTGAACTTTTTCAACTTTATTATTTGGAAAATATTTTCAATTTGCCGAATTATTCAAACAGCTGGAATACAATCTCAAATTATATTTCAAATAAAAAATTTTAAATTTTTCGGAAAGCACAAGAATTTATTTTCAAATATTTAAAATTCATTTATTTTTGATTGTTGTTGGAGCAAAGCTCGAATTTTAATGTTTTGTTTGTTAATTGATATTAGAGGAAAAATTACAACGTTATGCACAGCGATGGTATGGGATGGCATGTTTCGAAGTGCCCAACTTCTCATCAGACCCCTTATCGGACACTGAGATACGAACCCAAGTGTCTGCACCAAAGCCGCTGTTAGAGTACTCTAACAACTAAGCTATGATGCCCTGTAGCGTCACGATGCTTTCTTTTATTTTTATTTTCATTCGCAATACGAGTATTTTTCAAGACAAACGAAATTCTATTCTAAAAAATTTGTTTTTTTACTTATAAAATTTGTTTTTTTTTTGTGAATTTTCCTGAGTTAGTGTTAAAAATGGGTAGGGTTTCAAGTATCGACAAAGCAAAATATGTTGACAATAATTCAGAATCAAATTTGTCGAAGTGCCTTAAAAACGAGTTCTTCTAGGAAACGTAAAACGGCATTATGAAGCAGTTAAAAAAGTTAATTTTGACATTGGCTGATACAGCATTGGTAAGAAGGCAGAATTTAGGCAACTTTATTTAAAACTGAGCATGGAAGAGTTTTTGAACTGCTGCATTGGATTAGTTACAGTTGAAAATATGCCTTTTAGAATATTTGACGATGACAAGTACTTTAAGCCATACCTACCACGTAACTCCAAATTCGAGAAACATTACCGAGAATTTGAACATATGTGCAACTGACATGAAGACTCAGAAACACATATTGGAAAATATAAATGTAAGTTGAGGTGGATATGGAATGGGTAAAAGCATATTAGGCATCAATGTCCAGTATATAAAAGATTTCAAAATTGTGATTCACACAATTGGTATGATTCATATATCTCTAACCACTGAGGTGAGTCCGTCAACTATGGCGTATGTACACAGGACAACTTTTATGAAATTTTTTATCTTAATGAAAGAATAAAACCGTTGTTGACGGTTGTTGCGAATTGTATCAATTTGTACCACATCGAACCCTTTTGTGAGCGTGTCGGGTATAATCATAGGTTCTTTCAAATTTAAATTTGTTTTATTTTTATTGCAACGAATGCATTTTTTGATATATTTTTTATGTAATTTTTCATATCTTCCAGTAATATTCTTGTTTTATTTTATTACTCATACTATTTATTACCTTTTAATTCTTTCATTGTCTGTCACATGCATAAAATCCGGAGTTAATACAATAGTTAAGTTTTTGAGAACTTTAAATTTATCTACTCGAATATAATTAAACAATTTGTCTCCCAAGGAAAACTGTATTTTCACAAGTACTTAAAAGGCAGCCACCGTGGTGTGGGTAGTGTTGCCGGCCTACCACCTCCAAAGGTCCACGGTTCGAGTCCTGGGACAGGTAACATAAAGTGGTTTGAAAACGTTTTTCAAAACGGGGTCGCCAATCGGCTGTGGTTTGGCAAACTCTCCGAGTGTATTTCTGCCATGGAAGGCTTCTCAGCAAAAAATTCATCTCCTTTGTATATGCCTTTCGGAGTCGGCAAAAAACTGTAGGTCCCACCAATTTGTAGGAAAAAATTCAAATCGGCACACCACAAATTGAAGAGAAGCTCCGCGCAGGCTTATGATGATTTACCTGTTTTATATCGCGCCATACTACACACACTTAAATTGCCGGCTTCTTCAATAACTATTTTGCGTGTATCTATTTCGCTGCCAATTTTCTTTCCTTTTTTTGAAATATAATTTCGGAGGACCAAAAACCAGATGGACTAGTATTTCCACTTTATATTTGCTAAGCGTATATTTTAGGGTTCTCATTGTGACATATATTTTCTTAATTTTTAATAATGCTACTGGATTTTTTCTTGGTTTGTTATCCTGTCATAACTTTCATCTCTTTTAGGTCTTAAATATCAATTCGCGATAAAGCGTCTGCTACAGTATTTTCTTTTCCAGCTATATACTTCACACCAAAGTCGTATTCTTCTAAATCTAATCTGATTCTAGCTAATTTAGATGAAGGGTTTTTTATCGAAAAAAGAAATGTTAAAGGTCTATGGTCTGTTTTAATTGTGGATTTTCTACCATAAAAGTATGGTCTGCCCTATGAATGACTGCTAATTCTTTTTATTTATATTCTAAACCCCTAACCCGCAGGGGGCAACATAACAGAGTCTAAAAGGTCGACACCACCCATTTGATGATAATATGGCGGCACTTATGAAAGGCAGGTGAATTAAGCCAATTTTAAAAGCATTTTACCAAAACTGCCGTTTGGAAACATTAAAGAGAATAATAAATGAAACTAAAATACGAAATGGCAGACGATTTTGATGGTTGCAACTTAGTGGCAGACCTTTTCAATTTTGAACATTGTATGAAATATAATCACTTTACTCAATCATCAGTAAGCGGATTTCTTAATCTTACCCTTACAAAGTTATTCAAGGTCAACAGTTGAGCACGTTTTGAAACACATACAGTTTCGTTTATGACGAAATCGAAAAAATGCGCAAGCGTTTTTGCCGGCAATATGTACTGCATCCTACGGTTGACGAGGAAATTATATTCGCAGTCAGGGAACCGCATAAGCGGAAATACAGTCAAGTGTCCATCGCTACCATAATCATAAAGATTGAAAAGGCCATTCGGAAGTCTAAAAGTCCAAATCTATAGGCCCAGACGGCATATCCATGCTGATGTTAAAACATCTCGGTGATGAAGGAGTGAAATACTTAACAGTGCCATAAACACTCAAATAAATGGCGGTCGCGACCAAAAACATCCGAAGGACAGGAGACAGTTTTTACTACACCGCTAACCTGCGGCTGGTCGACCATCAATATGGGTTCCGCACGTCCTCGCTGAATGCAATACCATTCAGATAAGCACCCCAAGGGCAGGACCGTACATAATGATTTTGTATATTCAACTCTTTCCCCCTGTCTTAAACGTTTGACCGCCGATTACCTGAGTGGTTGGCAAGCATTTTTGGAGTTTGGAGGGATGCCACAGGGTGGTGTCTATCCCCACACTTGTGTAATTACTATATTTTAAAACTTCCCTCCCCACCAGAGGTTCTCTCGATCATCCCTTACGCGACTAAGTACTGGGCCACCTTATTTACGACTTGGGCGGTGCAAGTGAACATGGAATTAGTTGTCTATGTCCACGGCATTACGCTTCCGACGGTTCCACATCGCAAAATCTTATGGGTGACGTTTGATAACTTTCTCACAATCGCGATTGCCACCAAAGTACAAAGCCACAACCGTGGCATACCCATACAGGTAATATAATCTCAACAGCTGGTTAGATTTTTTAATTTTAATTTTCTTTAAACTGTCAAACTTGCTTTCAATCGATTTCTTTATATTTTAACATGTGCTGACTATTGTCTCGAAAGCGGACGGTTGTATCGTCTGGTAAAAAATCAACATCTTTGGGTTGTGCCAACATCTTCAGACAGTTCACGATTGGCATGTAAAATACTTTTAGTTTCAAGGAATGCGAAATTATATTAAAAAGTATTTAGCTACTTGTATTGAATGTGCGTATAACAAACAAAACTGGGGGAAAGAAAGAAGGTCGATATCATTACAATACCGTTTAAAACGATTCATTTGGACCATTTGGGTCCATTTCCAAAGTCGGTTAAATGTAACGATCATGTTCTGGTTGTAGTTAATTCGTTCGCCAAATTTGCGATCCTTCGAGCAGTAAAGAGTACCGCAACGAAACATGTTGTTGAGCTGTTAAAAGAAGTAAGCAGTTATGTTGGAATGCCAGAACGTATTGTGACTGATCGTGGGTCAGCGTTTATATCCAAACAATTTCAGCAGTTTTGTCAAGAAAACGATATTAAACATATTTTAAATGCGGTGCGAATGCTCATGCAGAGCGTACGAATCGGACGGTTCTGTCAACGCTTTTACCATCTACGACTATAGAAAATAAATGGAATGATAAATTAAGCAAAATTCAATGGTCCATTAATACTATGCGAAACGGAACCACTAATAAAACGCCACACGAATTACTTTTCAATTTCAAACCCCGAGATATATTACAAAATAAACTTATTCTTGCTCTCAATGTTGATAACACTGGACCACGAATTTCAACTTTTTCTCTTTTCCAGAAACGCCGTTATGAAATTCGTATGTAAAATCACAAAATACTTTTCATAACGAAATCGTTACAGAAACGGGCTACTAGTCGACTAATTTCACATAAAAGACAGTGGAAAGTCACATTTAAAATGTAAACAATTAAAAAAACAGTACATACAACTCTTCGTGAATGTGACGCTTTTGCGACCACCATTTTGTAGCTGTTGTTGTAGCCGAAATGGCAAACTACTCACTCACAGCTATGTTAACAGTTTTCCACGCGCGACTAACTCCGGAAAATAGTACCATTTGTATTCTTTCGGCCGCTCACGCACAGTGATATTTGCCGTGGTGAATATGAAAGGTATGTAGGGAAAAATTCAAATCGGCACACCACAAATTGGAAGAGAAGCTTGGCGCAAAAATCTCTTAGGAGGTTTATGATGATATACCTGTTGTATATCGCGCCATAGAGATAGAATATGAAAGGTCGACGTTCACATGCGAATTTTCAGCTTACGCACACGTTTCAGCGTGAGCTTGTTAACTACTTAAATGCATTGTTTTTAAATTCTTTTTTTACATGATTATCAAACATATTTCAATTCAATATCATTTGATACATCACCTTTTGGGAAAAGTGGAATAATAACAACACATGAGACAAAAAAACCTGTTCACGCTCACGTCGAGGTGTATAGAGGGTTTAATAGCAAACAAAATAATACATAAAAATACGAACAGTGAGCGAGCTTGGATGACTTTTATGATTGAGAACATATAGATGATTGGTACGAAACGATGGTAGATGGCACTCTCTTGATTAGCTGTTCCCACTCTTTGTTATTAGGTGTCTGTATTCGTCCGTGTCACTCTTGAATTTTATGCGTATTTCGCTGGGTGTATTGATAATGGACAGCATCTCCAAAATAAAGTGCTATTATGACTACGTTATCTAAGTTAGGAGAGTGTCCAGTGGTCATGCAATGTTGTGATAAGGCCGTTGTTATCACGATTTTTGATTTTAGATTTATGAGCGGAAATCCTTGTCTTTATTTTCGAATTAGGTGTACCCTCATATACCCTCATATACCCTCCCTGTTTCATTTGATTTGATAAATTACGTAAAATTTCTCATATTTTTCTAGTGTCTTAGTTTTCTTGTTACTATGTACTTGTTACCGTCAGGGTTCAGAAAATGTTTGAAATACAATTTGTTTTCACAAATTATGCGTTGGTGTAAATGTTGGTTTTGAACTTTTTCAACTTTATTATTTGGAAAATATTTTCAATTTGCCGAATTATTCAAACAGCTGGAATACAATCTCAAATTATATTTCAAATAAAAATTTTAAATTTTTCGGAAAGCACAAGAATTTATTTCAAATATTTAAAATTCATTTACTTTTGATTGTGGTTGGAGCAAAGCTCGAATTTTTAAGTTTTGTTTGTTAATTGATATTAGAGGAAAAAGTACAACGTTATGCACAGCGATGGTATGGGATGGCATGTTTCGAAGTGCCCAACTTCTGATCAGACCCCTTATCGGACACTGAGATACGAACCCAAGTGTCTGCACCAAAGCCGCTGTTAGAGTACTCTAACAACTAAGCTATGATGCCCTGTAGCGTCACGATGCTTTCTTTTATTTTTATTTTCATTCGCAATACGAGTATTTTTCAAGACAAACGAAATTCTATTCTAAAAAATGTTTTTTTACTTCTAAAATTTGTTTTTTTTTTGTGAATTTTCCTAAGTTAGTGTTAAAAATGGGTAGGGTTTCAAGTATCGACAAAACAAAATATGTTGACAATAATTCAGAATCAAATTTGTCGAAGTGCCTTAAAAACGAGTTCTTCTAGGAAACCTAAAACGGCATTATGAAGCAGTTAAAAAAGTTAATTTTGACATTGGCTGATACAGCATTGGTAAGAAGGCAGAATTTAGGCAACTTTATTTAAAACTGAGCATGGAAGAGTTTTTGAACTGCTGCATTGGATTAGTTACAGTTGAAAATATGCCTTTTAGAATATTTGACGATGATAAGTACTTTGAGCGATGCCTACCACGTAACTCCAAATTCGAGAAACATTACCAAGAATTTGAACATATGTGCAACTGACATGAAGACTCAGAAACACATATTGGAAAATATAAATGGGTAAAAGCATATTAGGCATCAATGTCCAGTATATAAAAGATTTCAAAATTGTGATTCACACAATTGGTATGATTCATATATCTCTAACCACTGAGGTGAGTCAGTCAACTATGGCGTAAGTACACAGGACAACTTTTATGAAATTTTTTATCTTAATGAAAGAATAAAACCTTTGTTGCCGGTTGTTGCGAATTGTATCAATTTGTACCACATCGAACCCTTTTGTGAGCGTGTCGGGTATAATCATAGGTTCTTTCAAATTTAAATTTGTTTTATTTTTATTGCAACGAATGCATTTTTTGATATATTTTTTATGTAATTTTTCATATCTTCCAGTAATATTCTTGTTTTATTTTATTACTTATATTATTTATTACCTTTTAATTCTTTCATTGTCTGTCACATGCATAAAATCCGGAGTTAATACAATAGTTAAGTTTTTGAGAACTTTAAATTTATCTACTCGAATATAATTAAACAATTTGTCTCCCAAGGAAAACTGTATTTTCACAAGTACTAAAAAGGCAGCCACCGTGGTGTGGGTAGTGTTGTCGGCCTACCACCTCCAAAGGTCCACGGTTCGAGTCCTGGGACAGGTAACATAAAGTGGTTTGAAAACGTTTTTCAAAACGGGGTCGCCCCTCGGCTGTGGTTTGGCAAACTCTCCGAGTGTAAAAATCGGCACACCACAAATAGAAGAGAAGCTCCGCGCAAAATTCTCTTAGCAGGCTTATGATGATATACCTGTTTTATATCGCGCCATACTACACATACTTAAATTGCCGGCTTCTTCAATAACTATTTTGCGTGTATCTATTTCGCTGCCAATTTTCTTTCCTTTTTTTGAAATATAATTTCGGAGGACCAAAAACCAGATGGACTAGTATTTCCACTTCATATTTGCTAAGCGTATATTTTAGGGTTCTCATTGTGACATATATTTGCTTAATTTTTAATAATACTACTGGATTTTTTCTTGGTTTCTTATCCTGTCATAACTTTCATCTCTTTTAGGTCTTAAATATCAATTCGCGATAAAGCGTCTGCTACACTATTTTCTTTTCCAGCTATATACTTCACACCAAAGTCGTATTCTTCTAATCTGATTCTATCTAATTTAGATGAAGGGGTTTTTATCGAAAAAAGAAATGTTAAAGGTCTATGGTCTGTTTTAATTGTGGATTTTCTACCATAAAAGTATGGTCTGCCCTATGAATGGCTGCTAATTCTTTTTATTTATATTCTAAACCCCTAACCCGCAGGGGGCAACATAACAGAGTTTAAAAGGTCGACACCACCCATTTGATGATAATATGGCGGCACTTATGAAAGGCAGGTGAATTAAGCCAATTTTAAAAGCATTTTACCAAAACTGCCGTTTGGAAACATTAAAGAGAATAATAAATGAAACTGAAATACGAAATGGCAGACGATTTTGATGGTTGCAACTTAGTGGCAGACCTTTTCAATTTTGAACATTGTATGAAATATAATCACTTTACTCAATCATCAGTAAGCGGATTTCTTAATCTTACCCTTACAAAGTTATTCAAGGTCAACAGTTGAGCACGTTTTGAAACACATACAGTTTCGTTTATGACGAAATCGAAAAAATGCGCAAGCGTTTTTGCCGGCAATATGTACTGCATCCTACGGTTGACGAGGAAATTAGATTCGCAGTCAGGGAACCGCATAAGCGGAAATACAGTCAAGTGTCCATCGCTACCATAATCATAAAGATTGAAAAGGCCATTCGGAAGTCTAAAAGTCCAAATCTATAGGCCCAGACGGCATATCCATGCTGATGTTAAAACATCTCGGTGATGAAGGAGTGAAATACTTAACAGTGCCATAAACACTCAAATAAATGGCGGTCGCGACCAAAAACATCCGAAGGACAGGAGACAGTTTTTACTACACCGCTAACCTGCGGCTGGTCGACCATCAATATGGGTTCCGCGAATTGCACGTCCTCGCTGAATGCAATACCATTCAGATAAGCACCCCAAGGGCAGGACCGTACATAATGATTTTGTATATTCAACTCTTTCCCCCTGTCTTAAACGTTTGACCGCCGATTACCTGAGATTAAAACTTCCCTGATTAAAACTTCCCTCCCCACCAGAGGTTCTCTCGATCATCCCTTACGCGACTAAGTACTGGGCCACCTTATTTACGACTTGGGCGGTGCAAGTGAACATGGAATTAGTTGTCTATGTCCACGGCATTACGCTTTCGACGGTTCCACATCGCAAAATCTTAAGGGTGACGTTTGATAACTTTCTCACAATCGCGATTGCCACCAAAGTACAAAGCCACAACCGTGGCATGCCTATACAGGTAATATAATCTCAACAGCTGGTTAGATTTTTTAATTTTAATTTTCTTTAAACTGTCAAACTTGCTTTCGATCGATTTGTTTATATTTTAACATGTGCTGACTATTGTCTCGAAAGCGGACGGTTGTATGGTCTGGTAAAAAATCAACGTCTTTGGGTTGTGCCAAGATCTTCAGACAGTTCACGATTGGCATGTAAAATACTTTTGGTTTCAAGGAATGCGAAATTATATTAAAAAGTATTTAGCTACTTGTATTGAATGTGCGCGTATAACAAACAAAACTGGGGGAAAGAAAGAAGGTCGATATCATTACAATACCGTTTAAAACGATTCATTTGGACCATTTGGGTCCATTTCCAAAGTCGGTTAAATGTTCTGGTTGTAGTTGATTCGTTTGCCAAATTTGGGATCCTTCGAGCAGTAAAGAGTACCGCAACGAAACATGTTGTTGAGCTGTTAAAAGAAGTAAGCAGTTATGTTGGAATACCAGAACGTATTGTGACTGATCGTGGGTCAGCGTTTACATCCAAACAATTTCAGCAGTTTTGTCAAGAAAACGATATTAAACATATTTTAAATGCGGTGCGAATGCTCATGCAGAGCGTACGAATCGGACGGTTCTGTCAATGCTTTTACCATCTACGACTACAGAAAATAAATGCGATGATGAATTAAGCAAAATTCAATGGTCCATTAATACTATGCGAAACGGAACCACTAATAAGACGCCACACGAATTACTTTTCAATTTCAAACCCGGAGATATATTACAAAATAAACTTATTCTTGCTCTCACTGTTGATAACACTGGACCACGACTTTCAACTTTTTCTCTTTACCAGAAACGCCGTTATGAAATTCGTATGTAAAATCACAAAATACTTTTCATAACGAAATCGTTACAGAAACGGGATACTGGTCGAATTATTTCACATAAAAGACAGTGGAAAGTCACAACATTGAAAATGTAAACAATTAAAAAAACAGTACATACAACTCTTCGTGAATGTGAAGCTTTTGCGACCACCATTTTGTAGCTGTTGTTGTAGCTGAAATGGCAAACTACTCACTCACAGCTATGTTAACAGTTTTCCACGCGCGACTAACTCCGGAAAATAGTACCATTTGTATTCTTTCGGCCGCTCACGCACAGTGATATTTGCCGTGGTGAATATGAAAGGTCGACGTTCACATGCGCATTTTCAGCTTACGCACACGTTTCAGCGTGAGCTTGTAAACTACTTAAATGCATTGTTTTTAAATTCTCTTTTTTACATGATTATCAAACATATTTCAATTCATTATCATTTGATACATCACCTTTTGGGAAAAGTGGAATAATAACAACACATGAGCAAAAAAAAACTATTCACGCTCACGTCGAGGTGTATAGCGGGTTTAATAGTAAACAAAATAATACATAACAATACGAACAGTGAGCGAGCTTGGATGACTTTTATGATTGAGAACATATAGATTATTGGTACGAAACGATGGCAGATGGCACTCTCTTGATAAGCTGTTCCCACTCTTTGTTATTAGGTGTCTGTATTCGTCCGTGTCACTCTTGAATTTTATGCGTATTTCGCTGGGTGTATTGATAATGGACAGCATCTCCAAAATAAAGTGCGATTATGACTACGTTATCTAAGTTAGGAAAGTGTCCAGTGGTCATGCAATGTTGTGATAAGGCCGTTGTTATCACGATTTTTGATTTTAGATTTATGAGCGGAAATCCTTGTCTTTATTTTCGAATTAGGTGTACCCTCATATACTTTATTGCATACGTGAGACCCCCTCCCTGTTTCATTTGATTTGATAAATTACGTCAAATTTCTCATATTTTTCTAGTTTCTTAGTTTTCTTGTTACTATGTACTTGTTACCGTCAGGGTTCAGAAAATGTTTGAAATACAATTTGTTTTCACAAATTATGCGTTGGTGTAAATGTTTGTTTTGAACTTTTTCAACTTTATTATTTGGAAAATATTTTCAATTTGCCGAATTATTCAAACAGCTGGAATACAATCTCAAATTATATTTCAAATAAAAAATTTTAAATTTTTCGGAAAGCACAAGAATTTATTTTCAAATATTTAAAATTCATTTATTTTTGATTGTTGTTGGAGCAAAGCTCGAATTTTTATGTTTTGTTTGTTAATTGATATTAGAGGAAAAATTACAACGTTATGCACAGCGATGGTATGGGATGGCATGTTTCGAAGTGCCCAACTTCTCATCAGACCCCTTATCGGACACTGAGATACGAACCCAAGTGTCTGCACCAAAGCCGCTGTTAGAGTACTCTAACAACTAAGCTATGATGCCCTGTAGCGTCACGATGCTTTCTTTTATTTTTATTTTCATTCGAAATACGAGTATTTTTCAAGACAAATGAAATTCTATTCTAAAAAATGTGTTTTTTTACTTATAAAATTTGTTTTTTTTTTTGTGAATTTTCCTGAGTTAGTGTTAAAAATGGGTAGGGTTTCAAGTATCGGCAAAGCAAAATATGTTGACAATAATTCAGAATCAAATTTGTCGAAGTGCCTTAAAAACGAGTTCTTCTAGGAAACGTAAAACGGCATTATGAAGCAGTTAAAAAAGTTAATTTTGACATTGGCTGATACAGCATTGGTAAGGCAGAATTTAGGCAACTTTATTTAAAACTGAGCATGGAAGAGTTTTTGAACTGCTGCATTGGATTAGTTACAGTTGAAAATATGCCTTTTAGAATATTTGACGATGACAAGTAAATACTTTAAGCGATGCCTACCACGTAACTCCAAATTCGAGAAACATTACCGAGAATTTGAACATATGTGCAACTGACATGAAGACTCAGAAACACATATTGGAAAATATAAATGTAAGTTGAGGTGGATATGGAATGGGTAAAAGCATATTAGGCATCAATGTCCAGTATATAAAAGATTTCAAAATTGTGATTCACACAATTGGTATGATTCATATATCTCTAACCACTGAGGTGAGTCCGTCAACTATGGCGTAAGTACACAGGACAA
This sequence comes from Merzomyia westermanni, assembly GCA_949987695.1. Taxonomy (NCBI): domain Eukaryota; kingdom Metazoa; phylum Arthropoda; class Insecta; order Diptera; family Tephritidae; genus Merzomyia; species Merzomyia westermanni. Next base: position 114,751,938 of record OX465289.1, read on the forward strand.
CGTTTATGAAATGTTTTATCTTAATGAAAGAATAAAACCTTTGTTGCCGGTTGTTGCGAATTGTATCAATTTGTGCCACATCGAACCCTTTTGTGAGCGTGTCGGGTATAATCATAGGTTCTTTCAAATTTAAATTTGTTTTATTTTTATTGCAACGAATGCATTTTTTGATATATCTTTTATGTAATTTTTCATATCTTCCAGTAATATTCTTGTTTTATTTTATTACTCATACTATTTATTACCTTTTAATTCTTTTATTGTCTGTCACATGCATAAAATCCGGAGTTAATACAATAGTTAAGTTTTTGAGAACTTTAAATTTATCTACTGGAATATAATAATAATAATAATAATAATAATAATAATAATAATAATTCCCAACGGATTACCCACCATATCGCGCCCGACCGGCGCGAGGGGCGCATCCGCATAACGCGCGGATTATTCGTTCGTGCCGAGTCGTTGAAAGGCTTTGGTTTGTTAATCGTCGATATCTAAAACGGCTCAGCTACAGAGAAAACCTCATCAGCTAAGTAAAGTAGATATAGGATAGATTATACATTAAGAAATAACTAGTTAACAGAATAAAATTATTGTTAAAAGTTAAAATAGAAGTCAAAGAATAAAAAACAATTAGTAGCTATGAACTTAGGATAAAAAGAATTGATTTTTTTATGCTGAAAAGCGAGTCTGAAATATCAAATCTACCAGAAAGAGAGTTATAATCTTGACACAAACAGCGAAAAGGCTCATTTAACTGAAAATTGGTTCGGCACTGTTTTAAGACTAGAGGTTTAAAATGACTTGAAGGACGAGACGGTACATTGAAGTTCACTTCACTTAGAAGAAATGGGCTGGATAGTGAACCATTTAGCAATTTAATCATAAAAATAATTCCAAGCATTTCCCTCCGACTAGAAAGTGTGTGCAGATTAATGAGTTTTAAACGATTCGTATAGGGTGGCAGATTGTACAAGGGATCCCAATGAAAATCTCTTAAGGCAAATAGTCAAAATTGTTTTTGAACTGATTCAAGGCGATCTACATGAACCTGGTAACGCGGGTTCCAAATTATAGAACCATATTCAAGTATCGGTGTGACTAATGTAGTGAAGAGGGCTTTAGTTACATAAGGGTCGCTAAATTCTTTAGACCATCGTTTAACGAATGCTAGGACACCTCTAGCCTTATTGACTGTTGTGTTAATATGGCGGTTGAAACTGAGTTTATAGTCCATAGTAACCCCCAGGTCAACAAAATCATACACTTGCTCAAGACTATAATTTTCAATTGTATAGGAAGCCGGCTGAGAGAAAAACCCATGTGTTTACATTTTTTAAGGTTAAGTGGCATATAATTTAAATCGCACCAAGTAACTAGTGCATCTAGATCTGATTGTAGCTTATTTCTATCTTCAAATGACGCGAGTGACATAAAAAGCTTTACGTCGTCGGCATACATTAACATTTTTGAAAATGTTACTATTGTAGAAATATCATTTATAAACAACAAGAACAGAATCGGGCTAAAATGGCTTCCTTGAGGAACCCCCGAAGAGACATAAATGACATCGGATACTAAATTTTTAAACACAACTCTTTGTGTCCTGTCACTAAGGTAATAAGAGATCCAGCGATTTAGACTCGGCTGGAAACCCAACTGATCGAGTTTATGAATAAGTAATGAGTGACACACTTTGTCAAAAGCTTTGCTGAAATCCGTATAAATAACGTCGGTGTGCAGATTTTTTCTAAAGGCATTTGAGACATGACTGGTAAACTCAAGTAAATTCGTAACTGTGGACTTTCCCTGACTGAACCCGTGTTGGCAGTCAGCTTTCAAAGTAGAGATCGGACCCGTAAGTTGATTTGTAACAATACCTTCAAACAATTTTGGGATGGCAGAAAGCTTTGCGATGCCACGATAGTTCTCTATAGAAGACCTACTCCCGCTTTTATGCAGCGGTAGAAGAAACGATTCTTTCCACGCAGTTGGAAAAACACCACACATTAGTGATAGATTGAACAAATTGGTAAGGGGTTGGTAAATATGGTTCGCACACTTTTTCAAGAAACATGTAGGAATCCTATCAGGACCGTATTTAACAGATTCTTTTAAGGTTTTAAGGTAAATTAGAACATCTTTGGCGCATATAATTGGTGAATTAATTGAATTTGTCCCGTGTAGCTTATAAGGATAGTTTTGAAAGTTTGAATTGGTGACAGCAGAATAGTTAGAAGTGAAAAATTGAGCAAAAAAATTTGCGATATATTGATTATCGCTAGATATAATGTCTTGATATTTCATGGCTGAGGGAAACCCTGATACTTTACGTTTAGAATTTACGAAACCATAAAATGACTTTGGATTGAGAATAATGTCTCTTTTGGTTTTAGAGATATAAGCTTTATAGCACTTTTTATTTAAATCTATGTACTTCTGACGTAGACTGGAATACAGTAAGTAATGTTTATTTAATCCAGATTTCTTATATAAATTAAATGATCGCGTTTTCCTATTTTTAAGAGCCTTAAGCTCTTTAGTATACCAAGCTTGCGTAGGATGATCATAAGTTAATTTACGTTTGGGAATGAACTTCTCAAATAGGCAGTAAATAGTTTGATTGAAATGTCAGACGTTTAGATCGATATCACAACCAAATTCAGGCCAAGTTAATTTAGACAGTTCTTTATTTAATTTCTTGTAGTTTGCTTTGGAAAAGTTAAAATCAAAGCTACTACATGAGTAGCATTGAGTGCCTTGGCCATTACTTATGGTTTCGTAGACTATTTCCATAGAAGGATGGTAAAGGTCTTCTGGTAAAACCAACGGATCACAACGATTTACAGAAAATTGGTTTATTTCATTAACATACACTAAATCTAAGACTTTCCCAAACTTGTTAGCGGTAAAATTTATTTGATTAAGGCAAAGATCGGAAATTCCATCTAAAAAGTCACTGTACCCCAGTTTGGACAGATTTGGAATAATGTTACCATCAGATATGTTCCACGATATATGAGGTAAGTTAAAATCACCCAAAACAATAATTGAATCTGAAGCTTTAGTCATAAAGTTAACAGTTTTGAGCAGAGAGACATGTTGCATGTAGACTGAAAAATCTGATGCTGGAGGGATGTAGCAAACATATAAGTACATAGAGACGTTGTCTAGTTGAAGATGCATTTGAACTCAATGAAATCGATGTTAGGAATATTAACCTCTTTTGAAGGGATGGAGGAATGAACGGCAAGTAGAACACCACCCCCGACTCTGTTCAAGCGATCATTTCTATATACTTGATATTCATTACAAAAAAACTCTGAATTGAAAACATGAGGTTTTAGCCAAGTTTCGGTAAAAGCAATTACGTTATATTTACAATGAAAAGATTTCAAAAAGAGATCAGTTAATTTGGTATTTAAACCTCTGACATTTTGATAAAAGATATTCACGGATTTAGTGCTCAGTGACTTTGACTCGACGTTATTACGAGAAATTTTCGCTACATTTTGAACATTCCTATTCGGTCTGTATTCAAACTCCCGTACAAGAGCCCCGGGAGGCCAAAAAGAGCTGTCCAAAAGAGTATCGAAATCTTTCCCAGATGCATCAATCTTAAACGAAGACATACTTCTTTGATATGTAAAATTAAATTTTCTAACAGTTACGCTTTGATCTTTAACTTTAGAAGAAATATGGTACATCAGATCATCCTCGGTAGTGTCTGGATGGAACCTAGACACAAAAATAGATTTTTTGCGAGGAACCACAACCAGCTTACCAACGATTGGTTCAGACTCAATTGCAATAGTTGGAGGTTCCGGGTTTTTCAAGGGGCGTTCTTCGACGTTGCTCGGACAACCGTACTAGGAATTGGAGAAGCCAAATCGATAAGTTCAAGGGGTTGAGGCAAGTTCGGGACTGTTGAGGTAGTAGGCCGATCATCCGTACGCCTGCGCTTGTTTTGGCGATTATCGGGGCATTCCAAATGAGGCGAATTCTCCAAAGTTTCCAAGGTTTTGAAAATATTTTAATATTTTTTTAATTTTTCAGTCAGCAATGAAAAATCTTTGCTTATTTCAGAAAAACCGTTTCTGATATGCCTAAAGATTTTACAGAGATCAACTTCCGTCGACCGGCATTTAGAACAAGACCAGCGCAGGCCTTTTCCTTCGTTAAGCAGGTCAGCTATTCTACCGGTTAACCCAGTGCACTTGGCGTGGACAAGTCCATCACACAACCAGCATGCCACAAAGCGTTCGGACTCGCTTTTTACCTAGCAGTTTGCTATCATACACGACATTTTCGTATAAATACTAATATAAATTTATAAGAAAAATTATACGTTACAAAAAATTTAGCGGATTAAAGAAAAAACAACCCTGACAGTTTAAGTGACACAGTGCTGAGCGAACAGTTTTAAACACACTGTATCTGACGTTTAACAAACCACGCAAAACAGCTGTAACGAAAAAGAAATAAGAAAAGCAAGTCAGAGCACAACAACAATTGCAATATGAAATAAAGCCTATCAATAGCAACAAATAAAATATGCAAAACACTCGGCACACACAAATTCAACAAAATGAATAACTATTGAAACTCTTTAACACTTTTCACACCAAGTAGTGAAGCACATTAAGTATTTAACTCTATCCACTTTAATTATAACTTTAAAATATCAAAGATATTATTAATTTATTAAATATAATAACAGAACTACACAGCTTGACGTTTGTGTATGATGATGATTAAACAATTTGTCTCCCAGGAAAACTGTATTTTCACAAGTACTAAAAAGGCAGCCACCGTGGTGTGGGTAGTGTTGCCGGCCTACCACCTTCAACGGTCCACGGTTCGAGTCCTGGGACAGGTAACTTAAAGTGGTTTGAAAACGTTTTTCAAAACGGGGTCGCCCCTCGGCTGTGGTTTGGCAAACTCTCCGAGTGTATTTCTGCCATGGAAGGCTTCTCAGCAAAAAATTCATCTCCTTTGTATATGCCTTTCGGAGTCGGAAAAAAACTGTAGGTCCCACCAATTTGTAGGAAAAAATTCAAATCGGCACACCACAAATTGAAGAGAAGCTCCGCGCAAAAATCTCTTAGCAGGCTTATGATGATTTACCTGTTTTATATCGCGCCATACTACACACACTTAAATTGCCGGCTTCTTCAATAACTATTTTGCGTGTATCTATTTCGCTCCCAATTTTCTTTCCTTTTTTTGAAATATAATTTCGGAGGACCAAAAACCAGATGGACTAGTATTTCCACTTTATATTTGCTAAGCGTATATTTCAGGGTTCTCATTGTGACATATATTTTCTTAATTTTTAATGATACTACTGGATTTTTTCTTGGTTTGTTATCCTGTCATAACTTTCATCTCTTTTAGGTCTTAAATATCAATTCGCGATAAAGCGTCTGCTACACTATTTTCTTTTCCAGCTATATACTTCACACCAAAGTCGTATTCTTCTAAATCTAATCTGATTCTAGCTAATTTAGATGAAGGGGTTTTTATCGAAAAAAGAAATGTTAAAGGTCTATGGTCTGTTTTAATTGTGGATTTTCTACCATAAAAGTATGGTCTGCCCTATGAATGACTGCTAATTCTTTTTATTTATATTCTAAACCCCTAACCCGCAGGGGGCAACATAACAGAGTCTAAAAGGTCGACACCACCCATTTGATGATAATATGGCGGCACTTATGAAAGGCAGGTGAATTAAGCCAATTTTAAAAGAATTTTACCAAAACTGCCGTTTGGAAACATTAAAGAGAATAATAAATGAAACTAAAATACGAAATGGCAGACGATTTTGATGGTTGCAACTTAGTGGCAGACCTTTTCAATTTTGAACATTGTATGAAATATAATCACTTTACTCAATCATCAGTAAGCGGATTTCTTAATCTTACCCTTACAAAGTTATTCAAGGTCAACAGTGGAGCACGTTTTGAAACATATACAGTTTCGTTTATGACGAAATCGAAAAAATGCGCAAGCGTTTTTGCCGGCAATACAGGGTGGCTGATGAATTTTGCTACATTAAGAAACTCAAATAATTTTTTTTTTCAGTGTATGGAATTCATTTTGATTTTATTCATGTTAAAGCTCATTAAATTTTATAAATATAGCTTAATTAGTTTTAAAAATAATGGAATTTAAATGCCCCCCCTGCTCGTCGATGCATGTGCGGCATCTTACCAAAAAGTTGTTCATTACTGCTTGGAGAGTTGAGACAGGAATAGCCGCAATTGTTTCTCGAATGGATTGCCTTAGTTCATTCAAATTTGTTGGTTTTGCTTTGAAGACTTCCTGTTTGCAATAACCCCACAAGAAAAAGTCAGGTGCAGTAAGGTCAGGCGACCTGGGTGGCCAACGGAATGTGGAGTTTCTGGATATCAGCTTATTGGGAAATTTTCGTCGCAATTCTGTCATAACAGGTTGGGCTATATGAGGAGCTGCACCATCTTGCTGAAACCACACAGAGTTGAAAGAAATTCTCATTCGGCGTAATTCTGGATAGAAAAACTCTCTCAACATGCTCAAGTAACGGTCTCCAGTAACCGTAACGGTGTGACCGTTTTCTTCGAAGAAGTAGGGCCCGACAATGCAGCGTGATGAAACTGCACACCACACTGTGACACGAAGTGGATGCAATTCCGTCTCATGGAGTATCTGTGGGTTGGAAGCACTCCATATTCGACAATTTTGTTTGTTTATGTTGCCGTTTAAATCGAAATGGGCCTCGTCAGACATTAAAAGACAGTTCAACATGTTTCCATCCTCTTCCACCATTTGAAGCATCTTCTGGCAAAATTCCAAGCGAATCGGCAAGTCTGCAGCGTTCACTTTGTTGGCCATTTGAATTTTATATGGGAATAAGTCCAAATCCTTGTGCATAATTGACTGTAATGACTGTCTGCTTACACCCATTTGAGCAGATAAGCTTCTTGTCGAAACACGTGGATTGTTTTGTATGGCAGCAGCTACAGCAGCGATTGTTTCCTCCGTTCGAACTGAAGGGTTTCGATGGTAAGGTCTTCTGTTGACTGTCCCATGCTCGGCCAAATTGTTTACAAGTCTTATTATGGTCCATCTGCCGCCAAACGTGCGCCTATACTCTCTTTGAACCGAAACTACGGACTCCAGTGCGTGATAGCGGCGGACAATCCAAATTCTTGTTTCAGTGTCCCAGTTATCCATTTTTGTTAAATGTAAAAGTCAATCTGCAAAATAAAAAAAAAATTAACCAGATTCATTAAATAGAAAAAAAGTTATTTAATTTTTTTTTGGTAGCGGCTTTCATCAGCCACCCTGTATGTACTGCATCCTACGGTTGACGAGGAAATTAGATTCGCAGCCAGGGAACCGCATAAGCGGAAATACAGTCAAGTGTCCATCGCTACCATAATCATAAAGATTGAGAAGGCCATTCGGAAGTCTAAAAGTCCAAATCTATAGGCCCAGACGGCATACCCATGCTGATGTTAAAACATCTCGGTGATGAAGGAGTGAAATACTTAACAGTGCCATAAACACTCAAATAAATGGCGGTCTCGACCAAAAACATCCGAAGGACAGGAGACAGTTTTTACTACACCGCTAGCCTGCGGCTGGTCGACCATCAATATGGGTCCCGCGAATTGCTCGTCCTCGCTGAATGCAATACCATTCAGATAAGCACCCCAAGGGCAGGGCCGTACATAATGATTTTGTATATTAAACTCTTTCCCCCTGTCTTAAACGTTTGACCGCCGATTACCTGAGTGGTTGGCAAGCATTTTTGGAGTTTGGAGGGATGCCACAGGGTGGTGTCTATCCCCGCACTTGTGTAATTACTATATATTAAAACTTCCCTCCCCACCAGAGGTTCTCTCGATCATCCCTTACGCGACTAAGTACTGGGCCACCTTATTTACGACTTGGGCGGTGCAAGTGAACATGGAATTAGTTGTCTATGTCCACGGCATTACGCTTCCGACGGTTCCACATCGCAAAATCTTAAGGGTGACGTTTGATAACTTTCTCACAATCGCGATTGCCACCAAAGTACAAAGCCACAATCGTGGCATACCTATACAGGTAATATAATCTCAACAGCTGGTTAGATTTTTTAATTTTAATTTTCTTTAAACTGTCAAACTTGCTTTCAATCGATTTGTTTATATTTTAACATGTGCTGACTATTGTCTCGAAAGCGGACGGTTGTATCGTCTGGTAAAAAATCAACGTCTCTGGGTTGTGCCAACATCTTCAGACAGTTCACGATTGGCATGTAAAATACTTTTGGTTTCAAGGAATGCGAAATTATATTAAAAAGTATTTAGCTACTTGTATTGAATGTGCGTATAACAAACAAAACTGGGGGAAAGAAAGAAGGTCGATATCATTACAATACCGTTTAAAACGATTCATTTGGACCATTTGGGTCCATTTCCAAAGTCGGTTAAATGTAACGATCATGTTCTGGTTGTAGTTGATTCCTTCGTCAAATTTGCGATCCTTCGAGCAGTAAAGAGTACCGCAACGAAATGTATTGTGTATTGTGACTGATCGTGGGTCAGCGTTTACATCCAAACAATTTCAGCAGTTTTGTCAAGAAAACGATATTAAACATATTTTAAATGCGGTGCGAATGCTCATGCAGAGCGTACGAATCGGACGGTTCTGTCAATGCTTTTACCATCTACGACTACAGAAAATAAATGGGATGATGAATTAAGCAAAATTCAATGGTCCATTAATACTATGCGAAACGGAACCACTAATAAAACGCCACACTAATTACTTTTCAATTTCAAACCCCGAGATATATTACAAAATAAACTTATTCTTGCTCTCAATGTTGATAACACTGGACCACGAATTTCAACTTTTTCTCTTTACCAGAAACGCCGTTATGAAACTCGTATGTAAAATCACAAAATACTTTTCATAACGAAATCGTTACAGAAACGGGCTACTGGTCGACTAATTTCACATAAAAGACAGTGGAAAGTCACAACATTGAAAATGTAAACAATTAAAAAAACAGTACATACAACTCTTTGTGAATGTGAAGCTTTTGCGACCACCATTTTGTAGCTGTTGTTGTAGCCGAAATGGCAAACTACTCACTCACAGCTATGTTAACAGTTTTCCACGCGCGACTAACTCCGGAAAATAGTACCATTTGTATTCTTTCGGCCGCTCACGCACAGTGATATTTGCCGTGATGAATATGCAAGGTCGACGTTCACATGCGAATTTTCAGCTTACGCACACGTTTCAGCGTGAGCTTGTAAACTACTTAAATGCATTGTTTTTAAATTCTCTTTTTTACATGATTATCAAACATATTTCAATTCATTATCATTTGATACATCACCTTTTGGGAAAAGTGGAATAATAACAACACATGAGACAAAAACAACCTGTTCACGCTCATGTCGAGGTGTATAGCGGGTTTAATAGTAAACAAAATAATACATAAAAATACGAACAGTGAGCGAGCTTGGATGACTTTTATGATTGAGAACATATAGATTATTGGTACGAAACGATGGTAGATGGCACTCTCTTGATTAGCTGTTCCCACTCTTTGTTATTATGTGTCTGTATTCGTCCGTGTCACTCTTGAATTTTATGCGTATTTCGCTGGGTGTATTGATAATGGACAGCATCTCCAAAATAAAGTGCGATTATGACTACGTTATCTAAGTTAGGAGAGTGTCCAGTGGTCATGCAATGTTGTGATAAGGCCGTTGTTATCACGATTTTTGATTTTAGATTTATGAGCGGAAATCCTTGTCTTTATTTTCGAATTAGGTGTACCCTCATATACCCTCATATACCCTCCCTGTTTCATTTGATTTGATAAATTACGTCAAATTTCTAATATTTTTATAGTTTCTTAGTTTTCTTGTTACTATGTACTTGTTACCGTCAGGGTTCAGAAAATGTTTGAAATACAATTTGTTTTCACAAATTATGCGTTGGTGTAAATGTTTGTTTTGAACTTTTTCAACTTTACTATTTGGAAAATATTTTCAATTTGCCGAATTATTCAAACAGCTTCAAACAATCTCAAATTATATTTCAAATAAAAAATTTTAAACTTTTCGGAAAGCACAAGAATTTATTTTCAAATATTTAAAATTCATTTATTTTTGATTGTTGTTGGAGCAAAGCTCGAATTTTTATGTTTTCTTTGTTAATTGATATTAGAGGAAAAATTACATCGTTATGCACAGCGATGGTATGGGATGGCATGTTTCGAAGTGCCCAACTTCTCATCAGACCCCTTATCGGACACTGAGATACGAACCCAAGTGTCTGCACCAAAGCCGCTGTTACAGTACTCTAACAACTAAGCTATGATGCCCTGTAGCGTCACGATGCTTTCTTTTATTTTTATTTTCATTCGCAATACGAGTATTTTTCAAGACAAACGAAATTCTATTCTAAAAAATGTGTTTTTTTACTTATAAAATTTGTTTTTTTTTTGTGAATTTTCCTGAGTTAGTGTTAAAAATGGGTAGGGTTTCAAGTATCGACAAAACAAAATATGTTGACAATAATTCAGAATCAAATTTGTCGAAGTGCCTTAAAAACGAGTTCTTCTAGGAAACGTAAAATGGCATTATGAAGCAGTTAAAAAAGTTAATTTTGACATTGGCTGATACAGCATTGGTAAGAACGCAGAATTTAGGCAACTTTATTTAAAACTGAGCATGGAAGAGTTTTTGAACTGCTGCATTGGATTAGTTACAGTTGAAAATATGCCTTTTAGAATATTTGACGATGACAAGTACTTTAAGCGATACCTACCACGTAACTCCAAATTCGAGAAACATTACCGAGAATTTGAACATATGTGCAACTGACATGAAGACTCAGAAACACATATTGGAAAATATAAATGTAAGTTGAGGTGGATATGGAATGGGTAAAAGCATATTAAGCATCAATGTCCAGTATATAAAAGATTTCAAAATTGTGATTCACACAATTAGTATGATTCATATATCTCTAACCACTGAGGTGAGTCCGTCAACTAAGGCGTAAGCACACAGGACAACTTTTATGAAATTTTTTATCTTAATGAAAGAATAAAACCTTTGTTGCCGGTTGTTGCGAATTGTATCAATTTGTACCACATCGAACCCTTTTGTGAGCGTGTCGGGTATAATCATAGGTTCTTTCAAATTTAAATTTGTTTTATTTTTATTGCAACGAATGCATTTTTTGATATATTTTTTATGTAATTTTTCATATCTTCCAGTAATATTCTTGTTTTATTTTATTACTCATACTATTTATTACCTTTTAATTCTTTCATTGTCTGTCACATGCATAAAATCCGGAGTTAATACAATAGTTAAGTTTTTGAGAACTTTAAATTTATCTTCTTCTTCTTTTCTTCTTTAAATGGTCATCTAACCGCCTGGGCGATTTTGACCGTCCAACATAGCTCGCCAGTCGTTTCTTCGTCGCGCCAACTGGCGCCAATTGGAAATTTAAATTTATCTACTCGAATATAATTAAACAATTTGTCTCCCAAGGAAAACTGTATTTTCAAAAGTACTTAAAAGGCAGCCACCGTGGTGTGGGTAGTGTTGCCGGCCTACCACCTCCAAAGGTCCACGGTTCGAGTCCTGGTACAGGTAACATAAAGTGGTTTGAAAACGTTTTTCAAAACGGGGTCGCCCCTCGGCTGTGGTTTGGCAAACTCTCCGAGTGTATTTCTACCATGGAAGGCTTCTCAGCAAAAAATTCATCTCCTTTGTATATGCCTTTCGGAGTCGGCAAAAAACTGTAGGTCCCACCAATTTGTAGGAAAAAATTCAAATCGGCACACCACAAATTGAAGAGAAGCTCCGCGCAAAAATCTCTTAGCAGGCTTATGATGATTTACCTGTTTTATATCGCGCCATACTACACACACTTAAATTGCCGGATTCTTCAATAACTATTTTGCGTGTATCTATTTCGCTCCCAATTTTCTTTCCTTTTTTTGAAATATAATTTCGGAGGACCAAAAACCAGATGGACTAGTATTTCCACTTTATATTTGCTAAGCGTATATTTCAGGGTTCTCATTGTGACATATATTTTCTTAATTTTTAATAATACTACTGGATTTTTTCTTGGTTTGTTATCCTGTCATAACTTTCATCTCTTTTAGGTCTTAAATATCAATTCGCGATAAAGCGTCTGCTACACTATTTTCTTTTCCAGCTATATACTTCACACCAAAGTCGTATTCTTCTAAATCTAATCTGATTCTAGCTAATTTAGATGAAGGGGTTTTTATCGAAAAAAGAAATGTTAAAGGTCTATGGTCTGTTTTAATTGTGGATTTTCTACCATAAAAGTATGGTCTGCCCTATGAATGGCTGCTAATTCTTTTTATTTATATTCTAAACCCCTAACCCGCAGGGGGGCAACATAACAGAGTCTAAAAGGTCGACACCACCCATTTGATGATAATATGGCGGCACTTATGAAAGGCAGGTGAATTAAGCCAATTTTAAAAGCATTTTACCAAAACTGCCGTTTGGAAACATTAAAGAGAATAATAAATGAAACTAAAATACGAAATGGCAGACGGTTTTGATAGTTGCAACTTAGTGGCAGACCTTTCCAATTTTGAGCATTGTATGAAATATAATCACTTTACTCAATCATCAGTAAGCGGATTTCTTAATCTTACCCTTACAAAGTTATTCAAGGTCAACAGTTGAGCACGTTTTGAAACACATACAGTTTCGTTTATGACGAAATCGAAAAAATGCGCAAGCGTTTTTGCCGGCAATATGTACTGCATCCTACGGTTGACGAGGAAATTAGATTCGCAGCCAGGGAGCCGCATAAGCGGAAATACAGTCAAGTGTCCATCGCTACCATAATCATAAAGATTGAGAAGGCCATTCGGAAGTCTAAAAGTCCAAATCTATAGGCCCAGACGGCATATCCATGCTGATGTTAAAACATATCGGTGATGAAGGAGTGAAATACTTAACAGTGCCATAAACACTCAAATAAATGGCGGTCTCGACCAAAAACATCCGAAGGACAGGAGACAGTTTTTACTACACCGCTAACCTGCGGCTGGTCGACCATCAATATGGGTCCCGCGAATTGCTCGTCCTCGCTGAATGCAATACCATTCAGATAAGCACCCCAAGGGCAGGGCCGTACATAATGATTTTGTATATTCAACTCTTTCCCCCTGTCTTAAACGTTTGACAGCCGATTACCTGAGTGGTTGGCAAGCATTTTTGGAGTTTGGAGGGATGCCACAGGGTGGTGTCTATCCCCGCACTTGTGTAATTACTATATATTAAAACTTCCCTCCCCACCAGAAGTTCTCTCGATCATCCCTTACGCGACTAAGTACTGGGCCACCTTATTTACGACTTGGGCGGTGCAAGTGAACATGGAATTAGTTGTCTATGTCCACGGCATTACGCTTTCGACGGTTCCACATCGCAAAATCTTAAGGCTGACGTTTGATAACTTTCTCACAATCGCGATTGCCACCAAAGTACAAAGCTACAACCGTGGCATACCTATACAGGTAATATAATCTCAACAGGTTAGATTTTTTAATTTTAATTTTCTTTAAACTGTCAAACTTGCTTTCAATCGACTTGTTTATATTTTAACATGTGCTGACTATTGTCTCGAAAGCGGACGGTTGTATCGTCTGGTAAAAAATCAACATCTTTGGGTTGTGCCAACATCTTCAGACAGTTCACGATTGGCATGTAAAATACTTTTGGTTTCAAGGAATGCGAAATTATATTAAAAAGTATTTAGCTACTTGTATTGAATGTGCGTATAACAAACAAAACTGGGGGAAAGAAAGAAGGTCGATATCATTACAATACCGTTTAAAACGATTCATTTGGACCATTTGGGTCCATTTCCAAAGTCGGTTAAATGTTCTGGTTGTAGTTGATTCGTTCGCCAAATTTGCGATCCTTCGAGCAGTAAAGAGTACCGCAACGAAACATGTTGTTGAGCTGTTAAACGAAGTAAGCAGTTATGTTGGAATATCAGAACGTATTGTGACTGATCGTGGGTCAGCGTTTATATCCAAACAATTTCAGCAGTTTTGTCAAGAAAACGATATTAAACATATTTTAAATGCGGTGCGAATGCTCATGCAGAGCGTACGAATCGGACGGTTCTGTCAATGCTTTTACCATCTACGACTACAGAAAATAAATGGGATGATGAATTAAGCAAAATTCAATGGTCCATTAATACTATGCGAAACGGAACCACTAATAAATCGCCACACGAATTACTTTTCAATTTCAAACCCCGAGATATATACAAAATAAACTTATTCTTGCTCTCAATGTTGATAACACTGGACCACGAAGTTCAACTTTTTCTCTTTACCAGAAACGCCGTTATGAAACTCGTATGTAAAATCACAAAATACTTTTCATAACGAAATCGTTACAGAAACGGGCTACTGGTTGACTAATTTCACATAAAAGACATTGGAAAGTCACAACATTGAAAATGTAAACAATTAAAAAAACAGTTCATACAACTCTTCGTGAATGTGAAGCTTTTGCGACCACCATTTTGTAGCTGTTGTTGTAGCCGAAATGGCAAACAACTCACTCACAGCTATGTTAACAGTTTTCCACGCGCGACTAACTCCGGAAAATAGTACCATTTGTATTCTTTCGGCCGCTCACGCACAGTGATATTTGCCGTGATGAATATGCAAGGTCGACGTTCACATGCGAATTTTCAGCTTACGCACACGTTTCAGCGTGAGCTTGTAAACTACTTAAATGCATTGTTTTTAAATTCTCTTTTTTACATGATTATCAAACATATTTCAATTCATTATCATTTGATACATCACCTTTTGGGAAAAGTGGAATAATAACAACACATGAGACAAAAAAAAAACCTGTTCACGCTCACGTCGAGGTGTATAGCGGGTTTAATAGTAAACAAAATAATACATAAAAATACGAACAGTGAGCGAGCTTGGATGACTTTTATGATTGAGAACATATAGATGATTGGTACGAAACGATGGTAGATGGCACTCTCTTGATTAGCTGTTCCCACTCTTTGTTATTAGGTGTCTGTATTCGTCCGTGTCACTCTTGAATTTTATGCGTATTTCGCTGGGTGTATTGATAATGAACAGCATCTCCAAAATAAAGTGCGATTATGACTACGTTATCTAAGTTAGGAGAGTGTCCAGTGGTCATGCAATGTTGTAATAAGGCCGTTGTTATCACGATTTTTGATTTTAGATTTATGAGCGGAAATCCTTGTCTTTATTTTCGAATTAGGTGTACCCTCATATACCCTCATATACCCTCCCTGTTTCATTTGATTTGATAAATTTAGAATGAATAATAGAATTTATTTTCAAATATTTAAAATTCATTTACTTTTGATTGTGGTTGGAGCAAAGCTCGAATTTTTAAGTTTTGTTTGTTAATTGATATTAGAGGAAAAAGTACAACGTTATGCACAGCGATGGTATGGGATGGCATGTTTCGAAGTGCCCAACTTCTGATCAGACCCCTTATCGGACACTGAGATACGAACCCAAGTGTCTGCACCAAAGCCGCTGTTAGAGTACTCTAACAACTAAGCTATGATGCCCTGTAGCGTCACGATGCTTTCTTTTATTTTTATTTTCATTCGCAATACGAGTATTTTTCAAGACAAACGAAATTCTATTCTAAAAAATGTGTTTTTTTACTTATAAAATTTGTTTTTTTTTTGTGAATTTTCCTGAGTTAGTGTTAAAAATGGGTAGGGTTTCAAGTATCGACAAAACAAAATATGTTGACAATAATTCAGAATCAAATTTGTCGAAGTGCCTTAAAAACGAGTTCTTCTAGGAAACGTAAAATGGCATTATGAAGCAGTTAAAAAAGTTAATTTTGACGTTGGCTGATACAGCATTGGTAAGAACGCAGAATTTAGGCAACTTTATTTAAAACTGAGCATGGAAGAGTTTTTGAACTGATGCATTGGATTAGTTACAGTTGAAAATATGCCTTTTAGAATATTTGACGATGACAAGTACTTTAAGCGATACCTACCACGTAACTCCAAATTCGAGAAACATTACCGAGAATTTGAACATATGTGCAACTGACATGAAGACTCAGAAACACATATTGGAAAATATAAATGTAAGTTGAGGTGGATATGGAATGGGTAAAAGGATATTAAGCATCAATGTCCAGTATATAAACGATTTCAAAATTCTGATTCACACAATTGGTATGATTCATATATCTCTAACCACTGAGGTGAGTCCGTCAACTATGGCGTAAGTACACAGGACAACTTTTATGAAATTTTTCATCTTAATGAAAGAATAAAACCTTTGTTGCCGGTTGTTGCGAATTGTATCAATTTGTACCACATCGAATCCTTTTGTGAGCGTGTCGGGTATAATCATAGGTTCTTTCAAATTTAGATTTGTTTTATTTTTATTGCAACGAATGCATTTGTTGATATATTTTTTATGTAATTTTTCATATCTTCCAGTAATATTCTTGTTTTATTTTATTACTCATACTATTTATTACCTTTTAATTCTTTCATTGTCTGTCACATGCATAAAATCCGGAGTTAATACAATAGTTAAGTTTTTGAGAACTTTAAATTTATCTTCTTCTTCTTTAAATGGTCATCTAACCGCCTGGGCGATTTTGACCGTCCAACATAGCTCGCCAGTCGTTTCTTCGTCGCGCCAACTGGCGCCAATTGGAAATTTAAATTTATCTACTCGAATATAATTAAACAATTTGTCTCCCAAGGAAAACTGTATTTTCACAAGTACTTAAAAGGCAGCCACCGTGGTGTGGGTAGTGTTGCCGGCCTACCACCTCCAAAGGTCCACGGTTCGAGTCCTGGGACAGGTAACATAAAGTGGTTTGAAAACGTTTTTCAAAACGGGGTCGCCCCTCGGCTGTGGTTTGGCAAACTCTCCGAGTGTATTTCTGCCATGGAAGGCTTCTCAGCAAAAATTTCATCTCCTTTGTATATGCCTTTCGGAGTCGGCAAAAAACTGTAGGTCCCACCAATTTGTAGGGAAAAATTCAAATCGGCACACCACAAATTGAAGAGAAGCTCCGCGCAAAAATCTCTTAGCAGGCTTATGATGATTTACCTGTTTTATATCGCGCCATACTACACACACTTAAATTGCCGGCTTCTTCAATAACTATTTTGCGTGTATCTATTTCGCTGCCAATTTTCTTTCCTTTTTTTGAAATATAATTTCGATGACTAGTATTTCCACTTTATATTTGCTAAGCGTATATTTTAGGGTTCTCATTGTGACATATATTTGCTTAATTTTTAATAATACTACTGGATTTTTTTTTGGTTTGTTATCCTGTCATAACTTTCATCTCTTTTAGGTCTTAAATATCAATTCGCGATATAGCGTCTGCTACACTATTTTCTTTTCCAGCTATATACTTCACACCAAAGTCGTATTCTTCTAAATCTAATCTGATTCTAGCTAATTTAGATGAAGGGGTTTTTATCAAAAAAAGGAATGTTAAAGGTCTATGGTCTGTTTTAATTGTGGATTTTCTACCATAAAAGTATGGTCTGCCCTATGAATGGCTGCTAATTCATTTTATATATTCTAAACCCCTAACCCGCAGGGGGGCAACATAACAGAGTCTAAAAGGTCGACACCACCCATTTGATGATAATATGGCGGCACTTATGAAAGGCAGGTGAATTAAGCCAATTTTAAAAGCATTTTACCAAAACTGCTGTTTGAAACATTAAAGAGAATAATAAATGAAACTAAAATACGAAATGGCAGACGGTTTTGATAGTTGCAACTTAGTGGCAGACCTTTCCAATTTTGAACATTGTATGAAATATAATCACTTTACTCAATCATCAGTAAGCGGATTTCTTAATCTTACCCTTACAAAGTTATTCAAGGTCAACAGTTGAGCACGTTTTGAAACACATACAGTTTCGTTTATGACGAAATCGAAAAAATGCGCAAGCGTTTTTGCCGGCAATATGTACTGCATCCCACGGTTGACGAGGAAATTAGATTCGCAGCCAGGGAGCCGCATAAGCGGAAATACAGTCAAGTGTCCATCGCTACCATAATCATAAAGATTGAGAAGGCCATTCGGAAGTCTAAAAGTCCAAATCTATAGGCCCAGACGGCATATCCATGCTGATGTTAAAACATATCGGTGATGAAGGAGTGAAATACTTAACAGTGCCATAAACACTCAAATAAATGGCGGTCTCGACCAAAAACATCCGAAGGACAGGAGACAGTTTTTACTACACCGCTAACCTGCGGCTGGTCGACCATCAATATGGGTTCCGCGAATTGCACGTCCTCGCTGAATGCAATACCATTCAGATAAGCACCCCAAGGGCAGGACCGTACATAATGATTTTGTATATTCAACTCTTTCCCCCTGTCTTAAACGTTTGACCGCCGATTACCTGAGTGGTTGGCAAGCATTTTTGGAGTTTGGAGGGATGCCACAGGGTGGTGTCTATCCCCGCACTTGTGTAATTACTATATATTAAAACTTCCCTCTTCACCAGAGGTTCTCTCGATCATCCCTTACGCGACTAAGTACTGGGCCACCTTATTTACGACTTGGGCGGTGCAAGTGAACATGGAATTAGTTGTCTATGTCCACGGCATTACGCTTCCGACGGTTCCACATCGCAAAATCTTATGAGTGACGTTTGATAACTTTCTCACAATCGCGATTGCCACCAAAGTACAAAGCCACAACCGTGGCATGCCTATACAGGTAATATAATCTCAACAGCTGGTTAGATTTTTTAATTTTAATTTTCTTTAAACTGTCAAACTTGCTTTCAATCGATTTGTTTATATTTTAACATGTGCTGACTATTGTCTCGAAAGCGGACGGTTGTATCGTCTGGTAAAAAATCAACGTCTTTGGGTTGCGCCAACATCTTCAGACAGTTCACGATTGGCATGTAAAATACTTTTGGTTTCAAGGAATGCGAAATTATATTAAAAAGTATTTAGCTACTTGTATTGAATGTGCGTATAACAAACAAAACTGGGGGAAAGAAAGAAGGTCGATATCATTACAATACCGTTTAAAACGATTCATTTGGACCATTTGGGTCCATTTCCAAAGTCGGTTAAATGTAACGATCATGTTCTGGTTGTAGTTGATTCGTTCGCCAAATTTGCGATCCTTCGAGCAGTAAAGAGTACCGCAACGAAACATGTTGTTGAGCTGTTAAAAGAAGTAAGCAGTTATGTTGGAATACCAGAACGTATTGTGACTGATCGTGGGTCAGCGTTTACATCCAAACAATTTCAGCAGTTTTGTCAAGAAAACGATATTAAACATATTTTAAATGCGGTGCGAATGCTCATGCAGAGCGTACGAATCGGACGGTTCTGTCAATGCTTTTACCATCTACGACTACAGAAAATAATTGGGATGATGAATTAAGCAAAATTCAATGGTCCATTAATACTATGCGAAACGGAACCACTAATAAAACGCCACACGAATAAAATAAACATATTCTTGCTCTCAATGTTGCTAACACTGGACCACGAATTTCAACTTTTTCTCTTTACCAGAAACGCCGTTATGAAATTCGTATGTAAAATCACCCCCTGATTTCGAAAATTGAGTTCATTTTTGATTCTATGGTACCGTTTTTGAGATATTTGCAATTTACCGTTATTCGGAAAAGCCAAAAAGATGGCTCCCTTTAATTACGTATATCTCACGAACGGGTCAAGCAAGTTTACAGAATCGCAAAGACGATAAAATTTGCTCTAAATCCATCATACATTGTTTTTTGCTCAACCAGATAGTTTTCGAGATATTAGCTTATCATTTCAGACTTTTGTTATTTTTTTATGAAAAAATATGAAAAAGATTACTCTTTGCGAGGGCAGTATTCCAAAACCCCAACTTTTTTTCCAGATATTTTTTCTTTACGTACAGTTCTGTTTAATTAGAAAAAAGATAAGCTATCATCGAAGAAAATCCATGCAAAACTACGTAAGTCATAAGCGATGAAATAAAAATACCCAGTTGCGCAACTTCAATGTATGTATACATACTCGTACATATAGTATTAAAGGTATAAAGTGCAAATGGGATATTATCCCGATAAACGAATAACACCATAACAATGATAATGCTTTTTCTTTAAATAAATCAAATACTACTTTTAAGATTGTTTTATAGTAGGTAGAGTGGTTGCATCGAAAGGAAGAGTGGTTGGGTTTGAAACCTGCTGTAGGCATGTAGTTATAAACATGTATTTCCGTCACTTATGGGTAAGTATGCAGGTAGATTTTCAAAATTATAAGACAAAGAAAATTTTTAAAGCCTACATCTAAAGCAGGTATTTGTCAAACAAAAGTATTTGGCGTTGGAAGATCAAGAAGAGTAACCTATGCTGGCGTACCTACAGTGACATTACCAGTACTACATTCAACGGCAGTTGCGGATCCAGTTCCATTGTCAACAGTAATATCTGAGTGCGGGAAATCAAGTTGTACTGAATTTCGCATGGGAAACGAGAGAAACGTTCTGTCACAAGCACAACTTAATGATTGGATAAGAGATTTGGAACTATCCATGG
This sequence comes from Merzomyia westermanni, assembly GCA_949987695.1. Lineage (NCBI taxonomy): Eukaryota > Metazoa > Arthropoda > Insecta > Diptera > Tephritidae > Merzomyia > Merzomyia westermanni. The sequence continues at coordinate 114,772,596 of OX465289.1, forward strand.
AAAAGGCCGAGATCCACACTTCTCGTATGCAACAATTTAAATTTGTGTCATCCGATGTTAAGGTGATATATTGTAGAACTCGTCACGAACCATTTTCCAAACACTATACCAAGAAAGACAGTATATGCTACAAAAGAGTGGCGATTGTTCATAGACAGCAAAAAAACTGAGTTTGAAGGCTGTATTGTTGCATATTGGTAACAAAAAGCCTTCTATCCCGATCGCACATAAAGTGTAAATACAAAGGAAACCTACGAGGAAATGCAAAAAATACTCAAATTTATAAAATATGAAGAGCATGATTGGAAAATATGTTCTGATCTCAAAGTCGTTGCAATGCTATGCGGTCTACAAATTGGCTACACCAAGCACTGCTGCTTCCTCTGCAAGTGGGATAACCGAGCTCGTAAGGACCACTACGCCAGAAAGGATTGGCCGGAAAGAGTCGAGTTTACCGTTGGTCTGGATAACATGAAATACACCCCTCTTGTCAAGAAAGAGAAAATCGTACTTTCACCCTTACACATCAAGCTCAGTCTCACTAAAAACTTTGTTAAGGCTTTGGACAAAGAAGGCGAAGCATTCGACTATTTAACACAATTTTTCCAGATATTTCTCAAGCCAAGATAAAGGAAGGTATTTTTGTTGGACCACAAATAAAAAAGTTGGTCAACAATAATCAATTCAAAGGACTACTCTCATCAGTTGAGGCAGCAGCGTGGGAATCCTTTGAAAAGGTCGTTGCTTCTTTTTTCGGTAGACACAAAAGCCCTAACTACGAGCAGATAGTGAACGACTTAATCAATAATTATGCGAAAATGGGTAAATATTAAAGGCTTATTGAAATAAATTTCCCAAAATTTTATAACTTGTTTACCTAACTAATATTTTCTTTCCAGGCGTAAATATGTCTTTAAAAATTCACTTTCTTCACTCACATTTGAGCTATTTTCCGGCAAATCTTGGCGACGAAAGTGACGATCATGGCGAAAGGTTTCATCAGAAAATGAAATTAATTGAGAATCGATATCAAGGATTCTGGGACGTCGCAATGATGGGTGATTACTGCTGGTTTCTCATAAGAGAACCCGATCCTAAACTGAACAAGCGTCAAAGTAGAACACATACTTATTTCGACTACATAGTAAAATCAAATTAAGATAAAGATTGTTAGAATAGTATAAACATAAATAAATTTAAATTAAAAAAAAAGTTAAAAATATGGATAATTTCATTCATAAATTGAATTTATAACTCAATAGAAACAGAGCATAGCTAGATATTTCACTCTTTTTTATACCATACATACGTTTTGAGGTATACGTTGAAATTGCGCAACCTGGGTATTTTTATTTCATCGCTTATAACTTACGTAGTTTTGCATCGATTTCCTTCGATGATAGCTTATCTTTTTTCTAATTAAACAGAGCTCTACGTGGTTTTGGAATGCTGCCCTCGCAAAGAGTAATTTGTTTCATATTTTTTCATAAAAAAAAAACAAAAATCTGAAATGATAAGCTAATATCTCGAAAACCATCTGGTTGAGCAAAAAACAATGTCTGATGCATTTATAGCAAATTTGATCGTCTTTGCAATTGCTCAACCCGTTCGTGAGATATACGTAATTAAAGGGAGCCATCGTTTTTCGAATAACGGTAAATTGCAAATATTTCAAAAACGGTACCATAGAATCAAAAATTAACTCGATTTTCGAAATCAGTGGGTGGTTTTACATACGAATTTCATACAAACCAACGATTTGACAATCATCATCGCACGCCGAATGTATATCAAAAAGGTGATCTAGTTTTAACAGAGAACGAACTTCCAAGTACAGGTTTTTCACGTAAGCTTGAACGACGCTACAAAGGTCCTTTCGAAATTGTTAAGGTGCGAAAACAACGTTAAAAATCCATCCACTCTTCAGATAAATTAAAGCGTTTTTATGAATCAACAGAAATGGACGATATATGCTGTGCAGAACATGAATCCGATGATGAAGCTGAAAGCTGATCCGAGATCGCATCAATTAATCAGGAAAGGCTGACTGTAAACAATCCCTATAAATTAATCAACTGATCTACTGTAAATTTTTGGAAAGGCAAATAAGGAGCTTGAAATATTTTGTTATATGTTTTTCTTTTTTTAAAAGATTGAATATGTTTTTTAGTTTCGAATGAATTGCTAAAAAGCGAAGAACGAATTTTTTAAATAAAACTTTGATTCTTTTAATAAAGTTTAACTATCTGTATTACATTTAACCGCCGTCTGCAGATCACCCGGAATTCCTATAGACTCCATAAATTTCGACTACCAGGATTATAATTTTTGGTTCCCGAAATTTTGGAGCCGTTTTACAAGCTATAGCAAGTGAAGAGAATATGTGCAGCAACATTTTTTGCAATAGATGATGGTAATTGTTTCCTTTAGGAGACAACTGCTAAAACACGTCCAAAAATATCGGGAGAGGTATCAAACAACGCGTTTTGACATCGGTATCAACAATCCGAAAGCGGATTTCCAATTTTTTGTTTCAGTGAAATCGGTATCCACTTAGTCCTTCCATTGGAGTGGTGGTCTCCCTCTTCCTCTGCTTCCACCGGAGGGTGCCGATAAGAATACCTTCTGGGCTGGAGCATCTTCGCTCATTCGCACAACGTGACCTAGCCAGCGAAGCCGCTGTGTTTTAATTAGCTGAACTATGTCGCCGTCTGCGTAAAGTTCATACAGCTCATCATTAAATCTTCTTTGGTACTCGCCGTCGCCAACGGGTAGAGGTCCACAAATCTTTCGAAGAACCTTTCTCTCGAATACTCCCAGAGCCCTTTACTATTTCGAAAGTATTGCTGCCAGCAGTGGCTTGGTTGCCAATGCGCGAATTCGCTGACTCTTTGCATGATGACAGAAGGTACTTCGTTTTGCCCTCGTTCACCACCAATCCCATTTTCTCCGATTCTTTTTCTAATTTGAAGTAAGCAGAAGTTACTGCGCGGTTGTTAAGGCCAATGATATCAATATCGTCAGCATATGCCAACAGTTGCACGCTTTTATAAAATATTGTTCCAGCGCGGTTAAGTTCTGCAGCTTGTATTATTTTCTCCAGCATTAAATTAAAGAAATCGCACGATAGGGGGTCACCCTGTCTGAAACCTCGTTTAGTTTCGAACGGCTCGGAGAGGTGCTTCCCAATTTTGACCGAGCTGGCGGTGGTGCTCAAGGTCATTTTGCGTAGCCGAATAAGTTTTGCGGGGAACCCAAATTCAGACATAGCGGCATATAGGCAGCTCCTTTTCGTGCTATCGAAAGCGGTTTTAAAATCAAAAAAGAGATGATGTGTGTCGATTCTTTTCTCACGGGTTTTTTCCAAGATTTGGTGTATTGTAAAAATTTGTTCGATGGTAGATTTACCAGGTCTGAAGCCGCACTGATAAGGTCCAATCAGTCTGTTCACATCAGGCTTCAGTCTTTTGCACAATACACTTGATAGGACCTTATATGCGACATTGATTCCGCGATAGTTGGCGCAGTTTGCAGGATCGCCCTTCTTGTGGATTGGCTAGAGAACACTTAGATTCCAATATTCAGGCATGCATCCATCCAACCATATTCTGCATAGAAGCTGATGCGTGCTCCTTACCAGCTCCTCGCCTCCGTGTTTGAATAGCTCACCAGGCAAACCATCAGCGCCAGCTGCTTTATTGTTTTTCAATAGGGATATTGCTATTCGCACCTCATTATAGTCGGGTTGTGGAACGTCAATTCCATCATCTTCGATTGTGGGATCGGGATCGGCATCTTCTCTGGTTTCTTGCTCAGTTTCTCCATTTAAAAGGGCAGAGAAGTGATCGCTCCATATTCTGATTTAAAACCTTCTGTCATTCGCCGAATTTTTTGATAGCATTTTCGGGCATTATTCCCGTTGGCCAGCACCTCAAGCTCCTTTATTTCACGCTTTTCTGCCTCTCTTTTTTTCGCCCGGCAAAGCCGCCCCGCTTCCCTCTTCAACTCGCGGTAGTGTTCACACACACTCCTCGTTGCATTCGATCTCAGCGTTGCCTTGTAGGCTTCGTCGTTTCTTTCCGTTGCAGCGCGGCACTCTTCATCATCATACCAGTTGTTTCTTCGTGTTCGCGGGAATCCAATTAGTTCTTCGGCTGCGGTACGGAGTGCTCCTGAGATACGATTCCACTGCTCATGCATTCCACTAGGTTGAATCGTGCTCTCGGAGAGGAGGAGTGAGAGGCGGTCTGCGAAATAATTGGCGGTGTGTTGCGATTGCAGCTTTTCGACGTCCAGCTTTCCTTGCGTTTTTTGTTGCGCCTGTTTTGTCGTACAGAGGCGGGTACGAATCTTGGCTGTTTTACTAGGTAGTGATCAGAGTCGATGTTAGGTCCTCGTATTGTGCGAACATCTAAAACGCTGGAAGCATGCCGCCCGTCTATCACAACGTGGTCGATCTGGTTGCGTGTTTTTCGATCGGGGGACAGCCATGTAGCCTGATGGATCTTCTTGTGCATAAACCTAGTGCTGGATATGATCATGTTTCGGGCACCGGCGAAGTCGATCAGCCTGAATCCATTTGGCGAAGTCTGATCGTGGAGACTGAACTTCCCGACAGTGGGGCCGAATACACCCTCCTTACCCACCCTGGCGTTAAAGTCGCCAAGCACGACTTTGATATCATGACGGGGGCAGCGCTCGTATGCTTCTTCCAGGCGCTCGTAGAATGCATCCTTTTCCACGTCGTCCTTCTCTTCCGTCGGTGCATGAGCGCAGATAAACGATATGGTGAAAAGTCGTACTTTTATGCGGATTGCAGCGAGACGCTCGTTCACGGGTGTGAACGACAGTACTCGGTGACGGAGTCTCTCTCCCACCACAAATCCCACGCCGAATCTGCGCTTGTCTTCATGCCCACTCCAGTAGATGTTGCAAGGTGTTTTGATCGTGTTTCCTTGCCCCGTCCATCGCATCTATTGTATGGCGGTGATGTCAGCTTTTGCTTTCCTCAGGACCTCAACCAGCCGGGCAGCGGCACCTTCCCCATTAAGGAACCGGACATTCCAGGTACATGCCCTTATCACGTAATCCTTATTTCGTTTGCGGGTGTTGCCATCTAAAAAAGGGGTTCTCATATCCGAGGCTTTGTTGTTGAATTTCATTGGAACGTTGTTTTATGTGGTGGGTCCCACACCCAACGCACAACCCGTTTCACGGGAGGTTGGATTCAATTACACGTTTGTATAGCGAGGCGCTTGATCCAAGACAGACGCCCGCTTGCAGCAGCACCACATGGTGATCAGACGCTGCTGTTTGAATCCCCCAGCAAGCCTTTAAACCGATTATGTCGGAGTGGCCTTACCAGGTTGTCGCCTTCTCACGTTTAGCTCAATACCAAACGGGTGTTCGGTGTTTACCCAGAGGATACTTGGGCGCAAAGCCCGGAGGTAGTGAGCTGCTTGAACTGCATGCAAAAGAATCGCTCTGGCCATTCCCAGGTGAATGGCGATCAGAAACTTTCCCCACTTGCGTGGACTTCTGCACAGGGCCCCATCCTCCGTTTCACGTTTTGCCGTGACTGAAGGGGGTTTTTTAAAAAAAGACAGACACTTTAGCGTAAGCCGACTGTAGTCTAGCTTGATCAAAATTTAACTAAAATTTCTTTATTCTTCAATTCAAAATGAATCTTACATTTAATTACAAAAGTGCTCAATTATTAAGTTATATTGTTTTTGTTTACTGCAGCCTATTGATTGCGTTATTGCATAGTTGATAGATTAATACTTGTAGATTTTTGAAATTGGTTAGTGTTGTCTAGTGCTGGGTCAGCACAATATCTAAATGTAATCACCCCTCCTTTAAGAGTAGAATTCTCCCGAATTTTGTTATTTAATTTTATTTTGATAGATTTGTGTTTTAGTAAAATAATGAAAATATTTCCATTTTCTAATATTTCACTTTCAGTACATGTTTGATTAATCAAAATATTTTCGGAAGTTTTTACAATTATGGTATTCATACTTAATTCTATTATTTCTACACCATTTCCAGTTGTATTTCAGAAAGCTTCAATTGGATTGTAGAATTTGCAAGTGGATTGTAGAAAGCGGTAATTGGATTGTAGAATTGTGATTTTAGAAAGCGTGAATAGGAAATTAGAAAACATCAATTGGATTTGGAGGAAACTTAAAAAATTTTCAATTTATGCTTTCTAAAACCCATCGACGTTTTCTAAAATCCAAATAACGCCTTTGAAAATCCAATTGATTATTCTAAATTCCAATTGACGCTTTCTAAAATCCACTTCACCCTTTCTAAAATCCAACTGGAAATGGTGTAGTTCCTTATTTCTAATGAGTTGGCAGGTTGATTTTAATATACAATGTGTACTTGGTTTCATATACTTTGCTGCTTATTTTCTTCAAACTTGAACATTTTGTCGTCATATTCAGTCTTTTTCAAGGTTAAAACCTATTGCATTATAATCTTTGTTAGGAACTGCAATGATATATCGTTGAAATGCTAGGATGCATTATATTTTATTTTGCTGCTACTACGTTATCTTGAATGTGTTCTATTCTATCTTTAAGCAATTGAATTTTAGTTGATTGTTCGAGATACAGGGTTCTTTCTTGTTCTTCTTCAACTCATCTTCTTATAGAATTAAATTCGTTTTCTATTTTATTCCTATCACTACCTACAAATTCGTGCAATTGTTCAAATGCATCTTCAAAATAATTATTTACTTATATCTGCTTATTAATGGTACCGTCTGATTGAAGGAGATGATTTTGTATATTTTGTCTGTCTCCTTCGTCCATGGTACCGAATATCCACTTGGATAAACTACCTACTGCGTTAATGAGTCCACCTCCCTATCTATTTTTTCTGGGTAATAAAGTTAGTAATTTATTTCTAGCGTCTGATATTTCCGTTTGATGCAGGCCTTTAAAATTCGATTTCATTAATACAACATTGTCTGTCATTTTATTTAGTACTTCCTCTATTTTCGTGACGTCTACTATACGAGTATGTGTAACTATTTCTGTGTCCTTGACTATTTGCTCCTCTTTCATCTGAATGTATATTTATCCCATCTGATCTGGTATTTTTGTTACGTTTATATAAGCATTAGTCCGAGGTATCCACATTGTCTTCAATAGTGGAAGGATCAGTAATATCTGTAAATTTACGAGGTCGTTTAATGTTACATGGATGCATATTTTTTAAATTGTTTTTCTTATATCTAAGTTGCTCCTTATGCCTAAGCGCTTTATAATTTTTTATAAAACCTTCTTTCCTATTTTCAACATAATGCTCCCTTTTTTCATTCAGTTTAGAAATTATTTTCTTTTTATTGGATGACAAATTACAAAATCCTGATTCTGTGAATCCAATTTTGGTTTAATCGGATTCCTATCGTATTTTACTTCCTGGAATATGTCACATTGATTAATTACTATTTGGATTAATTCCTTTAATTTAGAATAATATATTTTCTTCTTTATTTGGTCATAAGTTTCCTGGATACCTGAATGAAGACTTTCTCTTACGTGATACAATGAAAGTTGTTTCACTGCTTCTGCCCCTGTTTCTAGATCTTGTGCTCTATAGGTACACTTAATAAATTTAATTTGTTTGTCATTTGAATACGCTGAGGTAAGCTTCTCCTGTACAATATTATATTTATGATCGCCAAGCTCGGAGAATATTCCTATATTTCCCTTTTTTATGCATTTTCGAAAGATTTCCCCCATATTTTCGAAATCGCTTTCAGCTTTAAAAATTATACTGTTATTGTGAAGCATTTTAAGTTATTTATTAGTTGTCAAAATGATTTGTGTTCTATATTTGTTCGCTACTTCCTCTTTGGTTCCAAAATGATCACCTAAATTTTTTATCTCATCAGCTTTATACTTAATGTTTTGTAATTCTGCTGCCAACTCACTTACCAAATTGACTTTGAGATTGCTTCTCCATCTATATATTTGGTGCGGTTCCATGTCTGGTTTATACTTTTGCTTTAATGACGCATTGCTCGTATATTGATGACTACATTTTTTACTTACCCTTGTATAATGCGATAAAATACCGCTAGAGTAGCTTCCTTTTTTAACTTTTCATCAGTTATTGTCGATAATATATACTCGACACCACACATAAAAGAATTTATCGTTATCGGTATTGCCCCTGTGAATTTTGGGAGATGGCTTATATTTTGTATGAGCCTTTCTTTCGCATTGCGATTTCTATTGTGATTTCTTTGTAGCTCTACATATGCTTGTCGAAGTTGTTAGAGCTATTGCTCTCGTCGAGCAAGCTCTTTTACTATATTGACTGGTATTGCATTCGCCTGATCCTGCTCCATCCTTCTTTGATTGAAGAGTTGTTGCCTTCTGAGTGAAATTTTTTGTTGTGGCTCACTGGCCAATTTTTGCTAATCGTACGTCTAAATTTTTTGGAAACTGGCAAACCTGCTGCTTTATTATGCAATGGAAGGCTTCTCAGAAAAAAATTCATCTCCTTTGTAGATGCCTTTCGGAGTCGGCAAAAAACTGTAGGTCCCACCAATTTGTAGGAAAAAATTCAAATCGGCACACCACAAATTGGAAGAAAAGCTCGGCGTAAAAATCTCTTAGGAGGCTTATGATAATATACCAGTTGTATATCGGGCCATACATTTATTTTGTTTATTTATGCTGGTGCTTGTTCATTCTGAAAAGTTCGATTATGACATGTACTTATTATGTTACTGTAGTTTTGCGCCCTTTCTATGCCGATCGAAGGTTCAAGCACTTTGACAGATGTCAAAGAAAAGGAGAAAATTAATATGAGTAAATGATCAAAAGGGAAGAACGGGTGCGAAACGTGGGTTTTCAACTCAGGGTAGTACCAAGGGGTACATAGTTACTTAAATAAATATTTATGCAGCATTTTCTAACAATATAGAAGTCTCTTATCAAGCAAAAACGCCCATTGTTGCCTAGAAAAGCTTTTGTAGTGTCTGTACTCACTTTAGCCGATTTCGAGATTTCGACAACTATAGAAAGAAGTCGAATTTTAAGGCTTGAACACTTGAGCAATTTTTGTTCAGTACGAATTCCGTAAAATCAGTACAAACGCATACTGATTTCAGGTTTCTGGAAAATCATAATTTATGACGACGTCAGTTCATGTCCTGGAAAATCAGTAACTTATTGACTACCGGCGAGCAACCTCACATTTTTCACAAAATAAATAGCCAACTGAGTCTAGGACAGGCGCAGTCCAACACATTCAGATAGAAGAAAAAGCCATTGCGTACTGAGCAGCTCTCAAAAGACTTGAAAAAACTTCTGATTTTGTCATATTTTTATTTGGTTGCTTCTATGTTATTTTATCTATTACTCATTTCCCCAATTATTGCTAACTTGCTTTTCATCAGTCACTAGAACAGCTCAAATGTTCTACTTTTAGATTAACCACAATACGTAATCGTAACTACAATTTTGTTAATTAGCGGAACAATGAAAAACACTACCGTTCCCTTCAGAAATTTATTTTTAATAGGTGGGCTGAGAAGTTGATGACTTCGAAAAATGTCATTACAACCATTGCTGTAACAAATTTTGTTATTCTCTACCTATCGTTTCAATGACTCTGGTTTAATAAAAATACAGCCATTTATGCTTAAGGAACCTTTTTAAATTGTTTTCCATTATAAAGGACGTATCTGTTTCATACAATTCTGCGTTCGATAGTTTTTTCCATCTAAGAAGTAATAAATATCTATGTTATCTCAATACTAAAAATGGACTGAAAGACAGGTATATATACTCTTACTTGCTTACAACTAATTTTGGTGGGAGCTTTTTGCTATGACAACATCTATATCTACATATACGCAAACTAAATTCGCAAAATACAATAGCTCTTCTGAAATGTCTCTTAAAATAAGGGAATCGTTTTTGTTGCCCGAGCGACAATATGCTGAAAACCCACAATGCTGACATAGTCTGGTTTAATGGAATTAAGCGAGAGAAAGTATATGTTTCACCAACTCGACTTAGAGCCGTTTACTTAATGTCTGATTAATTGCTTAATTAAGACTTTATCAGAGGTTGGCCCAAAAACCATTTATTCAATGTCTGATTAGCAACAATTCGCTGATTATTTTCTGATAAAAGTTATCAAAGGATGGACCTCTGATTATGTGCTTATCAAAACAAAAAGTGACAGCTGAAAGTAAAAATCTGATTTTGTGATAAATTGTTTTGCTAACAAACTCTTCTAGTAATAGAATTTAGATATGTAATAATATCCATATAAAAAAATATCACAATCGAAATTTGTACGCCAAATGGTTCATTTAAAATTGTAAACAAGGGCAGCTGTTACTTTTTATACGTTCACAATGCAACTTTTGTGAATTTTTTCCTAAAAAAGTTCACAATGGCCAACTTTATCATAATAACTTAATCAGACTTTTGTGTAAATGAAAATGTCATTCTGAGGCAAGCCATGATTAGGTTATCATGTGCTGAAGTTTATCATAACCGGACATTGAATAAACGACCCTTAACTTAGTTAAGTAATTTTTTCCTATTATTCACTCTCACCATATGACTTAACTAAGTCACAAACTAGCCAACCTGCCAATTGACTTATTCTCGCCTTACATCAGTGTTTCTGCACTTGCAACTTGCACACAGTTAAAAGGTAGGCAAGAGTACACCTCTGTGAAGCTGCCATCTCCAAATGGGAATACAAAAAAAGACACGTCATTGGTTTGTCCACCGGTTGTCCAGGAAAAAGTTTTGCCGGACCACTCTTTGGTTAAAAGTTATTTTAAAAAAATCGGTGCGAACCTGGCACCTCCATATTTTAATATTTATATACCTGTAAATGACACGTCATTCAGCTGTCCAACTTTTGTTTGTCCACCCTTACCAAAAAAGATATTTTTTACAAAAACAACAACAAGCTCGCAAATCCATCCAGCAAAATTAAGCACAAAAAAAAATTCTTTCTTTGCCGACAAACAAAACTTTTTCCTGGGCAAACGATGGCCAAACCATTAAGACAAGTTGAATACCAAGAGATCTTTTTTATTTTTTAAAAAACACTTTGTAAAAAAACTTTTGAACAAAGGGTGGACAAACGATTTAGCCAAATTAAACACCGAAAAAGACTTTTATTTTTTAGGAACAACTTTTTTAAGTAACTTTTGAACAAAGGGTGGACTAACAAAACTTTCCTGGATAAGCAAGTTGCCAAATTAAACACCGAAAAAGATTTTTTTATTATTTAGAAAAAACGTTTTTAAATAGCTCCTGCACAAAGGGTGGACAAACAAAACTCTTTCCTGGACAAACATGGACCGAATGACGTGTCATTTATATAAATATTCACCTATGGAGAGGAGATGCCACGGTGGACAAACAAAACTTTTTCCTGGACAAACGAATGACGTGTCGTTTTTTATTTATTCCCATTTGCAGGTGTCAGCTTCACAAAGCTCAAGAATACTGTGTATTGTGTGCAACATTATTTAAGTCGCTCAGTTGGCGAAAGCTAAAATTAAGTTAGCCCCAAGTCTCGGCTAACTTAACCGCAACTTACCTTTAGCCTAGTAATCTAAGAGGCAGTGAGTGGCAGACTGTATCTATTTTTATTTGATATTTTGTCAGATTCTCCTACACTTACGGTAGGTAGCTTTGGCGGAAAACTTCCACGAAAAAACCCTATCTCGACTGGAATATATGAAGTAGTTTTTTATTTTAAAATTGATATAACTATCTGTGCAATTAAAGTTCCAATGGAATTATTAATCTATATATAATATAGGGAAATATTTATAATGTTTACTCACTACTAGGTAGCTATAACTTACATCATAAGATACATAAATGCGCAAACATTTTAGCTCAAGTACGCGAATAAATTAAGGATGTACGTTTGCGCCTTTAAGTACTTGTATAGAAGTTTCCCATAATCCGTAAATATCTTTTTTAAAATTTGTAATAGTTAGATAAATGAAAAAAGTATTAAAGACCATTCTGTAGAACGTTATATTACCTATATAGGTAATTAAAACTTTTTTGCTAATACTTATTTTTATTAAGTTACACAATTTTAAACAAAAATTGTTGTGTTGTTGTTGGTTTTACGGTCTGTTCATTTTACATATTTTTGTAAGTATAACGAGCTCAAGACCAGTTGATAATAATTCTTAGTTAATTATTATTATTTTTGATTAGAGGAAAACCAACAACAAAATAAATTTATACCGGAGCACGCGGTTATGTACAATAACTATCTTCTAAAAATAGAAAAGAAGAATGTACAAAAACAAAGTCCAGCATGCATGATTTACATATAGACAGAATGTCTAAAATATTGTGTATACCGTTGGCAAGATAACAAACAACAATTAGAGGAAACCGTGAATTAAGCAGCTTGCAAAACTACACGCAGCATAGCCTATGGGTAAGGCAGCTGCGCTGGCAATCAGAGTGAGTGGGTTCGATTCTCCACAAGATCCTCTGAAATAGCAAAACTATACGAATTAGTCTGACGAGAAATCGTGGCTGTTTTCGAAATAGTACTATAACTATAGCCTGTATATGTTTGTTGCTTTCAATTTTTCCTCTAATCAAAAATAATAATAATTAACTAAGAATTATTATCAACTGGTCTTGAGCTCGTTATACTTACAAAAATATGCCAAAATTTTTGTGTTTCAAAACTTGTTCAGCTTTTGACCTTGAATAACTTTTTAATAGCAAAATTAGTGAATCTTGGGATAGGAATAGCTTTAGGGATAATTAAATTCTAAATATCCGCTCGGATTTCTTTCCTTGTGGAAAATTTTGTTCGCCAGGAAAATTTCCGCCAATTCTCTTTCGCTAGTGAACAGATAAATTGGCGAATAGGGATTTCGAATTTTCGAATTCAGCTGTGTTGCTATTTTATGTCTTGTTTTGGCACTACTTTTTGTAATCAATGAATGAAAAATAATAGTTTTTGATAAAAAAGTTGTTAAATTAAATAAATTAACAATAAAAATGTATAGTATTGCCTTTCGAATGGTAGCAGAAGAAGAAACCGAAGATTCTGTAGCAAAGGAACCTCAACAGAGATCTATAAGAACGCACATGAGTTGCCGGAATCATTTTAAGCGGAAACTAATTTATTTTTAGTACAGTTTATTGATTCAGTTGTGTTGCAGATTAATTAAAACTATAGGATAAAAATATTTGTTGGACATTTTACCAACGCGCACACAACAGGCCAAAAAGCAGTTGTAGTTTCGTCGATTGAGCTCCTATTGGTAAAATTTGTGTTATAAGTAAGAGTGTGCCTTTTTCCATTCCACAATACATTTTGCTGGTGGTCCTGCCGAATTTAACTCCTCCGCATTTTGCCAAAATCTATTCAGTGCTTTCTGTTTCCTTAATAGAAGGCGCGGGAATTTCCGGCTGCCCTTGCATAAGGCTTACTAAAGTTTATACTTTCAGCTTATTTATACTTTTCGTCCTACAAATACAGAAGCAATACGATATTAATGTATAAAAGTAATTTTTTTTTATTAAAAGTTAAATTTACTTATATTTTGTTCAGCGCTCACTTAAAATTGCCTGGCGAAATATCTCGCAAAAAACTGTTGTGTATTCTCCCTTTTCTTTTCATTTGTGATACCTACTTTACTCGCCAAACCACTTTTCGCTTTTTCGAACATCGTTTAGAATAGGCGAAGAGCGAGAAGCGAACAAATACTTGCGTATTTTGTGTTCAGAATAAGGGAATAGGGAGTAGGGGAAAAATAGGTGCGGATTTTTCGTTTAGAATCGGGCTGATCATCATTTTCATAAAATTAAAGTAGATGTTATACTCGCAGGCTAAGTAATAAATTGCCATTTGCGGGAGGTTTACAACAGGAGAAAATGTTTACCGTGTTGAAGATAAGCTAACAGCATTGTTATGAATAACATTTGTAAAATTCAGCTTTGGTAATTGGTTTTTTTTTTAAATTTTGGAAATGTCTGCTATTAGGTTGCAATAATTAAAATCGTTTGCTTTGGTAAAATGCTTTTAAAATTGGCCTAATTTACGTTCCTGGGGCGAAATTACGACACACGTTCCGTGATCGTAAGCCGCTTTTTAAGTCACAATAACTTTTCAACTTTCCAACTTTTTAAAAGAGTAATAATGCATAATTGAACCGAAGGGGACTTCCAGCCAACTACTCACGTATGCCGTCATTCCGAATTACGTTTTTAGAGCTATTGTGATTTAAAAATTCGCTTTCAATCACGGAACGTGAAACGTAATTCGACCCCTGTCTTACCTGAGGGCCGCCAAACCTACCTTCGCCGGGCTTAGTGGTTCCCATTTCATGAAAGGTCGAACTTTGAAGCAAAATATCAGCGTTGGTAAAACATATAGACTGCCACTAACTGGCTCTTAGACTATAAGTAGCTAATTCAAGTTATTTTTCAAATAAAAAAGATAGCGGCTATTGTTATGGTTTCGGTTGTATAAACATTTTTTTAACTACGAATATGCCCCAATATATGTACATACATACGAACGTTTGAAATGTACTTACGATCCAATCCACCAATATATGCCATTGTTATTTCACAGTGACCCCAAACAGCAGAGACGATAGGATACAGTTTCTTTCCTTTTAGTCCCTTAAATGCAACTCCAAGGTATTGCTGATCAACAATAAAGCTTAATGTGCCTTCATCCATATCCAATGCAACTACAAATTTATCCGGAACCAAAAACGCTTCATCATTTTTAAGTATGCTTGGATAAGTTACCCCAGGGAAGTTTTTGGAATCATGGTACAGTTTATTTCTTCCTAAATCCCAACCCCAACTTTGATCCGACAAACCAACTAAGCTTTGGTAGCCGACTGAATGTAAAGGGGCTTCAGCGGTAGCCACTCCTACAACTGCGTGTGTACCTCTTTGCCTTGTTGGCCAATATATTTCCCATATGTGCAGGCCTTTTGAAAAACCGACTTTTCCCCTTATGCAATCTGTACTCTGAGCAACTGGATGCCTGTGAAATGTTAGTTTGTCATCTTCTTTCACGAATATGTTAAGTGATCGGTCATCCGAGTTCCAAGAATGTTTTAATTGAACGTCTTTACTTGCTGGTGGCATATCCAATAAAATATCCAATCTTGTAGGCTTTATGAAGTCTGCTGCAAGTTCTCGCGGTATTATCGGTTTAAAATTTGTCTGGGAGTCATTTCGGCTAACTGATTTCGCTCCTCCACTTATTTTTTGGCCCATGTTCATACCACCGCAGCTTCTAGTTTTTGTTTGGTCAATAAGAGCTACTTTATATGATAGTTTCAAGCGCTCAAATTCTCTTGGACCAAAACGTGAGAGCACTACGCGTGGTGTCAATGAAGACGTTGATAAAATATTTTGCGATCGACGTCTATCTGTAGTTCTTACTCCAGGCATCCGACCACCTTTACATCTGAAATAATTTGAGTAAAAATGTTCATTTAATGGCTCCCAAAAGCAGCAGTTCATTTCAATAACTTAAGATTTTAATGTAGTTGAATATTTTCGATCAGTTCATATGGCGATTCATTGAATTTATAATTTGATCTAATATTATTATGGTCCGAAATAAAATACGTTTTATTTAACCTTTTTTACAACGACTCGCTGACAAAAATTAGCATATTCAGGAGCGACTCTTCCTTTAAAACAAAAACCACAAAAAATAATGAGGACAAAACTAAAACTTTACAAATAAACAAATAATCACAAATACCCTACTAGACAATGCCGAGTACTTTGGGCAAAATTCCGAACTCATTAATGCAATCCCCCTTTATTTTCCAACAGATTCACATTTACAAAAAAATTTTGCTTTTGGAATTTATTAATGTCCAAAAGAGACATCATTAACGTTTTTATATCTATTTAAAAATGCTTAAGATAGAACGAAATAGACTTACATATCCCTATATGTCATGTATTTTAATTGAAATAAAACTTCAAAATGAAAAATTATTTTTCACAGTTAAAAGTTTTGAATTTATCATTTGCAAAAAAACTGTTTTTTAAGAAAAATTTCATGTTTTTGTCGAAAAATTGTGTGCATAATGCAAAAATTATTCAACTAAAGCAAGTTACTCGCGTGAACAAGGGAATGCCACCAAATCGTGCAAGGTGCGTTTGCATTTCAAGAAGCTCCCAGGCTATCAGGCTCTGCTCCCTCGCACACTTGTAAGTGTAATGCGTTCTGGCATTTTAAATTTAGAAACTTATTTAGTAAGTTTTATGTAAATAAGTAAAATAATGTTAAAATAATTTATAAGTATACTAAATACATACATGTGCATATTCATAAATTCAATGAATTAATATAGCGTATTGAAATAAAAAAAATAAATGTAATTTTTTATTGTTGATGGAATATAGTAATTTGAATATGAGTACTTTGAGGGGAAAATATAAGGGGTTTGAGCATTTGCAATGAATAGTTTGTAAGGCCATTTATAAGTACATTGAACATTATAAATGAACAGTTTGTAAGGTTTAAGGCGGCCGCCGTGGTGTCAAGGTAGTGTTGCCGGCCTACCACACCGAAGGTCCATGGTTCGAGCCCTGGTACAGGTAACATCAAAAGTGATTTGAAAAAAGTTTTTCAAAACGGGGTCGCCCCTCGGCAGTGGTTTGGCAAACTCTCCGAGTGTATTTCTGCCATGACAGGCTTCTCAGCAAAAATTCGTCTCCTTTGTAGATGCCGTTCGGAGTCGGCAAAAAACTGTAGGTCCCACCAATTTGTAGGGAAAATTCAAATCGGCACACCACAAATTGGAAGAGAAGCTTGGCGCAAAAAATCTCTTAGGAGGTTTATGATGATATACCTGTTGTATATCGCGCCATAGAGAGAGAGTTTGTAAGGTCTTTAACTAGCACATTGAGGTTCAGTTGTAAGGTGTTGAAGATGTAAACAATGATCAGTTTGCTTGCTTGCTCTATGTAATTTGTAACCATTTGAATGAAGAGTTTGGCACGCTCTGCTAAGCATTAAGCTAACAGAGCGCTGGTTTTTTGTCAGCTAACATCCTAGTTCTACTCACATTTAACATAACATTAAGCGTGCCCCGCCGTCTGGCGGCATTTATGCTAATGATGGATTTTTTGTTAGTAGTGTACACTTTTTCTTTTTGGTACACAGTCCGACATTTGTGCTCATCGGTTTTGTTTATTTTGTATACCAAAAATTCAATTGAATTGTTGTTTTTATGGCCTGTACATTTGCAAAGTACCGTGCCTATAAACGAGCTCAAGGCCAATAACAACAAGTAAGGAAGTCTAAGTTCGGGTGGACCCGAACATTATATACCTATTAGTGATCTATTATGTCATCCCAAATAGGTCTATTTTAATACTTTCAGTTCGTATTTGCATTCAAATAGAAAGACGGACAGACAGATAGAAGTATCGAGAGACGGACAAGGCTGCATCGATGGCTATGAATATCAAAAAAGATATACAACTTCGCTTTTGCAGTGGGGTATTAACTACTTGCCCGGATATTTTACTTTTCATCCTCAACGTTTCGTTTATGCCGAATGAAGTAATATACCTTGTGTGCGTAACAAAAATAGATATAAAAAATGTGTGTCTTTCATAGGCGCCAAAGAACACAACCGATCTTTATGAAACTTTCACAATATATACTTGGGTTCACTGGGTACAGCATAGAGAGTATATAGTTTTGGAAAAGTGGGCGGAACCACGCCCCCAGGCTATATAAAGTTTCAATTCGTCATAACTCCGAACTTTTTTGGTCTAAATTAATGAAATTTGGATATATGTGTCACTTAGTCAATATCTACATAATTTTTCATAAGTGGGCGATGCCACGCCCACATATTTTGTGTTTTGTTTTGCTCTTGAACTTTTACGATAGGTTCAGAAGTTCACTGGGCACGACACATTCTGTATATAGCTTTTGGAAAGCCCCCAGGTTATATAAAGCTGCAGTTTGGTATAGTTAGGAGTTTATTTTTTTCAAGTTAATGACATTTTATATATAGATGTCTTCTATGTATCAAAACGTCAAAACAACGTCTACCGAGTTTGCTAGTATATTATAAAATGGCGAAAGCAAACAACGAACTTCAGCATTATTTACTAACACTGAGAGACTAGTTTGCATTCAAATAGACACACAGACAGACGGACGGAGAAACGGGCATGGATAAATCGACTCCGCTCATCGTGCTGATCCTTTAAGTAAACTTTTCTCTTCTTGTTCTCATACTTACATACATTTAATGTTTATGAAAGGTATAAAAATCAAAAAAGATACATAACTTCGCTATTGCAGTGGGCTATTAACTACGTGCCCGAACATTTTGCTTGTGTGTTTCCCGATTTGGCTAATTTTTGACAAGAGTATAATACATACTACTGAGAAGCAGCTGACCAATTTTCGTTGAAATATCAAGATTGAATTATAAGCGATTGTCTTTGAAAATAGCAGAAATTCTATGCTGAAAAGTGGGCGGCGCCACGCCTACTTCTTTAAAATTCACAAAATTTTTTTGCGGTCGAATTTTTCTTAAAAAGCTTATTATGTGTGCAAAATCTGATTGATATAACTTGCTTAGTTGTAGAAATATCGCTTTTTAAATTTTCCAAAAAAAAAATTTTCAGAACTATGTTAAAAAACTGGGCGTGGACATTAACCGATTTCGCCCATTTTTACCGTGTAATCAAATTATTTTGATTGGTGTTGTGCCTTTAATCGGCACCAAACATCAATTGCTTTATTGAACATCTTTTCGTTCTATTTATACAAATAATTCTTATATACTACTTATTTACCATAATACATATTTACCTAAATTCTAAGCTCAACCAAAGTATGTAAGCCAGCGTATGCAAACGCTCGCTGGTACATTCATACCTACATTCATACACAAACATTGGGTTGTGCATTCGCACATATGTTCATACATATATTCGTATGATTGCAACGCATTTGTGGGCATTGCCGTATAGCGTGTGACTTTGCTGACAAAGCGTATTCGACAGTTTTTAATAGCTGCGTGCCGACTGTTTGTAAATATGCATGTATTTATGTATGCATTTATTTTGGCTGCACTACATCTACCTTTTCAAAAAGTTTTATATATATAAATATGTAAAACTCCAATTTGATTAATTTTTATAACTTGCTTAGATTTTGTGTTTATTTACTTTACTTCTTAATTGTAAGTTGATACAGTTTTTTTTTGTTTTGGTTTGTTTAAGTGACAAAATTTTGTTCTTTGTTTACTTTATTTTCAAGTGGACTATTAAATAATTTATTTTTGTAAAATGTTTGTTTGTAAATTGGTGCATTTTTACGACTTTTCTTTTGATCATTTTTCTTAAGTGTTGAGTTACATTGAGGGTAATTAGATGAAATGATTTTATTTTAATAAGTTTTTATTTGTATACAATGAGTAAACATGTGAGTCAAAGTGCAGTGTATTTATTCTAACAATTTAAGTCTATTTTTGTGTATTAAGATTTTCTTATTCTCATTACTTATAATATACTTATCATTTCTATCTATGCTTTCTACCTTATAAGGAACTAAAGTAAAATTATTATTTCTATCAATATTTTCTACCTTATAGGGAATTAAAGTACCTTTCCTTACTAACTTTTGTTACTTCTAAAGTGTGTTAAAGTAATTTTCCTTACTAATATTTTCTATTCTGTAGGGGTTCTAAAGCTATTTTCTTTACCTTCCTAAAGGTGATTAAAGATATTTTCCTTATCTTCCAAAGAGGTGTTTTAAACTGTAACTATCGCTACTTTCTATACTATAGGGATTTAAAAGTTTATTTTTCTTACCTTCCTAAATGTACCTGTATTATTTTCCTTAAACCTATTTTTTATTCTATAGGGCCCTCTAAAGCTACTACCTATGACCTGCTTCATTTTTAGTTAAATCTAAAGTTCATAAATTTATTTCCATACACTGTATTTTCCTATAATAACTAATTTCGTTTTTCTGTTTAGCCTCTTTTGCTTCTATATGTAAGCTGAATCTTATAACATTAGGGTGTCCCGTTTTTTTTTTTTATTCTATTTTATTGCACTCGGGGCCTTTTTTTTTATCTTCCGATATCATTTGTCATGCATTTTAAGTGCTCTTTTTATTTTATTTTATTACGTATACGTTTGATTCCTGGGCGGCCACCAAAAACAGGATCATCGTGATACTTTTATTTAGTACATAAAAAAAAATATATTTTTTCATTTTCGTCACATGCATAACCTGCAGAGTTAATGCTATAGTTAGATGTTTAAGAACTTGGGTACCTTATTTTTATTTTAAATGTGCCTACTCGAGTATAATTATTTTTAAACAATTTGTCCCTAAGGACAACTGTATTTTTCCTTTTTCCAGATTGCCGGCTTTTTTCAGCCTGGCAAAGAATTGTCCTAAGTCAATCTTCGCCTCAACAATCGGTTTTTCATATTTATTTCCCTACAAATTTTCTTTCGAAAACGAGCTGGACTAGTCTTTTTATTTTTCCACATTTATATAGCGCTTCATATATATATATTTTAGTGTTCTCTTTGTGACTTTTTATTTTATTTATATTATTTTGTTTTTTATTTAATATTTGTACTGGTCTTTTCGTTATTTGCATGCTTTTAGAGACATTTATTTTAAGTCTCTCGATGAATATCGGGGTTACCTCGCGACTGTCTTTTATTTGGTCGAGTATATTGAAAGTATCCAAGCTGGGCAGGTTTTCTGCTTTACCATCGAACTTTTTAATGAATTTTGTACGTTTTGTTGTCTGTGCCGTGTTATTTTGAATTTTTGGAAAAAACGAAAGGAAATCTCTGTTCTTTACTTTCTTTTTGTCTTTCAACAAAAATTTGTTAAAAGTAATTTGAAGATCTTTTTCGAAATTAGTTGGCTCTGCCGTTTCTGTGGTGCATTTAAATAACGGGAATACTTGTCTGTCTACATAAAACATTTGTTTCACCTCTGTTTGGCCTAAATTGTTAAGCGAATCTATCAAGTGTTTTACAACCGTTTCCTTTTTTTCTGTTATTTTGTTTATGATTTTACACAATTTTTCCACTAATTTTAAAATTTCTTCCCATTTGTCTTTCAAAAGGGGAAACAAGGCAAAAATTTACCTTTGGTTTTATTTTTGTCTTTTTCCAAAGAAGGATTGCTTTCTGAAGAATTTGCTCCAATCTTGATTTGAATGGAAAATGAGATAAAAAACAAATATATCTCGATTTTTAATGTATCTTCATACATTGTGCAAAATAAATTTAAAGACATTTTTAACTATAAGTTTTCTTCATTCTATAGTTCCTCCTAAAGTTCTGGTATATGCATTTATATGATTTTTCTGCTATTAATTTTTTTTCTCTGCAAATTTTTTCCAGTTAGTCATTGTAATGGAAATTTAAATTCAAATTTGTATGTAAAAACAAAGCCTATGTAGCTTAAACACAAAACAATCGTATTTTAAATACGTTCATGTGCTCTATTTAATCTCCTTAATTTGTTCTCTATGAAATTTTTTTTGTATCATTATTATCGCAATAATCAAAAATATGAACATGCAGATGAAAGCGGCCGCCGTGGTGTGAAGGTAGTGTTGCCGGCCTACCACACCGAAGGTCCATGGTTCGAGCCCTGGTACAGGTAACATCAAAAGTGATTTGAAAAAAAAAGTTTTTCAAAACGGGGTCGCCCCTCGGCAGTGGTTTGGCAAACTCTCCGAGTGTATTTCTGCCATGACAGGCTTCTCAGCAAAAATTCGTCTCCTTTGTAGATGCCGTTCGGAGTCGGCAAAAAACTGTAGGTCCCACCAATTTGTAGGGAAAATTCAAATCGGCACGCCACAAATTGGAAGAGAAGCTTGGCGCAAAAATCTCTTAGGAGGTTTATGATGATATACCTGTTGTATATCGCGCCATAGAGATAGAGATGAAAGCAATCAGCCAGTTATCTGCAGTATCGGGTACATTTTTCTTATCTAATTCGATTGTAGGTTCATATTTTACTAATCTATTTTCTGGTATTTTATTTTCTGGTACTATATTTTCTGAACTTTCTTTTCCTACTTCTTATCCTGCGACATCCAACATAATGCCAGTCAGTATGGGTTTCCACCATGCCATTTTGAAAAATTTTAAATTTCCTTCCATCAAAAAAAAAATAATTAAGAATTCACAAAATTTGTTTACTCCACGAGGGTTGTTGGGTTGACTCTTGCATGGAAACTAGCTTTAACTTTTTCTTATTATTCTTCTCAAAAAAAAAAATCATAATTTTTCCTTAATCAGAAGTTTGAAAATTTCTATGTAAGAATATTGCTTAATATTCTTCCTGATTAATATATTGTTCATTCATTTGAAAAAAAAATTTTTTTTTTCTAATTTACCGGCAAAAATCTACTTGTTGCCCTTAATGGCAGCAGCCGTTAGGTTGCTATATGCTTCTAATATGGAGGATAAAAATAATTAAATATTAAGGTCTTTGCTCAGTTGAATTTTTCCCTTGCTGCGGGATTTGTTCTGATTTCCATTGTCTCTCCCTTGCTGCGGGATTACATCTGTTTGCTAAGGCCAGAATCGTATTTATTCCACTCCGTTATGCGTCTCCCTTGCTCAGGCCAGCATCGTTATTCCACTCCGCTATGTGTTTCCCTTGCTGCGGGATTAGTGCTCAGGCCAGAATCGTTCTTCCACTTCGATATGCATATGTGGTATTGCCGGATCCCGACCACATTTGTCCTTGCCAACCTTTTTTTTTTTTTTAAATGTTCAGTATGATTCTAAAATGTTTGTGACGCAGTTATTTCCCAAAATTATGTGACGCCCTAATTCCAATAAGGATGAATCTCCACTGTTGTCGCTGTTGTTTCTTCTCTCCTTTTTCTTTCCAATGTTACGGATTTTTAATGTAATATTAGGGATTTTTAAAAGGAGGTCTGCATATATTACAAGCAGCAGACCAGGATGTTTTGGAAGAGACTGCCGGCTTAGTTTCGGCAGCTCAAGGTTTTCGGCAGGATCCTAAAAGGATTCCGCTTTTTTTTCAGCGGATCTGGCAGGATTTTATAAAAAAGATTCCGCTTTTGTTCAGCGGATCTGGCAGGATCTAAAAAGGCAGGATCTAAACAGGCAGGATCTAAACAGGCAGTCTGCTGTTTTAAAGGCAGCAGACCAGGCAGGATCTTTTAAAGGTAGTCTGCATTTTTAAAGGCAGCAGACCAGGCAGAATCTTTTAAAGGTAGTCTGCTTTTTTAAAGGCAGCAAACCAGGCAGGATCTTTTAAAGGTAGTCTGCTTTTTTAAAGGCAGCAGACCAGGCAGGATCGGCATGTAATCAAATTATTTTGATTGGTGTTGTGCCTTTAATCGGCACCAAACATCAATTGCTTTATTGAACATCTTTTCGTTCTATTTATACAAATAATTCTTATATACTACTTATTTACCATAATACATATTTACCTAAATTCTAAGCTCAACCAAAGTATGTAAGCCAGCGTATGCAAACGCTCGCTGGTACATTCATACCTACATTCATACACAAACATTGGCTTATTGGTATAGCGTGTGACTTTGCTGACAAAGCGTATTCGACAGTTTTTAATAGCTGCGTGCCGACTGTTTGTAAGTATGCATGTATTTATGTATGCATTTATTTTGGCTACACTACAACAGCAACCAGTAACCTCTATATATAGAACATAATCACCAAATTCCGTTTCGACAAATCAATTTTTGGCGGGGTTTGGCATACAAAGTTTTGTAGAAAAGTCCACCATAAAAGGGCCGGGGCGACGCCCATTTTCGAAAATTTAAAGTTTTTGGATTTCTTTGTTTACGGAAACTTTAAAAGTGAAATATAAATGATGTAAAGCTATTTTACGCAAAGTTATTGCCTATTTGATATATCTACGATCCTCTTCAAAATCTTTCATATAAAAGTGGGCGTAGACCTTAACCGATCCCGCCCATTTTTCCTGGAACATCCCTTGCATACCTGGAAACCTGCGTGCTGAATTTCGTTTCGATATCTTGAACGGTTTTTGCTTTATGATTAATATTATATCTAAATTTAACTTAATCAAAAGAGGGCGGTGCTACGGCCATTTTCAAACATTTCTTGAAAAATTTATTTTATGCCTCAATCTCAACATATTCACCAAATTTTATCTTTATAGGTGTATTATGTACTGAGTTATCACTTTTTTTGTGTTTTCGAAAATATTCTATACATAAAAAGTGGGCGTGGCTATCATCCGATTTCGATCATTTTAAATGTTTTCCTTTCTTATACTACATTTAAACTGCACCAAATGAGTAATTTCCCACAACAGCCGGTTCTATCGCACCGGAATGACCCGGGTTTTTTTACCCGGCCAAGGGCTGTTATTTCAGTGTAACCCTGTCCAATCTGTCCCGTCCCACCCTTAAATTGTCATCCTCGGAGCAAACCCTTGCAGCTGGGTTGCTCCATTGTCTCTTGTTACGGGCTGGGGTCGAACCCAATCCCGGACCAAGATACTGGATCTGCTGCGTTTGCTGGAAGAAAATCTATATTAAACGGTCGTATTCGGTAGTGTAAGAGATGGTTACATAAATCTGGATATCCAGGCTTAACCCTGCCATCCACAGACCCCGTACTTTTGAGGCACCTTGCTGCACACGTCCAAGGACGTCCCACGGTAGTCGCCGCTCTGGTAGTCCCTTACCGCTTATACCTACTTCCAATAGCCACAATAGTGGCTCAGTCTATACGACTGCAGCACCGCTGCCATCCCCGCCTCACCCACTCCCGACTGTCGCTCACGCACACCAACGTCTCCATCGCACACGGCCGCTCCACACTCCTATCCCCTCCGGAATAGGTCAGATATGAGCATCGCCGAGCGACAGTCCCCTCTTTCTCTGCCCCTAATGCCCCCCCTGCTTCCAGCCTACACGTGGGTCAGGAACACCACCTCCTAGTACCTTTCACTACGTGCACCGTTTGTCGGCAAAGATTATATACGCCTGCGACATCGGTCAAGTGCAACAATTGCCTTGGCCTGTGTCACACCCTTATGTACTCTGGGCTCGGACGGATTCGTTCATAGCCCCCTGTTTCAGTACACAGCCGCCCTCCACGCCAGACAACATCGGCCATGGCGCTGTCAACTCTAGACTGCGACATAGTTTAGGCCTTAGCCTACCTCCACCTAGGCAAACGCATCCGTCCGTCACGCCTAGTATGTCCCCCGTCTCCCCCCCTACACACTTCAAAATTCTGCAGCTGAACTGTAACGGATTAGCTGGAAGGATCGCGGAGATAACTGACTTTATGAAGACGCACAACATCAAAATCGCCGCGATACAAGAGACAAAACTGAACACGAGATCGGACTTACGAGCTTGTGATGGGTATAATGTACATCGTAAAGACCGTCCCAGCGGTAATGGCCTAGCGTTCATTACACATCACTCTGTACAATATAATCTATTTTCACCTGACGTCGACCCCAGGGACTCTACCTTAGAATGCCAAGGCATAGCAGTCCGGTCAGGAGACGCCGACCTGCAAATCATAAACATCTATATTCCTCCTGTCACGTGTTGTCCCGACATTAGTGCGTTTCTAAGGGGCGATAACCGTCTAATCCTAGGCGACTTCAACGCGCATCACGATCTCTGGCACTCCAACTTGCCAGCGGACAGCAGAGGACACGCAATTGCAGACCAAATAGATAACTCAGCATTCTGTACAGTCAATGGAGATGCCCGCACCAGGGTGGCAGGTAACTGTCACAGTTCGCCAGACATCTCCATAACGAGCGCGGGCCTTATCAACTTTGTCATCTGGCGACCGATGCTTACATTAGCTTCAGACCACCTACCCATCTTACTCTCTGTTGAACGACCGACCGACTTCATAACGACTGATAAAATAACATACATCAACTTCACCAAAGCGGACTGGGACCGCTTTACTGAATATACAGAGCGCTCCTTCGCTGCCTTACCCAATCCTACGGACGTACACAAATGCGAAAGAGAGTTTCGCAAGATCATTGATTCAGCCTCATGTCGCTTTATTTCTGCTGGCAGAATACCAGAAATTCGTCCGAATTTCCCGGCAGAAGCTGCGACTCATCAATCCCGCAGATCCCAGAATAAAAGATCTCAATGCGGAAATTCATAGGATCGTCAACGAACACAAGCTGACCAAGTGGAAACAACACCTCGAGATATGCAACCTCTCCGGCAGAGTCGGCAAATTATGGTCGACTGTCAAGGCCCTATCCAATCTGACCAAACACAAAGACAAGGTCGCCATTGCTTTCGGCGACAGCGTCAAATCGGACGCCAGGAAATGCGCGAGCTCCTTTTGCCGGCTGTTTATAATGCATCCACCTGCGGATAGGACTAAGAGAAGAGCCTTCCGACGTGCGCGCAAACACAAACACTCTACTGCGCCCATTGCCGTCTCAGTCGCAGAGGTAAAGGAAGCCATAATGAAGAGCAAACCCTCAAAATCCATCGGACCCGTCGGAATCGCCATGAAGATGACCAAACACCTTGGCCACGAAGGACAGAATTATTTAGCGGCTCTCTTTAATCTCTCTCTAACTACCTTCGTTATACCTGAGTTATGGAAACAAGCGATTGTAGTTCCCCTATTAAAACCAGGGAAGCCCGCGAACCTAGGAGCGTCTTATCGTCCGATATCCCTCCTTTCGCTGGTAGTGAAATTACAAGAGTCCATTCTGCTTCCTTACTTCGTTACAAATCTAAAATTGGCCGATCATCAACATGGTTTCCGCAAAAATCATAGCACGACATCCGCTTTGAACGCCATTACAACGCAGATTAACAACGGTTTCAATCAACATCCACCAAACCATAGGACGGTTCTCGTGGCACTTGACTTGTCAAATGCATTTGACACGGTCAATCACGCCACACTCCTCCGAGATCTGGATGAGACACCGCTCCCTGCCGGCCTTAAGAGGTGGACCGCTAATTACCTCAATGGTCAACAGGCAACAGTAAAATTTAGGAACAAGAAATCTAGACCACGAACAATAAAACAAGGGGTGCCGCAAGGTGGTGTTCTCTATCCCCTTTTGTTTAATTTTTATATTTCGAGACTTCTCCCCCCACCAGAGGGAGTCCCCATTGTTTCCTACGCTGACGACTGCACGATAATGGCCGCGGGCAAGGGTCCCTCCATTGATGAACTCTGTATTAGAATAAACAGTTACCTCCATGACCTTTCCAGCTTTTTCACCGAGCGTAATCTGACCCTGTCTCCGACTAAATCTACGGTGACCCTGTTTACTACATGGAATGCGCAGATGGGGCAAGAGTTAAATGTCCACGTAGACGGAGTACCTCTACCTACCGTCAACCACCCAAAAATCTTGGGTGTGACATTTGACAACGGCCTCACCTTCGCTGGTCATGCCGCCGCAATAGCCTCAAAGGTACAGAGCCGCAATAAGATCCTCAAGTCACTGGCCGGCAGTACTTGGGGAAAAGACAAAGAAACACTGCTTGCTACATATAAGGCTACTGGCCGGCCGGTTATTGATTATGCTGCGCCTATATGGTCGCTCAATCTTTCTGACACCAACTGGAGGAAATTGCAAGTCTGCCAAAACACCGCCATCAGAACTGCTACGGGATGCCTGCTTATGTCATCTGAGTCTCACCTCCATCAAGAGGCAAAATTGCTCAATGTTCAAGAGCACGCGGAACTCTTGAGTAGACAGTTCCTTCTGAACTGTCATAAACCTAGTCATCCAAACCGACATCTTTTGGATGTAGCACCGCCCCCCAGAGACATAAATGACTGATTTTATCGCACTCGCTCGCATTTGGGCCGCAACAACATGACATTTTTGTGGAACGCATTGCGTGTGAAGTGTCGCCTAAAGGAAAATGTCAAACAAAATGCAAATGAGCTAATGTAAATGGGTTTGAAATGGCTTATTTGTATTTTCCAAATGCGGTGCAGTGTGAATGTAGTATTACAGCAGTATTCGGTTTTCTTTATACAAATCTTATTTTGACTCAAAGATTTGGTATTTACTCTCATCCATGAACCTAGTATCATTCCAAATGTCGTGTGGCAATGGAACGGGAGTTATTTGCCGTTTTAATGTCGGGGGTGTCTGTATGTAACACTGTTATAAAGAAAACAATATAGAAGTAATGAAGGATATAGTGATGACAACTCCTGCTATACATTTAATTTTTTTACGAAACGTGATCAAAAATTACACTGGTTTACAAATTTAAAATAAATAATGGAATTGAATAACGAAGAATGTTTCTTAACTAATCTGGGAGCGCTGAATTCGAATCTAGCATTAAAATTTGGCTGTCACGTCTGGTTCATTTTTTATCGCATGCTGGAAGTACTGTAAAACAGTCAATACTCACACTACAATTTCACAATTACTAATTTGAGAGAAGCCCACCTTTATTCTAAATCTTTACAATAGTAGCATTAATTCATGACAGGGAGATCGTGTGTAATTAATTCAAGCTATTTCTGCTTTGTGTGTGGTAAATATTTGGTTGGAAAAAAAGGAAATGCAATATCAGAATCACTAAAATATGCATATTTGCATTATTTTGGTTTTTCTGTCAGAAACTTGGACAAACCGTGGACACCGACAATGTTTTACAATAGTTGCAGAACTGTTTTATACAAGCGTTCAATTGCCAAAAAGATCTATTTCGAATTTTCTATTCCAGTACTTTGGAAAGAGTCAAGTAACCACCAAACCGATTGTTATTTATGTTTAAATAAAGTTGCTGGATTCAATATGAAAAATCGAAAATACGAGGTGTGTTCAAAAAGTATCGCGAATTTTGAATTTTCGCTGGTTACGTATATTCGAATTTCGAATTTTTCGTGGCGTTATGTTGGTACTCATGTCTCTCACTTATGCCGACAAGCTCGGCCATTTTGAATGTTCAGTTAATTGTTGACAGCTGCTTTGCTTGCACGTGTCTTGGATCATCTTCGATTTTTACCTATTTTTTTTTACCAAAATTGCTCAATTGTGACCAAAAACAGCATCGCATGAACATTGCTAATGAGATATTAAACTCTGTCCGCGACGACCCAAATTTGCTCCAGAGGGTCATAACTGGTGACGAATCGTGGGTTTATGGTTATGACGTGGAAACCAAAGCTCAATCATCTCAATGGAAGCTGCCGCACGAACCAAGACCGAAAAAAGCGCGCTAAGTTCGGTCGAATGTGAAAGTTTTGCTGACAGTTTTCTTCGATTGCAGGGGCGTGGTGCATCATGAGTTCTTGCCACAGGGAAGAACGGTCAATAAGGAATATTACCTGCAAGTTATGCGCAATTTGCGCGAAGCAATCCGCCAGAAACGCCCGGATTTGTGGAAGAACAAAAATTGGCTTTTGCACCACGATAACGCCCCTGCTCACGCATCGTTGCTTGTGCGCGACTTTTTGGCCAAAAACAACACACTAATGATGCCGCAGCCACCGTATTCCCCAGATCTGGCCCCCTGTGACTTTTTCTTGTTCCCTAAACTGAAAAGGCCCATGAAAGGACGACGTTACGCTTCTCTTGACGAGATAAAGACGGCATCGAAGGAGGAGCTGAACAAGATACAAAAAAATGATTTTTTGAAGTGCTTCGAAGATTGGAAAAACCGTTGGCACAAGTGTATAATATCTCATGGGGATTACTTTGAAGGGGACAAAATAGATATTCATGAATAAATAAATAATTTTTGAAAAAACACAAAATTCGCGATACTTTTTGAACACACCTCGTATATTATTTACGCGAATGTCCCATCGGTTTCCAAACCAGTTCAACGTTCACCAAATGATCCATTACTAGTCATTCCCAGTGCTATGCAGCCTGGAAATCTTTTAAGAGCATCGTAGGCGGTTTTCTTGGAAACGACAAGAGTGAAAATTACAGACGAATTGTTGTTGAACTATTAAAAAATTATCACGCATTAGGTGCACGTATGTCACTCAAAATCCATTTTCTGCATTCGCATTTAGATTTTTTTCCCAGAAAAACTAGGTGTGGTGAGAGACGATCAAGGGGAGCGTGCTAACCAAGATTTAATGAAAATTGAAAAGTTATCAAGAATTTTGGGGCAAAAGCATGCCGGGGTCTAGTACGTGAAACCGACCCACCAAAATACAAACGACGGTCCAAAAATGCCATTCACATTTGAAAATCCATACATTTTTTAATAAACTAATGACTTTTTATTTAATAAACGAATAAAAACTTTTTTTTGTAACTCGAGAAACGTGATAAAGAAAAACCAATTACAGATTCGAATTCAGCACACAAAATTACCGTAGGAAAGATATTTGGTTGCTCCAGTCCAAAACCTTGTAGACCAGTGTTATTCGTTGTACTTTAAAAGCTTAAAATCATCATTCATAGTGCGCAATAGAGGCGAAAAGAAGACGGAAAGTTAACCTTTAGTTTTAATTCTACCAGGTACACTTTTTTTCTTAAAGAACTAATAAGAAAATATTTCAACTCTAAACTAAGGGTAATTCATATTGAGCACTTTTGTTTATACAAATATGTGCCACTGCATTAGTACACAAAACAAAATATGTATATAAAATTGTGCGGTAATTCGTTTTAACCGTCCATCGTATAAAGAAGAAAAGGAAGCCGAGATCTCACATGAATGCATATATACGTCAACAGCCCTTAATAGCTGTTTGTTTAACCGTCTAAACGAGTTTAACCATACAACAAAGCACGCCACCTGACTATCCTTTGCCAGTTGACGCCAATCGCAGATCGTTCTCCACTTGGTCCTTCCAACGGAGTGGGGTCCTCCTTCTTCCTCTGCTTCCATAGGTGGGTTCCGACAAGAATACCTTCCGGGCCGGAGCATCTTCTCCCGTTCGCATTACATGGCCAAGGCAACGTAGGCGCTGGTTTTTAATTCGTTGAACAATGTCGATTAAATCTTCTTCGGTAAACACCGTCGGCACAGCGTAGAGGACCATAAATCTTTCGAATATTCCATGGGCCGACTCTTCGGGGCTGTCATGGTCCATGATTCTGCTCCATATTGCAGGACGGGTATTATGAGCGACTTGTAGAGCATGGTCGATGGTAGATTTACCAGGGCAATTGCCTGCTCAGTCAGTCGCTGGATTTCTAAGCTGACATTATTGTTACCTGGTTCGCAGGTAAACAAGGTCCTTTACTATTTCAAACTTATGGCTGCCAAACAGTGGCGTGGGTGCCAAGGCGGGAATCCGCCGACTCTTCGCATGATGACTCGTTCACTTCCAATCCCACTTTTTTCGCTTCTTTCTCCAATTTGGAGTAGGCAGAACTTTCGGCGTAGTTATTTGAGCCAATGATGTCAATGCCATCGGCATACACCAGCAATTGCACACTCTTCTAATATATGGCTCCTGAGCGGTGAAATTTTGCGGCTTGTATTATTTTCTTTAACATTAAATTGAAGAAATCGCACGATAGGGGGTTCACCCTGTATGAAACCTCGTTCAGTGTCGAACGGCTCGTAGAGGTCCAACCATATTCTGACTGAGCTGGTGTGTTGCTGAACGTCGTTTTGCACAACCGTATAAGTTTTGCTAAGAAACCAAACAAAATTCAGACTTATATAGGTAGCTCCTTTCCGCGCTGTCAGAGACGGCTTTAAAATCAACAAAGAGGTGATGTGGGTAAATTCTTTTCTCACGTGGTGTTTCCAAGATTTTCTCGCAAAGTAAAAATCTAAACGATAGTAGATTTACCAGGTCTGAAGCCGCACTGGGTTCATCCAGTCAGTTTGTCAAAGGTGCGCTTCAGTCTTTTGCACAATACGCTTGATAGGATCTTATATGCGATATTAAGGAGGCCGATCCCGCAATAATTGGTGCAGATTGTAGGATATCCTTTGTTGTCCGGACCAGAAAGTATTATTTTCGGCACCCGCCGGTAGAACCAGAGGAAAAGGACCTAGTGGAGACCGATCTGTGATCCCTGTGATGAAGTGGAAACGGGGAGAGTTGCAAAAATATGTAGCAATTTGTATGAGTAAGTTATTTTTTGGCTTTGCACAAGTGGTTCAGCAAGCTTAAATAAATATGTGGCATTTTCTTCATTGTGGTTTGTTGCAAACTCGAAACGAAACCTCTGGGGACCGTTTTATGTTGAGTAAATCGAGTATCTATTTCCTGCATAATATGATCTATAAATGCATAGAACACAGAAATCTTGAAATAAACATTTAGGTTACATGCTTGCAGATTTTGAGTAGAATTGTATGGGTTAATTTTGATTTCAATATCCATAACATTTGCGTATTTTTCACAAGTTCTGAACAATTTTTCAAAGTAATGTTCGTCGGAACGAATACCTCGTTACTCCGCCACTAAGTCTTTGCGAAATCCATTTCAAGCGCTAAATAAATCTTTATTTCTTGGAGTTTATTACACAAAGGCAGAACGCACTTTATTATAAATACTTAAATTTCATAGGTGATAAAACTGTATATCTAAATCTTTTTATAAAAATTTGGATCAAAAGTGTGGAATTTTGATGAAACTTGGTTAAAGTTTCCTGAATTTTGAGCACAGTTTGAAGTTTGCTCTTGCATGTTTTTTATTAGATGATACTCTTACAAAATACGTGTAGAAAATTCTTCCACGATTTCAGACCGCGAAAATTACGGTATTATTTCGGTCTGTTATTTTATTACTACCAGAACTTAGGTGCACGCATACCTCGAAACAGGTTTTACCGTCTTGAAAGCCCAGTTAATTTCGTAAAAGGTCTGACAGACGTAAACTTTCAGCCGGGCAAGTTGTGTTTAATTTTGCTCTTAGAATTTCTGTAGAGAAATGTTGAAGCTATTCAATAATTGTTAATAATTGTCAGATATGCGAGATAGAGATTCCACAAACTGATTAAGAAGTTGTTGTATAAAATCAGTGAAATATTACTTAAATTCTGTAATTTCATATTTTATTAATTGTTCTAAAACAAGTGAATAGAAACGTACGTGTTTGCCGCGAAAAAAATTAGAACAATAAGCACAGTACGAAAAGTAAAGACAAAATGTCAGATAACGACAAGTGTGTGAAATGTAAAGTTCCAATAAGAAGGGAAACAAGAGTCAGGTACATGGGTGTGTGCGGGAAGGCATATCACACTGCACCAAGATGCTCTGGCTTAGATAATTTCCAGTCTGGTGAAATATATTTGTGATGATTGTATTACATATATACAAAATGTTGATTTGGTAGTGCGAGACATGCAAGAGAGTGTCAACAAGAACAGTATGTATTTGAAGGAATATAAAAATGAATTTGAAGAAGTACTGAATGCCAACCAACGAGAACTGAGAGAGTTAATGAAGACGATGGAGGTGAAATGTGCTGAACGATTAGCGAACTTAAAAATGCATTAAGAAATGTATGTAAAAAGTGCAGCAGAAATAAAGAAGATGCGAAAAGTAGCGGAGCAAATGAAAAGCACAGCTGATATAGTTGGGAGGGAAAATGACAAGTTATAACTAGCTAAAAATTAGACATTAAGACTGGTCAAAATTGTGTTATGGTAATAGAAAGTATTAATGTAGGTGAAAGAGACAAAATTAAAGAAATTATGGATACAAAGTTTAGTGATGAATACGAAATAAAAATCCCGCGAGAGTATAAACCGAAACTATTTATAACAGGTATGAACTTTGAAAAGAGTAATGATGAATAGATCGAGTGTTTAAGGAATCAAAATCAATGCCATATTCAAGTCAAATTACTCTATTTAAATTGCCCTTAGTTTCAAAATCGGCCATTCCAATGGCGCCTTACGTTCAAAGCCGGCCATCTCCAACCGACCAATGCAATTTTGTTATTCCCGCATATTCTGCATGTCACGAGCAGCGTTGCCGTAAGTGAAGATTTATCTTTAAAATGAAGATTTTTTTAGTGGAACTCACATGATGCTTTAACTAAAAACAATGTTCATATTTGTTATTGGAACGAAACAGAAAGCCAGTGCCAGAAAGCTGGCAGAATTGCCAGTGCTGTTTTCCACAGATTATGCCAAAGAGATTTAACCGAAATTGACACCATCCGTTTGTTTGCTGATGGCTGTGGCGGACAAATAAAAATTCTACATTGATGGGGATGCTATCAAAATGGCTTGTATCGTCTGCTCCAGAACACGTTAAAACAGTTCAGGTTATCTTTTCCATTGTAGGTCATTCGTTTATACCACCAGATAGGGTATTCGCTCAAATAGAGAAAAAATTAAAAAAGATGGAAATTATAATAAAACCTGAAGAATATGTAAATATTCCTAAAGATCGTGGATCCGTTTGGAAAATAAATGATTTGGAAACAAATGATTGGAAAAGTGCCACACTAAAAGTAATGAAGCATCCAGGACAGTGTCACTTTAAATTCAGCCCTTCAAAAAGGTTTATTTTAAAGAAAACCACAAAACGTAATGTCACTATTCGGGGTGAGGGGGCTTACCGTAGCGATTTAGGAAGTGACAAGTCAGTAGTCAAAACAGGAAAAACACTCTATAGTTTGGGTCCTGGAATTTTAACAACTGGGATGGCTCCAAATACCAAGAAGATCAAGGACGTTGCGGCGCTGTTGCAAGCGCACTATGGAGAAAACTGGCGAGAGTTGGAAAATTTGAATGTAACAATGTAATAAAAGATTTATTTTTTGTTAAGTTTTGAAATAAAATTTAAAAGTGTATACGTTTTCCTTGTATTATTAGTTAATATATGAAAGTATGTTTGGCTAATTACTTTCACGATAATCAGCCAAGGACATCGGCAGGTAATTTCAAAACCTAACATATCCATATAGGTTAGCATCAAATCCGGCTAACTCCATAGCTTGGTTTCAAAACCCGCCATCTCCAATTTATTTTAATCATTTTTAGGTGTATTATTGTGTATTATTGTTCGTCATATTTCTTATTTTGAAATAGTCTATGGCAACCTTGATGTTAAATCAAAGAACAAAATTACGAGAGCTTTAAACAATGCGAGATTCATTTATTGTAAGAAGAAATTTGATAACATATCATCTTTTACAAATAATATTCTAGGTGGCAACTTAGAAAATTACCTTAAATATCGAAATGTTGTATTTTTATTTAAATTGATCCAAAGTCGTAAGCCAGAATATCTTAATAGGCAACTGAAATTTGCTCAGTCAGCTCGTACCAATAATATCATTATACCTAGGCATGACACTTTGGTAACCTCAAGATTATTCTTTGTTAGCGTGATAAGCGTATGGAATTCAATACCTGCTTCAGTAAGATCTTCAAAAACAGTTCGATGCTTCAAAACGTCAGTTGCAAATCTGTTAGGGCTATAATAAACTATTTCTTCTATGCTTATTTCTACATTCTATATAACTTGTAACTTTCAAAACTCAGTCATGTTGACTTTCTACCTATATATCTATATATCATAAACATAATTTTATTATAACTATTTTAGTTTAAGTTTGATCTTGTAACTTAATTGTTATATTTGTACGCTTAAAAACTTAATGTTTTACTGTACTTATGAAGTTAATAAATTACAAATCACTACATATTATAAAACAAAGTCATAGGGATATCCCCTTAAATCTTGAAAAGTAAGCAACGGATTTTGATGCGGTTTTTTTTAATAGATAGATTGGCTGAAGAGGAAGGAAGGAAGGAAACCATAAATTTTTTGTTTACACAGCCATAAATCATAAAAGAATCCACCGATTAAAATGAAACTTACTTGAAGTTAAACTTTGAAATATTTACTTTCGTTTCTGCATCAAAAAAAATAGTTGATTCATATCTTATTTAACCAAAATTGTTTAAACAAAAGCAACACTTTTTCCCAAAAAAAGCTGTGTGTGTGTTTGTTCGCTGTCAACCGAATGAAACATTAGAAGTTATGCGGGAATCTCACCCCACCTCATTCATGTTGAATTAGATCGTATGGTGAAAGAACTCGGTACGTATGTATGTAAGTACATATGTACGAATCTCTCGCATAATTAAATTTCGGACGTTTGTATGTACGAGTATGTATGTATATATTTTCAATTCATGTCTTTAGGCAGGACAAAGTCTGCCGGGTCCTCTAGTTACAAATAAATTACAAAATATACGGAACCGATTGTTCTGTATTAGTAACATGTATTTATATTATCATCACAAACATAAAAATAATAAACACAAATCGCTTTAGCCATTGGTTTCCTAAGAGCAGTTTTTTGCCTTTTTCTCACAAACGACTTGAGTGGAGATGGCCGGTTTTGAAAATGGACGATTCAACTACATATCTACATATAGCACTAAACTGTCCGAGATATTTTCTGTGATGGAAATGACCCAAAAAGTAGAGCTCAACACAAGAATTACAGACACAACTGAAACTAGGATTGATTTAGTATATTCAAATTCAGAAGAAATAGAATGCAAAAATTTGATGGAATTCAAACTCTCTGATCATGGAACAATAAATTTCAGTGTCAAAACGTCGAAATCATTCAAAATGAGAATGGTGAAGAAAATTACTGCTTCAAGCAGATACAGTAGTGAAAGTTTAATAAACGTACTGAGATCGTATAATTTTAATTTTAATAATAACCTGCAAATTGATGGTAAAGTGGAACTAATAAATAGCATAATAGTGCGAGCTATGGAAAGCTTGACATATGAAAAGGAAGTGCATATAAAATTAATGAATAAATGGTATGATCAAGAACTAGCACAAATGAATAAAAACAAATTTAATATATATAAACATGTTGTACAGACAGGAGTGTGGGATGAATACAAAAGTATAAATAAAATGTACAAAAATTAATGAATAAATGGTATGATCAAGAACTAGCACAAATGAATAAAAACAAATTTAATATATATAAACATGTTGTACAGACAGGAGTGTGGGATGAATACAAAAGTATAAATAAAATGTACAAAAAACTTGTTAAAATTAAAAAAGTTAAATATATGGAAAATAAAGTAAAAATTAATGAAAATAACGGTAAATAAATGTGGAAGTACCTCAAACAAGTGGTTTGTCTGACCGAAGATAACGACGGCATCAAAAAGGCGGTAATAGATGGTGTACTGGTTGAGAATGATATTGAACTGGCTAATGGACTGAACCGATTTTTATAAACAGTGTGATAGACATAAATAGAGAAATATCTTTCGAGGATAACAACCGTTAAAGTTATTTATATTATAAAAGCGTTTTCAAGTTTGAAATCAACAAAAATTGTTGGTATAAAAAAAGCGTTTAAATACAAAGTTGAAGGCAGAAAGCTCTTATCAGATGGAATACTGAAAGACTCTGTAGAGTATTTAAGGTACTTTTACGCACTTATAATTAATGATATTGTGGAAAGTGGTATTGTACCAGAAATGTGAGAAATGTCGACAGTAGTACCTGTTAAAACAGTTAAAAAGACAATACAACCAGATGAGATTAGACCCATAAATACTCTACCAAGTGATGCTAAAATCTTAGAAATACATGTTAG
The DNA here is from genome assembly GCA_949987695.1 of Merzomyia westermanni. Classification (NCBI taxonomy): domain Eukaryota; kingdom Metazoa; phylum Arthropoda; class Insecta; order Diptera; family Tephritidae; genus Merzomyia; species Merzomyia westermanni. Next base: position 114,810,203 of record OX465289.1, read on the forward strand.
GAATCAACTGGTGAAGTACCTAGAAGAAAATAAAATACTAGTCCAACAACAATCGGGCTTTAGGAAAAAACATTCGTGCGAGACAGCCCTGAATTTGGTGATATCTTATTGGAAAGAGCTGAACAATAAGAATGTAGTCGTTTCGGTATTCCTGGACCTCAAAAGGGCACTTGAAATGGTGAAAAGAGATATATTACTACAAAAACTGCAACGAATCGGTATAAATGATACTGAGCAGAATGGTTTAGCAGCTACTTGAAACACAGAAGACAGCGAACAGTGATAAATACAGCGATATCCGATGTATTGGAAGTACCCATAGGGTTACCACAAGGGTTAGTTATAGCATCGATATTGTTCCTAATTTATATTAATGATATTGTCAGTGCTATCGAGGGCTGCGAAATTCGACTTTTTGCCGACAATACAGTAATTATGATAAGTGAAAATAATATTAATGTTGCACTATCGAAAATGCAACTGGAACTAAATAATTTATGTAGATGTTTGTGCGGAAATAGACTGAAACTTGATATTAGTAAAACAAAATATGGAAATGATTATAACTTTATAATAATAATAATAATAATAATAATAATAATAATAATAATAATTCCCAACGGATTACCCACCATATACCGCCCGACCGGCGCGAGGGGCGCATCCGCATAGCGCGCGCATTATTCGTTCCTGCCGAGTCGTTGAAAGGCTTTGGTTTGTTAATCGTCGAGATCTAAAACTGCTCAGCTACAGAGAAAACCTCATCAGCTAAGTAAAGTAGATATAGGATAGATTACACATTAAGAAATAACTAGTTAACAGAATAAAATTATTGTTAGAAGTTAATATAGAATTTAGGATAGAAAGAATTGCTTTTTTTATGCTGAAAAGCGAGTCTGAAATATCAAATCTACCAGAAAGAGAGTTATAGTCTTGACACAAACAGCGAAAAGACTCATTCAACTCAAAATTCGTTCGGCATTGTTTTAAGACTAGAGGTTTAAAATGCCTTGAAGGACGAGACGGTACATTGAAGTTCACTTCACTTAGAAGAAATGGGCTGCATAGTGAACCATTTAGCAATTTAATCATAAAAATAATTCCAAGCATTTCCCTCCGACTAGAATGTGTGTGCAGATTAATGAGTTTTAAACGATTCGTATAGGGTGGCAGATTGTACAAGGGTTCCCAATGAAAATCTCTTAAGGTAAATAGTAAAAATTGTTTTTGAACTGATTCAAGGCGATCTCTACATGAACCTGGTAACGCGGTTTCCAAATTATAGAACCGTATTCAAGTATCGGTCTGACTAATGTAGTGAAGAGGGCTTTAGTTACATAAGGGTCGCTAAATTCTTTAGACCATCGTTTAACGAATGCTAGGACACCTCTAGCCTTATTGACTGTTGTGTTAATATGGCGGTTGAAACTGAGTTTATAGTCCATAGTAACCCCCAGGTCAACAAAATCATACACTTGCTCAAGACTATAATTTTTAATTGTATAGGAAGCCGGCTGAGAAATTCCACGCGAAAAACCCATGTGTTTACATTTTTTCAGGTTAAGTGGCATATAATTTAAATCGCACCAAGTAAGAAGTGTATCTAGATCTGATTGTAGCTTATTGCTATCTTCAAATGACGCGAATGACATGAAAAGCTTTACGTCGTCGGCATACATGAACATTTTTGAAAATTTTATTATTGTAGAAATATCATTTATAAACAACAAGAACAGAATCAGGCCAAGATGGCTTCCTTGAGGAACCCCCGAAGAGACATAAATGACATCGGATACTAAATTTTTAAACATTACTCTTTGTGTCCTGTCACTAAGGTAAAAAGAGATCCAGCGATTGAGACCCGGCTGGAAGCCCAACTGATCGAGTTTATGAATAAGTAATAAGTGACACACTTTGTCAAAAGCTTTGCTAAAATCCGTATAAATAACGTCGGTGTGCAGATTTTTTCTCTCACTCAAGTAAATTCGTAACTTTGGACTTTCCCTTACTGAACCCGTGTCGGCAGTCAGCTTTCAAAGTAGAGATCGGACCCGTAAGTTGATTTGTAACAATAGCTTCAAACAATTTTGGGATGGCAGAAAGCTTTGCGATGCCACGATAGTTCTCTATAGAAGACCTACTCCCGCTTTTATGCAGCGGTAGAAGAAACGATTCTTTCCACGCAGTTGGAAAAACACCACACATTAGTGATAGATTGAACAAATTGGTAAGGGGTTGGTAAATATGGTTCGCACACTTTTTCAAGAAACATGTAGGAATCCTATCAGGACCGTATTTAACAGATTCTTTTAAGGTTTTAAGGTAAATTAGAACATCTTTGGCGCATATAATTGGTGAATTAATTGAATTTGTCCCGTGTAGCTTATAGAGATAGTTTTGAAAGTTTGAATTGGTAACAGCAGAATAGTAAGAAATGAAAAATTTAGCAAAGAAATTTGCGATACATTGATTATCGCTAGATATAATGTCTTGATATTTCATGGCTTGATTGAAATGTGAGACGTTTAGATCGATATCACAACCAAATTCAGGCCAAGTTAATTTAGACAGTTCTTTATTTAATTTCTTGTAGTTGGCTTTGGAAAAGTTAAAATCAAAGCTACTACATGAGTAGCATTGAGTACCTTGGCCATTACTTATGGTTTCGTGGACTATTTCCATAGAAGGGTGGTAAAGGTCTTCTGGTAAAACCTACGGATCACAACGATTTACAGAAAATTGGTTTATATCATTAACATACACTAAATCTAAGACTTTCCCAAACTTGTTAGCGGTAACATTTATTTGATTAAGGCAAAGATCGGAAATTCCATCTAAAAAGTCATTGTACCCCAGTTTGGACAGATTTGGAATAATGTTACCATCAGATATGTTCCACGATATATGAGGTAAGTTAAAATCACCCAAAACAATAATTGAATCTGAAGCTTTAGTCATAAAGTTAACAGTTTTGAGCAGAGAGACATGTTGCATGTAGACTGAAAAATCTGATGCTGGAGGGATGTAGCAAACATATAAGTACATAGAGACGTTGTCTAGTTGAAGGCGGATGCATTTGAACTCAACGAAATCGATGTTAGGAACATTAACCTCTTCTGAAGGGATGGAGGAATGAACGGCAAGTAGAACACCACCCCCGACTCTGTTCCAGCGATCATTTCTATATACCTGATATTCATTACATAAAAACTCTGAATTGAAAAGATGAGGTTTTAGCCAAGTTTCGGTAAAAGCAATTACGTTATATTTACAATGAAAAGATTTCAGAAAGAGATCAGTTAATTTGGTATTTAAACCTCTGACATTTTGATAAAAGATATTCACGGATTTAGTGCTCAGTTTTTTGACTCAACGTTATTACGAGAAATTTTCGCTACATTTTGAACATTCATATTCGGTCTGTATTCAAACTCCCGCACAAGAGCCCCGGGAGGCCAAAAGGAGCTGTCCAAAAGAGTATCGAAATCTTTCCCAGATACATCAATCTTAAACGAAGACATACTTCTTTGATATGTGAAATTAAATTTTCTAACAGTTACTCTTTGATCTTTAACTTTAGAAGAAATAAGGTACATCAAATCATCTTCGGTAGTGTCTGGATGGAACCTAGACATAAAAATTGATTTTTTGCGAGGAACCACAACCAGCTTACCAACGATTGGTTCAGACTCAATTGGAATAGTTGGAGGTTCCGGGTTTTTCAAGGGGCGTTCTTCGACGTTGCTCGGACAACCGTACTAGGAATTGGAGAAGCCAAATCGATAAGTTCAAGGGGTTGAGGCAAGTTCGGGACTGTTGAGGTAGTAGGCCGATCATCCGTACGCCTGCGCTTGTTTTGGCGATTATCAGGGCATTCCAAATGAGGCGAATTCTCCAAAATTTCCAAGGTTTTGAAAATATTTTAATATTTTTTGAATTTTTCAGTCAGCAATGAAAAATCTTTGCTTATTTCAGAAAAACCGTTTCTGATATGCCTAAAGATTTTACAGAGATCAACTTCCGTCGACCGGCATTTAGAACAAGACCAGCGCAGGCCTTTTCCTTCGTTAAGCAGGTCAGCTATTCTACCGGTCAACCCAGTGCACTTGGCGTGGACAAGTCCATCACACAGCCAGCATGCTACAAAGCGTTCGGACTCGCTTTTTACCTGGCAGTTTGCTATTATGCACGACATTTTCGTATAAATACTTATATAAATTTATAAGAAAAATTATAAGTTAAAAAAAAAATTTTCCGGATTAAAGAAAAACAACCCTGACAGTTTAAATGACACAGTACTGAGCGAACAGTTTTAAACATACTGTATCTGACGTTCAACAAACCACGCAAAACAGCTGTAACGAAAAAGAAATAAGAAAAGCAAGTCAGAGCACAACAACAATTGCAATATGAAATAAAGCCTTTCAATAGCAACAAATAAAATATGCAAAAAACTCGGCACACACAAATTCAACAAAATGAATTTATAATAGTGAATCACTATCAAAACTTTTTAACACTATTCACACCAAGTAGTGAAACACAATTAGGTATTTATCTCTATTAACTTTAATTATAACTTTAGAATATCAAAGATATTATTATGACGTTTGCGTTATGATGTTTAATGATAACTACATTGGCTTGAAAATAAATAATGAAAGTATACAAAGAGTAAATAGTATAAAATATTTAGGTATTATAATCGATAATAAACTTAAATTTGAGGAAAATATAAAATACACCGTTCAAAAAGTTGCTAAAAAATTTAGGAGTATGCAAATCCAAATATCTACACAAAAGATACAACATACTTATATATAGATCTATTATTGAGCCACACTTTGTATGCTGTCCATCAATATTATTCATAATGTACCTGAATACCTTAGTAAAAATATATTGTTAGTAGAGCAAATACACAATGTAAATACAAGGTATAAACAAAATTTTTAACTGCCATTGTTTAAAACTGAAATAGATAAACAAACTATTTTCCATAAAGGTCTAATATGTTTCAATGCACTCCCAATGGATCTAAAAAACTCTAGTGAAATCTTAGTTTAAAAAAAAAACTGTTTGAGTTTTGTAAAAACCTAGTTATAAGATAGAAAATTGTTAACGATACCCTGAATTAGGATCTTTTGGCCGTAATAAATACATAATAAATAAATAAAACAAAAATAAGACTAGTATATGTATATAGGCCTGGCTAGATTAGCCACAACACTGGCGGGTACAACCCTGCCGCCAGCATTCACCACATCACACACCAACACTAAAACAGTCACGCACGCAAAAATTGTAAACAAAACACAATTCGTAAAACTCCAAGCAAAACGGTCACCTATCGCCTGAGCCAAAATAAAACTCCAAAATTATTAAATATTTTAAAATTGTGTTTTTCAATATTTTATTTAACTTCGATACCGGTTGCGAGTGTAGAGGGGAATTTTTAATGCAAAGTGTAATGAAGTGCCCCTAATAGTATATGGTCCTTCGAGCAGGGCTTCCTTGAGGCTTTTCTTCTTCACCTATTTTGGACGCATCTAATAATAGATGGGTTGCTTTAGGGTCCGTTGACATTATAAGGCAGAATCTGAACCTTTTTTACAACCAATTTGTAGATATATTTATATTTGTATTGATATTTATACTTTCGTTTTTTGTTTTGAATTTACCGAGCGTTTACGTTTGTCGGTTCTTATATTTTGCGCGCAACTGTAGTTTGTCAGTCTTTACTAATTTTATTTTTTGCCATACTCCTCCGAAACGGCTTAACCGATTTGAATGAAACTTCGCATATACATTCGGTAGGTCTGAGAATAGGTTTTTATCTACTTTTTATTAGGGATAGGGATAGTCAATATTTATAGATCCATGCAGTAAATTTCCAAGCAAGATAAAGTCTGCCGGGCCCTCTAGTATTGATATATATATTTGTACTAGAATACATTGTTGTTTAGTGTACCGCGATTTTATAAGTATCACTGCTTTTATTTTACTCGCGACTGTAATTTCCAAGTCGGGTTTGGTTATACTAATTAAGTAAAAGATAAAATCTCTACCTTCATAAATGAGAAAATTCTGCGAGGTAGAAGAACTATCTCCAATCCCAGTTACTACACCTGACGACAAGTATTGTGGGAACTTCTACGAAGCCACAACTACGAGATCAGAAAACGGTCGGTACGTCGCACAGTGGCGCCTTTTGAGTTTTTTCTTTGCAAAAATCATAACTTTTGAACCAATGGAGATATTTAAAAAATTTTAAATGCAAATGAAAGCTAATTATTTGAAGTTTTATTGTGTGAAAGCTCAGAATGTCACAGATACAGGGTGCTTCTAAAAAGTTCGTCAAAGTCGAAAATTTTTAGAAAAATGCAACACAAAATGTTTTTAGTAAAAAATAAAAAAAATAAAATGAGATTTTTCTTATAATGACGTATTTAAGCATTAAATAAGATAAACTAATGATTTTGATAAGACAGCGTGGCACTGCCCACTTATGACAAAAAGTTGTATCTAAGTAGTCACGTAATCAATAACTACCAAAATCGATAAACGTATTGTTTCTTTTAAATGGCAATACTCTTATAAAACTCAAATGTCCGTTTTTGGTGCCACAATAACAAGGTGCTTCAAAATTCATCGTAAAATTTTTCATGTGTTTTTTTTTTAATTTACAAGCCAAATATGTATTTTATTTATAACTAAAAGTTATTGAAAGTGATTCAATGAAATTTTGTTTGAGCTAAAGATTGAACAGCCAACGAATTTTGGAATCGGGGAGTGGCACTGCCCATATATGCTAAAAAGTTTGATCTTAGCAACCGCTTTACCAATTTGTACCAAACTCGATAGACGTATTGATTTCTATAAAAATTTAATACTCGTTTGAAGGCGAAATGTCTAAGCTTTAAAATAAATTTGATAAACTTTAGAGAAATGCAATAACGAAAAGTATGTATTTATAAATTACTAAATTAATTAATTCTTTTATTTGAAATAAAAAATTAACTTGTACATAGATATCTTATTTTTCAATAAAGTAACAAAATTTATTAGTAAATCTCTTTTTCATTGTTGTGATAAGAAGTGAGAAACTTATTTTATCTTAACATAGTCATCGTCACTGGAACATAAAGGGTGTTTTTTTTAGGGGTATAGAACTTCGAATTGAAATAAAACACAAGAAAATCGTTTTAAGGTCCATCAATTTGGCTTTATTGGAAGGATAATTTTATGCCATTAATGTTTAAATATGATTTCGGGCATGTGGCCGCCGCGGCTGGCTCGAATAAAGCCAATTCTACAGGTCCAATTTCCAACCACTTTTGCGAGCATATGGGGCCGTATGTCGGCAATAACGCCACGAATGTTGGCTTCCAATTCCCCTAACGTTTCTGGTTTGTTGGTGTAGACGAGCGACTTCACATATCCCCAAAGAAAATAATCCAATGGTGTCAAATCACACGACCTTGGTGGCCAATTGACAGGTCCATTCCGCGAAATTATGCGCTCATCGAATGTTTCCTTCAATAAATCGATTGTGACGTGCGCTGTGTGGCATGTAGCGCCGTCTTGTTGGAACCACAACTCATCCACATTCATGCCATCCAATTCGGGAACAAAATAGTCGGTTATCATGGCTCTATACCGGTCTCCATTAACGGTAGCTGCCTCTCCAGCATTATTGCGGAAGAAGTATGGCCCAATGACTCCACCAGCCCATAGAGCACACCAAACAGTCAGTTTTTGTGGATGTAATGGCGTTTCAAGGGTCTCATGTGGATTCTCTTCACTCCAAATGCGGCAATTTTGCTTGTTGACGTAGCCATTCAACCAAAAATGAGCCTCATCACTGAACAAAATTTTGCGATGAAAATCAGCATCGAAATCAATCTCATTTTCGGCCCATACACCAAAATCACGACGCATTGCATGGTCTCGCGGCTTTAATTCTTGCACAAGCTGGATCTTGTAAGGTCGCAAGCCAAGATCTTTGCGCAAAATCTTCCATAAAGTTGATGGACAAAGCTCCAATTGCTGTGCACGGTGGCGAATCGATTCATTCGGGTCCTCTTCAACACTTTGCTCTACAGCGGCAATTGTTTCTTCGGTGCGCACTGTTCGACGTCTCTGCGGATGCGTATTATCACATAGAGTAAAAGTAGTGCGAAAACGATCCATGGTTAACCGAATTAATTGCTCTGATGGACGATTATGTCGACCATAAAATGGACGGAGCTCACGGTAAACTTCGCGAACTGAACCATTATTTTCGAAATAAATTTGCACGATTTGCAAGCGTTGTTCTTTTGTCAACCTGTTCATGACGAAATGGCAAACCAAACTGAACATAAATGACATTAGAGTTGCCAGATTTGACCACAAAATGCCAGTTTTATCTCTATTCAAAAAACAAACCTGTAAAAAAAACACCCTTTATATCTAACAAAGCAACCATTTCTAAACTATACGCATTTGTAAGATCTTTTTGTGTTCTTACATACCTCATAGATGATATGACTGGATCAGAAGAGATAGCTAACATGTTGAAAAGGTCTTCGTTTTGTCTAACTCGCGATACTTTGCAGGTGTTCATACATCTATATCTTTTGTAGTCCTTGTTCTTAGATTCTTGATCTTCTTCAGACAATTCTCCTAATGGTAAGCACTGGTACTCTATTGAATCTTTTCCATGTTTTTATGTACCGTTGGTGTAAGTTTCTTCTCAGCATACTTTTGATGCAGCAACTCTGTAGTTTTAGATGCATATTCTCCAAATTTGGGTCCATTAACTGGTTCATGGCAATTTAAAATATTTAAAATTACAAATTTTAGACTTTTTGCGACCTTTTTGACTATACTATATAACGTATATAATCATTTGTTGTTGAAGCTGGCTCTAGGTCAGTTGTATTAAAAACACGATGTTTTAGTTTTTTTTTTTTCAATATATTTCGATTTCCAACGGAAATCATCATCAGGGACTACAACAAAAATATAATATTTATTTAACACTAGTTTTTCACAGATAGGTATAAAAGTATACATATGTACATGTGAACAAAGATAATTCCTATAAACATACATACATTACTTCAGCTGTTGTATGCACAGCAACTGGTCAGTTCGGCATGCTGTTGTGAACTGATTTGCGCGAGTCAAGCAGATGTCGGTAAAGGTGTGCAATGGCTTCCGAATCTTGCTTATAATTCAGTCTCTTATTCTCGTTCGTGTCTATTATGTGGAGCATCTCTAAAGTAAAACGTTTGTTGTAATGTCGTTCTTGCTGTAGTATGCTCACAGCGTCAAAGTCAGGTTTATGTCCGCTCTCCGCACAGTGGGCGGCAAGTGCTGTTTTATATGTGATATTAGATTTTTGACATTTGATATCCGATCGGTGTCCAGCTATTCTAGTTTTAAGCTTATTTTTCCAACATATTCTTTGTTGCATTCGTTATCTACGTCTCCTGCACATGGTATTTTATATGTAATATTATGTTTGTCCATCATTTCCACTTTGCTTTTCATGTTTTTGAAAAATATATTATTAGTGTACGTCGGTTTATGTGCTAATCCAATTATTTCTTTGTCGTAAATATTAGAACATTGTAATATTTGGGAAAAGCCCAGTATATATACAATGGATTTATATATAAGTGGTTTTTTGCCTTTAGTTTTCGATTTGGTACCGTTTACTCCCAATCTTTTCACAATATCTCTATCAACTCCTATTATGCGAGCAGTCACTTCATCGTTTTCAAAAAACCTTCTTAAGGAGTTACCATCATTTGTATTTCCGTATACATACTTTGCACGGTTAGCTCTAAGAACAATCTTTTTATAGAATATTTTTCTTCTGTTTTGTTTCTCCTTACATGTTGTATTGTCGTCGAAAACTTTTCCTTGCTGTGGTAGTGTATAAGCCAGCTTCAAAACAAATTCCATACATCCTATCCTAGCATGCAAAGGAGATATTCCATACTCATAATTTAGTTCGTCAGTTATTGAATCATCAAGATTTTCAAAGTCCTTTTGGCTCTTCTTACAAATTGGACATTTCATTGTAGATGTCGTATTTGTTATTAAGTTCAAAACTTTTCCATCGAACATTGTTAGAAGAAAATCATGTTTTATTGTAATGACATTCCCCTCTTCAATTTCAATTATTGTTGGTTCTAATTTGGCAATTTGATTTGATCACTCACTGTAGCTGTTATGAGTTCCGAAGACTCCTTCTCGTATTTAAATAATATCGGGTGGCACAATATAGTTGATGACGGACGTTTTTCCAATATTCTGAAGCTTCATCTTTTAGTCGTAATGGAACAATAGAAGCCATAAACATATTACTATCTGTAATTGTTTCATCGTCTACATTTATTCTTTGTTTACATGCGCTTTGTCCTGATGATCCATCACAGCCCCACTTAGTTATCAATGCTAGCTAGACGAATGATAATGTGCTTTGTATGATGGATAGCTTTATATACCTACTCAAATTCTTAAAATGAATTTCAGGTATACAATTCGTAACTAAAAAATTGTATGTTGTACAAGTTCCAGTAATAAAAACGACCTTACCGCCGTACTGAATTATATATACCTGCTCAAGCGCGTATTTATGCCCAAGGTTGTTTAACTTTATTTGATGTAAAAAGTGAAGTTGCAGCTGGACGCAGATAGACTTTATGAATTTAGGTAACTGAATATTTCACAAATAACTACTGTTAATTTGACGGAGCACATATTTTAACATATTTTTTTTTTCCATCAAAGTTTTAAAAAGGGCCTAAAAATAGGCATTTCGAAAAACAGGTATATCCGCCAACTTTTACCAAAAAAAAAAAAATTTTTTTTGTTTCAATCCTAAATTAAATTATCTTTAATTGCTATACAAGAAAACGACAACCGGCCGCCTTATTTAATCACAAAACCATTTTAAATACAACGAAAAAGAAGAAACATTTCAAATTTTTCCCACTGTTGAAAATTGGTCGAATTTGAGCGGCTCTACCTGGCAAACTATAATTTTCTGTGAAAAAACAATTATATATTCTTGATCCCTGGAAAATTCTCTATTAGAAACATGTATTAGATTTAGCAACCGCTTTCGTGTTTTTTTTTGATTTTTGCCATGCTTTAACGGCAGAGGCGCCACTGCGCGACTATCATTTAAACAACCATTTTCCGACACACTCGCCTTAGGTCACTCCCGAACCTCAGCGCTAAAGCAGTTTTTAAGTATGGAAAGAAAACCTCATACGACAACTTCCTTGAGGAATACATAAAATTGGATCATATGGAATCAGTAAATTGCTATGAGAAAATAACCAAAGGCAAACACGCATCCTTTTATCTACCACACCACGCGGTTATCAAACCTGAAAAACTTACAACAAAAATAAGAGTGGTGTTCAATGCATCTAAATGCACGAGCGCAGGTAACTCTCTAAATGACGTGTTATACACGGGTCTAACATTACAACCCGATTTAATGCTACTTATCCTACAGTGGCGTATGTATAAATACGTATTCAATGGTGACGTGGAGAAAATGTACAGACAAGTCCTAGTACATGAAGACGACCAATACTATCAGCGCATTATATTTCGCAATTCACCAAGTAGTCCAATCCGCGACTACAAACTAAAAACGGTGACATTTGGCATGAACTGCGCTCCTTTTCTAGCCATTTTAACACTACACGAACTGACAAAAGACACAAAAGCCAGACTACCACTTACCGCCTGGTGCTAAGCTCTCAAACATACGTAGACGACATACTGTCTGGAAGCCAGAGCCTTCCTCTAGCGTACGAGTCACTAGTTCAAGTTATCAAAGCCCTCGACTCAACAGGGTTCCCATTAAAAAAGATAACTTCTAACCACCCAGAAATACTGACAAATATAAATAAAGAACACTTGCTAGATACCAATTTTCTTAAGTTTGAAAACGAGAGTACTACCAAAACTCTGGTCATACATGGAATGCAATATCAGAGGAATTTTGATACACTCTTCAGTCGATATCTGCAAATTCCGCAAAAGCGAAAATACAAACCTTGTCATCTGTGGCAAAACTTTGCAACCACCATGATACAAGCAAAATCCTCATTCAAGAATTATGGCTAGATGGAACCGGTTGGGACGAAGTGGTTAAACCACTCTAATAAAATGGTCCAAATTTGCAAACAACTTGTATACTATATCCGAGATACAGATACCCCGGTGGGTGAATTTCTCACTTGACCGTCAAGTCGAACTCCACGGCTGCCGCGATGCTTCTGAAAAAGCATACTGCGCATCTATTTATGTGCGAACCCAGAACAATGGCAAAATTATAAGTCACCTATTAATGGCAAAAGGCAAGGTCCCACCTACCAATACCGTAAGCCTCCCACGGCTCGAGGTATGCCGTGCAATTATATCTATGGTCCGATTAAGAAATCGTACTAGCCTGGCTACGTGTCAAAACGCACAGCTCAAATCATTGTCCTAGTTGGGCCAGCAACTTGGCGACACGTTGTCAGTGCTGACAACCCTGCGGATCTTGGGACAAGAGGCTGCAAACCATTGCACCTTACAACCACCACACTATGGTGGAATGGCCCCAACTGGCTAATAGAATCCCCAGACGCATGGCCAAAGTCACCTGCAAGCAATATCACAGCCCCAGAAAGTCGAAGAATCGAAGACTTTCATACACCTCTGGAGGATACAGACATCGTCGAGCGATTTTCCTCGTTCTCCCGAGCATTAAGGGTAATAGCGTATATGTTTTTCAAATTGTAAATCGCTTAAAGAATAAAGTGAAAGGAATACCCAATACCGCAAGCTATACACTAACGCATCAAGACTTGCAGCGGGGAAAAATACCCCTGATCGAGTTCACGCAGACTCGCTATTATAGTAGTGAACAAACACTTTTAATGGCATCAAAGCCAATTGACAAAAAGAGCACACTCTTTGTACTTAACCCCTTTGTAGACTCTAAGGGGCTGCTTTGTGCCATTGCCTCAATTGCATTATCTCCACCTCTTAATGCTACACGCCGAGCACAGGCTAATGCAACAAATGATCAAACAGGAGTTTTATATTCCTCGACTCAAGCCTCTGATCAAAAAATGCATCTTTATGAGTAAAGCCTGTACGCTACACAAGCAAAAGATGCGCATGCAGATCATGGCAGCTCTACCACCCGAACGATGCAATTTTTCTATGCTTTTCACAATCACTGGTGTGGATTTTGCCGGACCTTTCCAGCTAAAGGCCTCGATGTTAAGGTCTTCTACCACAATGAAGGGTTACGTGGCAGTTTTTGTATGCTTTACGACAAAAGCCGTACGCCTCTAAAATCATGAGCGACAATGGCAAAATCTTCATCAGGGCGCAACGGGCTACCAAAAAGGAGTCTGACAGTTCGCCAAAGAAGTCTCGCCTCAAGGCATTAATTGGCAATTTATACCCACAAGGGCCCATACATGGGTGGCCTATGGGAATCGGCCGTGAAAAGCTTTAAATCGCATTTGAGTTGAAGTCATTTTAAACTCAAGGCCGCTACCAGCACTCTCGCAAGATGCCTCCGACTTTACAGCCCTCACCCGAGCGCGATACCACAACCAAACGTGGACTCACTCTCCCTCATAAATCGATGGGAACGAATCAAAATTCTACATCATGAATTTAGTCGCCGATGGAAGGAAGAATATCTAAAAGACCTTCACAAACGACATCGGTGGAAAAACACTCAAGAAGCACCAATTCAAGACGAATGTCTCCCTCTTACCGTATGGCGGCTAGCCCGCATCGAAAAGGTACATTACGGTTCCGACGGTCACATCCGAGTAGTTGACCTACGTACGCAAAACGGCAAACTAACTCGACCGATCGTTAAACTTTGTTGCCTACCAACCGAGTCTAATGCCGCTAATAACAATCCCGCTAATTTGTAAAATCAACATAAAATAAAATATGGAGCAATTAATCCTCACTCCTAAAGAGGTAGCTCGAAGGACTTTCGTTTCCTCGAAAAACGTGAAATCATACTTGTTGCCGTCAAAACCAGGCATTGTCCTTCGATCACGCTGCCAACCCCGCGCATATACTTCAATTTCTTTTGGTTGCCATAATTCTCTTCGTTCTCACATAATTTCCATTTTGTTATACATACTCGTACATACGTTTCCGTCCACTTGATATTTCATTCGGAACAAAGGAGAGAAGGAAGAATACAACATTTTTTAAAGCTGCTGCTGCTACAAGGTGGCGCAAAAGTAAGCTTCCGATGTTCAGCATATCGGTTGTGGCACGTGCAGTGTGTGCTGTTGCACCGTCTTGTTGGAACCACATGTTTTCCAATCCCAATTCATCAAGTTGCGGCAAAAAGAACTCGTTGATCATTGCTCTGTATGTTTTCCAATCCCAATTCATCAAGTTGCGGCAAAAAGAACTCGTTGATCATTGCTCTGTAGCGCTCACCATTCACAGTAACCGTTTGGCCCCGACCGATTATTGGTCAAATAAATAGTCAGCAATATTCCGCGTTCTGGAGCAGTGTAGCGTAACATTGTTTATTAACGTGTATTTCGCATGTGTTTACTACACAAATGTCAAAACAGAACTGACTTTAGGGGCCAATCGCAAAATTTATAGCATTTTCTGATAGGAGGATTACTTTTGCGCCACCCGTACCTGCTCGCGCTTTGTATCATTTAATATTATAAATCTTTGTATAAGTTTTCAATTAAGTTATAGTTGCTATTAAAAGTTTGGTATTCTTTTCCGATAACAGATCTTTAAAAAATTTTGTACTTTACAAATTGTGTGCTTCCTGGTTTATTACTTGGAATTGCGATGATTGTTCAGCACTAAGGCTCTTGCATAATTCGGCGACAGTGGCTAAAGCGTTCGTAAGAATATATCCGGCGAAATTAGCACCATCAATTCCGAAATTAATAAATCGAACTCCATTTCTTCGAAATTTATATTGTACCAAATTGCAAACATGTGCATTTGTAAGGTATGCGGGAAAAAGGAGGGAAAAATCAGCAGGGGAAAACTGCGTGCAGTGTGATGATTGTGAAGATTGGTTAGGATTTCGGTGCAAATCACTCAGTGGCTGCACGGCCCGGATTTCGTGTTTAAGAAAAGATGTGAGTGGCCCGAATTTGTGAGCAAAACCGATGAAGTTGATATGACTGAGTTGCGCAAACACATGTATGTTGTGATACAAGTTCTAAACATCACGTTAAACGTAAACTATTTTTCCGATTGGCGTCGGCTATACAGAGCCGTCGCTACATTTATTTTATATATTTAGAAGCTAAGGGCCAGAGTGCACGGCGATAGCAAACTGAACAAAATTACCCCAGACATGATCCACGAAGCAGAGAATATTCTCGTCAAGCAGGCGCAGTGTGATACGTTTTCACACCAACAATCCGCTCAGAGGTTACCGTGCCACCAGCACGAGCAGTACCTACTGCAGCACCGCGCACTGGTACTCCCAGGGCAACAACGGCGCCCACCGTACCACCCCGACGACCACAGGCCACCCGGGCCGATGCATGGTCGGAAACACCCACAAGGGAGCCCGTAGCAGCGCATGGCGTGCACTACGCCTATGCGCTATTTTCAAAGGCATGCAGCCGCAGCAACGTCAGCAAGTAGCGCAGGCCCACGTGCACTGCCTTAATTGCATACCACTGCAGAGTGCACTTCGGCCGTCATGTGTCACCTGTGCCACAGGCGACACCACACTCTCTTGCACCGGACCTCCAGGCGTAGCGGCCCCGTGGCCCCGCCTTCACGCAACAACATGCGACCCAGATCGCAACCACCTCGTCACACAACCTCATCGCGCTACCTGGCCACAGCAATACTGGCGGGTGCAACCCTGCCGCCCATATTCACCACATCACACACCCACACTTACACAGTCACGCAGAGGGACTCACGATCGTCTCTTACACATATGATTGCACGATTCTGGCAACGGGTTATTATTGTTGTAAGAATGCTTCGCTTTGCCTATTCGTCACTTTCCTTACCTATTATTGTCATCAAAATCTTCTAACGGCAGTCACAGAAATCGTCCTTATCAAGTTCCTTCGCCGGGCGAAACCTGGCATTGTTGCCGAATTAGTCCTCGGCTACCTTATTTACGACTTGGACGGTGCAAGTGAACATGGAATTAGACGTCTACGGCGGTGGTATTAAGCTTCCGACTGTCCCCTATCTCACCGTTTCATTTCATTTATTTACGAATTAATTAGTACATTAAGGCTTTAAATCTTTTATAGTACAAGAGTAGAGAACATGTGCATTTACATGAAACACTAGTTTCCAACATAACATAAAAGAAAATACAACTCCTTAAAACTTACAGAAGATAACACCCAATGCATTTAAAATTTTAAGTAGTTATACAAATAGTAGATGGTCGGTCTATATTTATTTGATAATGGAGTTGGATTTATATGCTAGTGCTATACTTTGGTTTCAGGGAAGAAAAATGAAAGCTGCAACATACATAGGAACTACGAAACGAGCACTGGGAGTACGGCTCAGCTGACCTGTCAAATATAAAAATTATAGACAGAAACAAATACGATATACGTTAGAGAGCTTGCAATGGAGAAAAGAGAATACATGGTAAACAAGAAAGAAGACACACAAAACATTGCAGTGGCTTACCTTTTGTTTACAATTAAAAAAGGGGATTCGCCCTTGCCGCCCTGACGATGAATATTTTTTAGCTATTGCGCTTGTAGCCTCTTTATTGCCTTTGCTTGGTGAGGCCGAAACGGGTGGAGTTTCAGACTCAGCGTTACTATTTAAGCTTTTTTGTTTTCTCGTTCCCTGGATCTGTTATTGTTGTTTCGCTGTCTTTGAAAATAAATGCTCCTTTCAACCGATCGATTTCCATCAAGTTTTGTTTCTCGCAGTCGGATTCTTTTTACGAAGTACTTTTCGTGCCTCGATATAGCCTCGTACGGACCTTCGTAGTTTGCCTCTATTGGTTCACGAACCCGATCTATCCGTGGGCCATAAGATTTTCTGCAGCGCTCATGTCGATGTCTGTATTAACGGAAGTACGCATTCCGAGCAATGTAAAAGGTAACGCATTGCTACAGTTATTTGCGGAGGAGCACTTAATCGCTGATTTGAGTGTGCGATGTCAGCGTTCAATAATCCCATTCGACTGATACCTGTTAGTGCGAAAATGTTGAACGCCTAGAAATCTTGTCAATGATCTCAATACATCGAACTCGAACTGGCGCCCTAAGTCGGTGGAAATCTTCTGGGGTATGCCATAAGCTGATATCCAACCACTAATGACAGCGTTCGGTCCTCTTTCGGCTGTTATGTCACTAGTGGTACTGCCACAGGCCATCTTGAAAATTTGTCAATGCAGGTGACATAGTAGCGGAAACCGTTGGAAGTTGGTCGCGGTCCGACGATGTCAATATTTATGAGCTGGAATCTATTATCGACATCCCAAAGGCATTTTTGTGCCGTTGTATTTTCACTTGCTGACACGACATATATCCCCACACGATTTTAGCAACGTCGGCCGTTATTCGTGGTCAAACCGCTGTGTTGTTTTTATCCCCGGGTGAGACAAGGTATGTAGCTTATGCACCACCTTCACACGAAAACTATTGTTTCTTGTGAGCCTGGAAGTGATACCGTTTTAAGCGACAAAGACATGTTCTCACCTGAGTTAAGCAGTTCTTGAAAGTGCGGGACGCTGCCTTGCACTACTGCCATAGCATCGAAGTTAATGAAGTCGTTCTCTATGGTGTTGATTCTGGAGAGCCAGTCGGCAATATTGTTGTCACGTCCGAGTAAGTGACGAATATCTGTAGTGAGCTGACTAATGGTGTGGAGCTGACATGCTCTTCGCGAAGGTGCTTTCTCGTTGCTTTGCCGAAACGCAAAAATGAGGGGTTTATGGCCAGTGAATAGAATGGATTCTCTCCCATCGAGAGCATATTTGAAATGAAGTACGCCTGGATGCAGCACACCTCCTACCGCGTCGTTTGAATCATCTAGTGTTAGGGTTAGTTGAGCGTTCGGTGCCATATAAGAGATAAATGCAGTGTTGGCTAGATCCTCTTTACATGCTCTGAAGCCCCTTTTAGCTTCCGTTGACCAAGTAATAATGGTGTTGTCATTTTTGCGATTGCCAATAATAAGGCGCTGGAGGATGTCGTTAAGCGGAATTCTGGAAATCACTAAAGCTTTATCTCGATCGCCAAAAATCTCCAAATGTATTTTAGCAACATTTGGCGACTTTTGCGATTCCAGTGAATGACAATCTCCTAAAATCTCCATATTCTGGTTCATTTTTTTTGGCATATTTTAGCGATGAACACAAATGAACCAGATAAATTAATCAGCTGTTGTTGGCAACTCTCTCTATGGCGCGATATACAACAGGTATATCATCATAAACCTCCTAAGAGATTTTTGCGCCAAGCTTCTCTTCCAATTTGTGGTGTGCCGATTTGAATTTTTCCTACAAATTGGTGGGACCTACAGTTTTTTGCCGACTCCGAACGGCATCTACAAAGGAGATGAATTTTTGCTGAGAAGCCTGTCATGGCAGAAATACACTCGGAGAGTTTGCCAAACCACTGCCGAGGGGCGACCCCGTTTTGAAAAACTTTTTTCAAATCACTTTTGATGTTACCTGTACCAGGGCTCGAACCATGGACCTTCGGTGTGGTAGGCCGGCAACACTACCTTCACACCACGGCGGCCGCCAACTAATTAGGCGTTTTTGGCAACTAATTAGGCGAAATTGCGGTTCTGGGATTTTAGCCATCTCCTAAGATCTCTATTTTTCTCCTAAAGATGGCTTATTTTGGCAACGAAAACAAATTTGTTGCTAAAAGGCAAAATATATGATAAAAGGTTATAATTATGTTGTTTTAGGTCATAAAAACACTCAAATTCATAAAATATATGCAATTTATACGAAAAATTGCAGAAAAACTCAAAAATTGAAACTGAGATCATCAGATTTGGGAAGAGATTCAAAATAAGACTGGGAGACAAAGTCAGCTAGGATGAGTCCAAAGGTAAAATATTCTATCAGAATAGGGTACTAGTACAGTACACGGACGACTCCAAAACGCCAGAAAGAATTGGAGCGATAACATTTGACTCCCGCACCAATATGTCCCTACCGTTTTCATATTTCTGGCGGCGGTGGTCCTTATAAGGCTCTGTGCAGAGATAAATCCGCAACGCAGTTATTTTAACGATAATATCACCATACTGGGAAACATATGTTCTTCTGATACAAAATGCTAACTAGTGCGTGTAGAGGGCAACAAAACATCTTATAAGCTAGCCGGAGCAGCTGCAGCTAAAGAGTCCAAAGGTCGAACTGAGACTAAGGCAGTGTTGGGTGGTTATAAAAGTAAGCAATGCAATAATCTGTATAAAAGAGAAAAATATTAGGATCCTATAGGTGTTCTCATTATCCATTATAGGATCAAAGCTCATATAAACAAATTTAGCAACTTGCTAAGGACGTGCTCAAGACCCTCGAACTTTCCACACTATGTTCCAAACGCGTACGTTAATTAAACCGTTTAGTGTGCTAGAAGTTGTAGAAAAATGCCTCTTAACTTGTCAGTAATTAAATTTTTCGGTATTCTTAACACCTAGTTAAATTCTCAAAAATTGAAATTTACTGAGACCGACAAGTATCGCCAAAAGTATGGGGTTGACTTCTAGTAACCTCTATTTTGACTACTTCTGGCAATTTCTGGATTCACAACTAAATTGCCAGTTAGTTGGTTGTGCTATCCCAGCGCCCCCAAGCGAAAAAGATAACGTAACAAATTTTAGCAAGGCGACTTGCGTTCCAGAATCGCAAATAAACGAAATCGCCTAAAATTCTGGGCTCATTTGTTTTGGCATTTTGGCATATTTTAGCATTAAGGCGATGGCGGTGTCTGGAATTCCGCTGCTGGTTCTTCGTTACATGGGGAATAAATGATCGATAAAAATGAATCATGCCTAGGAATTTTTTCAAGTCCTTGGCTACGGTTGGCATTTTGAAATTGCGTAATTGGCGCTAATCTCCGTCGCCTTGAAAATACAGGGGCACCTATGGTTGCGATGTGGTGTCTCACAACTGAATTTGCAGGTTCTTGTTTACGTTGATTGTCTTGATATTCGTGCAATTTCGCGTACTTTCGTGTACATCGTAAACAAATACCAGCGCTACGTCCGCCCGCATTCGAATACCCTTAGTTTGTAGTAGCGTGTGTCTAGAAACATGATCCGTTTCATATCTACGAGAAGATTGTAGTGCTTTAAAAAATCGGAGCGTATTATAGGGGAATTTATGTCCGCTAAAACGAGCGTCAACAAAAATTCGCGCCTTAACCCAAGATATAAGCGCAGTTGCTTTTTGCCGTGTTTTTATAGTTGTGCCGTTGGTGGTATAAAGACTTGTCGTACTTACTGACTTTTATTCGGTGCCGGCAACACCGACACATCCGCGCCGGTGTCAATTAGAAGTTTCGTTTTCGTGTGAACGCCTGATCCGAAATTTCGATTAGTTTTTGTGGCATGGATTTTTCGTTCGTGCATGGGATGCGGTACTTATGCGCATTTTCTTCTTTTCGTCGTTTTGGCGATGCCGTGCCGAAACTAAGCGATACCGATTGCGTTCATTTCCTTTTTGTAATAACCTTTTGAATTTTATTTCTGCTATTTGACGGAAGTCACACAGCGCCCATTGCCGTCTCCGTCGCCGAGGTCACGGAAGTCATAATGAAGGCCAAGTCCTCAAGATCAATCGCATCCGACGGTATAGTCATGAACATGTTGAAATACCTAAGTCACGAGGATCAGAGTTATTTGGCGGGTCGCTTTAACCTTCCGCTAACCAGTTTAGTCATTCCATAGCTTTGGAAACAATTTTTGGTCCCCATACTAAAACCAAGGATGCCGGCGAATCAAGGAGAACCCTATCGTCCAATATCTCTCCTGTCGCCGGTTGTGTATTACACAGAAAACTTGCCCTTGGCCAGACACCAACATGGCTTCCGGGAGACACACAACACAACATCCGCTTTCAATGCCATAACGTACGCAGAAAACCTATGGTCTCAACCAACATCCTCCAAACCATAGGACGGTGCCCGTGGCACTTGACCTCGCGAAAGCCTTCGACACGGTCAATCACGCCACGCTTCTAAGAGATCTGGAAGAAACTCCGCTCAATTCCGGGATAAAAAGGTGGAATATGAAATAAAAGACCACGATGAATCGAAAAAGGGGTGCCGCAAGGTGGTGTCCTAGCCCCCTTTTGTTTAATTTCTATATTACGAGGCTTTCTCCCCCATCAGAGGTAGTCTCCATTGTATCCTATGCCTCGGGTAAGGGCCCCTCCATTGACGAACTCTGCACGAGGATTAGCTGTTACCTCCGCGACGTTTCCAGCTTCTTCACCATGTCTCCGACTATATCGACACTTTTCACGACGTGGAATGCGTAGATGGAGCCAATAGTAAACGTACACGTGGATGGAGTACCTCTACCTACGACGTTCTTCAACAGGCTCACCTTCGCTAGTCATGCCACCACAATAGCCTCAAAGCTACAGAGCCGCAACAAGATCCTCACTCATAGGCCGGCAGTATGTAGGAAAAAGACAAAGAAACGTTGCTTGCTACATATAAGGCTATTGGCCCACTGCTTATTGATAACGCTGCGCCCATATGGTCGCCCACCCTCGCTGACAACTGGACGAAGCTGAAAGTCTGCCAAAACACCGCCATCAGAACTGCCTCGGGATGCCTGCTTATGTCATCTGAGTCTCACCTCCATCAAGAGGCTAAAATGCTCGATGTTCGTGAGCACGCGCAACTGTCGAGCAGACAGTTTTTACTAACTGCCACAAACCTAGTCATCCAAACCGTAATCTACTGGATGAAGCTGATTAGAAGGGCGTTCTTCCGAGGAAGACTAGAATCATGCTAGCACAACTTCCTCCTGGATATTGTAACAGGTTAAACTCTTACTTATCCAGACTGAACCTCACCGTACCAAATACGTGCCCTGCATGCGGTATGTCCCGTCATGATACCACCCATCTCTTTTCCTGTTCAACTGAACATACCCTTGTAACACTAACAACACTCTGGTACAGCCCTGTTGAAACTGCGCATTTCCTCGGACTTCCGTTAGAAGAGCTTGATGACAATTTAGAGTGATCTTGCTTATTAGGCAGGGCGAAGCACTGTTAACAACAACAACAACCTTGTGGAAGCCCAACAGGTACCACTCTTTTTTTGATAGAGACGACCCAATTACTGTACTTTGGTTTCTATTCGTAATAAAATCTTGGAACCAATTAAGTTGCGTACCAGTAATACCTATATTGTACAGCTTTTGATTTAACAGATTTTGATCAACACAACTTCGCTCTAGATATTGTAACAGGTTAAACTCTTACTTATCCAGACTGCACCCCAACATACCAAGAACATGCACCTCATGATACCAAACATCTCTTTTCCTGTTCAATTGAACCTACCCTTTTAACACCAATATCACTCTGATCCAACCCTGTTGAAACTGCGCGTTTTCTTGGACTTCCGTTAGAAGAGCTTGGTGACGATTCTCATAGTGATCGTGCCCATTAGGCAGGGCGAAGCACAACAACAACTCTCCGTCTGAGGACGATACTCCAGAGCTACGAGATGAAATAAGAACAGCTTTTTTCGAAATCGAGTCTTTCATAGAAAAAAAAGAGTAGATGTAACAAACTTTTTGAAGAACGTGGGAACGATTTCCATATTTACTTGCGCTTCGTACATTTCGTTTTAAAGCAAGTCATTGAAAGAATCAAAAATAATAATTGAATAAGAATTATTATCAAATGGTATTGAGCTCGCAGAGCTTACAAAAATATTCAAAATGAACAGACCGTAAAAACCAATAGCAAAATGATTTGACACCGGAGCACGCCTGTGGCGACAGGCCGAAAAACAGTATTTTAAGCTATTCCGTTAGCTGGTTTGCTAAAATCTGCAGTTTATTAGAATTCATAAATTTACATCATGTACATACTTATGTTAACAATTCAATGCTTACACAAAGCCCGTTGCCATCAAATTAATAAAAGGTAAGCAGCTATTATCCAAAGTTCTGTTCGCGCCGGTGGTCAAGTAGAAAAGGTCAAATGAAGTTGCGAGAGAAAATATTTGACAGCTCAGCAGAAAATAATTACTAAATAATGAACGAGGAGAAGGAGAGATAAACGGCGTTGCCAAACGTTGGAGAAGTTGCGCTCATACCCTGATCACAATGTTGCTGTCGGGCGACACGTACACAACGACTCAATATCCGCCGCTCTGTAAACTTCGTGCATTTTGAACGTAGTTTACCCCTTTATGTCGAGCTTCGCAAGCTTCACTGCTGGCCTCGTAAGTAGTCCCTCTGTAGTGCGAATGACAGCGCTGCGCACCGCTCCGTCGTTGGCACAGTGCACGTCGACCACTCCTCCCTTTATCCAGGTATTTCTTTTTTCATTTTCATCCACAATGATGACCACGTCGTTGACCACTATTGGATCTGGAGGCACGTCAAACCATTTGGCTCGCCTAGTGAGACATGGCAAGTACTCTCGAATCCATCGTTTCCAGAAATTATCGGCAATTTGACAAGATATTCGAAACTTTTTGTTTAACGTCAAGCCATCGTTACCTTGCGCCTCGCGATTTCGTATTCCACTAAGAATTTTGGCATAAATTATAAAAAAACCCAAAATTCCCAAAGGATCGAACAATGTCATGATAACACGTAGGATTTGCCGCTTGGTGGGAATCTTGCTCTCATCGAATACATCCGCTGGAAAATTCTCAAAAAATCGCAGTGCATCATCACCTGGAGACCACCACATTCCAAGAACCTTTTCGTAACGTGTGTCTGCCTGATCGATGTACTTCTCTGCTTGATCCTCCCGACCAGCTAGCGCAAGTAAAACCGTATTGGAGTTAGAAATCCAGCCACGCATTTCAAATCCGCCATCAGCGTGTATTTGGCGTACAGCGGTGGCCAGTTTATCATACCCTCTTCCAAACTGACACTTTGCAGCCAGCCGTCTACAAATGTGTTTTGTATAATGGCCTCCACAGCGGCTGGAAGCTCTCGCTCGAATCGACGAGCATTCTTATTCTTGATGTAGTTTGCAATGGAAGGTGAGCATGTAGCACCAAACGTCATGACCCGCATTATGTAAACATCCGGATCTTTCGATGAATCGCCTTTTCGCCAGAGGAATTTCTGCGCTGCTTGATCTTCCTGTACTACTCGAATTTGGTGATACATTTCACGTATGTCGCCGCACAATGCTACCGTGCGCTCTCGAAAACGAATCAGGACTCCGACCAAGGACCTTAGCAGGTCCGGACCTTTTATGAGCACAGAGTTTAGTGCGATTTTGTTCACGGCTGTTGCCGCATCCCACACCAACCTTGTTTTATTTTTATTGACGTTGGTAACTGTGAACATGGGAATATACCAAGACCTTTTCCCAGCATGAATACTATCACCGTTTCCCAACTTCCTAACGTACCCCTTTTTTTCGTAGTTACGGATGGTATCTACCATAAAGTCGTTAAGAGAAGGGTTACGAGCCATTCGGGCTTCAAGGCAATGCAGTCGACGCAGCGCCACGGGCAGGGAATCAGGAAGATTTATATTATCGTATTTCCAAAGAAGCCCTGTCTCCCATCGCTTTTCAGACTTGATGTATTTCGTAGTTGCTTCCATGATGCTCAACGAACGCTCATCTTCCTTTGATACTAGTGTGCTCGTAGCTCGAATACCTACCGCCTCTAGCGAAAAGTTGGATCTTACAAGATCTTCAATCCGGTTGTCCGTCTGACAAGGGCAAATGTGCATTATGCGTTTGGGTAAAGAGCCTTGGGTTTCATTGCATCCATACACCGACCATCCTATCTTGCATCGTGCAGCTATTAGTTCGTGATCTGGGCTTTTCCTAATTTCTTGAGGTAAGGTGAGTTTTAAATTGTCGAGGCCAACAAGGATTCGAGCCTGCGCAACATCGTATGGAGAGATGGCCAAATTCTTTAAATGCATTTTGGAACTAATCGTCTTATGATCTAAAGACTGCACGGGAAGGTTGAGGCCAGCTACGGTGCGCACGTTTTCCATGAAAAACTTCGGAGCGTGTGGATTCTGCGACGATATCTGCAGAGAGACCGATTGGGAATTCGGATCGCATTGTGTAATATCTCCCGTCCATTGCAAACAGAGTTCTAAGGTCGGACCTTCCAATCCTAACTCAGTAGCCAAAGCATGTTCCATTATAGTGCAGGACGACCCCTCGCCAATAAAAGCGAACGTATTAAGAGAACGACCCTTATTATGCAATGTAACAGGAATGTAACGAAATAATGCGAGCTTACTTTCATTAGTATGGAAGAGTACCGTGGGTTTGGCAACGACTCCACCTTGCTTGTCATTTACACTGTATTTGGAGCTCCGGTCCTGATATGGCGAGTGTAATAGCGGATTGTGTGCCTGCTGGAAACCATCTACTCCGCAACGTCTTTTGGAGCTGCAGCGGCGAATAAAATGTTTTCCAAAACAGCGAATGCATAGTTTCGATTCACGAACAAATTGCCATCTCATGTCTTTTCCTAATTCAAGAAATGCGCGACATTCGGATAAACGATGATCTTGAAAACATTTCGGGCAATTGCGAACTGTTTCTCCCTTAGCTATATCATGTAAAAAAATTTGCTCCTGCCTACGACCTATCCTTTTTTCTTCCCTAGGGGATAGCGAAGAAGTTGAAGAGCCCAAAGGCGCCACTTGACTGGCGCAAGTTGCTAGGTTAAAGAGCCATTCATGGAATACTGTAATATCTACTCGAACACGTGTTACCCTAAATCGAGCCCAATCTAACATAAGATCGGAAGGTAACTTCCTTACTAATTCATTTAATAGCATGGGGTCATTCAAATAATCTCCCAACCCAATATCTTGCATAGTGGCTAGATAGTTTTGGACGGCCAAAGAAAAGTTTATTAGGGATTCTAATTTATCCAATCTTACCGTTGGCTGAAGTCTCAACTTTCTTTGAAACGTCTGATGAATGACATCTGGTCTACCGTACAGCATACGCAGCGTCTCAATGGCAAATGAGATAGTACTCGGCATCATCAGCTTCCCGCGTACAGCTTCCAGGGCAGGCCCTCGTAGGCATTTCTGTAGTCGTATTAAGTTCTCCTGGTTAGTAAACCCACACCTTTCGGTTGACTGCTCATAATTAGTTATGAAGAGGGGCCATTCCTCGGGATTACCAGAGAAAGGGGGAAGATCCTTACTCATTACTTGGCGTGCAGCGATATGTGAGGTAGACAAGCTTATATCTGCTCTAGAATTCTGCATAAAGTCCGACGAATGTATATTGTAGCTTAAGTTTTGAGGATGCGCTGTCCCTGGCAGCGTGCTATTGAGCGGGCCGTTGGGTGGCGCAGTGTGCGTGGTTTCAATCCTCTGAGGAAGTATACTAGAGTTGCCCCCTAACCCTGTATTTGATAGGGGTGGAACTGCTGCATTAGAAAACGAGCACATATTTAGTGCGTGTGATGTAATAAAATAATCGGAGACCCCCTGTGAAACATTGGGGTCAGAAATTTGCTTAGTGAATGTCGGAAAAACATTAGATTGTACTCTATTTTCATTCAAATAAGCCATATGTGACTGAATCGCACTCGCGTTTGAGGTTATGCGAGATTGCTGTGGTGTTGTTATCCCGGGCGCATCGTGTACGTGTAGGTTAGCAAAATGGCTCTTCAAATCGTGGGTGGTGTTACGAGGGAATACGTTTGACATTGGTGCCAACGTAGAGGGGGGTTGAGTCGGATGTTGTGTATTTTCACCTACTTGTTTAGCTGAAGAACTGCTACGAGCTACACGTGGACGCTTTAGTGTCTGTTCTGCCCGACGAGTCCCTGAACGGGTACGAAGCGGTGAGATATCTGCCGATAGTGTTCCTCCCTCCTTCTCATTCAATAAAACTTCACTAACGCTGCACAGTGGTGTTGACGCTGCTAAACGAGTTACCCTTTCAACCGCGCCCTTCATTGTTGATACCGTGGCTGTTTGCGTGTGTGCCTCAGTTGGCGCACTCTCAGCAACGTGTGCTGTAGCACCGATCGGGGCGTGTACGCTGGTCGCTGCATCCGGCTCTTTAGATGTAAAGGTGCTCGATTTCGGTGTAATGCTAGTGGGCACTACAGGCGGAACGTTGGCCTGCGTAAATGTTGCCTCATAAGTACCGGCCTGTTGTGGCACTTCTTCTTGATCACTCATATCGAATTGTATATGATTTAAAGTTGTTTCTGGTGAACTTCAACGTCAAATTTACTTCTTCTTCTTCTTTAAATGGTCTTCTAACCGCCTGGGCGATTTTGACCGTCCAACATAGCTCGCCAGTCGTTTCTTCGTTGCGCCAACTGGCGCCAATTGGAAACACCGCGGGATCGCAAACCGGTCTCCACTTGGTCCTTCCATCGAAGTGGTGGTCTCCCTCTTCCTCTGCTTCCACCGGCGGGTGCCGATAAGAATACCTTCTGGGCTGGAGCATCTTCGCTCATTCGCACTACGTGGCCTAGCCAGCGAAGCCGCTGTGTTTTAATTCGCTGAACTATGTCGGCGTCTGCGTAAAGTTCATACAGCTCATCATTAAATCTTCTTCGGTACTCGCCGTCGCCAACGCGTAGAGGTCCACAAATCTTTCGAAGAACCTTTCTCTCGAATACTCCCAGAGCCGCCTCATCAGATGTTGTTAGTGTCCACACTTCTGCACCATATAGCAGGACGGGTGCGATGAGTGACTTGTAGAGTGTTATTTTCGTTCGTCGAGAGAGGACTTTACTTTTCAATTGCCTACTCAGTCCGAAGTAGCATTTGTTTGCAAGAGTAATTCTTCGTCGGATTTCTAGGCTAACATTATTGTTGGTGTTAATGCTGGTTCCCAGGTAAACGAAGTCCTTTACTATTTCAAAATTATTGCTGCCAACAGTGGCTTGGTTGCCAAGGCGCGAATGCGCTGACTCTTTGCATGATGACAGAAGGTACTTCGTTTTACCCTCGTTCACCACCAATCCCATTTTCTCCGCTTCTTTTTCTAATTTGGAGTAAGCAGAAGTTACGGCGCGGTTGTTAAGGCCAATGATATCAATATCGTCAGCATATGCCAACAGTTGGACGCTTTTACGTCCAAATTTACTTCTTGCTTCTCTCAATAAATGTTCGCACAAAGGTTTGGATTTCGCTCTCACCTTTTCCACATAAGCCAATTATTTTAGAATGTGGCGACAGGCCGAAAAACAGTATTTTAAGCTATTCCGTTAGCTGGTTTGCTAAAATCTGCAGTTTATTAGAATGCATACATTTACATCATGTACATACTTATGTTAACAATTCAATGTTTACACTTGTGTTTGGCCTTACAAAGCCCGTTGCCATCAAATTAATAAAAGGTAAGCAGCTATTATCCAAAGTTCTGTTCGCGCCGGTGGTCAAGTAGAAAAGAAGGTCAAATGAAGTTGCGAGAGAAAATATTTGACAGCTCAGCAGAAAATAATTACTAAATAATGAACGAGGAGAAGGAGTGATAAACGGCGTTGCCAAACGTTGGAGAAGTTGCGCTTATACCCTGATCACAATCTTGCTGTCGGGCGACACGTACACAACGACTCAACAACGTCTATGTACAATAACTGTCTTCTAAAAATAGAAATGAAGAATGTACAAAAAGCAAAAAAAAAAAAACAACATACATGATTTACATATCGACAGATCGTCTAAAAAAAATTGTGAGCACTGTTGGCAGATAACAACAAAAATCAAAAGGAAAATTTGATTTAAGCAGCTTGCAAACTACACGCAGCATAGACTACGGGTGAGGCAGTTGCGGTTGCAAAAATCGGATGTGGGGGGGTCGATTCACCGCAAGATCTTCTGAAATAGCAAAACTATCAGCCAAATTCTAAATATTCTCACGGAATTATTTTCTCTCGGATTTTTTTGTTCCCTCGGAAAAATTCCTCAAGTTATGTTCTCCTAGGGAGAAGAATAATTGGGGAAAAGGAATTTCGAATTTTCGAAATCAGCTGTTTTGGCAATCGGCATGGTATACACGGATTTCTAAACTGGCTAACGAAATTTAAAAATGTAAATATTGTGAAGAATTCATTTTAAAAAAAGCAAAAAAATTTTAAACAACATTTAGTGCTGCTTTTCATACGTTTGTGGCAGAAATTAAGCGAATAAGAGCCACAGGAAAATAAACACAGGATTATGAGATAGTACATATATTTAATTTGTTTTCTGCTGTTTGCAGATTTAAAAAGTATTATAGAATAAAGAAGCCCGGAACTCCTTACATCGCACACTCAGCAACTCAAAAATACAATTTCATGATGGCCCTGCATCAAGTTTAAAAACAGCCATATCTGTTGTACATTTGTACTTTTCGATCTAAAATACATCGTATTCTAATATAACATTATTTTAGTTTAGTATATACTTACACAAATTAATAGTTTTCCTATAAAAATACAAGAAAAATTCAATTTTATCCCGCGCTTCTTTCAGTTTTGCTGGTGAAAAAATTTCTTAAAAATAACCGCGAAATCTCCCTTTTCCTCAAATTCGTAATAGCTACTTTTCTCCCTTAACTGGTTTTCCCTTTTTCGAATATTATTCCGAATAAGAGGAAAGGGAGGAGTGAAAAAATTCTCAAGGATTTTTTATTCAGAATACGAGGAATGGGAGAGGGGGAAAAACCCGTGCGGAATTTTTATTTAGAATTGCGCTGTATGTGAATTAGTCTGACCAGCAATCGTGGCTGTTTTCGAAATAGTACTATAACTATAGCCAGTTTATGTTTGTTGCTTTCAATTTTTTCTTTCAAATCTAAAATAATAATAATATAATAAGAATTATTATCAACAGGCCTTGAACTCAAAACTTGTTGGTTGGTTGGTTACTGTGCCACTCGGGAGAGGAAATAATCCCGAGCTTAAGTAGCGGTCTGGGCGTCTTTTTGATGCACTATTTCCTGGAACCATCCACTTATTAGGATGCTGCTGTTAGTTTTGATGGGTTTTTCCGTTTGTTTTAGTTACAAACAAATAATTTCTATGTACTTGATAATGCCCTTATTGAGCAATTAGCGATGCCCTCAAGTTCTGGTACTACGTAACTGCCCAGAGTTGCAAACCTGATATGCGTTAGAGCTGGACATTCGCATAGGTAGTACTCAATTGTTTCTTTGCATCCCTCTTCGTCGCAGCTCATGCATCTGTTGTTGAACGGGATGCCCATTCTTTCGGCGTGTTGGCCCAGAGGCCAGTACTCCGTCAGCGTGGCTGTAATTCTAAGGACTTCCTTTCATGAACTGTTGAGCAGGTCTACTATTCCCCACTTGCTGCAGGCTGTTCAAATTTTTCTTCCATGCAAAAATAAATTTTGTTCCTGCGTTGTAGGGAAGAAATCACTCAACACTCTCGACAAAAATAAATTCTGAAAATTCAGGAACATTTTTGAACAATTTCTAGATTCTCAAAAATTTTCTAGTAATTCTGCCAAAAAATTTGCAGATTTTGAAGGCCATTTTGTAAAGTTAAATTATCTTTCCTGAACTTTGTGTTACTTTTAAAATTTCTTTTTATGTGGATTCTGTTACAGAATTCGCGATATTTTAAATAAAAAATATTATAAACACAGCTTCTTCCTATTTCGTCGAACGATATCCAATTTAATTTCACTACTATTATACTGTATACTTTCATTATTTAGTTTCAATTCAATGTTATCATTATTAAAATTTCTTCTGGTTATAATCAATATACTTTGTTTTATTAATATTAAGTTTCAGTCTATTTCCGCACAACCATCTACAACCATTAGTCCCAGTTGGATTTTCAATATTGCTATATTGATATTATTTTCATTTATCACTTACTTCAACTTATGTACTTCGTTGAATATAGGACATAACTTTATATTCCACTGTAATAGGTTAAGAATCAAATATTGTTAATTGAGTTCTGTAGAAAAGACTTTAGTCTTACATGTACAGCCTCAAAATTTAAATAAATAAATAAATCATACTTAATGCATCGTCCGAAAATAGTCGAATTTCGCAGCCCTGTACAACATTGACAATATCGTTAATGTAAATCATTAACTTGAACCAAATAAATTGCTAGCTATGCCGAATTGCAACCTTATATAACCTGGGAGCTTTTTAAAAAACTAGATATGGCCTGTGTCGTACCTAGCGCACTTTTGAACCCACTGTGAAAGTTTCACATAAGTTGAGAATAACTTTTGGACACGAATGAACGACCAAGAACACACAAAAATATGTGGGCGTAGCACCACCCACTTTTCCTAAATTATGTAAATCTTGACTTTAGAGACGCATATACCCAAATATCATTAATTTAGATAAAATAAATTAAGGGTTATTAAGGGTTACTAAAAATTATATGTGGCGTGTGTCGGACAAAGCAAACTCCTGAACCTTTCGTGAAAGTTTCATAGACATCGACAGTAAATTCTGGGCATTATTGAAGCACAAACCTAACACAAAATACGTGGGGCCGGCACCGCCCACTTTTCCTAAATTTATGTAAATCTTGACTAAATGATACATATATAGATATATCATAGTTTTGGTCCAATTACGTTCAGAGTTATGACGTACTAAAGTTTTATAAAGGCTAGGGGCGTGGAAATGCTTATGCTCTACCCAGTAAACCCCCGAAGAAACTGTTAAAATTTCATAAAGATCGGTTAAGTACTTTGGACGCATGTTAAAGACACATACACACATTCATTTTTATTTATAGGATTAATAGTATTGCCCATGGTCAAAACTCGACGAGCTTAAATTGGAACAGCTGTAAAGCTCCTGCCTTTTTCTCAAAAGCTGCCTAAAGGTCTTAATAGTAGAGAAATTTTTGTTACTAGAATTTAAAACAAATAAATAATTGGCGCTATGTATACCTCCTGGGGAGATTAAGGCCGAGCTTCACTACCAATTTGTGGTGTGCTGCTTCTAATTTTTCCTACAAATTCGCGGGACCTAGTTTTTTGCCGATTCCAAACGGCATCTGCAAAGCAGATGAATTTTTGCTGAGAAGCCTTCCATGGCAGAAGTACACTCGGAGAGTTTGCCAAACCGCTGCAGAGGGGCGACCCCGTTTTGAAAAAACTTTTCCAAACCACTTTTGATGTTACCTGTACCAGGGCTCGAACCTTGGACCTACGATGTGGTAGGCCAGCAACAATACCGCCACACCACGGCGGCCGCTGGATTTTATTATTGTTGACTTAAGTATAGTTGAGTGCAGCACTGCCTTAAACAATTGCCTATTAAGATGATGCGGTTTGCAGCAATTTAACATAACTGTCTGCTTAGCATTTCATTTGCCTCGCTGTGTAAATGATGTTCCGACAGGCCGATGGGCTCGTGCTGCCAGTTAGTGACTTGAGGATTTTGTTGCATAATTTTACTTTAGTGGCAATCGCATGTTATCAGAAGTCACCTCCAGGATTTTGGGCTGAGAGACAGTCGGGAGCTTGGTGCCATATTATGTTCCTGAAAAATCCAACCGATTTTGTTTGCTGTTTACTGTGCAAAAGTTAACATAGGTTATCCACTTTCCGAAGTATCCTAGGGACTGATCTATTAAAAAAAATCTGGTTTTTATAAAACATTTTGTTAGGAATTTGGTAAATAAATTGCCTTTATAAGGATAGGCGATGGGGGACAGGTGGGGGCAGAGTGAAATGGGCAGGAAGAAGAATGCGACTGAGAGAGAGAGGGATAGAGAGATATTATGCCGGTAAATCAATGGTCGGGCTTACAACATAAGACTTCGGAAAGTCAGTTTGCAACAGCACGAAACAATTTACATTAGAGCTAAATATTCCAGACTTTTTTGTTATTTATGCAATTTTTATGGTGTAGCTTTTATTACTTGAAATCATATATGTAATACTTCTATATTCCTACTATCCTATCTGCGCAATGTGTTTGAATTCAAACATTATGAGTGCAAACGTAATTTCTGCGCCTTCGCGGTACTTTTTGTGTTAGTATATGTGACTACCTACACTTTTCATTTATAATACAGTATCGTAACGGCACTTTTTTTGTTTAAATATGTTTACTGTTATCATCTTCACTTAAATATATTCGTGTCGCTTTTTCTTTCAATTCTTCTTTAAATGGTCATCTAACCGCCTGGGCGATTTTGACCGTCCAACATAGCTCGCCAGTCGTTTCTTCGTTGCGCCAATTCGAAACACCGCGGGATCGCAAATCGGTCTCCACTTGGTCCTTCCATCGGAGTGGTGGTCTCCCTCTTCCTCGGCATCCACCGGCGGGTGCCGATAAGAATGCCTTCTGGGCTGGAGCATCTTCGCTCATTCGCACTACGTGGCCTAGCCAGCGAATCCGCTGTGTTTTAATTCGCTGAACTATGTCGGCGTCTGCGTAAAGTTCATACAGCTCATCATTAAATCTTCTTCGGTACTCGCCGTCGCCAACGCGTAGAGGTCTACAAATCTTTCGAAGAACCTTTCTCTCGAATACTCCCAGAGCCGCCTCATCAGATGTTGTTCGTGGCCACGCTTCTGCACCATATAGCAGGACGGGTGCGATGAGTGACTTGTAGAGTGTTATTTTCGTTCGTCGAGAGAGGACTTTACTTTTCAATTGCCTACTCAGTCCGAAGTAGCATTTGTTTGCAAGAGTGATTCTTCGTCGGATTTCTAGGCTAACATTCTTCTTCTTTAAATGGTCATCTAACCGCCTGGGCGATTTTGACCGAAAAAAGGGGTTCTCATATCCGAGGCTTTGTTGTTGAATTTCATTGGAACGTTGTTTTATGTCGTGGGTCTCAAACCCAACGCACAACCCGTTTCACGGGTTCTATTACACGTTTGTATAGCGAGCCGCTTGATCCAAGACAGACGCCCGCTTGCAGCCGCACCATCTGGTGATCAGACGCTGCCGTTTGCCCCCAGCAAGCCCTTAAACCGATTATGTCGGAGTGGCCTTACCAGGTTGTCGCCTTCTCACGTTTAGCTCACCACCAAACGGGTATTCGGTGGTTACCCAGAGGATACTTGGGCGCAAAGCCCGGAAGTAGTGAGCTGCTTGAACCGCATGCAAAAGAATCGCTCTGGCCATTCCCAGGTGAATGGCGATCAGAAACTTTCCCCACTTGCGTGGACTTCTGCACACGGCCCCATCCTCTAGGCTAACATTATTGTTGGTATTAATGCTGGTTCCCAGGTAAACGAAGTCCTTTACTATTTCGAAATTATTGCTGCCAACAGTGGCTTGGTTGCCAAGTTTGCATGATGACAGAAGGTACTTCGTTTTGCCCTCGTTCACCACCAATCCCATTTTCTCCGCTTCTTTTTCTAATTTGGAGTAAGCAGAAGTTACGGCGCGGTTGTTAAGGCCAATGATATCAATATCGTCAGCATATGCCAACAGTTGCACGCTTTTATAAAATATTGTTCTAGCGCGGTTATGTTCTGCAGCTTGTATTATTTTCTCCAGCATTAAATTAAAGAAATCGCACGATAGGGGGTCACCCTGTCTGAAACCTCGTTTAGTTTCGAACGGCTCGGAGAGGTACTTCCTAATTCTGACCGAGCTGGCGGTGTTACTCAAGGTCATTTTGCATAGCCGTATAAGTTTTGCGGGGAAACCAAATTCAGACATAGCGGCATATAGGCAGCTCCTTTTCGTGCTATCGAAAGCGGCTTTAAAATCAACAAAGAGATGATGCGTGGCGATTCTTTTTTCACGGGTTTTTTCCAAGATTTGGCGTATTGTAAAAATCTGGTCGATGGTAGATTTACCAGGTCTGAAGCCACACTGATAAGGTCCAATCAGTCTGTTCACATCAGGCTTCAGTCTTTCGCACAATACGCTTGATAGGACCTTATATGCGATATTTAGAAGGCTGATTCCGCGATAGTTGGCGCAGTTTGCAGGATCGCCCTTCTTGTGGATTGGGCAGAGAACACTTAGATTCCAATCTTCAGGCATGCATTCATCCGACCAAATTCTGCATAGAAGCTGATGCATGCGCCTTACCAGCTCCTCGCCTCCGTGTTTGAATAGCTCAGCAGGCAAACCAT
Organism: Merzomyia westermanni; assembly: GCA_949987695.1. NCBI lineage: Eukaryota > Metazoa > Arthropoda > Insecta > Diptera > Tephritidae > Merzomyia > Merzomyia westermanni. The sequence goes on from OX465289.1 coordinate 114,845,465, forward strand.
CAGCGCCAGCTGCTTTATTGTTTTTCAATCGGATATTGCTATTCGCACCTCATTATAGTCGGGTTGTGGAACGTCAATTCCATCATCTTCGATTGTGGGCTCGGGTTCGTCATCTTCTCTGGTTTCTTGCTCAGTTTCTCCATTTAAAAGGGCAGAGAAGTGATCCCTCCATATTCTGAGTGCTCTCTGAACATCGGTCACCAGGTCGCCGTTCTCATTCTTACAGGAGTTTGCCGTTGGCCAGCATCTCAAGCTCCTTTATTTCACGCTTTTCTGCCTCTCTTTTTTTCGCCCGGAAAAGCCGCCTCGCTTCCCTCTTCAACTCGCGGTAGTGTTCACACACACACTCCTCGCTCTCGGAGAGCAGGTGTGAGAGGCGATCTGCGAAATAATTGGCGGTCTGTTGCGATTGCAGCTTTTCGACGTCCAGCTTTCCCTGCGTTTTTTGTTGCACCTGTTTTGTCGTACAGAGGCGGGTACGAATCTTGGCTGCTACTAGGTAGTGATCAGAGTCGATGTTAGGTCCTCGTATTGTGCGAACATCTAAAACGCTGGAAGCATGCCGTCCGTCTATCACAACGTGGTCGATCTGGTTGCGTGTTTTTCGATCGGGGGACAACCATGTAGCCTGATGGATCTTCTTGTGCATAAACCTAGTGCTGGATATGACCATGTTTCGGCCACCGGCGAAGTCGATCAGCCTGAATCCATTTGGCGAAGTCTGATCGTGGAGACTGAACTTCCCGACAGTGGGGCCAAATACACCCTCCTTACCCACCCTGGCGTTAAAGTCGCCAAGCACTACTTTGATATCATGACGGGGGCAGCGCTCGTATGCTTCTTCCAGGCGCTCGTAGAATGCATCCTTTTCCACGTCGTCCTTCTCTTCCGTCGGTGCATGAGCGCAGATAACCGATATGGTGAAAAATTGTAATTTTATGCGGATTGCAGCGAGACGCTCGTTCACGGGTGTGAACGACAGTACTCGGTGACGGAGTCTCTCTCCCACCACAAATCCCACGCCGAATCTGCGCTTGTCTTCATGCCCACTCCAGTTGATGTTGCAAGGTGTTTTGATCGTGTTTCCCCGCCCCGTCCATCGCATCTCTTGTATGGCGGTGATGTCAGCGTTTGCTTTCCTCAGGACCTCAACCAGCCGGGCAGCGGCACCTTCCCCATTAAGGGACCGGACATTCCAGGTACATGCCCTTATCTCATAATCCTTATTTCGTTTGCGGGTGTTGTCATCTAAAAAAGGGGTTGTCATATCCGAAGCCTTGTTGTTGAATTTCATTGGAACGTTGTTTTATGTGGTGGGTCCCAAACCCAACGCACAACCCGTTTCACGGGAGGTTGAATTCTATTACACGTTTGTATAGCGAGCCGCTTGATCCAAGACAGACGCCCGCTTGCAGCCGCACCACCTGGTGATCAGACGCTGCTGTTTGAACCCCCCAGCAAGCCCTTAAACCGATTATGTCGGAGTGGTCTTACCAGGTTGTCGCCTTCTCACGTTTAGCTCACCACCAAACGGGTGTTCGGTGGTTACCCAGAGGATACTTGGGCGCAAAGCCCGGAAGTAGTGAGCTGCTTGAACCGCATGCAAAAGAATCGCCCTGGCCATTCCCAGGTGAATGGCGATCAGAAACTTTCCCCACTTGCGTGGACTTCTGCACACGGCCCCACCCTCCTTTCTTTCAATTAGCTTACATTTTAGCGAGAGCATTCAAATTTTCCCTTAGAAATATACTTAGGAACGATTCGGTTTTTGTCCAAAATTTTGAGAATTGTATTCTATTCTGGAATTGCAAAAGACCAGATTATCCTACAAAGCTATCGCAACACAGCTAAACGTTTCCAAGACCATGGTTTTCAATGCCTTAAAATATTTTTCTCAGCATAAGACAGCAGAGAACGTTCCTAGAAGAAGGAAAATTCGGAAAACTTCTGCTCACATAGATAAAATGATCGTTAGACTGTCAAAAAAAGACCCAAGGAAGAGTGCTGCTGGCATTTTTCGAGAAATTTCTGTTTATCTAGAAAAGTCAATATCAAAAAGAACAGTTGCACTTCGATTGGCCGAAGCTGGGCTTCACGGTAGACTGGCACGGAAGAAGCCACTAGTCACAGCATCGCAACGACAACGCCGAGTTGAGTTTGCCCGTGAACACATTTTGTGGGCTCTTGATCACTGGCGGTATATTTTGTTCAGCGATGAAACTAAGATAAATAGAGTTAGTCCAGATGGTAGGAAGTACGTGCGGCGGCCGAAACGTGCAGCATTCAACCCCAAGTTCGTATCACCAATAATAAAACATGGAGGAGGCTCAATAATGGTGTGGGGCTGTTTTTCATGGAACGGTGTCGGCCCAATTCATCGTATAGAGGGTACTATGGATTCAATAAAGTACGTTGAGATACTCCAAAATGTAATTCTGCCGTATGCAGAGGAGAATTTGCCTGTGTTATGGAAATTTCACACTTCTCGTATTGCAAAAAAGTTTTTTGAGGACAATTCTATTATTGTGTCGGCATGGGCATCATCAAGTGCCGACCTAAATCCAATAGAACACCTTTGGAATGATGTAAAAATTGCGATCAATACGCAGAACATTATGAATTTGGATCAATTATTCCAAAAGACAAGGCAAGCATGGGAGTCCATTCCTGTCGAGCGTTGCAGAAGTTTCATAATGTCAATGCAAAGACGCTGCGCCGAAGTAATAAAGCAGACCAAATATTAATGTTAATTTTTTCTTTACATTTGCGATTTAGCCATTGCAAACGTCATTTTGCATTGTTCTTGAGTATTTTTCTCGCAGAGATTCATCTTGAGTTATGTTTATCACGTGAAATTAAAAAGTTTTTGTTTTTCTTATACAAAAAGTCTGATATACGTTGAAAACATCCTAAATTTTTAAAATAAAGCAGTATATTAAAAATATTTATCAAATTTTATAAAGAATAGCTCCACACGTGAAAAGCTGCGTATCGTTCTTAAGTATTTTTCAACGGCTGTATGTGAACACACAATTAAACAATTGTAGTAGCATTTTGAAACAAAATTATTAAAGGACCATTCAAGGGGGCATTCCTCCCTTTTTCCAAAGTTGTATGGTTGTTATAAAACAGTTTAAGGGATTAAATAATGAAAGACGAATAACGATAGTAAAAAGTTTGGCAAAGTATTTATTATTTGAATATGGTTAGCAACCATATAGCTTATAGGTTTCACATAAACGCTTACAAAAAGAAAAAAAAAAAACAATAAATAAATTAATTATTACTTATTGGTTATGAAATAATATCAACTTTGAAAATTTTTTTCGCACGTACTCTTTTTCGTGTTGTTTTTTTTTTTTGCCTCAAAAAAACATCCAGTGTCCAAGTATAACCCTATAACTTCTTTACACATAATCATACATTTTGCATATATTTTTATTTCTTTTTCTCCCCATGAAAAACGCATTTGACATAAGTAAAGTTCATTAACTCTAAATTAGAAACGTTTACTTCTCATTTCAAGCGGCCACTGAGATTTTATATCCCTTTCCCACTGTATATCTGTACTGTAATGTTTGGCGAACTAGACTAGTAATTACTAGCACTATAAAAGTATTACATATGTGGTTGAAATATATCGTAAAATACCTTTAATTTGATACCCATATTGACATATCTTACTTTTTAGTTTCAAAACGGTGGCAACCTTGTAAAACATCCTCAGTGACAGCCCCTGATTAAAATGTCTTAGAATGAACAAATATAACGAATTTCGTCCAAATCGTTTCATCTGTTCCCGAAAAAGTAGTAGATATAGGAATATATAAATAAAAATAAACGTATAAGAATAACTCGTTGAAAGTAAAGATAATGCAAGTGTAATTCTGTACCCATGGTAAGATTAAGTTTGCAATCCCCTTCACACTACTTTCTACTCACTAGTTATATTCTAAATATTTTATATGGGCGATACGATAATTTCGCGATCAAGAAAAAAGTATAAATTGTACCGTACGATAAAAGAGAAAGTAAATTTTTGGTGGAACCATACGGATTTCAGCTATATTATTTTACCAGGTGGTATTGATGTAGAAAGAATTTATAAAATTTCGAAAAATTGTCACTTACGATAATTTCGCGTACAAGAGTATCCGGCCAACACTTCGTTTTTTTTACCCAAAACCAAATCATGGAATATCACAATCTAATTTTTTACCTCAAAATGATCCTTTAAAATGAACTGTCACTTTTTCTTTTTTTTTTTTTTGAAAAACGTTCAGAAAGACCAACTTTATCATGATAACATAACACTGTGGAACAAATTCAGGTTAGGTCGATTCTGAGAGTGGGAGGTGAAAATAGAGGCTAAATTAGAAGACCCGTATCGCGGCGTTTGTTTATGTTAGTTCGAATTTTTTTTTAATCGACCTTCGAACTTTGCAGTCAAATGCCGATTTTCAGCATATTGTTTGCATGGTTTTTTGGCTATAACTCGTCGACTAATTGATATTTGTTCAATCTGTTAAAGCCAAATTATTGCTAATTGATTCAAATTTGATTTAACGGTGGTATGTAACGGCATAAACGGATGTTGTTGTGCTAACGATAAAACACTCCATGAAGGTTTTGGGAAGTGTTGTCGAATTAACAGTCCTTGGCCGGATTTGAACCCGGTACGCTCCAGTACTCCCTGCGGTACTGCCCGACTGTCTTGGTAGCGATTTATGACCAGTGAAACCTTCTAGGTCATGTCACCCCTCCTTCCGTACGGAAGGATAAGATGGGTAATGAGAGGTGAAAGGCATCATATCCGTACATCAAGCTTTGTGCATATTAGTCGCCTCTTACGACCGGCATGCCTACCTCGGGCATACGAGGTGTGTTCAAAAAGTATCGCGAATTTTGTGTTTTTTCAAAAATTATTTATTTATTCATGAATATCTATTTTGTCCCCTTCAAAGTAATCCCCATGAGATATTATACACTTGTGCCAACGGTTTTTCCAATCATCGAAGCACTTCAAAAAATCATTTTTTTGTATCTTGTTCAGCTCCTCCTGCGATGCCGTCTTTATCTGGTGAAGAGAAGCGTAACAACGTCCTTTCATGGGCCTCTTCAGTTTAGGGAACAAGAAAAAGTCACAGGGGGCCAGATCTGCGGAATACGGTGGCTGCGGCATCATTAGTGTGTTGTTTTTGGCCAAAAAGTCGCGCACAAGCAACGATGCGTGAGCAGGGGCGTTATCGTGGTGCAAAATCCAATTTTTGTTCTTCCACAAATCCGGGCGTTTCTGGCGGATTGCTTCGCGTAAATTGCGCATAACTTGCTGGTAATATTCCTTATTGACCGTTCTTCCCTGTGGCAAGAACTCATGATGCACCACGCCCCTGCAATCGAAGAAAACTGTCAGCAAAACTTTCACATTCGACCGAACTTGGCGCGCTTTTTTCGGTCTTGGTTCGTGCGGCAGCTTCCATTGAGATGATTGAGCTTTGGTTTCCACGTCATAACCATAAACCCACGATTCGTCACCAGTTATGACCCTCTGGAGCAAATTTGGGTCGTCGCGGACAGAGTTTAACATCTCATTAGCAATGTTCATGCGATGCTGTTTTTGGTCACAATTGAGCAATTTTGGTACGAATTTCGCGTAAAAATCGAAGACGATCCAAAACACGTGCAAGCAAAGCAGCTGTCAACAATTAACTGAACATTCAAAATGGCCGAGCTTGTCGGCATAAGTGAGAGACATGAGTACCAACATAACGCCACAAAAAATTCGAAATTCGAACATACGTAACCAGCGAAAATTGAAAATTCGCGATACTTTTTGAACACACCTCGTATTCTAAACCCTTAACCCGTAGGGGCACGTATAAACGGATCGAGATAGATATTGACTTATATACATAAAAAAGGTTAAGGGGGAAACAAGCTAATTGATTAAGCCATGTCCGTCCGTCCGTCTGTTAACACGATAACTTGAGTAAATTTTGAGATATATTGATGAAATTTGTTATGCAGGTTCCTTGGCACTCATCTCCGAGCGCTATTTAAAATGGGATGAGCGCTCGCCCACTTTTTATATATAGAATATTTTCGAAAATACAAAAAAAAGTTATTATTCAGTACATAATACACTTCTAAGAATAAAATTTGGTGTGTACATTAATGTTAAGGCAGAAAATAAATTTTTCAAGAAATTTTTGAAAATGGGTGTGGCACCGCACACATAGCGCAGAGAGCCAAACGCAAGATTGGTCGAAAATAAGATAGTATCAGCACTGTATTCTCCGTGCTAAAATCCATAATCCAACATATTTTCATTACTTTTGCTCAAAAATTGTGGATTTTACGGACAAAAAACCATAGCTCAATTCCATTCATTGACACTACAATTTAAACTTTCAAAGCGCTCTACTGAAAAATTCTAAAAAATTACTTTGGTAGTTTTTCCTTATTTACTTAAAATGTGGGAATGTCAAAGCCTGCTGCCATATATTTCTGACCCTGCCAGCATATGAACCTACTGTAGTTATAGGAAAAATTATTATATATTTTCAATAAATTATCGCTAAGACGATTTCTACCCCAATATTTCACGGAAATTGAACGCTCTACAAAAACGGTTTTAATTACTTTTTGCTTTTTTCATACAAATTCTAAAAAAATGCGTTGGTGCTAGTAAAAATTTGTGGAATTAGAGTTTCAACACGGTTAGCCGGGTCTGGTAGGGTTTCTTTCGCTACACAACACAATCGAAAATAGTTCTACACCATAAGATACATAAATGCGCAAACGCTTTAGCTTAGGAACGTGGATAAATCAAGCATGTGCGTTTCCGCCCGTAGATCCTTGCATAGGAGTTTTCCCATAATCAATAAACATCAAATGTAGGCAATAAAGCACTCCTCCACCCAAACTACGCACTTTTTAATGCGGTTTTTTTTGTTTTTCAACTGTGACTATGAATATCTTTCTAATGGTGAATGAAAAAAGAATATAAGACCCGAAATAGTAAAAAACTTCGCTTACCTGGGAACCAACAATATAGTATGTCTAGAAATCTAGCGAAGAATCACTTCTTAAAACCAATGCTACTTCGGACTGAGTAGGTAATTGAACAAAAATATCACTCTATAAGTCACCTATCGTTCCCGTCCTTCTGTATGGAACAGAAGCTAGGGCGCTGTCAACATCTGACTCAACATCTGGCTCTGGGAGTATTCGATACAAACTTCTTAGAAAGATTTAGGAGCCTCTACGGGTTACCGACGCCGAGAACGGACGAAGACTGAAAAACGAGAGGTATGAACTATATGCAGGCACTGACACAGTCGAACGTATTAAAGCCCACCAGCTTCGTAGGCTATGCCATGTTGTAAAAATTAATGATGATACTCCGGCCCAGAAGGTATTCTTATAGAAGGAGACCACCACTCCGATGGAAAGACCAAGGGAGTCCGATTTGTGAGTTCGCATTGTTTCCAATTGAACCCAGTTGGCATAGAGGAGAAACAACTGACGCTATGTTGGACGACCAAAATTGTTTTGACAGTTAAGCCCCATTCAAAGAAGAAATAACTCAAAAGATCCTAAAAATCTTTCACGATATTCTCATTTATGTATTGAAAAGCCTATTGAGAACTTCTTTAATATGTTTATTTATCTAAGATTCGACAGAGCTTATAGTATTATGGAATTGCATATATGTAAATATTAAAGTACAATATAACAGCTAGAGCTTGAACATAATTTTTCTTAAATATATATACACTATGAAAAGTGTCCACTTAAACCCTGTAGCCATAAGAATGGTTCTAGTTGTACTTAATTAAATAGTCAACTTTAAAGCGAAAAATATGTCTGAGCAGAAAAAAAAACAACTTGAGTCTTAACAGCAGACTTTAATAAATTAAATTTAAATTTAATTTACATATAACTGTGTTCAGATTTGCACTCTACTATATCTTCATAAAGTCTGCTATAATTAGTAGGATATGAAGTCTCCTTTGGTATGCTTTCAATCAGGTTTAGGCATGTTTCTATAGGAATATAGGCCCAAATGTTCTGAACTCTATCCCAAAGATCTTTTACGCTGGTTGGGGGCATTTTGAAGCTTCCCAGTCGTTGTTTTACAATAAACCATACAACGCCACCTGACTCTATCCTTTGCAGTTAACGCCAATTAGAAACGCCAAGAGATCGCAGCTCGTTCTCCACTTGGGCTTTCCAACGGAGTGGGGGCCTCCCTCTTCCTCTGCTTCCATACGTGGGTTCCGACAAGAATACCTTCCGGGCCGGAGCATCTTCTTTCATTCGCATTACATGGCCAAGCCAACGTAGCCGCTGGGTTTTAATTCGTTCCACAATGTCGATGGATGCGCAAAGCCCATACAACTCATCATAAAATCTTCTTCGTTAAACCTTCGAAGAACCTTTATCTGAAATACTCCCAGGGCCGACTCATCTGCGGCTGTCATCGTTCATTCTTCTCCATATTGCAGGAAGGGTATTATGAGCGACTTGTAGAACGTGGTTTTTGTTGGTCGATAGAAGACTTTGGTTCTTAATTTCCTTCTCAGTCCAAAGTAACATTCATTGGCAAGGGTAATTCTTCGCTAAATTTTTAAGGCGACATTATTGTTGGTTTTAGTGCTGGTTCCCAGGTAAACGAAGTCCTTTACTATTTCAAACTTATGGCTGCCAACAGTTGCGTGGGTGCCAAGGCGCGAATCCGCTGACTCTTTGCATGATGACAGAAGGTACTTCCTTTTGCCCTCGTTCACCTCCAAACTCACTTTTTCTACTACAACAACAACAACAACGATAGCGGGCCAACCTGTCTGAAACCTTGTTTAGTTTCGAGCGCGTCGGAGAGGTCCTTCCCGATTCTGACTGAGCTGGTGGCGTTGTTCAACGTCATTTTGCACAGCCGTATACGTTTTGCTGGGAATAGTGTTATAATAAAAAAAATTGCCAGAAATCAGCAAAATATTATTAAAGTAAAAACTCAAAAAAGTTCGATTTGCTCTAGTTTCCGGACAGCAAAATTTAATTTCCGGAGACTTTGGTTTTAGTTTCCGGACACTCGAAATTTGTATGAAATATGTATATACACTATATTTTTGTAAAGTATTTGTGAAACATGAAGAAGGACTTTGAATACAATAAATACGTCTTAATCACATTCACATCTCTGGATGGACATCTCACTGATTTAAAACAGGTCATAAACCAACTTTTCGATCGGTGGTTTGAGAGATCAGAACTTACGGAGTACGCAGTTGATGTTTTATTTGACATAATTGGGAGATTTATGCCAGCAATTAGCTTTATGAAGGTTCAGAAACTCCTATGTCAGGGCCTCCGACGTTGGGTTGATAGCAAAATGGTGGGGTACACGTTACGCTTCTCACCCTATTGGGTATTCACGGCGATTGTGAAGCCAATAGACATTATGGAGTCCTCGTTTGGTGGTGCCACACAAACAAGAAAGTTTGGTAACAAACTGGAGACAGTATGCACATAATCAATAACACTGGTTTACAGCCAAAATGCACCAGAGACGCCATAGTGAAATTCCTATGTGAAATTACCTCCTAATTCCGAAAATCAAGGTTATTTTTACTTGAATGGTACCGTTTTTGAGATATTTACGATTTACCGTTATTTCAAAAAACAAAAAAGATGGCTCCACTTAATCGTGTATATCTCAAGAACAAACTGAGCTCTTCCAAAACGGTTTGAAAAATTTGAAAGCTTATAAAATGTACTATAATCAGTACATACAACACTTTTTGCTAGGTCCTGCAGATTCAAACATATTGAACAATCATTAAGGATTTTTTAAATTTTTTTTGTAAAAATATAAAAAAATTTGTATTTTGCGAGGAAGCATCTCGAAAACTTTTTGTTTGTTTGCAGATATTTTTTCCCCCCTCTAAGCTCTGGTTTATTACAAAAAAAATAAGCTATCAGTGAACAAAATCGATGAACTAATACAAAAGTTATAAGCATTCAAGTAAATATATCCATTTAATGCTTAAGTACCCTACTGGTACATATGTGTTAGTATTCGTATATCAGTTAGTTAGCAGGTAGATTTTCGAAAAGTTATTAGATACAAAAAGCTGTTAGTGTCGTTTTCTCAAACCTAGGTACATTTTAAACAAGAGCATATTTTTGAGGCAGGTAGTGTTTTCTTTGTAGAACTAGGGAACCTTTTTGTTTAGGTAGGCTTGAATTTTTACTGGATCTAAGTATAAATAAGAGTACATGCGCCTTGTTCCTTCATAATATCTGCAAGGCTCGCCGGATACTGTTCAGTTTATAATTGCAGTTTATAACCCGTCATTTACTTAAAATAAAAAATGAATAAAAGGGCGCGAGAGTTTGAGTGTACAAATGATCCAGATATGTTCTGTTTCATCTGCGGTCAATTTATTGTTAAAAGTATGAGACGTGTGTTTTCAAATCCTTTGAAAGTTACATACTATAAGTGTTTTGGAATTGAGCCTAAAAACCATGGACACCGAACACTGTGTGCACCACATGCCGAGTCGAATTGATTTCTTCGGAAACCGGAACAAAAAGGTACGTTGTAAAAATTAGGAATTTGTTCCCTTTTAATGCATAGCTGACTAATTCCTGAAACTATCTATGTAGGCGACGTGTGAAATTGATTACACCAATGAAGTGGAGGGAACCAACTTGCCATTCAACGGACTGCTATATTTGTACTACAAAAGTACTTGGGGTTGGAAAGTCCAGAAAAGTAACCTATGCGAGCGTATCTACAGTGTCATTACCAGAACTAATTTCAACAGAAGCGACATTGCCAGAATCAAATTTAACTTTAGTTCCGGCTCCAGTTTCATTGTCAACAGTAGTATCTGATTACGCGGCATCATGTTGTACTGAATTTCAAACGGAAAACGAAAGAAATTCTTTGTCACAAGCACAACTCAATGATTGGATAAGGGATTTGGAATTGTCAAAGGAAAAGGCCGAACTACACGCCTCTCGAATGCAACAATTTAAATTTGTTTCATCCGATGTTAAGGTAACATATTATAGAACTCGTCACGAAGAATTTTCCAAGTACTATACGAAGGAGGACAGTGTTTGTTACTGCAAAGACATTGCTGGTCTATTCAAACAATTTGGTGAACCATATGATTCAAAAGAGTGGCGATTGTTCATAGACGGCAATAAATTAAGTTTAAAGGCCGTATTATTGCATATTGGCAACCAAAAGCCATCTATCCCGATCGCGCATGCAGTAAATACGAAGGAAACATATGAGATAATGCAAAAATTGCTCAAGTTAATCAAATACGAAGAACATGATTGGAAAATATGTGCCGATCTTAAAGTCGTTGGAATGCTATGTGGTCTACAAAGTGGATACACAAAATACTGTTGCTTTCTATGCAAATGGGATAGCCGAGCTCGTCAAGACCACTACATCATAAAGGATTGGCCAGAACGAATCGAGTTTCAAGTTGGGGTGGATAACATAAAATACTCTCCACTTATAAAGAAGGAAAAAATAATTCTACCTCCGCTCCACATCAAGCTCGGCCTTATCAAAAACTTTGTGAAGGCTTTGGACAAAGAAGGCGAAGCTTTTCATCATTTGAAGACAATCTTCCCAGAGATTTCAGAAGCAAAAATAAAGGAAGGGATTTTTGTGGGACCGCAAATAAGGAAAATGATGACCAATAACCATTTCAAAGAACTATTGTCACCAGTGGAGGCAGCAGCGTGGGATTCTTTTGAAAAGGTCGTTACTTCTTTTTTAGGCAAACACAAAAGTCCTAACTACGAGAAGATAGTGAACGACTTAATCAAAAACTATGCGGAAATGGGTAAATAAAAAAAACATATTATAATAAATTATATATTACATAAATTTACATGAGAATATATAGCCATAAATCTGAATTCATCGTCCAGTTCCGAACAAACAAGAACGGGAAAAATATAAACAAAAAATTTGTTCTGAATTGAAAGATAAATCCAGCCTAAGAAAATTATATACTAATGTGTCACTTATGTATTTATCTAATTTACTTTTTTATTTTCTTTCAGGAGTAAATATGTCTTTAAAAATTCATTTCTTACACTCCCACTTAAATTTTTTCCCGCAAAATCTTGGTGACGAAAGTGACGAGCATGGCGAAAGGTTTCACCAGCAAATGAAAGTGATTGAAAGTCGGTATCAAGGATTCTGGGATGTCGCTATGATGGGCGACTACTGTTGGTTTCTCATAAGAGAAACCGATCCTAATCTAAATAAGCGTCAAAACAAGACACATAACTTTTTCAATTATAAAATAAGATCATAGAGTTAAGACAGAACCATATGTACATATGCTATTATTTGTAGGGTACTTAAGTATTAAATGGATATATTTACTTGAATGCTTATAACTTTTGTATTAGTTCATCGATTTTATTCACTGATAGCTTATTTTTTTTTGTAATAAAACAGAGCTTAGAGGGGGGAAAAATATCTGCAAAAAAACAAAAAGTTTTCGAGATGCTTCCTCGCAAAGTACAAATTTTTTTATATTTTTACAAAAAAAATTTAAAAAATCCGTAATGATTGTTCAATATGTTTGAATCTGCAGGACCTAGCAAAAAGTGTTGTATGTACTGATTATAGTAAATTTTATAAGCTTTCAAATTTTTCAAACCGTCTTGGAAGAGCTCAGTTTGTTCTTGAGATATACACGATTAAGTGGAGCCATCTTTTTTGTTTTTTGAAATAACGGTAAATCGTAAATATCTCAAAAACGGTACCATTCAAGTAAAAATAACCTTGATTTTCGGAATTAGGAGGTGATTTTACATAGGAATTTCACTATGGCGTCTCTGGTGCAGAAAAAAAGTTGGAATTTGTGATCCAGTGTAATTAGTATAATGGGAGGTTTGAAAGCCACCCCGACAGAATTATTTTGTGCCATTCTGTACATCGCACTCGTAGACTTAGTGGGCAAAAGCATAGGGTTAACAATTGAAACTGGGCCCAAAGCCTCGTGGCCGAACCCAGAACCAGCGCCATCAAAAACGGGGCTGACAGACTGTATGGTCCCGCCCGCGCTTCGAAATTGGTGTTGATGAAGATGACATCTATTAGATGTGAAGGGTTGGCGTAAAGGTACGGTTGGTACCATACACATTCACACCGATTGTTCCAAATCTGCTTTATACTGTGTTATCCGAAGTTAAACAAAGCCTACAAGCTGGCAAATTACAACAACTAAATGTATCTCGAAGTGCAAGCAGGCGCTAGGAAGAATTTACAAGGCGAAACGTATACTGGGTTATCGGTCAAATGAGCATAGATGGAAGCGAAAGGGATGATATGTTGACCTAAAAGGGAAAGTCTCTTGAAAAGTATACAATAGAACTCCCCATCATATTCGGAGTATTGACAAGGAGTTAAGAGTTATATGGAATCGACCAAGCAAAACCTGCGTGGAAATAACATTTACAAATGCTAACTGTCCGGACTTTGAAACTATTTTTCTTATTATCTGGAGAGCAATATTTGTACTTAAAAAAACGTGTCCGAAGACTGCAAAAAATAGGAGGAAAAGATGTTTTTGGTTTTGTTATTCATATATAATATAATTAACTATCATTTAGGAGCGTTAATACTACATTTATACTGCACCGCATTTGGAAAATTCAAATGAGTCATTTCAAACCCATTTACATCAGCTCATTTGCATTTGTTTGACATTTTCCTTAAGGCAAACGCAATGCGGTCCACAAAAATGTCATGTTGTTGCGGGCCAAATTCGAGCAAATGCGATGAAATCAGTCATCTCGGAAATGCGATTTGTATGGGGAATTGCGACACATTTGGATTTTTTCACCTAAAATTACTCTTTTGGTGCAGTGTAAATGTAGTATAAAATGGTAATTCGTAATTGTCGTCTTCTTTTCAGTATCCGGACAGCCCGTTCGAAAACTGAAAATCATCTCAAATTTTGGTTCTGGTATCCGGACATTAATAATGTAGGCCGAAAAGTTAAGTAAATTAATTTGTTTACTTATAAAATAAAAGTTTTTATATTTTTAACAAATATTATTAACCTTTATTGTAATATGGTAATAAATACTTTTACTTTTCTAAAACGATTTCACTATTTTTTTTTACAAAAACCTGCAACTTTGCCGCATGCTCAGACTTCTGATACTAAAATTACGTGTAGCTTTTAAACTATGATTTTGATTCAAGTTAAGTTGTCCACTTAAACGCAGAAAACATATACATTTCCACTTGCGTTGTTATTTAAGATTATTTGTTAGTGATTTGCCTCTTAATTCCAAAAGATTCACATAGTGTTCGGACATTAGTGCAGTTACCCAACATATGTGAAAGTATGTGCATGCAGGAAAATTAATAGCATTACACTTGCTATTGTTCTGTTAAGTAGCGGGTGGACTTGTTATCCCACACACACAAATAAGTAACCAAAACAATAACAAGCAAATGTCTAACATAACAAGTTCGAGCTCAGAATAAACACCACTGCTTAAAAATGGCCTACCTGGGCATGTGTAAGAGTGTACATATCTTGTTCATATGTATATGCAAAGCAATCGCAGAGTAAGGGATGACAGATGCAGGCAATTTTTAGCTAGTTGATCCGAAACTGGCCTTTAAGGAAATTGATGTGTCAGAATACCTACATATATCTTGCAAAAATCATTATTATTTGAAATAAAAAAATTACATACCTATTCAGGAAGACCGAGAAATGTATGTATAATATACGATTGTATATACCATGATTTGTACCTGATATCGTCTTGTAGGGTATTTGAAAGATTTGATCGTGTTGTGCTGTTGCGCGTTTCCGAAACTTTTCGTGAATTCAACCAGATGCATTCGAAAATGTAAAATAAGTTTCGGGACCTTCGCGAATGCTCAGCTCTGGCGCTCGTCTTTTGGAAATAATGCATATAATGCGTGGAATATTTGCAGAAGGTTTTAGAAGTAAAAACAACATTGAGCGGTAAAAGCATACAAAAACAAGCAAAAGAAAGTTTAATTTAGAAGACTACGTTAAATATAAATAATACTAACAAAACGCATATGCTTAATAAAGAGCTGTAAACGTGAACTACGTGGAAAGTCAGCAGCAAACATTAGACATTACGAGCTTATTCACGGCCGCCGTGGTGTGAAGGTAGTGTTGCAGGCCTACCACACCGAAGGTCCATGGTTCGAGCCCTGGTACAGGTAACATCAAAAGTGATTTGAAAAAAGTTTTTCAAAACGGGGTCGCCCCTCGGCAGTGGTTTGGCAAACTCTCCGAGTGTATTTCTGCCATGACAGGCTTCTCAGCAAAAATTCGTCTCCTTTGTAGATGCCGTTCGGAGTCGGCAAAAAACTGTAGGTCCCACCAATTTGTAGGGAAAATTCAAATCGGCACACCACAAATTGGAAGAGAAGCTTGGCGCAAAAATCTCTTAGGAGGTTTATGATGATATACCTGTTGTATATCGCGCCATAGATAGAGATAGAGCTTATTCACAAAACCCATATATTGAATGATAATGACCCATGTGAAAGTAATGATAGTGGTCAACAGAGAACGGTTGCCAAATTAAGTTGCTCACTGGACAAGGCAGATTTTGCGATGCTTTTGTGGGTAACGAGAAAAAATATTCCTTTTAGAACATTCGATGACGAGGACTATTTTAAAAATTTCATACAAATATAAACTCGAAAAATACAGTGTGTTCTTGACAAAGCAAGCAAGCAAGCGACCCGTCTGGAGCGAAGTGTACTGGGTGTTAACATACAATACATCAAAGACTATAAGATACATATAAACACAATAGATAGCTAAATACATCACATTTTTATTAGAACTTTTTTAAGTAGCAATATGTTTGTAGTTAAATATGGATCCATATATGTATAACATATATATAATATATATATATAATAAATGTATGGCGCGATATACAACAGTTATATCATCATAAACCTCCTAAGAGATTTTTGCGCCAAGCTTCTCTTCCAATTTGTGGTGTGGCGCAAATTGGCGGGACCTACAGTTTTTTGCCGACGCCGAACGGCATCTACAAATGATATGAATTTTTGCTGAGAAGCCTTACACGGCAGAAATACACTCGGAGAGTTTGCCAAACCCCTGCCGAGGGGCGACCTTGTTTTGAAAAAGTTTTTCAAACCATTTTTGATGTTACCTGTCCCAGGACTCGAACTTCGACCTTCGGTGTGGTAGGCCTGCAACACTACCGCCACACCACGGCGGCCGCCATATATATGTATATTAGAACGGGTCAAATTTTTTTCCCATCAGGAGTATAGCAAAAACGTAATCTAAAGATGATTCTAAGAAAAATTGCTGAAGACACCATAGCTCTAAGCCCGATTTCGAGTCCCCCACTTTTGCAAAATAGATATTTTGCATATGAATGTAGGGTTTGGCCAAAAAATCTTTAAAGCTTAGATAGAATTATAGGAAAAATATCATATTGGGCTTAGGTTAGGTTAGGTTGTGCTGGCAGGCCAACGCAGTGGCCTCACATAGACGCATAGCGTCCGTAGTGTTACCAGAAAAACTTTGACGACCTCTTGTTATACAGTTGACACTTCAGTGTCTATTTTACAAAACAGTAATGTTTTCTTCGCAAAAACCAGAAGCCTACTTGGGCCTATTTCTGTCAGTGAAGCTAGGTTGGGCAATTGTCCCTTTCCAAATGTTTGAAGCCGCAGTCTGGATAGAGCGGGGCATGTGCACATGACATGCTCCACAGTCTCCGTCTCCGCTTTGCATTTCCTACACATGCTGTCGGAAACAAGACCGATCTTGTGGGCATGGCCTGCCAGAAGGCAGTGCCCTGTAAGGATACCAATTAGCAGTCTACAGTCTTCCCTTTTGAGGGATACAATTGTTTTTGTAAGTTTCATGTCGTACGATTTGCACAGGATTTTGGAGATTTTACAGCCTTGCACTTCTTCCCATGCCTTATCTGCTTGTTTAACCATGTGTAAATCGCACCTACGCTTTAATTCCCTTAGCGGGATGGGTACGTTAATACTGTTGCTCGCATCTAGTGCCACTCCACTCTTTGCTAGCTCATCAGCTTTCTCGTTTCCCTCTATACCTTTGTGGCCTGGGGTCCAAAAGATATGTACTCTATGTTGTATACTAAGTTTTTCAAGACTTCTTTTGCACTCTAGTACGCTCAAAGAAGTGCTACTACTTGAGATTATGACCTTGATAGCCGCCTGACTGTCGACGTAAAAGTTCACCCGCTCTCCGAGCGCTAGACTTTCTTCATATTGGGCTTACTTTAAAGGTATTTTACGTACATTTCACAATACGTATTAATATCTATAGTGATTTTGAATTTTAATAGAGATATCAGGCTTAAATTATGAGAAACTAGCCTACAATTTATTTTTTTTATTATCATTTTCAACAAATTTCTTATGGAACATTTTTTTTCTCTTTACAGCTAAAATAAGTTCAGAACATTTCCAACAACTTTCATGCAGACAGGAAAATTTTTGTATTTAAATTTAAAATGGATGAACCAAATCCTTCTACATCATCTGAATCCACTTTATCACATACACTTGAACACGATATTATTGCATTTGGTTTATCAAGTGAATTAAATAATCTTAAATAGTCGTGACATTTTAAGATTTTATTTTTTTTTAAGTGATCACGCTAAAATTCAAAGTAAAATGTGTTCGCATAAAAATTTAACTCCTCATGTAATTGATAAATTGGTTGAAATTTGGAATAAATTGAATATGCAACTAATTGATAGACGTAGTATTCTAAGAAAACTAAATGTTTTAATTGAAAAATATCACGAAAGCCTTAAACACAGAAAAAAATGTCAGGAATTTGCAGCATTCGTACAATCAACAAATTAATTATTTTACATTGGAAAATGTAAATGCAAGTTAAAAACAACAGAATGCTCATGTAGTTTAATACCAAACCTTTTAAAAGAATTTATGATGGACCAGCATGATAGAAAATTCACAATACCTGAATATATGGATGACATTGTAGAAGAGACACCTACAACAATACCAACAATGCCAACAGTTAGTGATGATCCAACATACGAACCACTTGGAACAGATATGGAAACAGGTGAAGCACAAATTGCAAATGAAGCAGTTGCAGAAGTATCTGTTACAATGAAACGAGGACATTATACTCAACAATACGATGCTATACATTTTGCTATGATGTGTGACAGATTCGGTGTTTCAGATAGAGTTGCTTCATGTTTAGCAACAGCCCTTTTCGAAGATATAAATTTTCGAGATGTTCGTGGTGAACTTGTTATAATGGATAAATCTAAAGTTGCAAGAGAAAATATTAAAGCTAGAGATGAAGTGCTTCGTAAACGATACATAGATTCCAACATAACTGCATTTTCTTTCGATGGCAGAAAAAATCATTAATTAACTAGAGACAAAATTAATGAGAAATTTCACACAAATATAGTAAAAGGACCCCATTTGTTTTAATTTGGGTGAAGAAGAAAATGCAAAACACAAATTTAAAAAATTAATGAATTCTTCAACAGCAAAAAACTGTCAATAGAACAATTAATTGGCATATGCAGCGATGGAGAACCAGCTAATACTGGAATAGAAAATGGTTTTATAAGACTTTTTGAAAAGCATTTAAATCGACCACTGGTTTATATGTTTGCTTCATTTCAATGAATTACCATTTCGTCATTTATTCAGAGCATTAGATAAAACAGTCACGAGTGGACCAAGAGCAGCAAGTGGAAATATATTCAAAGACATTCAAGAGTGAAAAATTTCAGGTATGCATTGTTAAAATTTTTTTATAACATCTTTTTCAATCAAATTAAAATAGGAAAATTATACCAATTTTAATTGATCTAAAAATTTTATTTTTTAGGTTGTAAGTGATTTTGAGCATTGGAAAATATGCCTGGTATGATCAGCGATGAACAAGAACGAGAATTATCTACAGATGTTAAATATTTATATCAAATGGCCAAAGCAAATTTAAATGGTGCTGTTTCAGTTGATTTAGCTAACATAAAACCAGGACCAGTTGTACATTCTCGATGGCTAACCAAAGCAAGCAGGGTATTACGTCTATATACAACAACTAATACACCATGGGAAAATTTGAAAACTCTAGCACTTCATATTATTAGAATTTATGTGCCAATGTATTTCAATGTAATATACTACAATTCTGTTGTACATAGCAGTAAACTTTTACCAAAGTTTATTCGTTGGACACGATACCTACCACGTAATTTACTTAATATTGTAGATGGTGTAATCCAAAATAATATCATATTACGCTCATCCAGAAAACATTTTATTAACAATGTTATTTGATGATAGAAAAGCTATCAAAAAAATTGTATACTATCGAGAAAAAATACTGGATCCAACTAAACTCAGAGTTTATAAAAAATATAATATCAATTTTAATGCTTCAGATTATACTGATATGATTGATCTGAATGACAATAATTTACTATCTGAACCGGCATTCATAAGAAATATTCCATACGATCACTTGGTACAATTCATAGATTATGATGAGCCAACGCTAGATGATCCTAATATTCCAATGCATATACAAGGAACAGAAAGATATGTACAGTTGTTAACATCTGTTTCCAAACGTGCTATAAAAAAAAAATCGTGAAGGTGTTATGGCTGTTACAGCAGAAAGTGGTGAAAAACAACCACGAATGGAGAGCAAAAAGGGATTTTAAAAAATAATAACATAACATTTTTTTCTACTAAAACGAATTCGAAAAAACAAAAACTGTCTGAATGAAAGTTGTTGGAAATGTTCTGAACTTATTTTAGCTGTAAAGAGAAAAAAAATGTTCCATAAGAAATTTGTTGAAAATGATAATAAAAAAAATAAATTTTAGGCTAGTTTCTCATAATTTAAGCCTGATATCTCTACTAAAATTCAAAAACACTATAGGTATTAATACGCATTGTGAAATGTACGTAAAATACCTTTAAAGTAAGCCCAATATGATATTTTTCCTGTAATTCTATCTAAGCTATGAAGATTTTTTGGCCAAACCCTACATTCATATGGCAAAATATCTATTTTGCGAAAGTGGGGGACTCGAAATCGGACTTAGAGCTATGGTGTCTTCAGCAATGTTTCTTAGAATCATCTGTAGATTACGTTTTTGCTATACTACTGATGAAAAAAATCCATCCATAAAATTTGGCCCGCTCTAATGTATCTACATTATTATATTTGCGCAAAGTTGCATTCCATTAAATTTTTTCTTGAAGTGATGCATATTACTAAACGACACACGAATTACTCTCAAAAAGTCCCGAAATGGTACAGAACACAATTTGAAATGGCCCCCAAAAAAGTCCCAAAATGATCGCAAAATAATCCCGAAATTATCCCGAAAAAGTTACAAAACTATCCCGAAAATGTTTTAAAATGATCCCGAAAATGTTCTATAATAAACCAATCCCGGAAAGGTCCCGATGTAATCTTGAACGGATTCCTATATGTCACTGAATAAATCCAACAAGACCTGCGAAAATACTTTTTTTGGTTCACATTGCGCTCGATAAACCTGCAATAGCATTTTTCAAATTTACTACTTCAACCTTCTGCGAATACTCCACGCAACATAGCATTCGTTTGAGAAGATGAATAATAAGTATATTCCTGTATTGCTTCGCTAATGCATTCGCGGAGATTACAAGCAATATATACATACGTTTTTGAAGATGAACGACAAGAAGAACGTTCTTACTTTGATTTGCGAATGCATATGCGAATGATTCGCGAACGTGAACGACATCGATTTTAAGGTCGTAAAAGAACAATATAAACAAATTATTAACGAAAGTCTAGACAAAGGGTTAGTTCCAAATTTATGGAAAGCGTACACTGTTGTACCAGTTGAGAAAGTCAAGAATAATAACTGATGAGATTAGACCAATTAATACTTTAACGTGCGACAAAAAGATTCTAGAAACGATGGTAAAAAACCCGCTCTTGAAATACTTGGAGGAAAATAAATTTACATTACATTATACCGCAACAATCTGGGTTACGGAAAACACATTCATGTGAAAGTGCTTTCACTCTTGGTATATCTAACTGGAAGGAAGACTTAAGCAGGAATAAACATGTAATAGTTGTACTCTTGGGCCTTAAACGTGATTTTGAGACAATTGATCAAAATCTGTTAATTAAAAAGCTGTACAATATAGGTATTACTGGTACGGAACTTAAATGGTTCCAAGATTTTATTACGAATAGAAACCAAAGCACAGTAAATGGGTCGTCTCTATCAAAAAAGAGTGGTACCTGTTGGGCTTGTTGTTGTTAACAGTGCTTCGCCCTGCCTAATAAGCAAGATCACTCTAAATTGTCATCAAGCTCTTCTAACGGAAGTCCGAGGAAACGCGCAGTTTCAACAGGGCTGGACCAGAGTAATGTTGGTGTTAGAAGGGTATGGTCAGTTGAACAGGAAAAGAGATGTTTGGTATCATGAGGGGACATACCACATGCAGGACAAGTGTTTGGTACGGTGGGGTTCAGTCTGGATAAATAAGATTTTAACCTATTACAACATCCAGAACGAAGTTTTGCTAGCATGACTCTAGTTTCCCTTGGAAGTACACGCTCCTCTTCAGCCAATTCAGGTGGCTGAGTATTGATAACGGGATTCACAGGCCGAGATCTGAGGGATCTGTCCACCGACTCGGTGTGGAGGTCATTTAGAGCCCGCCTATGGTTACGCAGGTCAAACGGCAAGGAAATATGGTGCCGGATCTCGTCACGGTGCTTGGGAACATGTTTCCTTATGTCTCTGGGGGCGGGGCTTCATCCAATAGATTTCGATTTGGATGGCTAGGTTTATGGCAGTTCAGTAGGAACACTCTACTTAAGAGTTCAGCATGCTCTCGAACATTGAGCAATTCAGCCTCTTGATGGAGGTGAGACTCAGATGACATAAGCAGACATCCCGTGGCAGTTCTGATGGCGGTGTTTTGGCTGACTTGCAATTTCCTCCAATTGGTGTCAGCAAGGTTGTGCGACCATATGGGCGCTGCGTAGTCAATAACCGGTCGGCCCATAGACTTATATGTAGCAAGCAATGTTTCTTTATCTTTCCCCCAACTACTTCCGGCCAGTGACTTGAGGTTCTTATTGCGGCTCTGTACCTTTGAAGCTATTGCAGTGGCATGACTAGCGAAGGTGAGGCCGTTGTCAAACGTCACACTCAAGATTTTCGGGTGGTTGGGAGTAGGCAGAGGTACTCCATCTACGTGGACATTTAACTCCTGCCCCATCTGCGCATTCCATGTCGTAAACGAAGTCGCCATCGATTTAGTCGAAGATAGGGTCAGATTTCGCTCGGTGAAGAAGCTAGAAAGGTCTCGGAGGTAACAGTTAATTCTAGTACAGAGTTCTTCAATGGAGGGCCCCTTGCCCGAGGCCATTATCGTGCAGTCGTCAGCTTAAGAAACAATGGAGACTCCTTCTGGTGGGGGAGGAAGACCCGAAATATAGATATTAAACAAAAGGAGGGAAAGAACACCGCCGTGGCGGCCGCCGTGGTGTGAAGGTAGTGTTGCCGGCCTACCACACCGAAGGTCCATGGTTCGAGCCCTGGTACAGGTAACATCAAAAGTGATTTGAAAAAAAAAAGTTTTTCAAGACGGGGTCGCCCCTCGGCAGTGGTTTGGCAAACTCTCCGAGTGTATTTCTGCCATGACAGGCTTCTCAGCAAAAATTCGTCTCCTTTGTAGATGCCGTTCGGAGTCGGCAAAAAACTGTAGGTCCCACCAATTTGTAGGGAAAAATTCAAATCGGCACACCACAAAAAGGAAGAGAAGCTTGGCGCAAAAATCTCTTAGGAGGTTTATGATGATATACCTGTTGTATATCGCGCCATAGAGATAGAGATAGGGAAAGAACACCACCTTGCGGCACCCCTTGTTTAATTTTTCGTGGTCTAGATTTCTTGTTCCTGAATTTGACTGACGCCTGTCGACCATTTTGAGGTAGTTAGCGTTCCACCTTTTTAGGCCGGCAGGGAGCGGTGTCTCTTCCAGATCTCTGAGGAGTGTGGGATGGCTGACCGTGAAATGCTTTAGATAGGTCAAGTGCGACGAGAACTGTCCTATGGATTGGAAGATGTTGATTCAAACCATGATTTATTTGGGTTGTAATGCCATTCAAAGCGGATATTGTGTTGTGAGATTTCCGGAAACCATGCTGTTGATCGGCCAATTTGCAGATTTGCAGTATATTATGGAAGTAGAGTGGTCTCTAGTAACTTCACGACCGGCGAGAGGAGGGATATCGGACGATAAGAATCTCCTTGGTTCGCCGGCTTTCCTGGTTTTAGTACGGGAACTACAATCGCCTGTTTCCAGATCTCTGGTATGACGAAAGTAGTTAGTGAGAGTTTTGTTACAAAACCAAGTTTGACAAGGGATGACGGAAAATCGTTCCAATATACATCACATACAACAATCTTTTTGTTTATTGAAAACTGCAGTAAGGCCAAATGATTGAAGAAAACGTTTATTTTTTTTTACATTGACAGACTTAGACGGATAATGGATTGTAACTAAATACCTGAAAATACCACGAGCAACAGTCCTGTAACGAAAAAGGGTAAATATTTTACATTTACTAATAAAAGTAAAAAAATATCTAGAGGCTTTTTCTTTTCCAGATCTGGGTCAAAAAAGTGTAAAGAATACTATGACTCGGGTCATACAGGAAGCAGAGAACAAACAATAGCAAATCCCGTAAAAGTGAGCAGATAAAAACTCATTTTGACAATTTGGACAAGTTGGACAAAACTTCGAAAATGATGTGCAGAAGAATCGCAGCAAATATAACAACTTGGTAATAAGTAATTAGCAGACATTCATATATATTTTGTTAAATTAGTTATTTACAAGCGTAAGCACCAATCGTTTATTTAACGGTTTAATACCTACAGACCAATAACTATCACTGACAAAACCACACACCAAATGACTGCAATTTTTGCTACTCCAGAGTTCCATCAATGTACCTCACCCTCTAACCGAATTCACATCTTTCCAACCACATACGTACAAAAGTAAAGCAAATTGGTAAGAAATGCTAGGCGAAGGATTTAAAGGACTCTGTTGCGTAGTAGGTTTTTTGGAAAGCTACCAAGGAAAAAAGGCTATAAGAGCGCTCACTGTGACGTCTGCTTTAATCCTCCTTTGTGTGATGTGACCTACGAATTTTTAAAGATGCATTTTTTTTTTTAAGTTTTCAAAACTCGGCGACAATATACCCATTACTAGCGAACTGATTAGGTAAAAAATACATTTTACACAAAAACTTCATATGCTAGGGTAAATGGCCTGCACAATTTTGGTATTGTCATGTGCCGTACTCGGTTCTATGAATAATGAGTTTAAAGTTTAGTTATCTTTCGCTCTCAGCTCATTTTCGGCCGTTTTACTAGTGTGATGGTCGTATTTTAATTAAGCGTGGCCATTTTCTTAATAAAGGCAGAAAGGGTTCTGCCGATCAATCTGCCGAAATTAGTTGGGAAATGAAACAGTCTCTTTTAAGTGTAGATTCGTTCTGATCTTTATTTGTAAAACTTACAGCTATTTATACAACCTCTAATCACAGAAAGTAATTTTCATAACTCCTCTCTTTCCATATTCTAAGTAGCTGAATTTCTAATTCAGCAGCTAATGCTGATGTAACCAATGGCAACGTTTTGCGGAGCTAGGCATGTTCTGCCAGCGTTGTTGTTGTTGTTGTGGTAACGACAAAAACACTCCCCGAAGGTTTTGGGGAGTATTGTCGAAGTACTTAACCGTCCTTGGCCGGCTGTTGCACGATATGGGAGTGGAAATGAATTCACTACACTAGTTTTATTAAAAAAATACGGGATATTTATGGCCCATATCTGCCGTTACGTTAAAATTGAACTTCTTTTTATTTATAACGGGTACACATTTTTATTGTGTACTAGCTGACCCGCCGAACTTTGTTCCGCCTTAAAAGCACAAATCATACAGTCACCCTGGGTCCACATTTAGGTCAATAAATTGGGACCCGGGTAAAATATCGAAGTGAAAGATATCTTAAATTTTAGGGGAGACGTCTAGAGAATGATTATTGAAAGTTTCATTCATTTCTATGCCGTCGTTTTTGTGTGACGCGGGCGTTATGGTAAAAAAACCAAATTTTTGGTCACATTTTTCCTACATTTTGGTCAATAACTCGGGAACTGGATGAGATATCCAAATAAAAGTAGTCCTAAATTTTAAGTTAGACGTTAAGTGATCGAACGGTGAAAGTTTCATGCAATTCTATTCAGTAGTTTTTGCGTGATACGCGCACAGTCATACAGACGGACAGACAGACAAAAATTCTAAAAATTGTAGATTTGGGTTCCGCTGGTCCAATAACGACCTCTCCTATCAGTTTTTCTTGAATATCTTCAATGTACAGACATCGACCTGTTACAATTTTATTATATGTAAACATGGTTGATTTGGTTTTTTGCGGTAATTTTTGCTTGATTGGAAAAAAAGTAAGTATTTATTAATAATTGCAAGTGTGATTCGTAGTACACATATGGGTCATTCCATAAAATTTTTACAACCCAAAACATAGATTTGCCCGAAAAAAATTTTTTTTATGATCTGGATGAAAAACAAATCGACACGTATTTTTTTATTTTACCGTATTATGCGAAATTTTCGAGTAATAATTTTTCAAACTTTTGGAAAACGAAAAAATACGGCAGTTAGAACACATTTTAAAGGGTTGCTGTTTTAAAACGAGTTGTCCTACAAAAACGAAATTTACAGGTTATCTTAATCATCGTTCACACTTTTTAAACTGATATTGATGAGTTTGAGGTTTGCATGAAAACGAAGATATTGATGAAGCTGGATGGGATGAAGCAGTCGAATGAGAGTCCAATGCCTCAAATCCTGTCAGTGCCTCGATTACTTGGTGAAAAAGAACCATATTACGAGTGTAAGATTGACAATATGTTTTGAAAAAAGGAACCTCCAGCAGCCAGAGCACGGCATTGGTATACCAGCAGAAGCACCGGACCAGCATAATGCCTTCACAAATAGGGGATATAGTTGTCCATGAGACGAACCGGTAAGCAGGAAAAGTGTTCAAGGACTGGAATGACGCTAATCCAACAACTTAGCCAAAAGAATGGAAGCCGACAGACGAAATGTCAATAGATTCCACTTTAATAACATGCAAGCAAAGGATCTATGGCATTCTCCGAATTTTTATATTTATAATGCAACAATGTAGTAAAATCGATTCAAAATGTTGATTCGGTTTGTTCGTTTTGATGGAGGTACACTCGCTCTGAACGTATGCTGTTAAGTAAGTCTGCAACAATGAACGATATTTGGACTATGATTAATCGCAATTTTCAAGAAGCATATACTCCAAACACGGCAATAACAATAGATGAGCAGTTGTTTCCGTACTGTGAACGAACTGGGTCTATGCAGTATAATCCGTCTAAGCCGGCAAATTACGGAGAAAATGTGGTTCCTCAACAAACTACAATCTAAAGGGACAGATTTACACAGAAAAACGACCAAATAAAGAGCGAGAAATTAACCAAGGTGAAAGATGGTCGAACAGTAGGGTATTGCGAAATCTTCTTATGAAAAAAGGATTACCTATCGTATTCACAGTATGCGCAAATAGAAAATTTGTTCCTCTATGTTTTCCGTTGAACACAAATACTAGGCCGTATTAAAAAGGTCGACCTCTATATCAGGCTTTGTTTGCTGCTTTCCTGGTTGTCGACACAACATTACACGCAAGCCACAGAAGCTTCGCACAAATACAAACCTGCAGCTATCTTAGACTATAATTAAAATAATCCTAGTGTTGATACAATGAACAAAATGCTTTCTGGTTACAGCAACAAACCGATGGCCGATGGACATTTTTTAAAATATGCGTGATATCACTAGCTCGGTTTCTTAATCGGAGTATTTGAGTAAAAATTGGTTCCTAATTTGATTAGACTACCGTGATTTCAAACATCAAATTTGTTTTTACCTAGCTCTTGAATTTTTCATGGAAACTGAGATTGAAATTGCAAAATTTAATTTTCATAATTAGGTCCAAAACAGCGTAGAATCGTTACTATTAACAAAGGGCGCTTTGCTACCAAAATTTAAGACTTCAAGGTCACATGCTGTGGCTCAACCCAAATGAGATTTTTTAGGTCTCTCCAATCAAACACTCTTCCTTTTACTACTATTCTTCCTTTTAGACTGCAAAATGTACTTTAAAACGATTATATCTTTTGACGTGGATGTGACAAGCTTAAGATATGAAGGCGTTTTCTTTTCAATAAAAAATTTTACCCTCTCAAATTTTATCTCTTGACCTTGGTAACCTGGCGCTCTACAAAATGGCTGATTTCGTAGATAGTGGCGTCCTGTTTAATCATAACAAGGTTTTTCATAAGGGAGCAAAAAACCTGACAGAGAGAGAGCTGAGAATAACTAACAGGGTAACACTTTTCTTGAAAAGAAAATGCCATTAGATTCA
Organism: Merzomyia westermanni; assembly: GCA_949987695.1. Classification (NCBI taxonomy): domain Eukaryota; kingdom Metazoa; phylum Arthropoda; class Insecta; order Diptera; family Tephritidae; genus Merzomyia; species Merzomyia westermanni. The sequence goes on from OX465289.1 coordinate 114,873,118, forward strand.
TTCAAGAGGTCATTAAATACTTTAAAAGGCAAAGCATATTTTATTTTCCTATTTTTTTATCAGTTACTTCGCAAGATATATTGAAAAAGACTGAATCAAGAATTAGTTTGTTTAATGCAAGGGTCGGCAAAATTGTAAATAAGGTAGTATTGATGAGAGCGCTTTGAACGAACCAGTTGATAGGCTTTTTAGTTGCTTGTTAGGCAACAGCGTGCAAGCACATGTGTGTGATACCGTCGCATTTTTTTAATTTAAATTGCAAAACATAAAATGCAATAATCAAATAGATACGTTTAATTTATATGAATATGTATCATTTTTACCTAAATAAAAATGTATTCATTTTATAAGATGCATTTACTTTATAAAAAATTTTACCTACGTACATGCACATATTATTCGCCGCTCAAACAAGCGGGAGCCACAAATGTTGCTACGCCACTTGCTCAGCGACGACTAAATCAATCACCAAAGGAAGAGCATGACATATCTGTGTGAGCTGATCATGAACAATTGTTCTACGCAACGCCGACCATTCTTTTGATGTAACCCTGTTTATTGAAAAATTTAAGTCGTCACCGTCTACTTATTTTGATAAGTATCGATAGCTAACCATTCAGTCTAAAACATGAATCACATGTTGACCATAATAAATAATATTTTAACAGATATTGCTGTATGAAAAAAGCTATCTAACAACATTAGTCCCCAATGTGATATTTTCTCACTGCCGTTTTTTAAATCAAAATTCAAATTGGATGTTATACTAAACCATATTCACAATCTGGCAACATTTCCCTTTCTTCACCATCGACCTGTCACATCCATATTTGCATTGGAGTCCATAGAGAAAGGCTTGCCCAATTTAGCCATTTGGAATATTTTTTTCGAACACGCTTCTTTGGTTTTGTATTCCACTATTAAAAAATTGTATTTTTGCTGCGAAAAAGGCTTTGTAGTATCCATTGTTTCCTTATTGTCTTCCATTAATCCATATTTGCATGGCAATCCTATGAGAAATTATTTTCTAATTAAGCTGTTTGTAACATTTTTTTTTAAATGTAAATTTTTGTGCCCAAAATGCTTTGTAGTATTCAGGGTTTCTTATTTAGTAAAAAGGCACATACTCTTTCTGATATACAGGCAAAATTCCAGGGCTCGACTAAAATTTAGTATTTTAAAAATAAATCCATATTAATACTAGTAAGAAATAGTATATTACCTTTAGTTTTTTTACTATTTGACTCTTGACTTACACAGAATACCACAGTAATAAATTTGACGTGGTTTTAAAGTACTTGTTTGACATTTAAGTGATGAAGAATACTGTCGTAGCTGTAACAAGTAATTTCTTTTTTTTATTTTGTAAAAAGTGCATTGTATACCCTTAAAAACGGTCTTTTTTCAAAAACGCGCTATAAAACCGTATATTTTTTTCTTTCACCTTAAAGAAAAATGCTGACTTTTTTATGTAAAAGAATTAAAAAAACATACTATTAGTTACACCTTTGTAAACGTAAGCATTTCTGAGTTTTTCTGCAACGAATTTTTACGTGCAGCAAATTGCACGTCTCAATCAGGAAACTTAATATTTCTTTGGAGTGGTTTTCTTTAGGATTTTCTAATGAGGAAAATATTATGTTAAGATAAGATATAGTATTGTATTGCCAATGTTTTTAAAGATTCTAACTAAAGGCTCTCTCATAAAAAAATTTTTTTTAAAGATCCAACTTTAAGAGCTTCTTTTAATGAACGCATTGGCTGCAAGCAAACTAACAACATACCCTCTATCTCGGATAAATTACCTTTTCAACGACACCAAACAAGTTGACATCCAGTACATCTTCTCCTTGGCAATGTTTTTTAAATATTCTAACTAAAGACACTTTCATAAAAAACAAAATTGTAAAAATGCCCAACTTTAAAAGCTTAGAAGGTTGCACTGGTCATACCAAATCGCTACCACAACAGTCGGGCAGTGCCGCAAGGGAGTACCTGAGCAGTTCCGGTTTCATATCTGGTCAAGGACTGTTAATTCGCCTGCACTCAACACACAACAACAACATCCATTACAACAAATTTTATAATTTTTGCCAGTTCATACACCACTGTGCAGAAGAATTTTATATTGCAATTGACAGAAAAATTAACAATTCCCCATTTGAAAAGAGTTGCAGAAAATCCCAGGGTATATGGTAGACGAGCAATCAAAACAGCAATGCAAAAATTCAATGTATTTTATGTAAGTATACATACAAACATAAGTTCATCCTGAAATATATAATTATTATTTCTATTTTTATCTCTGCCACCATGAAATTCGACTTCCCCAACAACAAAAACTACATCAAAACCCTTGATCTCACAATACCGGCCAAACCGGCTATACCGGCTCGTACCAAACTTGATAAGTCTAAAATAAAATCTCGAAACCAAAAGCTACACTTGCAACGTCTGTCTAGCGTCATCAACTACATGAACAATTTTTGTAATTCTATATTATTTTAACTTTTTATAAATGAATATTTTATATAATTTATGAACAAAACTTAGAAAAAGGATTAATTAACTACCAGACAACAAAAACTATCCTTGCCATTTGATGCATGATGACTATGTAAAACTTTCTGCTGATTCCAAATATGTAATCAGATAGTTTAATGTGAAGTTTTCTTAGTTAAGGAAAGTTAAAATCTGCCAATTTTACGTACCTACCTTTTTAATTGCAAAAGTTATAGGCCAAAATTCATTTATCGGAGTTATCGATAGTGTGGGAGCTATATGTTATGTTGGTCCGATCTGTCTGATTTCACTTGCCACATTACGTGTATAATATGTACCAGTTCTGCGAAATTTTACGTTCCTAACTTTTTAATTTTCAAAGTTATAGGCCAAACCGCGTTTATCGGAACAATGGATTGCATGGGAGCTAAGCGTTGTATTGGTCCGATCTTTTTGGACTAGACAGACGGACATGGCTATATCGACTCAGCTCATCGCCACGATCATTTCAGTATACTTATTGGTGGGTCTATCCGTTCTTTTTCTCATACTTACAAACATCGGACCAAAGTTATAATAACATTTCATGTTCATGAAATATATAAATAGTAGGATTAATTATCTGTCAATGTCTCCGCCATTACAGTCTCGATTTTTATGTTGTTTCCTTTTATTTTGAAAGGATGTTAAAATCGACGGTAAGATGACGGGGTTATGGCGAGCAAAAAACATTTTTGGTTTTTTTTCGACATTCATTTTTTTTTTTGTAATTTTTTTTAACGAAATAGTAAATAACCTCCTGGTTTTACACTGTGCGTCAATAGCCTATTGCTTGGTGAACATTTTGGCACTTTCCGGATTATACTCAGTAGAAAAATGACAATGTTAAAAGAGATTAGTGAACAAGCCTATGGTTATTTTTTATCACACTCAAGTATTTAACTTATTTTTCTATTTTTATGTATATACTGAAAGTGTTTAAAAGTGGGTAGTTTTTGCCGAATTGGTACATTTTGTTTTTCTCTAAGAAGGAACCAGCAAAAATTGCCCATCATAGCTTCATTCGAATATTATAGGTATCGCAATTCCATTTCTTTTATTTATTGGGGGAACCGCTCACCATACTCATCGCTTTCATCACCAAAGTTGTCAAGGAAGACGTCTAAATGGGAATAGCTGAAGATATATGATAACTCCATACCGCAATGACAAAATAAGTGAAGGTTTACCTATTGTCATTTTTTTACGGATTATAATCCGGACTTAGCATAACAAAAAGGGCAGTATAATTGAAATAGCCGGCGTCATACATACATATCTATGTGCACAAACATACATACATATATATGTGTGTTGGACTTAGCATACAGAAAGAGCAGTATAGTTGAAATACCTAGCGTCAGCATATTATTTGGTAGCAATTTGTTTATTTGTAGTATTCGAATATTGCAAATTGTAAGAAATTTTCAATTAAATTAAAACAATGGCAATAGCAAAATAATTACCCACCTTTCCAAAAAACTACCAAAAATAACTATAATTTTTGGTTTTTATACGACATTTCCAAAGTAGTTTCCTTTTACACAACAAAAGACAATATTCACATTTATTAAAATTGAGCATTCGAAACTTACAGGAAGCCTATGATAATTCATGTTACAATAAACATTAACAAACATTGGGGAAAATCATCCATTTTTTTGTTTGTGTTATAAATTTAAATTCCTATCTGCATTCCTCTATCATCTAAATAACACAAATCATAGATTCATTGGTTCATATTGACGAAGCCAATACGTGATTGCGATTATTGCAACCGTGATTGAGAACGGGAGCAGAATCTGTCAAAGCCAATCAGTCACGGGGTTTTCTTTGAAGCTGTCCTGCGATTTATTGTTATATTTCAGTTTCTGAAGTTTAATTATTAACTCATTGTTATTTTCTAAGAGAGAAGTACTTTTGTTTAAGCGTCTACAATTTTTTGTTTGTTTGTTTGGATTATATATATTTATAGTTGAGAGGAAGAGCACCCTATTTCAAAATATTTTTCAGAAACGCCCTATCTCAGAATTTCTTTAAAGAACAGCCCACCTAAAATTTTTTCCAATAACTCCCTATTTCAAAATTTGGCTAAAGAACGCCCTATCTCAGAATGAGTTTCAAAAATGCCCTATCTGATCGAAAATTCAATGCATCTTTAGCTGAGATAGGGTGTTTTTGAATCAAATTCTCAGATAGGGCGTTGTTCGAAAAAATTCTGAGGTAAAGCGTTTTCGAATCAAATTTTGAAATAGGGCGTTATTGAAACAAATTTTGAAATAGGGCGTTTTTGAAAAAGATTTTGAAATAGGTTGATTTTCCACTCAGCAGACGATATTTTATTAGTTGAGCTACTTTTTCATGCATTAAAAAACATTGGAAAAGGGATTTTGGTCTTATTAACCTGGTATTATCTTCAAATGATTTTTTTCTGATATTCATATTCGCAAAACATTCGCAGAAATTTTGCAAATGCAAATGTCCAAAAACATGCGAATATTCGCGACATCACTGTGATATACTACACTTCTCTCCCCAAAAAGAATGGTTATGCATTTGTATGCGCATTCTATTTTTTTTTTTAATTATAATGAAATATAAGTTTGCTTATTTACAATTTACTAAAAATTTCAGTGTTCTTATTTATCTTATTAAATAACACTACCCGACAAATTTTAAAAAATTTTCATATTATCGGCATTTGATACACGATTCCTATGTAAATAGAACTATCTGCTGATTCCAAATATGTAACGAGATAATTTAAAAGAACAGTTTTTGAGATATTTTGAAATTTCATCACATATCTCTGCCATTACCGTCACGATTTTTATGTTATTTTATTTCATTTTGAGAGGGTAAAATACCATTTTCCACAAAGCAAAAACAGTTAAAATCGACGTTGAAGTGACGGAGATATAGTGACAAAAATTATGCAAATTTTCAGATTTTTCTTCGACACTCATCTTCTTTTCTGTAATTTTTTAACGAAATATAAAATAACCTCCTGGTTTTACACTGTGAGTCTATTTCTTAGTGAACATTTTACCACTTTCCGGATTATAATCAATAAAAAAATTACAATAGGTAAACCTTCACTTATTTTGTCATTGCGTTATGGAGTTATCATATATCTTCCCAGGTGTAAATGTCTTTAAAAATTCATTTCAGCTATTCCCATTTAGACGTCTTCCTTGACAACTTTGGTGATGAAAGCGATGAGTATGGTGAGCGGTTCCCCCAATAAATAAAAGAAATGGAATTGCGATACCTATAATATTCGAATGAAGCTATGATGGGCAATTTTTGCTGGTTCCTTCTTAGAGAAAAACAAATTGTACCAATTCGGCAAAAACTACCCACTTTTAAACACTTTCAGTATATACATAAAAATAGAAAAATAAGTTAAATACTTGAGTGTGATAAAAAATAACCATAGACTTGTTCACTAATCTCTTTTAACATTGTCATTTTTCTACTGAGTATAATCCGGAAAGTGCCAAAATGTTCACCAAGCAATAGGCTATTGACGCACAGTGTAAAACCAGGAGGTTATTTACTATTTCGTTAAAAAAAATGACAAAAACAAAGATGAATTTCGAAAAAAAACCAAAAATGTTTTTTGCTCGCCATAACCCCGTCATCTTACCGTCGATTTTAACATCCTTTCAAAATAAAAGGAAGCAACATAAAAATCGAGACTGTAATGGCGGAGACATTGACAGATAATTAATCCTACTATTTATATATTTCATGAACATGAAATGTTATTATAACTTTGGTCCGATGTTTGTAAGTATGAGAAAAAGAACGGATAGACCCACCAATAAGTATACTGAAATGATCATGGCGATGAGCTGAGTCGATATAGCCATATCCGTCTGTCCGTCCGTCTGTCTGTCTGTTTGAATGCAAACTAGTCCAAAAAGATCGGACCAATACAACGATTAGCTCCCATGCAATCCATTGTTCTGATAAACGGGGTTTGGCTTATAACTTTGGAAATTGAAAAGCTAGGAACGTAAAATTTCGCAGAACTGGTACATATTATACACGTAATGTGGCAAGTAAAATCAGACAGATCGGACCAACATAACATATAGCTCCCACACTATCGATAGCTCCGATAAATGAGCTTTGGCCTATAACTTTTGCAATTAAAAAGCTAGGTACGTAAAATTGGCAGCTTTTAACTTTCCTTAACTAAGAAAACTTCACATTAAACTATCTGATTACATATTTGGAATCAGCAGAAAGTTTTACATAGTAATCATGCATCAAATGGCGAGGATAGTTTTTGTTGTCTGGTAGTTAATTAATCCTTTTTCTAATTTTTGTTCATAAATTATATAAAAAATTCATTTATAAAAAGTTAAAATAATATAGAATTATAAAAATTGTTCATGTAGTTGATGACGCTGGACAGACGTTGCAAGTGTAGCTTTTAGTTTCGGGATTTTATTTTAGACTTATCAAGTTTGGTACGAGCCGGTAAAGCCGGTTTGGCCGGTATTGTGTGATCAAGGGTTTTGATGTAGTTTTTGTTGTTGGGGCAGTCGAATTTCATGGTGGCAGAGATAAAAATGGAAATAGTAATTATATATTTCAGGATGAGCTTATGTTTGTATGTATACTTACATAAAATACATTGAATTTTTGCATTACTGTTTTGATTGCTCGTCTACCATATACCCTGGGATTTTCTGCAACTCTTTTCAAATAGGGGATTGTTAATTTTTCTGTCAATTGCAATATAAAATTCCTTCTGCACAGTGGTGTATGAACTGGCAAAAATCATAAAAGTGGTTGCAATGGATGTTGTTGTTGTGTGTTAAGTGTTGGCGAATTAACAGTCCTTGACCAGATATGAAACCGGAACGCTCAGGTACTCCCTTGCGGCACTGCCCGACTGTTGTGGTAGCGATTTGGTGTGACCGATGCAACCTTCTAAGCTTTTAAAGTTGGGCATTTTTACAATTTTTTTTTTGATGAAAGTGTCTTTAGTTAGAATATTTAAAAAACATTGCCAAGGAGAAGATGTACTGGATGTCAACTTGTTTGGTGTCGTTGGAAAGGTAATTTATCCGAGATAGAGGGTATGTTCTTAGTTTTTGCTTGCACCCAATGCGTCCATTACAAGAAGCTCTTAAAGTTGGATATTTAAAATCATATTTTTTTATAAGAGAGCCTTTAGTTAGAATCTTTAAAAACATTGGCAGACGTGCAATTTGCTACACCCGAAAATTCGTTGCAGAAAAACTCAGAAATGCTTACGTTTACAAAGGTGTAACTAATAAGTATGTTTTTTTAATTCTTTTACATAAAAAAGTCAGCATTTTTCTTTAAGGTGAAAAAAAAAATCTACGGTTTTATAGCGCGTTTTCGAAAAAAAGACCGTTTTAAGGGTATAAAATCTACTTTTTACAAAATAAAAAAAAAATACTTGGCACAGCTACGACAGTATTCTTCATCACTTAAATGCCAAAAAAATACTTTAAAACCACGTCAAATTTATTACTGTGGTATTCTGTGTAAGTCAAGAGTCAACTAGTAAAAAAACTAAATGTAACATAGTATTTCTTACTATTATTAATATGGATTTATTCATAAAATATTAAATTTTAGTCGATACCTGGAATTTTGCCTGTCCATCAGAAAGAGTATGTTCCGTTTTACCAAATAAGGAACCTTGAATACTACAAAGCATTTTGGGCGCAAAAAATTACATTTAAGAAAAATCTTACAAATACCTAAATTAGAAAATAATCTTAGGATTCCCATGCAAATACGGATTAATGGAAGATAATAAGGAAACGTTGAATACTACAAAGCATTTTTGGCAGCAAAAATTAAATTTTTTAATAGTGAAATACAAAACCAAAAAAGCTTGTTCGAAAAAAATATTCCAAATGGCTAAATTGGGCAGCCTTTCTCTATGGACTCCAACGCAAATATGGATGTGTCAGGTCGATGGTGAAGGGAAATATTGCCAAATTGTGAATATGGTTTAGTATAACATCCAATTGGAATTCTTATTTAAAAAACGGCAGTGAGAAAACAAATTGCTACCGAATAATATGCTGACGCTGTGTATTTCAATTAGACTGCTCTTTCTGTTATGCTCCAACAGATATATATAGCGGCAGTCTGTCGAGATCCAAAGCGGCAGGATATCCTTATCCTGCGAATTTTAGCTGCAAATTGCCTTTAATAGCGGTAATCTGACTTTGTCACAACACTAAATAGTGACAGCAAATCGTAAGCGGTCAAGCGACATGCAAGCAAAAAAAAAATTACATAAAGCACGTACCAAACTAAAATTAAAACAAGTAGTAGAAGTAGTAGCACCAGCACAACCATAACGGCAATAACGTTAAGAGCGAGGCAAACAAAGCAACAGGTCTTAAATTAACTTGGGAAGTTTGGCGTAATTTTAGTTTGAGTATTAACAAAATTTCCTGTCAACCTAGCAGCTGCCTAAAAAGTGGCAAAAACTAATACATTTAAAAGAAAATTTTTATTAATAAGTCAATTTGTTTCCATGGTCTCTCAGGAGGAAATGGATGAAATTTTTAATGAATGGGGAAAAGCTTTTTATATAAGAAAAAGTCCCTCTTCCGGAGAGTAATAAACAGGGCCCCTTGCCGATAACGATAGAAGAATATCGACATAGGCAAAGAAAGAATTGTAAGCTGGAGGAACCAACAGTTCCGAAACCAATAAAATTTTAAAGAAAAAGGGGCGACAAAAAAATATATAGTAAAAGAAAAGAAATTGCCAAAATTTATGAAAAAATTATTTTTTCACCTAGTATAGAAGAAAGACAAAAATGAAATAAAAATTTAAAAATCAAAATGCTTTAATAAAAGAAATAAAGCGATTTTTCCATTTTTTTTTGCTCACCTTATATGCAAAATACCCGAATCAAAAAATCCATTAAGTTGGACTAAGAATTTAGTAGAACAAAATTTAAGAAAAAAATTAAAATTTTTTAATAAAGTTATGGAAATCAATTGGAATGAATAGGGAAGCAACACTATAGGACGAAAATAAATTATGGGCGCACAACCATCCAAAATTGAAAAGCCAAACACTAACGTTCTTAATACCATTAAGGTAATTGACCATACCGAAGTACTAGACTTAATTAAGGTAATGCTTCTCAATTTAAAAATTTGCACTTATCTAAGTTTATTTTAAAAAATATATTCAGCACATAATAGATTTTTGAAAAAAAAGGTACCAGAGCCGTGTTGGCGGTCTGGATAAAATTTAAATAGATTTTTTTTAACACATAACTTCCTTCAATAGAGAATTGGGAAGAAATCCAAAAATTATTACTAGAAAGGAAATTAATTGCAGAAAAATTTAATAAATGCATTAATTAAAATAGCATTTATATTACAAGGGAAACAATAACAAAGCAATTTGATAATATTATAGAATCATTAAATGAAATTAGTAACATAATAAAAAAAAGTTAACAACAAACTTGCAAGCGAACACCAAAAGCAAGCATACCAAATATACTCGAATGTTAGAGATAAATTAGTGTCATCACTAGCAAGATATAATATTGAAGAACAGGAACCTACTTTAATCGAACAAGAAATAAGCACGACATAGTTTTATTTATTTCAGACTTCCAAACAGAGGCTGAAGAAAAAACTAGTTCAAACGTATCACGATAAACCTGGTAATGGTCAATCTTATGACTAATAAAATAAAACAAAAATATTACTGGAAAAATACGAAAAATTACATAAAATATTATATCAAGAAATGCAATAAAAATAAAATAAGCGTAAATTTAAAAGAACCATTGATAATAACAGAAACGCCCATGAAAGCGTTCGATACAGTACAAATTGACACAAAATCACTGAATGGAAATGAGTATGCTGTTACTCTAATGCAGACCTGTTAAATTCCCATTAGAATTAAGTAATCAATTCATTAAATAGCTTTTTCAATCATTAATGAATATTTTTATTATTTTTCAGAAATTCTCAATTACTAGTTAGAATTTGAAAAAATTAAATTAAATTAAATAAATTTTAAGGGGTTCTCATATCCGAGGCTTTGTTGTTGAATTTCCGATGGAAGGACCAAGTGGAGACCGATTTGCGATCCCGCGGTGTTTCCAATTGGCGCCAGTTGGCGCAACGAAGAAACGACTGGCGAGCTATGTTGGACGGTCAAAATCGCCCAGGCGGTTAGATGAACATTTAAAGAAGAAATAAATTTTAAAACAAAAAAAAATAAAATCAAAAATATAAGTAATTAAAAATAATCAAAAAAAAATTATTGGTTGTTTCTGATTACTTTTTATTATTTTTGAAAATTTTTTATTGTTTTGCTGTATGGTTGTAAGAAACATCAAAATTTATTGCAAGCGCCATGCTAATATGTATGTATATAACAGTACATTTGGAAGTATTTTTAAGATGTAGTCGTGAACCGTGGCAGCATACGTGTGCCTTTGGTATGGAATGCCAAACTAACTATACGAGGTGTGTTCAAAAAGTATCGCGAATTTTGTGTTTTTTCAAAAATTATTTATTTATTCATGAATATCTATTTTGTCCCCTTCAAAGCAATCCCCATGAGATATTATACACTTGTGCCACCGGTTTTTCCAATCTTCGAAGCACTTCAAAAAATCATTTTTTTGTGTCTTGTTCAGCTCCTCCTTCGATGCCGTCTTTATCTCGTCAAGAGAAGCGTAACGTCGTCCTTTCATGGGCCTCTTCAGTTTAGGGAACAAGAAAAAGTCACAGGGGGCCAGATCTGGCGAATACGGTGGCTGCGGCATCATTAGTGTGTTGTTTTTGGCCAAAAAATCGCGCACAAGCAACGACGCGTGAGCAGGGGCGTTATCGTGGTGCAAAAGCCAATTTTTGTTCTTCCACAAATCCGGGCGTTTCTGGCGGATTGCTTCGCGCAAATTGCGCATAACTTGCAGGTAATATTCCTTATTGACCGTTCTTCCCTGTGGCAAGAACTCATGATGCACCACGCCCCTGCAATCGAAGAAAACTGTCAGCAAAACTTTCACATTCGACCGAACTTGGCGCGCTTTTTTCGGTCTTGGTTCGTGCGGCAGCTTCCATTGAGATGATTGAGCTTTGGTTTCCACGTCATAACCATAAACCCACGATTCGTCACCAGTTATGACCCTCTGGAGCAAATTTGGGTCGTCGCGGACAGAGCTTAACATCTCATTAGCAATGTTCATGCGATGCTGTTTTTGGTCACAATTGAGCAATTTTGGTACGAATTTCGCGTGAAAATCGAAGACGATCCAAAACACGTGCAAGCAAAGCAGCTGTCAACAATTAACTGAACATTCAAAATGGCCGAGCTTGTTGGCATAAGTGAGAGACATGAGTACCAACATAACGGCACAAAAAATTCGAAATTCGAATATACGTAACCAGCGAAAATTCAAAATTCGCGATACTTTTTGAACACACCTCGTATTCCTTATTGACCGTTCTTCCCTGTGGCAAGAACTCATGATGCACCACGCCCCTGCAATCGAAGAAAACTGTTAGCAAAACTTTCACATTCGACCGAACTTGGCGCGCTTTTTTCGGTCTTGGTTCGTGCGGCAGCTTCCATTGAGATGATTGAGCTTTGGTTTCCACGTCATAACCATAAACCCACGATTCGTCACCAGTTATGACCCTCTGGAGCAAATTTGGGTCGTCGCGGACAGAGTTTAACATCTCATTAGCAATGTTCATGCGATGCTGTTTTTGGTCACAATTGAGCAATTTTGGTACGAATTTCGCGTAAAAATCGAAGACGATCCAAAACACGTGCAAGCAAAGCAGCTGTCAACAATTAACTGAACATTCAAAATGGCCGAGCTTGTCGGCATAAGTGAGAGACATGAGTACCAACATAACGCCACAAAAAATTCGAAATTCGAATATACGTAACCAGCGAAAATTCAAAATTCGCGATACTTTTTGAACACACCTCGTACTCTTCAGCGATCAACTCTAAATATATGCAACCAAACAAACAAACAAAAAATTTTAGACGTTTAAACAAAAATAGTTCTCTCTTGGAAAACGAAACGCACCTCGATCGAAGGAGACTAAATAGCTATAACAATTTTTGACAAATTTGACCAAAAACTCAATATTCGCATGAGCGAATGTTGAAAAATTGGCGTTCGTTATGTCCAACGCATACCTTGTGTTGGGAACGTATTTATCTCAGAGGAAATGCAAACACAAGAAGATAACAAGTCAACAACATTACATAAGTACATATATTGCATTGTCGAACTTCTGCGAATACAAAATTCCTTGTTTTATTGCCAATTCCAGGAATGAAAAAATTTGCTGAGCCAGTGCGTGACACATTAACCCTCTAACCGGCAGGACCGCCTTTAGGCACGTAACCGTCGCCAAATATTTTATCTATGCCGTGACCTTGATTTTATAGTTTTAAATGGTGGTAGAGTTCCGTTATAATCATTCTCGTCGAGTGTAATTTGTAAAAAAAAATTAATTTTGAGAGAAGTGTTTCTGGTAACTACAAAAAAGTGATAAAAAGGATTTCTGTAATAAAAAGGAAATTGTTACTAAGTGAAATAATTGTTAAGGATTAGAAATTATAAAGATGTGGATTTATAATTAAATTTATAGAATTATTGGCCAAAAAGCATGCCCCGCCTACAGGCGGAGTGGGCAGTTAATAGGCAAGTTCGGATAGAGGCGGGGTGGCCATTTCGGATGTATGACTTAAAATTCGAGTTTATCGCAATAAAATTACAAAATATGAGTTTTTTCATTTGCAACAAAAATTGGCCTGTTAGTGGGTTAAATGTTTGCCCTTGGGACTTGATAATAGTAATTGCAAAACAAATTAAACAGGAACAAAAAGACAGAGCGTAACCTATCTGTGTGAGCTGAGCATGAGCAATTTTTCTTTGAAACGCCGACTATTGCCCTACAACAGCATCATTTAGCCCTTTTGGTCTCCCAACAACTACGCAAAGATACCAAAAATTATAACGGCATTCTTTGAATTTCTTTAGCGTCGCCACGGCGAACTTCAAATCGTAGCTGTAGTAATGCACATTAATAGAAATACGTATGTGCACACTCAATTCATTTAGAATTTAGATCAGGGGTCGGCAAAATTGTAAATGAAGTAGTATTGGTGAGAGCGCTTTGAGTGCACGAACCAGTTTATATGTCGTTTAGTTGCTTGTTATATATAGTTATTGTATATACGAGTATGTATGTAAACTGCAAAATTAAAATGCAATAATGAAATAGATCTATTAATTTAAATGAATATACATTTTTCTCTTTAAAAAAATTTATTCATTTTATAAGATGCATTTACATTATAAAAACAAGCGGCACCCACGCTCGATGCGGCGACTAAATCAATCACCAAAGAATGAGCGTAACCTATCTGTGTGAGCTGAGCATGAACAATTGTTTTATGAAACGCCGACCCATGATGCAATAACTAGAAGGTTAGTGACATATTTTGACAATTGCCGCCATCTTGCTGCCTGAAAAATTGTCATTCACAACCAATGTCCCTTCTTAGCAAATGTACGTAAAATTAGTAGTTAAAAACAAAATTTTCTTCTTCTTTAAATGGTCATCTAACCGCCTGGGCGATTTTGACCGTCCAACATAGCTCGCCAGTCGTTTCTTCGTTGCGCCAACTGGCGCCAATTGGAAACACCGCGGGATCGCAAATCGGTCTCCACTTGGTCCTTCCATCGGAGTGGTGGTCTCCCTCTTCCTCTGCTTCCACCGGCGGGTGCCGATAAGAATACCTTCTGGGCTGGAGCATCTTCGCTCATTCGCACTACGTGGCCCAGCCAGCGAAGCCGCTGTGTTTTAATTCGCTGAACTATGTCGGCGTCTGCGTAAAGTTCATACAGCTCATCATTAAATCTTCTTCGGTACTCGGCGTCGCCAACGCGTAGAGGTCCACAAACCTTTCGAGGAACCTTTCTCTCGAATACTCCCAGAGCCGCCTCATCAGATGTTGTTAGTGTCCACCCTTCTGCACCATATAGCAGGACGGGTGCGATGAGTGACTTGTAGAGTGTTATTTTCGTTCGTCGAGAGAGACCTTTACTTTTCAATTGCTACTCAGTCCGAAGTAGCATTTGTTTGCAAGAGTAATTCTTCGTCGGATTTCTAGGCTAACATTATTGTTGGTGTTAATGCAGGTTCCCAGGCCAACGGAGTCCTTTACTATTTCGAAATTATTGCTACCAACAGTAGCGTGGTTGCCAAGGCGCGAATGCGCTGACTCTTTGCATGATGAGAGAAGGTACTTCGTTTTGCCCAATCCCATTTTCTCCGCTTCTTTTTCTAATTTGGAGTAAGCAGAAGTTACGGCGCGGTTGTTAAGGCCAATGATATCAATATCGTCAGCATACGCCAACAGTTGCACGTTTTTAAAAAATATTATTCCAGCGCGTTTAAGTTCTGCATTCCAGCACTAAATTAAAGAAATAGCTAGGGGGCCACCCTTTCTGAAACCTCGTTTAGTTTCGAACGGCTCGGAGAGGTCCTTCCAAATTCCGACCGAGCTGGCGATGTTGCTCAAGGTCATTTTACATAGCCGTATAAGTTTTCTGCGGAAACCAAATTCGGACATAGCGGCATATAGGCAGCTCCTTTTCGTGCTATCGCAAGCGGTTTTAAAATCGACAAAGAGATGATGTGCGTCGATTCTTTTTTCACGGGTTTCCTTTCCAAGATTTGTCGATGGTAGATTTACCAGGTCTGAAGCCACACCGATAAGGTCCAATCAGTCTGTTCACTTCAGGCTTCAGTCTTTCGCACAATACGCTTGATAGGACCTTATATGCGATATTCAAACGGGCGATTCCGCGACAGATGGCGCAAGTTTGCAGGATCGCCAGTCTTGTGGATTGGGCAGAGAACACTTAGATTCCAATCTTCAGGCATGCATTCATCCAACCATATTCTGCATAGAAGCTGATGCATGCGCCTTACCAGCTCCTCGCCTCCGTGTTTGAATAGCTCAGCAGGCAAACCATCAGCGCCAGCTGCTTTATTGTTTTTCAATCGGGATATTGCTATTCGCACCTCATTATAGTCGGGTTGTGGAACGTCAATTCCATCATCTTCGATTGTGGGCTCGGGTTCGGCATCTTCTCTGGTTTCTTGGTCAGTTTAAAACAAAATTTTAGGTTCAAATTTTATTTCAGTAACACTTGCTTTTTGATTGATTTTTGACTTTTTGTCTTAAATTCATTCTTTCAAATAATTTTTTCCTGAATGCGTGAAAATAGGCAAGTTTGCAGAAAATTTATCAATTTAGCGATATAATGGTTATTTAATTACCTTTGCAGTTGCCAATAAAATTTTTGAGCACCAATTAGCACACTCATTGTAATTAAAATTTAGTACAACACTTAAGGTAAGATAAAATTTGCAAAATCAACAAAGCTTGATTCACTCTTTTTTTAGGTGCAACTGTTTAATCAGGCGCAACAGTAAGCGGAGCAAAGGTTATTAATTTCGTTTCGCAAGGTACATAGTGTAAGTTATGTTTGGATAATATATTATAGCAGTTCTTCGGTATTAAAACCAGATACATGTATATAAAGTTTCGCTACATCTACACTACGATTAGCAGTACTAATACTGATCAGTAAGTAGTGTGTAACTCCCACTTCCGTTCACACCTACCGGTGTATCCCCTCATGACACCATCTTTTTACCTGCTCAACTGATCCTATTATTCTAACACCTATTTCACTATGGTCCACCCCTTTTGAAGCCGCAAGGTTTCTTGGACTTCCGTTAGAACAACAAAAACCACAACAAACACAAGGCAACGGATAGACAAAGATCAGAACGGAACTACACACTGAGGATGGCGGAACGCCGAAACCAACCAGCTTTCCACGCTGTTGGAAAATCAACATATCAATGTTTACATATGTACATTAATCTGCAGGCTACATTATATATATTTATGATTTTTGTTGGAACGATTTTCCGTCATCCCTTGTCAAGTTTGGTTTTGTGACAAACCGGTTTCGGCGTTCTGCCATTTTCAATGCCTAGCTTCGTTCTGGTCTGTGTCTATCCGCTGCGTTGTTTTTATAGTCCGTGGGTGCTGTGGCAGGTAATGTCAATCTATGTTTTCGTGGTAGGTAACGTCCGAATTGTTATCTGTCCCAAGGGTTGTTTTTGTAGGTATGTAGACATACCGCTTGTTAGCTAAGCGGTAGGTTGATGTAGGTAGAAATCGGTGATTTTTGCAGTTTGGTTCATATTTCGTTTTTGCTTGTTCATTGTTACGTGTTTCGTTGCTGTACCTGCTGGCTTGTGCTGTTTTTTGTAAACTAGTTTTAAGGGTTCAAATATTTCGTCAGAGATAGTGTTGGTTTGTTCGTTTATGATCCTGCCGTCAAATGTTTTTAACTTGTATATCTCCATGTTCTCAAGTACCCTTGAACCCTTAAAACTAGTTTACAAAAAACAGCACAAGCCAGCAGGTACAGCAACGAAACACGTAACAATGAACAAGCAAAAACGAAATATGAACCAAACTGCAAAAATCACCGATTTCTACCTACATCAACCTACCGCTTAGCTAACAAGCGGTATGTCTACATACCTACAAAAACAACCCTTGGGACAGATAACAATTCGGACGTTACCTACCACGAAAACATAGATTGACATTACCTGCCACAGCACCCACGGACTATAAAAACAACGCAGCGGATAGACACAGAATAGAACGAAGCTAGGCATTGAAAATGGCAGAACGCCGAAACCGGTTTGTCACAAAACCAAACTTGACAAGGGATGACGGAAAATCGTTCCAACAAAAATCAGCTTACTACCCTGTCGGAAGATCAACACAACAAAATAAATCATATATTTATGACTTAGCAATGCTTTAAGAATTCAAGATAAATATTAATGTGGACCTAGGGTCCTTTCTTTCACATAAGTAGATCCTTTTAAAAGGCGATCAGCTTATGGTTTGAATCAAAAGTTTTGGAAAATATCAGTCCAAACTATTATTAAAATACTATGCGTTGTACCTCATTTTTTATTAAAATTTGTAGTAAGCCCTACAAGACAGCTGACCTTCACATGAACCGTCATTTGAAAGGAAGCGCTGAAGGGATCATCAGGCCGTAGGACAAATCGGCCATTAGATATTTAGCAGCAATATGAAAAATCTGAAGCATCCATCAGCAGCGTCTTGTAGGGAGTAGAACCTACAATTGTGAAGGTAATGTACATATTACATATGTATGTAATTTATACAGTTGAAATTATTAAGATTGGCGCAATAAGTCGTGTGGCCCCCTATGTATACGAGGTGTGTTCAAAAAGTATCGCGAATTTTGTGTTTTTTCAAAAATTATTTATTTATTCATGAATATCTATTTTGTCCCCTTCAAAGTAATCCCCATGAGATATTATACACTTGTGCCAACGGTTTTTCAATCTTCGAAGCACTAAAAAAAATCATTTTTTTTTTATCTTGTTCAGCTCCTCCTTCGATGCCGTCTTTATCTCGTCAAGAGAAGCGTAACGTCGTCCTTTCATGGGCCTCTTCAGTTTAGGGAACAAGAAAAAGTCACAGGGGGCCAGATCTAGGGAATACAGTGGCTGCGGCATCAGTAAGTGTGTTGTTTTTGGCCAAAAAGTCGCGCACAAGCAACGATGCGTGAGCAGGGGCGTTATCGTGGTGCAAAAGCCAATTTTTGTTCTTCCTCAAATCCGGGCGTTTCTGGCGGATTGCTTCGCGCAAATTGCGCATAACTTGCAGGTAATATTCCTTATTGACCGTTCTTCCCTATGGCAAGAACTCATGATGCACCACGCCCCTGCAATCGAAGAAAACTGTCAGCAAAACTTTCACATTCGACCGAACTTGGCGCGCTTTTTTCGGTCTTGGTTCGTGCGGCAGCTTCCATTGAGATGATTGAGCTTTGGTTTCCACGTCATAACCATAAACCCACGATTCGTCACCAGTTATGACCCTCTGGAGCAAATTTGTGTCGTCGCGGACAGAGTTTAACATCTCATTAGCAATGTTCATGCGATGCTGTTTTTGGTCACAATTGAGCAATTTTGGTAAAAAAATAGGTAAAAATCGAAGACGATCCAAAACACGTGCAAGCAAAGCAGCTGTCAACAATTAACTGAACATTCAAAATGGCCGAGCTTGTCGGCATAAGTGAGAGACATGAGTACCAACATAACATTCCCACAACAGCCGGTTCTACGTACCGGAATGACTCGGATCTTTACATCCGACCAAGGGCTGTTATTTCGACTCTACCCTGTCTAACCTGTCACCTTTTTCACTAATATTGTCATCCTCCGAGCAGCTCCTTGCAGCAGGGCTGCTCAAAACCCTCCTTATCCGGGCTGGGGTCGAATCCAACCCGGGTCCAGGAGAATGGATCTGCTGCGTCTGCTGGAAGAAAATCTACGTTAAGCGTTCACACTCCGTCCAGTGCAATTCTTGCAAAAGATGGCTGCACAAAACCAGGTGCTCCGGGCTAAATCCCTCCACACATAGGCCCCCTAGTTTCTACAAAACTTTCGTGGCCCCTTGCTGTTCACGCCCTCGGACGTCCCGTGGCCAACGACGATCTAGTATCGCACCGTCACAAGCTTCTGTAACAGTCTGCACGACTAATAGCACAAACAACGCCCAGCAAGAAGTGTGTAACACCCGCTGCCGCTCACGCCCACAGGCGCCAACACCTCACACAGCCGCTCACAGCTACTTTCTACGTAGCACCTCTATTTCAGAAGTGAGCAATGCCGAGCGACAGCCTACCCCCCGCCCACTTTCAACTTCCCCTTCTTCTTCCAGCACTAGTACAAATGTAAGTCAAAGCCACCAGCTCCTGGTCCCTTACACCTTGTGCTCTGTTTGTCGGTTGAGATTATATACACCTGCGACATCAGTCAAATGCAACTCTTGCCTTGGCCTGTGTCACCTGCTTATATGTTCTCAACTTGGAAACAGGAACCTATGGACTGATACGTACGTTGCACCATGTTGTCGAGCTACGCAACCTACAACGTCAACTGATTCGCCACCTTCTGGTGCTTCGGATCCCTTGACTTCTAGAGTGCGACGTAGTGTGCGACCCAGCCTGCTTCCACCAAGGCATACGCACCAGTCCCTGACTCCCAGCGTGAATACTTCTCCCCCTTCGCACTTTCGCGTCCTACAACTAAACTGCAACGGCCTAACTGGGAAAGTGAGTGAAATAGTGAACTTCATGAAGCGTCAGAACATTAAGATCGCTGCCATTCAGGAGACGAAGTTAAACGCCCGATCAAGTCTTCGGACTTGTGACGGCTATAACATCCACCGACGTGACCGAGAGAGGGGACTTGGGGGCGGACTCGCCTTCATCACCCACCAATCCGTGCAATATCGTACATTTGAGCCTGACGTCGACCCGAGGGACAACCTCCTGGAACGTCAAGGAATGGTTGTCCGGACAGGAGACGTCGACCTTGAAATTATAAACATCTATATACCTCCTGCCACCTGCTGCCCGAGAGATTACCACCCTGACATCAGTGCGTTACTCAGGGGCGATAATCGTGTAATTATCGGAGACTTCAACGCACACCACGATCTGTGGCACTCAAGCCTACAAGCCGATGGCAGGGGACAGGAATTGGCTGAACAAATAGACGATTCGACGTTTTGCACTGTGAACGGGGACGCCCCCACGAGAGTTGCGGCAAATTGTTCCAGTTCGCCAGACCTCACAATTGTCAGCGCAGGTCTCATAAACTGCGTTGAATGGCGACCAATGCTCACTCTTGCATCTGACCATCTGCCGATAGTCCTCTCAATCGATCGCCCCAATGACTTCGTCACTTCTGAGAAGCGCACCTTCACTAACTTCAACAAAGCTGACTGGGTTGGTTTTCTTGGTTTCACTGAGAGCACCTTCGCTACTCTTCCCGTCCCGTCTGATGTACGAGAAGGGGAAAAAGCGTTTCGCATGGTCATAGCTTCAGCCTCCAATCAATACATTCCGTCAGGCAGAATTAAGGAGATACGTCCGTACTTCCCCGCAGAGGCAGCGGCCCTGGCTAATGAACGTGACCACGTGCGACGCTTGAACCCTACGGATCCCCAAATTCAAGATCTCAATGCGGAGATCAGACGGCTAGTCGATCAACACAAACGCGCCAAATGGGAGGAGCACCTAAGGTCCTGCAACCTCTCTGCTGGTGTTGGCAAATTATGGTCCACTGTCAAATCCTTGTCTAATCCGACCAAACCTAACGACAAAATATCCATCACCTTTGGTGATAAGGTACAGTCGAAACCAAAGAGATGCGCGAGCGCTTTCTGCCGGCAATTCGTACTGCATCCTCCGGTTGACAAGGAAATCAGGCGCGCCATCAGGGAAGCGCACAAACGCAAAAACAACCAAGCGCCCATTGTCATCACCACCACAGAGGTTCGGGAGGCCATACGGAGGTCCAAAAATTCTAAATCCATTGGGCCAGACGGTATATCCATGCTGATGCTAAAACATCTCGGCGATGAGGGAGTAAGGTACCTAACAACCGTCTTCAATCTGTCCATGACCACCTTTGTCATTCCAGAAAGATGGAAACAGGCAAAGGTGGTGCCACTACTAAAGCCCGGCAAGCCGGCTAACGTGGGGGAGTCATATCGACCGATATCACTCCTCTCGCCAGTAGTGAAGACCTTGGAGGCGGTCTTGCTCCCTTATTATACCGCTAACCTGCGATTAGCCGAACATCAGCATGGTTTCCGCAAAATGCATAGCACTACCACCGCGCTAAACGCCATCACCACGCAGATAGGTGACGGTCTCAACCAATCTCGCCCAAATGACAGGACCGTGCTAGTTGCGCTTGATCTGTCGAAAGCTTTCGACACTGTTAATCACGCACAACTCATTAACGACCTGGAAGATTCAAACCTTCCCCCCTGTCTAAAGCGTTGGACCGCCAACTATCTGAGTGGCCGGCAGTCATCGGTTGAATTTAGAGGCGAAAGATCAAAACCACGTATAATTAAGCAGGGGGTGCCACAGGGTGGTGTCCTATCCCCGCTTCTGTTTAATTACTACATATCGAGGCTCCCTTCCCCACCAGAAGGCGTCTCGATCGTCTCCTACGCCGATGACTGCACGATCCTGGCGACTGGACCCTCCGTTGATGAGCTCTGCTCGAGACTAAATTCATACCTTCCAACCCTTTCCAGTTTCTTCGCTGCACGGAACCTGACACTGTCACCGACCAAATCCTCGGCCACCCTATTTACGACGTGGACAGCGCAGGCGAACATGGAATTAAACGTCTACGTCGACGGCATCAAGCTTCCGACTGTCACACACCCCAAAATCTTAGGGGTCACGTTTGATAACATGTTCAAATACGGTGCTCATGTAGCCGCGATTGCCACCAAAGTACAAAGCCGTAACAAAATCCTCAAGTCACTAGCTGGCAGTACTTGGGGGAAAGACAAAGAAACGTTACTGGCAACGTACAAGGCAATCGGCCAGCCGGTTCTGAGCTACGCGACGCCAATATGGTCGCCGGGGTTAGCAGACACACATTGGAGGAGGTTGCAGGCCTGCCAAAACACCGCACTCAGAACCGCCACGGGGTGCCTCCTTATGTCTCCTGAGCATCACCTTCATAATGAGGCAAAAATGCTCAATGTCCAAGAGCATTGCGAGATGTTGTCCAGACAATTCCTATTCAACTGCCATAATCAGCAGCATCCGAACAGGAACCTGCTCAACGAAAATCCGCCTCCCAGGAGAATAAGGAGTCACCTCCGTAAGCACTATGATGAGATCCGGCATCACATCTCCTCGCCGTTTGATCCAGAGGTGCACCGGCGGGCCCTCAACCTCATCCACACGGAGTCGGTAAACTCCTTTGTCAGGTCTCGTCCAGTGAATGTGGTCCTACAGGCACAAGCTCCACCTGTTGCCGCCGAGGAACGCGAACTGCCCAGGGAGACAAGAGTCACGCTGGCTCAACTTCGTTCTGGATATTGTAACAGATTAAACTCTTACTTATCCAGACTGAACCCCGACATGCCAAATGTCTGCCCGGCATGCGGCGTGTCTCCCCACGATACTAACCATCTGTTCCTCTGCTCAACCGAGCCCACTCTTCTAACTCCAATCTCACTCTGGTCCACCCCTGTTGAAGCCGCGAGGTTTCTTGGACTTCCGTTAGAAGAGCCTGATGACAGTGTTGGTTGGGGGTGACACCCTGGACAGGTTAAGTAGTCGCTACAACAACAACAGTACCAACATAACGCCACAAAAAATTCGAAATTCGAATATACGCAACCAGCGAAAATTCAAAATTCGCGATACTTTTTGAACACACCTCGTATTTCAATTACAGGGGTAAGACCGTTAAATTTTGCACAGTTTGTACAAAAATATAATATCGGACACTAAATACTCTCATGCGTTTTCATTTAAGGTATAAAGCCTTCGGTACAGCCGAAAACAGTGATTTGCTTACTTGTTTTTAATATGATTAGCTTAATGCAAAATTCTATGCTAATTCAACGTTGTTTTGAAATGCCTAAGTCAAGCTGTGCTTTATGTAGAAAAACTTGGATACATGAAGGTTAGAAGAAAACATTGGTCCGAATCATGTGGAGTTACCTTGAGTAAGTCCTCGAGAATATGTTCTTTGCATTTTAGTTCAGCTGATTTTGTATCAGAATCTTATACCAAGCGAGTGAAGTTTGCACTTAACGCATTACCTATGCGTGTCGAATTCGTCGAAGATTATATCCAGTATATTGACATAGGAACTCAAACAGAGTAAATATTTACTGAATTTAGTGGAGTTTTTTTTGTGGAAATTATTGAAAAATGGGAAAAATCTCCATGAAAACTTTGGTTAGTCTCATACATCTTTTCTCTACAACTCAACCCTTTTTAAGAACCTGTAAAGATTATGCGACCGAATTAACAAAAACACAAAAGTTAGAAGGTCGCGTTGAAGAGCTCGAGAAGCTTGAAACCGACGTTTCCTCCATTTTCATAAAAGGCCAAATACGAAAACCGCTAAATCCAAACAAAAATATCCACTGGGATTGGGAAGATATGTCTTCCGCCATTACCCTTCACGCTTCCGGCCCCAGAGCAGATGGGCATTTATTCAAAAAGAGGTTCCCATTGCCAGGTGAATCAACTATTCGGGATGCCTGAAGAAAGTACCCGTATCCTTTTCTTTGGGAGTCCTGCAAAATGAAATGTTCCCGACATAGTCGTATGTATCCTTAGTTTCGATGAAATGAAAATCGAATCGATGTACGAATATGATGTTATTCAAGACTCAGTTCGGCAGCCATGTAACTACGTAAAGTTGGCAATTGTACGGGGATTGAAGTATTCGTGAAAGCAACTTATTTTCTGTACATATGACTGCAAAATGACAAAATGAATTTTGCAAATTATAATAATAAAAATGCAAGCAGTGTGTATCCCAGTAGTGGGAGTAGTCTCTGACATGGGCTCAGGAAACCAGCCCCTTTGGAAAGCATTAAACATCACAATTGGTACGTTAATCTCTATGCTAAAGCATTTTCCTATAGCTGACTATTTTATATATTTTCTTAGAACAACCCTGGTTTCCTAATCCTGCCATCGGCTTTCGTGTTTGCAGACGCACCTCATTTACTCAAATTAGTACGTAACAATTACATCAATACTGGCTACGACATATACGACAAGTTACTCACCCCTTGCACGATGGCACAGTTATGTACACTTACTTCGGGGTCAGATGCATCTATTGCATATAAATTGACGGAGGAGCATCTAACCGCTCACCACGCTGGACGACAAAAGGGTAAAGCTAGCAGCTCAATTGTTTTCGAACAGTGCCGCGAGCGCCATCCGAAGGTGCTATGAGTTAGGATATGAGTTCTATAACCCTTGCGAAACAGCCGAATTTGTGTCTACCGTGAACGATTCGTTTGACGTATTTAATAGCAAATTTAGCATTTCAGTCATATCCGACAAAAAAGCCTTTCGGAATGAGCTTGGTTTAACAAATGCATGCGTTGCCGAAAATGGACGAATACATGCAAAACATGTGAGCGCATGGTCGGAAGTCGCTGTTGCCTTTTCAAAAAGGGGTACTCATGAGCAATAACTCGCTCAGAGCGTTGTTCGAGTATGTGAGCGAGAGGCACGGCCTGAAATATATTCTCACATATAGACTTAATCAAGCCTTTCTTCGGCTCTATGCGGGCGAAAGGTGGTCTTTTTGACAATCCAAGCCCTATGAATTTCAAATACAGGTTACGAAAGTATTTGCTACGTAGTATTTACAAATATGTACATATATTTTATTCTGGTATAAAACAGCCCTAATTTTAGATCGCAGCACAGAGTATTTATCTGGTCGTGGTAACGTGGAGTCCGCCGAAACGGAGTGGATACATTTGTAGAAAACCTCCGCGGAATTCTGATGGATGAAGAGGAGGTTTCGAGGGAATTCGAACTGTCGAATGAAATGGCATTTCCTGAAGAGATGATGCAGAAGACTGAGATAAACGAGCTACATGAAGATGCACTGGAATACATTGCATGCTTTGTAATAAGTAAGCTTGGTCTTATGAAAGACGTTTCCAATACAGCGACGTTTACATACACAAACGAATTGTCAAAAGGAGCCCTGATTAAGCGGTCTAGCGATTTCATAAGTACAATAAAAAGACTTGAGGCCATATTTAATACGTTTAATGGCGATAAAATACAGTCATGCGCAAATTATATGCAACAGCTTATTGATTGTTCGGAACACGTTAGTGCCAGCATCGACGTTAAGAAACTTTTTTTCAAATCACGTATGTACCAGCGCATCAAATATCTCAACAAATAAATATTTCTTACTCCGTCAGACACAATAGGCTAAAATAGAAATGAATTTCACCAAATAACTTGGTGAGAAGGCTTATTTGAATAAGTTCTTCCAATCAATGCAACTTTTGTGAGGCATCAAACGTCAAATTTTGGTAATATTAATCCTAATTATCTTCCGCCGTGGTGTGAAGGTAGTGTTGCCGGCCTACCACACCGAAGGTCCATGGTTCGAGCCCTGGTACAGGTAACATCAAAAGTGATTTGAAAAAAGTTTTTCAAAACGGGGTCGCCCCTCGGCAGTGGTTTGGCAAACTCTCCGAGTGTATTTCTGCC
Organism: Merzomyia westermanni; assembly: GCA_949987695.1. NCBI lineage: Eukaryota > Metazoa > Arthropoda > Insecta > Diptera > Tephritidae > Merzomyia > Merzomyia westermanni. Next base: position 114,898,919 of record OX465289.1, read on the forward strand.
ATGACAGGCTTCTCAGCAAAAATTCGTCTCCTTTGTAGATGCCGTTCGGAGTCGGCAAAAAACTGTAGGTCCCACCAATTTGTAGGGAAAAATTCAAATCGGCACACCACAAATTGGAAGAGAAGCTTGGCGCAAAAATCTCTTAGGAGGTTTATGATGATATACCTGTTGTATATCGCGCCATAGAGATAGAGATCTTCTTATGAGTCCTACAATCAACAATATTAAGCAAATTTACAGTTTCCTAAAAAACTCCTTCCTTCTTCGTCGTAATTAGTTTGTATTAACCAGTTAGCCGAAAGTCTATTCCGTTAGCGCTGCGTTTTTTAGTTTGTATAATAATTATAATATATAAATAACTAATAAAAACATGAATTGTGAATTTGTGAAACCATAAAAAGTACTAACTGTATATAACGAAGAAAACAAATTTAAAATTAAAATTGCTAATTTTTTATTTAAGCATTTTACACAAATTACGCCTTAATCCTTAGTACAAATATAAACAAAAATATTAAAACTACAAAGTGTTTACAAATCTGAACTATTTTTATGTCATTAGCTTGAATCTTATCAGATCTGCACTTAAGTCTGTGTCGTTTACCACTTTACTGAGTCTCTTAAAACATAATGTCGTATTGTACAGGGTGGCGCAAAAGTCATCCTCCTATTTTCCGATTGGCCCCTAAAGTCAGTTCTGTTTTGACATTTGTGTAGTAAACGCATGCGAAATACACGTTAATAAACAATGTTACGCTACACTGCTCCAGAACGCGGAATATTGCTGACTATTTATTAGACCAATAATTATTGGTCGGGGCCAAACGGTGACTGTGAATGGTGAGCGCTACGGAGCAATGGTCAACGAGTTCTTTTTGCCGCAAATTGATGAATTGGGATTGGAAAACATGTGGTTCCAACAAGACGGTGCAACAGCACACACTGCACGTGCCACAACCGATATGCTGAACATCGGAAGCTTACTTTTGCGCCACCTTGTATTTCTGCCATGGAATGCTCGTCAGTAGAAATGCATATCTTCGGTGAAAGTGAAAAACCGCGAAAGCAAGATTAATTTCTAAAACTAAACAATAGTTTCGAAACTATTCGAAGAAACGAGTTCAATGACGATTTGTTCTATAAAGAAATTATTGAAGAAATTAAACAATTTGTATTTGTATGACCGCGAAATTTACACATTGCTAACTCTGCATTACTCTGAGAAGGTCGACCTAGATTCCTTTTTATATGTACATATTTGGTTTATGATGAAAAATATATTACTACTATTATCCTACTTTTTTTCGGCAGGGGGATAAAATTATTCCCCTTTTTCCTTGCTTCGCAAATGCAACCCAAAAATGTTATATATTGGAAGTGTCAAATCAATCTGTCATCTAGAGAGCTAACCTTCTAGTTATTGAATCATGACGCCGACCATTGATTTAGATACAATGTTTGCTGGTCGATCATTCGTAGTTAATGCGTAGCTGTAGCAGCACACATATATTTATGGACATACGTATGTGCTTACTAGTTGAACTTAATTTTTTATGCACTTGAAAAAATATATTCTTTATTCTTCTTTAAATGGTCATCTAACCGCCTGGGCGATTTTGACCGTCCAACATAGCTCGCCAGTCGTTTCTTCGTTGCGCCAACTGGCGCCAATTGGAAACACCGCGGGATCGCAAATCGGTCTCCACTTGGTCCTTCCATCGGAGTGGTGGTCTCCCTCTTCCTCTGCTTCCACCGGCGGGTGCCGATAAGAATACCTTCTGGGCTGGAGCATCTTCGCTCATTCGCACTGCGTGGCCTAGCCAGCGAAGCCCTCTCTCTATCTCTCTATGGCGCGATATACAACAGGTATATCATCATAAACCTCCTAAGAGATTTTTGCGCCAAGCTTCTCTTCCAATTTGTGGTGTGCCGATTTGAATTTTCCCTACAAATTGGTGGGACCTACAGTTTTTTGCCGACTTCGAACGGCATCTACAAAGGAGACGAATTTTTGCTGAGAAGCCTGTCATGGCAGAAATACACTCGGAGAGTTTGCCAAACCACTGCCGAGGGGCGACCCCGTTTTGAAAAACTTTTTTCAAATCACTTTTGATGTTACCTGTACCAGGGCTCGAACCATGGACCTTCGGTGTGGTAGGCCGGCGACACTACCTTCACACCACGGCGGCCGCCAGCTGATCATTAAATCTTCTTCGGTACTCGCCGTCGCCAACGCGTAGAGGTCCACAAATCTTTCGAAGAACCTTTCTCTCGAATACTACCAGAGCCGCCTCATCAGATGTTGTTAGTGTCCACGCTTCTGCACTATATAGCAGGACGGGTGCGATGAATGACTTGTAGAGTGTTATTTTCGTTCGTCGAGAGAGGACTTTACTTTTCAATTGCCTACTCAGTCCGAAGTAGCATTTGTTTGCAACAGTGATTCTTCGTCGGATTTCTAGGCTAACATTATTGTTGGTATTAATACTGGTTCCCAGGTAAACGAAGTCCTTTACTATTTCCAAATTATTGCTGCCAACAGTGGCTTGGTTGCCAAGGCGCGAATGCGCTGACTCTTTGCATGATGACAGAAGGTACTTCGTTTTGCCCTCGTTCACCACCAATCCCATTTTATATTCTTTATTACTTTTTGAAAAATGAGATCTATTCGAAAATTGAGTAGCTCTTGGGAGTGTGATTAAAACAAGCCTCAATGTCTGATATGTAGCCGGTAATATCAAATATGGAACGATGTAATAATGTTGAAAGGTGGGGAGATCCGTAAATGAAAATGATATTTGGACCAATGGTCGGCGTTTCATAGAACAATTGTTCATGCTCAGCTCACACAGATAGGTTACGCCCTTCCTTTTGTAATTGATTTAGTCGTCGCTGAGCAAATGGCGTAGTAACATCGCGTATGGGTGTCGCTTGTTTGAGCGGCGACCAATATGTGTATATTTGTACGTAACATTTCTTATAATGTAAATGCATCTTAGAAAATTAATACGTTTTTTTTTATATAAAATTATATATACTCATAGAAATTAAACAGAACTATTTGATTATTGCATTTCAATTTTGCAATTTTTATGAAAAAAATTCGACTGTATATTACACATATGCTTGCTCATTGCTGTCTAACAAGCAACTAAAAGATATTTCCACTGGTTCGTGCGTTCATAGTGCTCTCACCAATACTACCTCATTTACAATTTTGCCGACCCCTGATTTAGACTACCCAGCTTAAACGTAAGACAATGTAAGAAATAACATATCTGTACATGTACACAAACATATGTATGTGTGCACTTGTATGTGCAGAGCTATCTGTCGATGTGAACACAAAAAACAACAAGCAAAGGACTATTGAATTGTTATAACGTCATTCCATTAAATTCGAAATTATATTATTCAAAGGCTTATTTTGACAGTTCACATTTTGAAGATCATTCAATTCGTTCAAAAAGTAGCAAGTGCGCACTCCATTCTATTGCTTCCCTAAGAAGCAAGTGTGCGGTCCAGTCAATTGTAAACAAAATCTGATTGGAAAATCAAACTAGGCGACATGACTGAAATGAGACCATTCCTTTGCGATATCATCGACAAGTCGTTATTGTGAAGTGAGTGGGAGAAATGACTAAGGTCCTTCACTTTGTATCTTCAATCAGAAGATATTAAAGACGCGGGTAAACAAAAAAGCAAACTACTTAATTTAGGTGGACCCCAACTACAGGAAGTTATCTTCAATATTCCTGGAGGTCTGGTAGAAGCTGACGCTGAAAATAAATTTGATGTTTTTAAGGTTTTGGTCGAAAAACTTAATAATTACTTTACACCAAGGCGAAATTCAACGTTCGAGAGGCAGCTGTTTAGTAGCATTGCTCCATTAGAAGGAAAATCCTTTAACAAATTTTTATTGCGTTTGAGACACCAATCCTTTAAATGTTCTTTCGGAGAAACCAAAAGTGAAATCGAAGTTATCACTTTGAAGGATAAAGTTACTGATTCTTGGGCTAGCGTAGATTTAAGAAAACGTCTCCTTGAAAAGGAGCAAAGCTTAAATGAAATTATTAAGGCGTGCCATCGAAAGTGAGGTATATTGAGAAAACCAAAGACGATCTTTCAGATAACTCAAGTGAATATGATTGCCTTCAGGTAGAAACTTCTACGTCAATGAATGAATTTATAAAATGTAACATCGGGGGTGACCTCGTACTATGATTATTCGCTCTGGCTCGCGATTTAATTTGCTAAGTCAACAAGTCTGGGACGGATTGAAATGTAGTAAAGCAGTTATGTGGAACATTCATACAGAAAATGCAAATCAATTTAAAACATACGCCACGAATCAGCTTTTTGTAATTCTCTATGTTCTAAAACCGGCTAAGCAACCAATGCGCCGTATTCCAATCGCTCTCGAGAGAAAGCTCGAAGACAAATTAACTGAAGCACTTGCCAAAGACATTATTGAGCCGGTCTCAATTTTTTACTATAACAAAACGAATCTTTTTCCTTCAAATGCTTTATAATGAAAGACCCCATTTTGGAAGAGTTTTTAAGTGAATCATTAAAAACCTGCCTTCCATCAAGTCTGAGGAATATCTGTTGTAAAATAAAGTTGGTATTGTTGGCAAGTTTTTTAAGGTATTGCATGTAATTTTCAAATCTATACGTCGAAAAGGAATCTAAAGGACCAAACTGCTTGACGCAATCTGGCAAATGAAGCAGGCCATGGACGTTAAAACTGACTAACTCATCTCCGTATATATTACCAAAATAGTTAACGAAATCATTTAAAAGCTCTTGGGCAACGTGGGATTCTAATCTAGATGTACCTTCACTGGATAAAAGCCTTTCTGAACAGTGCAATAATAAGAAGTGGTAGTACAAGTCGCTTTCTACACAATTTTTTAGCAGAAAAATCCCCGTGTACGACAAAAATTGTCTGAATTCGGTAGATTTTCAATGATTTAATTCGCTAAATTTTCTGGTAATACGTGCAAACTCGGAGGGAATAAACTGAGCGACATAGTCTATTTTTTCTTTCACGGTGTGCAAATTAATTTTTTAAACATTTTTGACAACACCTAGTCAACCAAGTGCATGCAATCTAAAGGAAATTGGGACACCATACCGAAACTTGTTTCTTCCAAAACACTCTTCAGATATTTAAATTCATCAATGTGATGGGTCACATTACTACGTGAATCGAAAGTTAAATCGGTTCTTGGTGGCCCAACTTCTTTTAGAAAACATACTCTCCTTTGCCGGTACAAGCCTTCTTCGCAGCACTTTGCACAACCGCTCTTGCTATTGTGGGATACGACACCAGTTACATATGCCCTTGCTGAGGAGTCGCAAGAAAACAAACGAACATCAAACGTTTTTAGGACTCCATTCGGACCAATTTTAACTCCTGCTTCTTTAAGCCACTGAACCTCTTCGCAGAAATCATTCATGAAAGCATTTACACACTATGAAAAGCATTTACATCACCATTGGGAGGAGTTACATTATAATAAATAGGAAATCCAACCGAATCCCTGGGTTTTGACGCAAACCAATTTCCAGAAGAAAAGCTTTCTTCTACCGGAAACACAGGAAGTGTATTTTCTTGGTTACACTTTACAAAAAAAGAACCACTGTTAACAACTCTTATAATATTTCCAGAGTCAATTTTTTTTGTTCGCCCCACACATTCCGCAAATTCTTTATACTTTTTTAATTAAGAATTAAAAACTGTATTTTCTTTATATCTTGAGTTATAAAATGATTTCTTCATTACTTATCTTATAGTAGTTATGCCGCTTCTGATTTTTGTTAAAATATAATCGCTACTTTTGCAAAACCGGGGTTTTATGATCAGCAGAACTAAGACTGTGCGTGTATTAGTAAAAATATCATCGTTTCTTGTAGCGAAAATTCATGTAATTTTTATTTTATTTTAAGTATGTAAATAAAAGACATTAACACTATTTTTAAGCAGCCGGTAATGTTAATATATAAAGCCAGCGTTTAGTGAAGGTTGGGATCCTTTTGAAAAACAAAAAAATTTTAGTGGTTAAGATCCGGCACTTTACCATTATTTATCGCAAGTTGATTCACACCGACTATATGTGTATGCTTATGGAAATGACTTCTAATGTGCCAAGGCCGTCTAGTCTTCACACTCCTTATCCAATATTGTCATCAATCTCTTCAATGGAGTTGGACCCGTAGCGGCCCTAACTGCGGTTCGTTGCCAGCAACTATTCTTTATCTTTACCCTAGGTGCTGCCAGCAAGTAACTTGAGGATTTTGGTGCAGATAAATGAGCGGCGAAAGTAAGCATGTTATCAAACATCAGACGTCATCGACGGCGACGTCTCATTCCCTGTCTACTTGCACTGCCCAGGTCGTGAATAAGTGGGGAAAGGACCCCATCCTGTGGCACCCCTTGCTTAATCCAACGGGGTTTTGACTTTTCGTTTTTGAATTGAATTGGTGAAGTGAAACTGTTCTGTAGCCCGTTTCTATAACCCTTTGATAAGAATTTTAACGCAAAGTGCAAGCCTGTTATGTAGTTATCGCTGAATAGTGTTTCTATAAGTGTGGTAAAAATGTATTTTCGTTATCTATTTCGATAAAAATAACGATGCTTATAATGGCAGTGATAACAAGTGTAAAATCCAAACTAATTGCGTTATGTGCAAATTTTTTAATGTTATTAATATTTATTAAAAATTAATTGTTAGAAAAAATTAAGACAAAAATAAAATGTAAGAAAAAGTTGAAAAAATAACAATTTTGCCACGATTCGAACTCGATTCTCCCGCTAGTTAGAGCAATATCTTGTCTACTAGGCTATTGAGACCATTGTGCTGTGTGCGTCAGATGTTTTATTTGTCACCTAGGCCTTTTTGCCTATCATTTTCTCATTTTTACATAACTCACCACGAACATATCGCAAGGTGAATTTTTTTCATATAGAAACGCTTTTCATAACGAAATCATTACAAGCCATGGGATATATAATCATTCGTTCTTATAACGAAAAGTTACAGAAACGGGCTACTGCTCCGTTACTACACAGCAAAACTGAATTAAGGCAATCATCGGCATGAGTTCCGTTAAATGTGTAGCTCCACCACCGCAAGAAGAGAAAGGGAAATTGTGAAATAGAAACCTTCAGGAATTGTTTTTAATTTCTTTCAGGTTCAATAACAGACAAATATGAGTTTACAAGTTATATTTTCTGTTCATCCACTCTAATTTTCCTTCCTTGTTAAAATAATCTGTAAATTATTCCCTTATGAATTCAGCTTCTCCTTTAGGTGGATTTTATGGGACATCTGAAGATCCTGTCGGGCTATTGCTCATATCTGAAGCCTCACTGTGTGGTGACATACGTGTTAAAGTTTTGTAGCAGACAGTTGTGTATTACGATGCAAGCCAGAACAATTTTTTCCCACCGTGTCAACATTAAAGTTCATAATGGTTAGAAGTATCCAAATTTATTGCTCAAAAGCTTGTCCAACAACATGTCTAACACGAGGGAGTTGCAAGTTATATATTTGCTTCTTCTTATTTTTTTTATGATACTGATATGGCTTCATAATGTGCTTCTGAAGCGGGAAAGCATCCTCTCCTAAAGAGTGCGTTTGAAAAAATTGTCATTTACTTATTATGACAAATTTCGTAAACTAGTAGTCCGATTTTGAAAATAAAACTAGCTGTTTTTTGTCCTTTTAATTACAAGTTTTATTATACATCAACAACTTTGTCACTACTATTGTTGTAAAAATAGTTTTAACTTTTCCGGCACCCCTTCCATTAATAATTTTATATAGGGTGTTTTTTTTAGGGGTATAGAACTTCGAATTGAAATAAAACACAAGAAAATCGTTTTAAGGTCCATCAATTTGGCTTTATTGGAAGGATAATTTTATGCCATTAATGTTTAAATATGACTTCGGGCATGTGGCCGCCGCGGCTGGCTCGAATAAAGCCAATTCTACAGGTCCAATTTTCAACCACTTTTTCGAGCATATGGGGCCGTATGTCGGCAATAACGCCACGAATGTTGGCTTCCAATTCCCCTAACGTTTCTGGTTTGTTGGTGTAGACGAGCGACTTCACATATCCCCAAAGAAAATAATCCAATGGTGTCAAATCACACGACCTTGGTGGCCAATTGACAGGTCCATTCCGCGAAATTATGCGCTCATCGAATGTTTCCTTCAATAAATCGATTGTGACGTGCGCTGTGTGGCATGTAGCGCCGTCTTGTTGGAACCACAACTCATCCACATTCATGCCATCCAATTCGGGAACAAAATAGTCGGTTATCATGGCTCTATACCGGTCTCCATTAACGGTAGCTGCCTCTCCAGCATTATTGCGGAAGAAGTATGGCCCAATGACTCCACCAGCCCATAGAACACACCAAACAGTCAGTTTTTGTGGATGTAATGGCGTTTCAAGGGTCTCATGTGGATTCTCTTCACTCCAAATGCGGCAATTTTGCTTGTTGACGTAGCCATTCAACCAAAAATGAGCCTCATCACTGAACAAAATTTTGCGATGAAAATCAGCATCGAAATCAATCTCATTTTCGGCCCATACACCAAAATCACGACGCATTGCATGGTCTCGCGGCTTTAATTCTTGCACAAGCTGGATCTTGTAAGGTCGCAAGCCAAGATCTTTGCGCAAAATCTTCCATAAAGTTGATGGACAAAGCTCCAATTGCTGTGCACGGTGGCGAATCGATTCATTCGGGTCCTCTTCAACACTTTGCTCTACAGCGGCAATTGTTTCTTCGGTGCGCACTGTTCGACGTCTCTGCGGATGCGTATTATCACATAGAGTAAACGTAGTGCGAAAACGATCCATGGTTAACCGAATTAATTGCTCTGATGGACGATTATGTCGACCATAAAATGGACGGAGCTCACGGTAAACTTCGCGAACTGAACCATTATTTTCGAAATAAATTTGCACGATTTGCAAGCGTTGTTCTTTTGTCAACCTGTTCATGGTGAAATGGCAAACCAAACTGAACATAAATGACATTAGAGTTGCCAGATTTGACCACAAAATGCCAGTTTTATTTCTATTCCAAAAACAAACCTGTAAAAAAAACACCCTGTAGTAGTATTTGACACTTTTCGAGCTGCTGAACTCCACTTTTCCCGAAAGTCTTTGGCATTCCTGGCTACTTTTTTTTTGTTGTTTTAGTTTCTTTTTTGACCAATGCCCAGTATCTTTCAATTGGTCTGAGTTCTGGATAGTTGGGCGGATTTGCTTCTCGAGGCACCCAAAGCACATTATTTTTTGAATACCATTCCAAAGCCAATTTGCTATAATGAAAAGAACCTAGGTCAGGCCAAAAAAAAAGTGGAAACCTTATGTCGTCTTAGGAAAGGCTTTAATCTTTTTTCTAAGCATTCTTTTATGTAAAAAAAACTTCGTTTAATCGTCGTTGCGTGCAGACGTGTTTGTTAACTGCTCTCGTTATTGCATAATTCTAATTTGTTTTTATTCTTGTTTTATAATGGATACTTTTTGTGCTAAATGTGACAAGCAGTTTTCAAGATCTCGTGACACCGAGTTAGTGGCATGTCAGGGTTTCTGCAAAAAAATATTTCACAAAGCCTGCTGCAAAGGCATTTGTAAATATAATATTAACTTAATTAAAACTACTCCTCATCTACGCTATTTCTGTGATGAGTGCGTGAATGTGCCAGAGAATCTCTGTAAAGCTTTAGACGGGGTTCTCGCCGGTCAAAAGCATGGGTTCGAGCTCTTAGTGGGTGTTTTTGATAACAAATTCAAGGATTTGACAAAAAAAATCGACGACTTAAGTACTCAAGTGGCCTCTCTGCAATCATCCAACAACAATTCTGTGAGCAAAAATAATGCGCATGATAAGTCGAATTCAAAGAATACGAGCAGCGGCAAAAGGGACAATGATACAAATACAAATATTGGTGCTTTGTCTGCCGAAATTAGTGCACTTAAAACTGCGGTTGCTAATGCTTGTGTCAATAACCCGAACAACATCAATAACAATAATGATAATAATTGTCGTTCTACTGGCGAAACGGGTTTTTCATTTTTGCCTTTGCCTAATGACAATGTTACAAATATTGGTGCTTTGTTTGCTGAAATTAGTGCACTAAAAACTGCGGTTGCTAATGCTTGTGACGATAACCCGAACAATAACAATAATGATAATAATTGTCGTTCTACTGGCGATATGGGATTTTCATTTTTGCCTTTGCCTAATGATTCTTGCTTACGTTCTGCTGTTCCCCTCACTGGTTCTCCTTCTACTGTCGGTAATGCCGCTACAAATGATCAAAGAGATGCTGATAGTATTTCGCCTGTTCAACGTCATTGCGCTAATGCTCTTATCAACACTACTGCTTCAAACACTACGGTCACAAATACATCCACCACTGCTACAAGTGATTGTGCTGTTGTAGCCATTGTTGCTGCTAATGGGATAAATAATAACACCGCGCGTCAAAGTAATGGTGTTGGTCGGAGAAGTATTGTTTACGGCCGGAATGAAAATACAGAGCTTGAAGCTGTAGTTAAGAAGAAATGTGTACATATTTCTTCATTTAAGCCTTCGGTGACTGAGAAAAATATTATTGAATATGTTGCCAAATATACTGGTATTGATCCAATTAACCTTTCTTGTCGTAAGGTGGTACGAACTGGTGTCCCGCTCGATAGTTTGGAGAGTGTTAATTTCAAGCTTGGAGTTACGCCTGCCCTGCTTGAAAAAATTATGAACCCTTACGTTTGGCCATCTGAGGTTAATGTGCGGCCCTTTCGATTTCACCAAGTCGGAAATAATGTCGCATAGCCCGCTTTCAATATCAAGCGAAACTGAATCTGGAAATCATCTTAATGTCAATACATCTGCAGCTCTAAAAATATATTTCCATAACATGGGTGGTATGCGCACAAAATCTAAAGAAATTTTTGTAGCTACATCACGTTTAGATTACGATGCCTTCGTGCTTGTGGAAACTTGGCTCAATGAGGACTTTTTCGATGAGGAATACTTCGATCCTAACGTATTTCACACCTTTAGGAAAGATAGAGATCCCGTGAAGACTGGTCTCCGTAAGGGAGGTGGGGTTTCAATTGCTCTGAAGAAAAGTTTGCGTTTTACGGCACATCAATTGCTGCATGAGGATTCTCTGATTGATCAACTTTGTGTTCGCATTTTTGGACCGTCTGGCTCAATTTTTGTCTGTGTTTCGTATATACCACCGAACAGTTGTGAAAGTTTATATAATCTACATATCGAAAACATCTCTAAAATTTATGAGAGTAATACTCAGGCTCATTTTTGTATTCTCGGGTATTTTAACCTACCTGATATAGTGTGGTGGGGCCGTGTGCAGAACTCCACGCAAGTGGGGAAAGTTTCTGATCGCCATTCACCTGGGAATGGCCAGAGCGATTCTTTTGCATGCGGTTCAAGCAGCTCACTACTTCCGGGCTTTGCGCCCAAGTATCCTCTGGGTAACCACCGAACACCCGTTTGGTGGTGAGCTAAACGTGAGAAGGCGACAACCTGGTAAGGCCACTCCGACATAATCGGTTTAAGGGCTTGCTGGGGGGTTCAAACAGCAGCGTCTGATCACCAGGTGGTGCGGCTGTCTTGGATCAAGCGGCTCGCTATACAAACGTGTACTAGAATTCAACCTCCCGTCAAATGGGTTGTGCGTTGGGTTTGGGACCCACCACATAAAACAACGTTCCAATGAAAATCAACAACAAAGCCTCGGATATGAGAACCCCTTTTCGGTCAAAATCGCCCAGGCGGTTAGATGACCATTTAAAGAAGAAGAAGATATAGTGTGGTTAGACCTTCAGAATAACGGTATTCTAACACCTACCAATGTTTCGCGATCAATGGAAATAAATCTTATAGATAGTATTTTAAGTTGCAATCTTATACAAATCAATAACATTTTTAACTCACTTTCTAGATTGCTTGATCTAGTTTTTGTTGATGAGAATTTAATAGTGGGTCGCTTTGAGAGTACTTTTCCATTATGTTCTGATAGACATCATGTTCCTCTTGCTATCTATTTACAAAATTTTGATGCTATTCCTACCTCAGCTGTGATGGGGAATACTTCTTTTAACTTTCGGAGTGCTAATTTTGATGAGCTGAACAATACATTAATTGAATTGGACTGGGAAAATATATTTTCTTCCGGTGAAGTCAGTGTCTGTTATGATATTTTTTTATCGAGGTTGACTGAGGTTTTCAACGCTCAGATCCCTCTTTTTGGGCCTAGGGTGCATAAACTCCCCTGGTATAACAAAACGCTTAAGAAATTAAAAAATAAACGTAACAAATTTCATAAATTATATAAAGCTGACGCATCTAATACCTTTCTTAGAGAACAATACACTCTCAGCGTGAAACAATTTAATATTCTTGATAAATTCCTTTACAATCAATATGTGAGAAAGCTCGAAAATGACTTAAAAGAAAATCCAAAAGCTTTTTGGAATTTTATTCGCTCTAAGCGTAGGTCTTCAAATATTCCAATTTGCATGAAATACAATGGCAAATGCTCCCAGTCTCTCAATGAACTGTCGAACTTTTCGCTGAATTTTTTAAATCTAATTTTGATGATGACACTGCCTTTCCGACTTGCAGCCAAACGCCTACAGCTGTCCATGAATCTGTAGATTTCGGCTCTCTTATAATTTCTGACGAAGACGTTAGCAATACATTGTGCACACTTAAGCCATCGTTAAAATGTGACAGTGATGGCCTTTGTGCTTTTGTTTTGAAACATTGTAGTTTATCGTTAATTTTCCCTCTTTGCCATATATTCAATCTGTCTCTGACTTCGGGTACATTTATTACTAGATGGAAGAAGACCTCAATATCTCCTATTTTCAAATCCGATTCCAAAAATGATGTGTCTAATTACAGACCCATAGCTAAACTCACAGTATGTTCTAAGCTATTCGAGATAATTATAAAAGAGAAACTAACTTTTGTGACCAAGAGCATTGTTGAGTCACGCCAACATGGCTTTGTAGCTGGCCGCTCTACAGTCACTAACCTGGTTTCTTTCTCTGATTTCTGCATCTCTGCATTAAGAGATGGTTATCAGGTAGATACCATCTACACAGATTTTTCGAAAGCCTTCGATAACGTCTCCCACAAAATATTATTAAACAAACTTGAGTGCATTGGATTTCACTCTGTCTTTTTGAATTGGCTGAAATCTTATTTGTCAAATAGGTCACAGTGTGTTGAAATTGAGCACTGTAGCTCTCTTCCTTTTGTCGCAACGTCAGGGGTACCTCAAGGTAGTATTCTTGGCCCTCTTTTGTTTGTTCTCTTCATTAATGATATCGGGTCCTGCTTTACTTCGTCTAAGTTCCTTTTATACGCCGACGATCTTAAGGTATTTCGTAGAATTAATGATCCCTCGGATGGCTTGCTTCTACAACATGAGCTAAATAATCTTGTCGACTGGTGTATTGCCAACAAACTCTATCTTAACGTTAAGAAATGCTTTCATAGGTCGTTCACTAAGGCTTCTAGAGTCCTTTCTACTTTCTATGATATCTCAGGTGACCCGTTGGCCTCTGCCAAAGAATTTGTTGACCTAGGTGTTGTTTTTGACACTTCTTTTTCATTTGTTAATCATATTTGCTTTGTGCTTCCAAAAGCATACCGAAACCTTGCTTTCCTTCGTCGATATGCACAGGACTTTCAAGATCCATATACTAGGAAGTCACTTTATTTATCCTTAGTGCGTTCAAAGTTAGAGTACGCCTCAATTGTGTGGAATCCAATGTACAGCTGCCACTCAGCAAGAATCGAAAGGGTACAAAGGAAATTCATCCGGTTCTGTCTTATATCGTTAAATTTCGATGACCCGATTCCCTCCTACACTTCGCGCTGTAAGCTTATTAATTTGCAACCCCTTGAATCCAGGCGGGTAGTGCAATTACTTCGGTTCGTCTATGACCTCATTACTGGCTCTTTGAATTGTTCAGCTCTTCTTGAGAAGGTATCATTTAATGTGCCAAATAGGTGCTTAAGACCATTCTTGCTTTATTTTGTTGTGTTGATCTTCCGACAGGGTAGTAAGCTGATTTTTGTTGGAACGATTTTCCGTCATCCCTTGTCAAGTTTGGTTTTGTGACAAACCGGTTTCGGCGTTCTGCCATTTTCAATGCCTAGCTTCGTTCTGGTCTGTGTCTATCCGCTGCGTTGTTTTTATAGTCCGTGGGTGCTGTGGCAGGTAATGTCAGTCTATGTTTTCGTGGTAGGTAACGTTAATATGCGTGTGTGTGTGCGCGGTATTGATACGTCCGAATTGTTATCTGTCCCAAGGGTTGTTTTTGTAGGTATGTAGACATACCGCTTGTTAGCTAAGCGGTAGGTTGATGTAGGTAGAAATCGGTGATTTTTGCAGTTTGGTTCATATTTCGTTTTTGCTTGTTCATTGTTACGTGTTTGGTTGCTGTACCTGCTGGCTTGTGCTGTTTTTTGTAAACTAGTTTTAAGGGTTCAAATATTTCGTCAGAGATAGTGTTGGTTTGTTCGTTTATGATCCTGCCGTCAAATGTTTTTAACTTGTATATCTCCATGTTCTCAAGTACATTGAGCCGCCGGCCTTTTCCTTGTACGTGAAGTATTCGAGCCGTTGTTTTTATGTTAGCTGGGGTGCAGTTGTTTTCAAACATGTGGTTCGCGACGTCGGACAAAAACTAAGAACCGACACTAATTCTGATGACCCATTCAACAGACACGGAGTGTATAGGCTTACTTGTGAATGTCAATACAGCTACATAGAACAAACAGGAAGGAAAATAAGCACAAGATTCCGAGAGCATATCAGGGACTACAACAAAAAAACACGAAAACCCACCATAATACCAGAATCTAATTTCGCGAACCACATGTTTGAAAACAACTGCACCCCAGCTAACATAAAAACAACGGCTCGAATACTTCACGTACAAGGAAAAGGCCGGCGGCTCAATGTACTTGAGAACATGGAGATATACAAGTTAAAAACATTTGACGGCAGGATCATAAACGAACAAACCAACCAAACGAAATATTTGAACCCTTAAAACTAGTTTACAAAAAACAGCACAAGCCAGCAGGTACAGCAACCAAACACGTAACAATGAACAAGCAAAAACGAAATATGAACCAAACTGCAAAAATCACCGATTTCTACCTACATCAACCTACCGCTTAGCTAACAAGCGGTATGTCTACATACCTACAAAAACAACCCTTGGGACAGATAACAATTCGGACGTATCAATACCGCGCACACACACACGCATATTAACGTTACCTACCACGAAAACATAGACTGACATTACCTGCCACAGCACCCACGGACTATAAAAACAACGCAGCGGATAGACACAGACCAGAACGAAGCTAGGCATTGAAAATGGCAGAACGCCGAAACCGGTTTGTCACAAAACCAAACTTGACAAGGGATGACGGAAAATCGTTCCAACAAAAATCACCATTCTTGCCTTTTTATTTGTATGCTACCAGGGCCAATTATTACTATTTCGACCCTATTTTTCGCGCCCTCAAGGAATTTAATAAACTCTCAAGGACTCTTTCTATTGATTTTTCTCTCTCGAGAGCTACTTTCAAGTCACCTCTTGATATTTATTTTTAATGATAAAGAAAATAATTTAACTTTTTCTCAATACTTTATCGTACTTGTTGTTACTTTACTGTTATATGTCATTGTACTAGTCTGTAAGATTTTTATCATAGACGAAATAAATAAATAAATAAATTTGAGATTTTATTGTTCCCGTAGTTACAAAAGCACTGCTCCTTTCTCCACAGCTGCAGATTGCTTGCCAAACTAGGAATTTAGGAGGACATTTTGACTGCCTTTTTGACTTAAACTTTTCGTCCACATTCCCGCGCTAGTCTGCTGTGTAAAACTCCTGGCCTGGAAGCTGCGAGAAGTCGGCTAAAACATACGTCTCGTTGTACATGATGCAGCAATTGAATTTTTCAAATAAACAAATTTTTCGTTTTTTCCCAATTTTTTGCTTCCACATTCTTCACAGAGTTTCTGTCTGGAACTTTTTGAACCTTGAACGTTTTGAGACCAGCTTCCTTTTTTCCTTTACGGACAAAAAACTCGGAACATCCCACCTTCTGCGTCACTGATGCCCCTTTTTCTACCCGAACCTGGCTTACGGGTAACAGCCAATTTATCCTTAAAGTTTTTTAACACCCTCGAAACAGTTTTCGGGCTTACTTTAAGCTCTCGAGCAATTTTTTTGAAAGTCCACTGAGGGTGGTCTTCAAAACTTTTAACAATAGTTTTTCGTACTTCCAATTCGCTTGCCATTTTTATATGAACTACAGCATTTAGCGAAAATATTTTCAAACAATATTTTTCTGGCATTTATTTCTAATCATACTACGAAAAAAATATTCAAATCAAATAATTAAGAAAAAACTTGTTGAATAAATGAGAAATGCCTATGGGGTTTCAAAAAGCTCAAGTTTTAGGGGCACATGTTATCGGGTGCAGGTATATTTCCTGATCCAGACAAAATAAAAACAATTTTGGTATTTAGGCCACAAAAGAAGAAACCAGGAGTTTTCTGGGGTTAGTTACCTACGTAGGAAAATTCATCCCAGACGTGGCCGACATCACGGAACCGCTGAGAAGCTTAACAAAGTTAAATTCTAAGTTTGAGTGGGGTGCCCCACAACAAAAGGGGTTCGAAAAATTGAAACATCTCTTATCGACCATACGGGGTCTTGCGTATTTCAACCCAGAAAACAGAACTACAGTAATAGCAAATGCTAGTCCAGTAGCTCTTGGTTCCGTTCTTGTTCAATTTGACTCTAACAGCGAAATACACATAATTTCGTTCGCCAGTAAAAGGCTTTCGGACGTTGAGAAAAGGTATTACCAAACCGAGAAGGAAAGTTTGGCACTGGTTTGGGCTGTAGAGAGGTTTTACTTTTACTTAATTAGTTTGGAATTTGAACTGGAAAGGGACCATAAGCCACTTGAACCTATATTTAAACCAACGTCTAATGCATGATTTTCCCAAAGGTCCCTGGCAATGCGTTTCTACCGATTTGTTGGGACCTTTACCCAATAATATATACGTTCTTGTACTAATTGATTACTATTCTCAATATCAAGTTTTTGAGAAGAATTGCATTCGAGTCAATAATTAATGTTTTCTACGAAATCTTTTTCCGCCTAGGAATACCTAAATCTATCAGAGCAGATAATGGCAGGCAATTCTTTAGTAATGAGTTTCGAGATTACTGCAAAGTTAATAGCATAACCTTAATTACTACGCCCCCTTATTGGCCTCAAGCAAATGGGGAGGTCAAGAACATGAACAGGTCTTTAGTAAAACTACTGAAAATTGCTCTTGCCAACAAAAACAACTACAAAGAGGCGATTCAGAGGTTCATATTTATGTACAATGTCACTCCACACAGCACCACAGGATCAGCGCCAACAGAACTCATGTTCAATCGCCCTATTAGGGACGAAATACCTCGAATACACGATATAACGGATGACATTCTAGACTCGGCAGCTAGAGACCTCGACTTCTAGTTATCAAGTCAAAAGGGAAAGAGAAAGGCGATCGGGGAAGAAGGGCAAAGCCATCTGACATAGCTCCGGGGGATAAGGTACTACTTCAAAATGTCGGTTTCTCTCATATCGCACACTAAATCAAAAACAGTCACAGCTCAAAACATCTAAAATGTTCAGGAGTGGCCAAAAACTGTTTTCGCACAATGGTTATAATTTCTTAATTAAATTGAGTTCCACAGCACAGAAAACCTTTATAGAAGATGATTTATCTAAAGTTTGTTTAGTGGTTTTCACATTAAACAGTAATTTAGACTTGTGACTCTTAAGTTGGAAATGTTTCGTTGGATTATAGGTATTATGTCAAAATGCGTCTCTTTAATTAAAAATATGTTTTTGTTTACTTTAAATACCTCTAACATGAAATAAAAACCCAAGAAATGCAATCTTTACTTTATTATACTTTTAATATATTAAAATTATATTTTATTCAGGTCACAGAAAACAAACTAAAATATTTCATAAAAAAATTTCATAAAAAAATTTCATTTCATAAAAAAATATAAAGCGATAAATTTTATTTTCAAAATGCCAATAAAGTAATCAGATAATAAGGTTTTATAATAAGCCTCATAGAAATTTTGAGGAATCCCAGAATCTGTAAATATGTATGTACTACTATCATCCATAGGATTAGCCGGAGTAGGAGGTCTCTGTACTTAACATTTTGATAGTATTTGAATAATGTTCAAGATTTGGGCACGACATTTTCAAAAGCAATGTGAAAACTAAAAATAAAATTTTTTACATGATATTATTCCATGTTTTCATCATCAAATATCTAATCTCAATAGTACTACAGTTATTCAATTCACTACACTCATAAATGCATCGTATTATTTGCAATAATAATCATGATTTGATCAAAAAGAACACTTTTCAAATAATCCAGGCTTTTATACTCACTTTTTCTATTAAAAAATCGTCGCTCTGTATGAAACCGACACAAACTCTTTCACAGTTTTTCACCAAAAGCGTCACAAAGCAAAAAATACTGTTTAGGCGGAAAACAAATACTGTGTTGCCCATATCGGACACTAAATCAAAAACAGTCACAACTCAAAATAGTACTCTTTAGTTAGTGCTGTTCAAGCAGAGCAGGTAACACAAAAACAGATATAACAGTATTTTTCCAGTTAGCGAAGAATGTAATTTGAGAAAATTTTTTGCAGTCGTTAGAGATGTGTTTTGTGAACTTATTTATGAGAAAAAAACGATTTTGAACATTTTTGAGTTGTGACTGTTTTTGATTTAGTGTGCGATATGCTAACACCAACGTTTGACCATACGGAGTACGAAGTCGTTGGTCGGGTGGGAAATTAAGTTATAGTAATGGCTGGTGGGAAAAGTCTTCCGGAATATAAGCCATGTAAAAAAGTTACCATCTTATATCCCAAGCAACCGTAACGATGTAACAACTACTTTTGAACATATTGTTCCACCCACAGCCCTTGGCATATCTTTACTTTCAGCTGCACCGACATCTGTGCCTTCAAGGGATGCACCTTCAGGAACCCCAAACGATCTTGCCACCAGCCGCCCCGGAATCGACGCCTCTGCTTGTGAATCCAAGTTGCGCTTGAAACTTTATAAGGAGGGAGGGATGTGGAGATCCGTAAATGAAAATTATATTTAGACTACCCAGTATAAACGTAAGACAATGTAAGAAATAACATATCTGTACATGCACACAAACATATTTATGTATGCACTTGTATGTGCAGAGCTATCTATCGATGTTAACTACGGAGTGTAGTGAGAGAGGGAGTTGATCGTCGACATTCAAGTAACGAACACTTCAAATAAAGAAGACTATTCAGCAATCAGAATTACTTTAAAGCTTATGATTTATTGGATCGGTAGGCTGTTACAAAAGGTATTATCGCACCCAGCAATGGGGGGCGCAAAAAAGTCATATGGTCAATTTCTTAACATATTGAGAAATAAGGTCATTTTAACCAACGATTCTTACCTCGAAGTCAGAGTACAGTATATTTGGCTTCAAATAAAATAAACAAAATATAAAAATATAAAAGAAATAATATCGTGCAAAAACAAAAATTATCGCCAGAGCCGTTTTTGAGAAAACCGCGAAATAGAAGCGTTTTTTTACACGGTTTCGGAAAACTATATTTCTTTTCACATATTGGAAAAAGCTATATATTCTGAAAGAGTAGCTAATACTACATCACCCACATGTTTTACTTTTAACATATCGACCCATTTGCGCGTTTTTATCGTAAGGGGCAAAAAGCAAATTTTACAGGAGAGCATTTTTTTGTTTTTTAACACTTTTTATGATGCATGACTGGCACACCTGTGAAAAATCTTGTCAAGGTTAACCTACTACAGTATCAAGATCGAATTTGGATCAGGGTGACTGTTGTCTCCCTCTGTATGAGGATTTAGTGGTTGACAATTTCAGGTTCAGTGCTGCGAAAAATCGGAGAGTCGGGAGATGGCTTATTCTGGAGAACAGCTCATCGAAGGAAGAACCCCTTAGAGTGGAAGAGGGAGCATTAAACTAAACATCATTTTTATTTATACAGTTTTTATTTGGATTCAATAAATATAACAAAGGATTATTTTTTGTTTTGTAAACGACTTGAAACATGAATGTGGACGTATATATAGTTGTAATGTTTAGTCTTCATCATCGGTTTCATATAACTTATCTTTAACTAGTTCAGAATGCTTCAAACATAAATATTCCTTGTGGAATTTTACTATTACTTAAACATAAGTTCTGCAAATCATTGAATTTCTTTGAGGATATACTTAATGGTTTGTGGTACAATGTTTCTAGATTCAATTTAAAGTAAAAGTTATTCATAGTCTTTTTATTGCAATTCTCAAAATAGCCATAGTTAAGTTCGACTGATATACTTTTTTTTGGAATGAAGCCATGCGAAGATTTCTTAAGCCGAGTTTAATTTTATTCGGAATTTAAAAGTTTGAAAACGACTTCCAATTTTTAAACTCCGCGTGCGATATTTCAATGCAATCATATCCGGATGGGTTAGTTCGCGATTTTGGAATAAGTGTGGGCCACTTGCCGGTGAACATCAGCGCAAAAATTGCAGCTCCCGCCAATTTGTTATAAAAATCAAGTCAAGCACAAAAATAGTGTGCCCAGATTTTTCTTTTTAAAGCAAGCCTTTTTGGTATGTAACAAAAGGAAAGAAGACAAAATTTACTAAAAAAAAAAATCGAATCTGACTACCCAACACCGCACTTTTTACTAGGGACTGCAAATAACAGTTATTACTGAAAACTTTCATTAACAGCTTTACTATGAGAGAAATGTTTTACAACTAATTTAAATATACCAATGGATTTATTTTTTCACCGAGAATCAAATTTGACTATGATTTTCATTTTGCAATTTTTATGGGAAAAAGTCATTGATAACAGTTATTTCTGATTTTTATTTTCAAAAGTCCTGTGTAACATCTCGAAATAACTGTTACATAGGAATTATACAAAAAAGTCAGAAACAACTGGTATTTCGAGCTGTTACACAGGACTTTTAAAAATAAAAATCAGAAATAACTGTTACACAGGACTTATAAAAATAAATATCAAAAATATCTGTTAAAGGCCGATTTTAAAAATAAAAATCGTAACAGTTACGGTCCCTGACATCCTCTAATCGTACCAGTAAGGTTCCTTTGATACCCATATTGGCATAATTAACTTTTTTTAGTTCTTAGTTAAAATATCCTTAGTGGCAACACCTGTCAATAATGTCTTGGAAATAAGCATACTATCTCTATAACGAAATTCATCCAATTCGATTCAGACTTTACCAGTATGCTAGTGGATATATAAATATGTATATAAACAAACTAATATAGAAATATACGTACAAGAATAGTCCGTGTCTGTTATAAGATAATGCATATATAATCTTGGAGCGATGGTAACATTAAGTTTGCAATCGCCTTCACATTCTACTTTAAAGTTGAGCAAAAAATAGTACATCAAATTACTTACTAGCTATGGTCCAAATATTTTGATATGGGCGATACGACAATTTCGCGCTCAAAAAAAATTTGATTGTCCCTTACGATAAAAACGGAAACCCAATTTTTGGCGCAACCATAAAGATGCGCTGGGGGACGTAGAACAAATTTGCATAGGGGCCGACATCATGCCACTTACTCTTGTAAATGCTATTGAAAATGCATTTTTTTGTTACTCATACGCCCCCGCTGCGTTAAAGGAAATAACACGAAGAAACTTTTCGAGTACGCAGTGTTATAGAACAGTTAGTTTTAGTAAAACAAAGTACAAATTTTATGCGCAAAACTTGCTTTTCTTCTTTTTAGGAACTGTCACATCATTTTTCGACGTTTGCCAGTGAAGACGAATGTTAAGACTATCTGCCACGTAAATACTCATATCACATTAACTTGCCGACTTATGATGGTCAGAAAATTACTAAAAAGTTGATTTTCGTAAAAAGAAATGTAAAAAAAATCTGCTCCTAATTATCTGTAGTGAATGGGCGATAAAAAAACACCCTCAGTTGATAAGTAGCAATGTTCCGGCTTTCACACTCTACTATACACATATTGCTTCAAATTGCTGAGTAATAGAACAACAACAATAGAACATCCGAGCTTTTAGTCCAGATTGTGGAAAAGATATCTGGAAAATCTAATAGCAGATTAGGATTTTACGTAAAAGACTCTAACTACTCCCATACTCAAAAGCATAATTTAGGTCACTTACAGGTTTTTTAAGAGGCGCATGCGGACTCCCCCCTAACTAAAAAACGGAGCAAGAAGCCTCCTGACAACATTCTAAGTCATAATCTGCAAGCTTTTCTTAATTCAACCACATTAACAGAACGCTGTTTTCGTCTCTCTTTGCCCAACTCGCCATAAAAACTGCGCTAAAACCGGATTTTTGTTACCTTTTTTATGAAAATAAAACAGAGTAACCTTACGAGAAAACATCGCCAAAAATCAACGGTAACCCCTAGGTACATAAAATTTGCACTTTGTGATACCAAAACTAACTGTTCTGTAAAACTGCGTACTCGAAGAATTTCTTCTTATTTTTAATTCTCTTTAACACCACGGGGCGTACGAGTAACAAAAAATGCATTTTCAATTTAAGTGTCATTATATGTTTAAAGAAAAACATGTGGGTGAGGTAGTTTTAGCTCCTCTTTCAGAATATATAGATTTTTCCAATATGTGGGAAGAAATATAATTTTTTCGAGACCGAGTAAAAAAACGCGTTTATTTCGCGGTTTTCTCAAAAACGGCTTTAGCGATTATTTTTGTTTTTGCGTGACATCATTTCTTTTAGCATATATTCTTATAAAGTAAAGCCATATATACCGTACTCGGACTTCGATGTAAGAATCATTTTAGGTGTACCGTGTATGGCTTTTTTCCACAATGAATGTGAAATAAAGCCATTATGGCATTTTTGCAATTAAGGTAATATCACGTGTGATTACATCTTATGTGACATGACATCTCAATGACATCGTATAAATCAAACAGCATTTTCTTGAGAAGCGGCTGCTGTAGCGTCTACGGGAACGAAGAGCTAGATGGTCGACATTGTGGTCAATTATTCGGAGACGCATTCTCACGTGGTACTAAGAACTACTCCATGTTAAATCACTCATCAACACCTGTCATTTGATACCCTTCTTGGCCCACACCTGGTCCACACTTTGGATAATAACTCGAAAACGGGGTCTTACACGGGACCAAGAACGCCTGTTGGAAGCCATAAAGTCGAAATACAAAAGGACTTTGTTTATCTGAGAACAAGCATTAACATCTACAATAATGTCAGCCTAGAAATTCAACGAAGACTTACTCTTACTGAGTAAGCAATTGAGCGATCGATAGTACCTCTCTACAACTTAATTATCGTACCCATTGAAGATTTAATAATACCTGAAACGGCTGGCACTATGACGGATGGATAAATCCGTCTAAAAGCGCCTTTTAAGAAAGTAATTGTTAGAAATACGGGTATTAAATTCATTTAGGCGTCATGTCTACTCCTGTATGGGGATGGAACATGATCATACTGAATTAATCGTTCTCGGTGGGGTAAAATCCGAGTCACTCCGGAACGTAGTCCCGGCTTTCATTTCCAATCCTATCATCTTTTGAATGCCGATGCTTCCGACAGGATAAGAGCTTAGTTATTTCGGAACGTGTTTTTCGTTCGAGCAAAAAAGGTCGTTGAAGCTGGCAGAACGTCGAACCCGGGAGGGCTCAGTAATTCACACGTGAATCCGATTTATGGAACTTGTTTTTCCTTGTTTTAGAATTATTAGGGGCAGACACCTCCCTAAGCCTCAGGGTAGAATTAAGTTAACATAACAAATCTAAGTAGGGTTTTGCCTAAAAACGAGTTCGTAAAAGTTACATTGACGTATTTGACATTGTATTGTTTCCTGATATATGTTACCGTAGATTTACCCTTTGAACTGCAATGGAATAGTAATAAAAGATACAGCTACAGCCGATAAAGCCAAATCTGAAAGCAAAGAAACAAAAACAAATTTAGCTGACAGCTAAGTGTAGATTGATTTCCTTTTGTGAAATATTAACAGCTGATTTTCACGTAACGCATGTTTCATTGTTTTAGTTTTTCTCTTAAAATAATAAGATAATATTTTACATGTGACCAGAGTATCGAATAAAACGGTAAGTGGTAACAGCACCAAAATGGGATGGGCCAATATTTGGCTCCTAAATCATTTTCAGAGCCAGCGACGCTGGGTGAGATGTTTGTATACTTCGCGGTGTCAGACGAGTACGAAATACATATAAAACATCGTACGCTTCGCCTCAAATGATCTGCATCGCAACAAGGTTGCGGAAATAAGAAAGATCTAAAATGAAGTAATTCTCTCACAACCACGAAAATAAATTCTCAGAATGTGTTGCAATAGTGCGAAAACAAAAAACATAATTTTTTGCCAAGCCCTACCAAAAACGGAATAGGGTAAGAATTTCTGAACGGATCACTTAAAATTATTAACATTTTTTTTAGTATAGTACTACTTGGTGGCTATTGAAAATATCTTAACTTTTTAGAAAAACATTGTATCATGTTTAATCGCAATTGAAAATCTCAATATTCTCTTTTCCAAAAACTCTTCAAGAGCGCATTTTTTTTCTTAAAAATTCAGTTTTAAACATACCTATTTTTAAAATCGGTGCAAAAACATGAACAAAATAATTGTTCCAAACAAAAAAAAATTCCACATATGCAAAATATTACTCTTTAAGATATTATTTCTTCTTTAAATGGTCATCTAACCGCCTGGGCGATTTTGACCGTCCAACATAGCTCGCCAGTCGTTTCTTCGTTGCGCCAACTGGCACCAATTGGAAACACAGCGGGATCGCAAATCGGTCTCCCCTTGGTAATTTCATCGGAGTGGTGGTCTTTCTCTTCCTATGCTTTCACCGGAGGGTGCCGATAAGAATACCTTCTGGGCTGGAGCATCTTCGCTCATTCGCACTACATGGCCTAGCCGCTTCGCTGTGTTTTAATTCGCTGAACTATGTCGGCGTCTGCGTAAAGTTCATACAGCTCATCATTAAATCTTCTTCGGTACTCGCCGTCGCCAACGCGGTAAGGTCCACAAATCTTTCAAAGAACCTTTCTCTCGAATACCCCCCGAGCCGTCTCATCAGATGTTGTTAGTGTCCACGCTTCTGCACCATATAGCAGGACGGGAGCGATGAGTGACTTATAGAGTGTTATTTTCGTTCGTCGAGAGAGAACTTTACTTTTCAATTGCCTACTCAGTCCGAAGTAGCATTTGTTTGCAAGAGTAATTCTTCGTCGGATTTCTAGGCTAACATTATTGTTGGTGTTAATGCAGGTTCCCAGGCCAACGGAGTCCTTTACTATTTCGAAATTATTGCTACCAACAGTAGCGTGGTTGCCAAGGCGCGAATGCGCTGACTCTTTGCATGATGAGAGAAGGTACTTCGTTTTGCCCAATCCCATTTTCTTCGCTTCTTTTTCTAATTTGGAGTAAGCAGAAGTTACGGCGCGGTTGTTAAGGCCAATGATATCAATATCGTCAGCATACGCCAACAGTTGCACGTTTTTAAAAAATATTGTTCCAGCGCGTTTAAGTTCTGCATTCCAGCATTAAATCAAAGAAATAGCTAGGGGGTCACCCTTTCTGAAACCTCGTTTAGTTTCGAACGGCTCGGAGAGGTCCTTCCAAATTCCGACCGAGCTGGCGATGTTGCTCAAGGTCATTTTACATAGCCGTATAAGTTTTGTGCGGAAACCAAATTCAGACATAGCGGCATATAGGCAGCTCCTTTTCGTGCTATCGAAAGCGGTTTTAAAATCAACAAAGAGATGATGTGCGTCGATTCTTTTTTCACGGGTTTCCTTTCCAAGATTTGTCGATGGTAGATTTACCAGGTCTGAGGCCACACCGATAAGGTCCAATCAGTCTGTTCACTTCAGGCTTCAGTCTTTCGCACAATACGCTTGATAGGACCTTATATGCGATATTCAAAAGGGCGATTCCGCGACAGATGGCGCAAGTTTGCAGGATCGCCCTTCTTGTGGATTGGGCAGAGAACACTTAGATTCCAATCTTCAGGCATGCATTCATCCAACCATATTCTGCATAGAAGCTGATGCATGCGCCTTACCAGCTCCTCGCCTCCGTGTTTGAATAGCTCAGCAGGCAAACCATCAGCGCCAGCTGCTTTATTGGTTTTCAATCGGGATATTGCTATTCGCACCTCATTATAGTCGGGTTGTGGAACGTCAATTCCATCATCTTCGATTGTGGGCTCGGGTTCGGCATCTTCTCTGGTTTCTTGCTCAGTTTTTCCATTTAAAAGGGCAGAGAAGTGATCCCTCCATATTCTGAGTGCTCTCTGAACATCGGCCACCAGGTCGCCGTTCTTATTCTTACAGGAGTTTGCCCTGGGTTTAAAACCTTCTGTCATTCGTTGATAGAATTTTCGGGCGTTATTCCCGGGCCGCCAATATGTCTGCTGTCAGCAAAAACGTCTTCACGCAACAATAAAAAGTGGCTTTATGAAAGCAAAGAAGAAGAGACGCGAATAAATAGACAATAAACGGTCTCTGAATGCGGTCACAAAAATAGTAAACAAAACCTTATCAGCAGTGGAAAAAGTGCTCGAAAGCAATAAGTTCAGAATGAAACGAAAAGGGAATAGAAAAATAAAAAAAATTTGTTGATCCTTTTTTAGAGGTTTTGTACAGAAAGTGTTGGCTAACACTTTTCGTGTGGTTACAAGTTAGTGAATAGGGAAAAGCGTTAAAAATGGTGTTAAGCGAAGTTAACGCTAACACCTGGCGTTAAAATAGTTACAGAATCGACCTACTGAGCAGGTATATATAATTCAGTATGGCCGTAAGGTCGTTTTTGTTATTGGAACTTGTTAACAACATACATTTTTTTAGTTACGAATTGTATACCTGAAATTAATTTTAATAATTTGATTAGGTATATAAAGCTATCCATCATACAATGCACATTATCATTCGTCTTTTGGAGATTAAGGAACTTAGTATTCTGTTTACTTAAATAAAGTGAATAGTATTTTTAAATATAGTTCACAGTTTAATATTTAGTCAGATACACTCTAAGCACTCTGGTGTTTAAATCTACAAAGTTAAGACGGGACTTCGTTGAGGCTATTATGAGAGAATTAGCGAGTGAAACAAGCATTAAAGAAAAGGAAGGCCTAGAAGAAAAAATTGGTTTACAACACATTATGATAGAAAGAAAATGGAAGGACGTCTATCGTAACAATTCAAAATTTCTAAGTAAGCATGAAAAGTGGCTAGCTGACAAAACTTTTTTGGACGAAGAAACGCCTAGCACGTCAACCAATCCAACTAAAGGGAGACCAACTAAACCCATAGAAAAGTGTTCTACCTACACAAGGAAAAGGAAGCTGTCTGATACCACAAAAGCTATGGTCACGACTCATCTTTCAGAAGCACTGGCTATTAAATATAAAAAAGACGAAGAAAACGTGAAGTCTCATATAACAGAAGCAGTTGCGGTAGCAAGTCCAGTGCGACTGATGAGGATCAAAAACAGCATTCCCACACCAACTAATGCGCTACGTAGGAAATACACTCCCGAAGAAGCTTTGGCGCTGTTTATAGATCTCGGTTTAACGAAGAAAAAATATATTATATTGCGTAAGTCATTATTGCAACGTAATGCCGATATTTTACCTGGTGCACGCTTTAAATCGAGTACGTAGTGATGGAACTTTGTGTGAAGCTTGAAACTGTCTTTATCTGTATTCCAATACAGGCTGAATACCTTTTCTTTCGTGGCATTTCACTCCATCTTAATCTTCACAATTTAATACCAGATCCTTGAGCTTGGTCTGGATTATCACCAAGATCACCAGAGCGTCGACGTAGGGTTTACTCTCGAAATTCATTAGGATTTTTGTTCTTTATATATTTGGCTATACAAGGTGGGCATAAAGCACCAAAAATTAGAGATGTCATGATAAATTTCTCTATTGGTTTATCTGCATTGTCATCATGCCATAAAAAACGTTGATCGTGTTGGTCAGCTGAATCGTCCCCTGACGAAACTGTATTAAAGTTCTGAGTTTGTGACTCTTCTGCACCTTTCAGAAGTGCCGAGTTGAGTAAGACATTTCTAACGCTAGCGGCACTATCACACACTATCCTAATTTTTGCAGTTTGTGCGGGTTGAATACAGCAAAGTGAGGCAGCTACCAGACACGGGGATGCGATGTGTATATTTCGGCGTTACTTAGCTTTCTGCATTTAGCAGTTACTCTATTATTTTGCCATCTCTTGCTTGTACCGCATACAAAATGCAATGTCGTCCCTCATCTTCTTATCTACAGCTTGCAAATGTTTCTCGGTCATCGGTTTACACAGCAGACCAACTTCGTACTGGTTTTTGATTCTCTCAGGGGTTTGTTGCAATATATGGCGCGCGTGCGTCTCATCATCGGACTCCAGTTGAGTCACTGAAGGATTTGTACCAAATGTATAGCAGTTGTCGATATTCTCGGAAATGTATTGCCCGAAGATAAGATGCTGATGGTGATTTAATTGGGCAATATATGAGGTTGATGATTACACAGCGACACATTTCTTATATGTTTGAACTTTTCTTTATTTAGTAATGAAAAGTCATGGGCGGTAGCCCATGTTTTTTTCTAAAAGGGGTGGCCCTCGGCAGTGTTTGGCAAACTCACAAAGTGTACTTTTTCCCATGAAAAGGCTTCTGAGCAAAAATGCATATCGTTAGCTTAATGAGAAAATGTGCTAAGTCACTTTTGTTTGAAAAATTAGATTTTAATGCACTGTTGGAAATGAATTCAAAACTCATCGTTTACCAAAAAGAAATATATACTTTTTTTAATTTTTACTTGCTGTTGGCAATGATGTGAAAATGTGCTAAGTCATCAACTGTTAAAAAATTTAAAAAAGATGTGCTAAGTTCTGTCAGTAATATCAATCTGAACTGCTAGTCATTTCTTTGTGCGCATTTTATTTGCGAAACATATAGTTCCAGTGAAATATTTCAAGCATTAAAGGTGAGGAGTGATGTTTATTAACTAATTTTAGCAATATATTATAAAAAAAACCTTTTGTTAGTAAGCATCAATGGCTTTGGAAGACAAAAATAATAATACACAATTGCTTGAAATCGGCGATAGCTATTTGTTACATACATGGAAATATAATGTACTGAAGGAAGCAAGAGCTATAAAAAAAACACCATCATAAATTTTATGATGATATACCTCATTTATAATTTATTAAATAGTTTTAGATCGCGGCATTGAAATAAGACTGCAAAATCATTATTTGTTGACTAATTTTTTTAAACTTTTAAATATATACATGTGTAATTTCACGAATTTACAGCAACGAAGTAGGACTGTTTATATATCGTCCTCTATGCCAATAAAAATGTTCCTTTTTATTTTTAAAAATATTGTTATTATTATTTTGAAAACTATGGGGAAACATATTCAGTAAAAAGTGCTAAGTCAGGAGTAAAAATTTGTTCTGAGTGCGGAAATTGTGCTAAGTCATAAAATGGCTGCTGGGTCAGCAAGCATACATGATTTTAATTTATCTTTTTCAAAGCTTCTACACTCAAAAGTAGTGCAATTAAGGTATTTTCATTCACAGTTTTGAAAAAAAGGTTATTTCAACATTTATTCACTTTTTTTCGTCTCCTGTAAAATTCGTAAAAATTGACTTAGCACATTTTCTCATTAAGCTAACGATATGCTTTATAGATTCCGTTTGCAGTGTTTGGCAAACTCACAAAGTGTACTTTTTCCGATGAAAAGGCTTCTGAGCAAAAATGCATATGCTTTATAGATTCCGTTCGGAGTCGGAAAAATCGGTCCCGCCAATTTGTAGAAAAAAATTCAAAACGGGACACCACAAATTGGAAGAGAAGCTCGCCGCTAAAATCATTAAGAAGTTTGTGACGATATACCTGATGTATTGC
The DNA here is from genome assembly GCA_949987695.1 of Merzomyia westermanni. NCBI lineage: Eukaryota > Metazoa > Arthropoda > Insecta > Diptera > Tephritidae > Merzomyia > Merzomyia westermanni. The sequence continues at coordinate 114,929,129 of OX465289.1, forward strand.
TTCATATATTTATTCTGTTATGCTTTACACGTTAAGAGTTTTTTGGGCGTATACAGGGTGGCTAATGAAAGCCGCTACCAAAAAATAATTAAATAACTTTTCTTCTATTTAATGAATCTGGTAAATTTTTTTTTTATTTTGCAGATTGACTTTTACATTTAACAAAAATGGATAACTGGGACACTGAAACAAGAATTTGGATTGTCCGCCGCTATCACGCACTGGAGTCCGTAGTTTCGGTTCAAAGAGAGTATAGGCGCACGTTTGGCGGCAATCCTCCGAGCAGATGGACCATAATAAGACTTGTAAACAATTTTGCCGAGCATGGGACAGTCAACAGAAGACCTTACCATCGAAACCCTTCAGTTCGAACAGAGGAAACAATCGCTGCTGTAGCTGCTGCCATACAAAACAATCCACGTGTTTCGACAAGAAGCTTATCTGCTCAATTGGGTGTAAGCAGACAGTCAATTATGCACAAAGATTTGGACTTATTCCCATATAAAATTCAAATGGCCAACAAACTGAACGCTGCAGACTTGCCGATTCGCTTGGAATTTTGCCAGAAGATGCTTCAAATGGTGGAAGAGGATGGAAACATGTTGAACTGTCTTTTCATGTCTGGCGAGGCACATTTCGATTTAAACGGCAACATAAACAAACAAAATTGTCGAATATGGAGTGCTTCCAACCCACAGATACTCCATGAGACGGAATTGCATCCACTTCGTGTCACAGTGTGGTGTGCAGTTTCATCACGCTGCATTGTCGGGCCCTACTTCTTCGAAGAAAACGGTCACACCGTTACGGTTACTGGAGACCATTACTTGAGCATGTTGAGAGAGTTTTTCTATCCAGAATTACGCCGAATGAGAATTTCTTTCAACTCTGTGTGGTTTCAGCAAGATGGTGCAGCTCCTCATATAGCCCAACCTGTTATGACAGAATTGCGACGAAAATTTCCCAATAAGCTGATATCCAGAAACTCCACATTCCGTTGGCCACCCAGGTCGCCTGACCTTACTGCACCTGACTTTTTCTTGTGGGGTTATTGCAAACAGGAAGTCTTCAAAGCAAAACCAACAAATTTGAATGAACTAAGGCAATCCATTCGAGAAACAATTGCGGCTATTCCTGTCTCAACTCTCCAAGCAGTAATGAACAACTTTTTGGTAAGATGCCGCACATGCATCGACGAGCAGGGGGGGCATTTAAATTCCATTATTTTTAAAACTAATTAAGCTATATTTAATAAAATTTAATGAGCTTTAACATGAATGAAAGAAAAATGAATTCCATACACTGAAAAAAAAATTATTTGCGTTTCTTAATGTAGCAAAATTCATCAGCCACCCTGTATATCTTTCAGCAAGAATCTTAGTTGTACAATTTCCTACCTCACCATTTCTTTTACAAGCCTGCCCTGTCACTATTTTATCCGTATTAAGGTGAGAGTGAGGTGAGTATTAAGGTGAGTGGATACATATCGCCTTTTGCGACAATCATGTCTGCAACCTCAGCTTCCACGTCGCACATTACAGATATTTTGCGTTTACCATGCGGACCATATACACTAACGGGCAGCATTTTGAACAATAAATCGTTGTTGGATTGTTTTACCTGCCAGTTTAACAAAGGTCGATCATTAACATGCATTGCCTTGATTGATCCAGATTGTGCTACTATTGTGGCCACTTGATGAGGGAAGGGGTCGCGTCCTTTTTTACTTTGGAGTTTGTTGTTGTTGTTTGCAACGACAAAAACACACCCCGAAGGTTTTGGGAAGTGTTGTCGAAAGTGACAGTCCTTTGCCGGATATGAACCCGGTACGCTCTGGTCCTCCCTTGCGGTACATGAACTGTCGCGGGAGAGATTTGTTATGACCAGTGCAATCTTCTAGGTCATGTCAGCCTCCTTCCGTAAGGAAGTGGAAGATGAGTAATGAGAGGTGAGGGGCATCATATCCATAGATCAAGCATCGAGTTTCACGTCAATACCTGTGTGCATCTTCAGCGCCTCTTACGACCGGTATGCCTACCTCGCTGTCCTTTGCTCTCTTCGGCTGCTTACCGAAAACCCGTGTGACACGCACTGGCCTTAGGCTGGTTGCCGTTATTCGTGGCTATGTACGTTTACCATAAAAGGCATTAGTCCTTAAGATTTCTACGCACAACTTTAAGTAAATAAATAGACCGAATGGAAGGCACGGCCTCTCCAACCATCCAGCTACTATTATGTTTGTCATATCTGGTCTATTAGATTTGATCAATCTGTAGACTTAAATTATACATTTGTTTTGTTAACTATGCCTTAGTCATATATTATATATTTAATAGTACCACTTTGTGTTATGTCGACTTAAAATAAATAAATATACCTATTTCCGCGGCTTTACCGCAGCTGCATTACACGGTAGAGTGACGGGGGACGGGTCATCACACTGGGAGTCAACTACTGCGAAACTTCCGTATCAGTTCATAAGTTGATGTCTCCGAAGTCAGACCTTATAGCAGGTGTCACAGGCCAAGGCAAGAATTACATTTGACTGATTGCGCCTGCACATATATTCTTAACCTACAAACAGTGCATGTAGTGTAAGGGACCAAGATCTGGGGGGCTTGGCTCACACTCGTTGTGGTTGTTGTTTTTAACCGTGCTTACCCTGCCTAATAGGCACGATCCCTCTGAAAATTATCATCAAGCTCTTCCAACGGGAGTCCAAGGAAACTCGCAATTTCAACAGGGTTCGTCCAGAGTGACATTGGTGTTAGAAGAGTAGCCTTATATGTGGCTACCAACGTTTCTTCATCTTTCCCCCAAGTACTGCCGGCCAGTGACTTGAGGATCTTGTTGCGGCTCTGTACCTCAGATGCTATTGCGGTGCCGTGATTAGTGAAGGTGAGGCTGTTGTCGAACGCCACACCCAGGATTTTAGGGTGGTTGACAGTAAGTCTACGTGGACGTTTTAATTCTGCGCATTCCACGTCTGAAAAAGTTGCCGTCGATTTAGTCGGAGACAGGGTTAGATTTTGCTCTTTGAAGAAGCTGGAAAGATCTCGGAGGTAAACGTTAATCCACTTACAGAGTTCGTGGAGGATACAATGGAGACTCCCCCTGGTATGGAAGGAAGCCCCTAAATATGGAAATTAAACAGAAGGGGGATAGGACACCACCCTGCGGCACACCTTGTTTGATTCTTCGTGGTCTGGATTTCCTGTTCCTAAATTTGACTGAAGCCTGCCCACACTTGAGGTAGTTAGCGGTCCACCTTTTAAGGCCGGCAGGGAGCGGTGTCTCTTCCAGGTCTCTTAGATGTGTGGCATGGTTGACCGTGTCCAAAGCTTTGGAAAGGTCAAGTGCCGTGAGAACCGTTCTATGGTTTGGAGGCTGTGGATTCAAACCATAGTTTATCTGCGTCGTTATGATGTTCAAAGCGGTTGTTGTGCTATGCGACGTGGCAATACCGTGGGGTTCGATTGAACTTTAGGGCTTGGCCTTCATTATGGCTTCCTTGACCTCGGCGACGGAGACGGCAATGGGCGCAGTGTTGTGGTTGTGTTTGTGCGCCCGACGGATGGCTCGTCTCTTGGCCCTATCAGCAGGTGGGTGCATTATAAACTGTCAGCAGAAAGAGCCCGCGCATCGCCTACGGTCCGATTTGACGCTATCACCAAATGTAATGGCGACCATGTCAATGTATTTGGTCGGATTAGATAGAGCCTTGACTGTTGGCCATAATTTGCCGACTCCGCCGGAGAGGTTGGATGCCTCGAGGTGTTGCTTCCACTTAGGCAACTTGTAGTCACTGACCGTCCGTCGGATTTCCGCATTAAGATCTTTAATTTGATGGTCTGCGGGATTGAGAAGTCTAACTCGGTTGCGTTCTCTTGGCAGGGCCGCTGCCTTAGCAAGGTCGAATTTCCGGTATCCTTCAAGCGGGAATGAAGCGGCCGGAGGCTTAACCGATAACCTTGCGAAACTCTCGTTCACCTTGGCCTACGTCTGTCGGTGTGGGTAGGGCAGCAAAGGAGCGCTCTGTATAGTCCGTAAAACGGTCCCAGTCCGCTTTGCTGAAGTTGATAAGCGTTCTTCGTTCTGAGGTTATGAAGTCCGTCTGTCGCTCGATTAAGAGTATAATTGGCAGGTGGTCGGATGCAAATTTCAGAATCGGTTGCCAGTTGACGCAGTTTATAAATCCTGCGCTTACGATCGATATATCTGGCGAGCTGTGGAAGTTGCCTGCCACTCTGGTGGAGGCGTCTCCGTTTACTGTACAGAATGCCGAGTCATCTTTTTGTTCCGCTGTCTACTGGCAGATTGGAGTGCCAAAGATTGTGATATGCGTTGAAGTCACCGAGGATTAAACGGTTACCGCCTCTTAGTAACGCATTTATGTCGGGGTGATAGTCCCTCGGGCAACATGTTACAGGGGGAATGTAGTATAATTTGCAGATCGACATCTCCTCACCGGACCACTATAACTTGGCATTCTAGAGTAGAGTCCCCCGGGTCGATGTCGTGAACAAATAGATTATATTGTCCAGTGTGGTGTGTTATAAACGCGAGACCACCCCCATTACCGCTGGGACGGTCTTTCCGATGTATGTTATACCCATCACAAGTTCGTAAGTCTGATCTCGTGGTCAGTTTAGTCTGTTGAACCGCAGCGATTTTGATGTTTAGCTTCATAAATTCAGTTATCTCCGCGATCTTTCTAGCTAATCCGTTACAATTAAGCTGTACAATTTTGATGTGCGCTGGAGGCGAGGTTGGGGTCATACTAGGCGTGAGGGATGGATGCGTTTGCCTAGGTGGTAATACGTTGAACCCTGGGCTGTGTCGGAGTCTAGAAGGTAATGAACCTTGAACACTTGATGGAGAGGCCAGATTATCTGGCGTGGAAGACTGCGGCGTGTTGCAGCAAGGCGCTATAAACGTACCCGTCCAGAGGTTACTGTTAGCGAGCCCAGAGCAGATAAGAACGTGGCATAGGCCAAGACAATTGTTGCATTTGACCGATGACGCAGGCGTATATAATCTTTGCCGACAAACAGTGCCCATTGCGAAAGGCACGAGGAGATGGTTGTCCTGACCAATGTGCATGCTGGAAGTAGGGGGCAGTAGTTTTTTTTAAGTTAATGTTTGTATATTATTACCCAGCAAAAAATCGTGTGGCTATTGTCTAACGAACGTGGTCCGCGTTTAGTCTTGAGTACAAGTAAATTTTAATATGTGTAGCATACTCACAGTGACAAAATTAAATATTTAATTTCTGTAGCATACTCATAGGAGGTAAAACCATGTCGGACCACGTATTCGATTATAAATGGGTACGACTGGTATGTCATGCTGCAAGAAATGTTAGCCCATATAAAGAGATCAGAACTGGAATTAGTCGTATACTCCTGTCGGGCTCATCCCGGACTGAACCTAGGCTAACCGCATTTTTTGCGGGGTACTGGGATAATTATAAAATTATTAAAATTCGGCATTCTTTTGGTTTAAGAAAAACAAGTGCAACAAAGCGCATACACATCTTCCAGGCGCCATGCAAATAAAATGTAAGTCAGTCAAAAGCCCTGAGCTGTTAAAACTCTCCAAACCAATTTATGAAGTTTTATACGATATGATGTTTGTTCTATAACTTTGTATCGGTATCTTTGCTCAGTACTATATGAAATTTTACAGTATCGAGTTTTTCAAAGTCACGAGTGCTATTCAAAGACATCAATGGCAACCATTTTAGCCCATTTGATCATTCTGCATCTCTAAGAACAATTTAATAATCAGATTTGTTTCATTAGTTCGAAGAACTTGTTTAGATTGGTCCGTTCAACCCGAAATCTTTGTTTTTGAACAATGGATTCACTTCGCTTCAACGACTAGGGCATTAAAAAAAAAAAACTAAGATCCGTTTTAGACGATGTATTACCCGAGGTAATATTTTACATTTTCTATAAACCTCGGGTGCACATAATGGTCCCCACCATTTTTCAATATTTAATGAAAAAATATTAATAATACCTAATAATAAACCATTCGGTGAAGTTGTTGAAAATGCGTTCCATACTTCTTACGTGTAAATTTGTAAATCAAGATAAAAGATTTTTCAGAAATAAGAATTTTTAGTACATATGAAATTTATGATGCAATTTATTGTTTGTTTCCTTTAGTTTTGTAAAATTGAAACCAAATAAATTCAAATGTTGAGGATTAAAATTTTTTATACATACTTTTAATTTTAATTTTTTAATAACTCGATATTAGGTACTAACTATAAGTTAGTGTGCACTCACATTTAACATATTTAAGGTTTAAGTATCCATATTAAATTCATTTAGGTTAAACTTTAAAACGTGTCTATGCGTGTGTGTGTGTTCATGTCAGTTTGCTTATTGGATTGAAGTGAAATATTTTATTTTTTCAACCATTAATCACTACCGTTATTCGTTTTCTGAATTTTTCTGACACATGTAGCCACATATTTGGCTGTGTATAGTTTATTGCACATGACTCCACTGTTCCCATGTAGAATCGTTCTGTAAAGCGAGTACATTCACTTTGAAATTAAAAATTATACCAAGGTATAGGGTATATGTAAGGCATGTATCAGCATTGCCAGTTTCAACAATCGCAGATTAGGATCACAGGATTAGTACCCAAATTCACTATTTTCCAACAATTGTTGGCGAAACTAGCTGACTTCACAATATATAACACATAATTGGATTTTTAACATGTTTTCCATATTAACTCAGTTTGTAATAGAACTTGCTGGATTTAAACAAAAATCCTCGGAATTTCTTCTTTATAAACCTAAAAAAGTACGGCATCCCAGGATTACCATCGTTGTATGTATATTCAATAGATGACTCATAGCTGTGTGAAGCCACAACTAAGTAACTAGCCTCTTATGTCCCAATAAGCATATATTTGAATTTTTTTTGAGATCAAATGCGTTTTCCAATTTTCAACATTGATTTTCAACTTGAGATCAATTGGAGAAACAGTCAATTCTCCAGGGAACATTTTTAATATGAAAATATTCTAACCACTTGAATGGGGGCAGAGACAGAGGGGGGCAGAGTTAAGCCCTGAGCATCCAGATTTGTGAAGCCCACTCTTGACGCATTGAACAGAATGCGACCGTTTAATATGAATTTTCTTCCAGCAGACGCAGCAGATCCAATCTCTTGGTCCGGGTTTGGGGTCAACCCCAGCCCGTTACAAGATAAAGTGGAGCAACCCCGCTGCAAGGGTTTGCTCCGAGGATGACAATTTGAGGGTGGGACATGACATATTAGACAGGGTTCCACTGAAATAACAGCCCTTGGCCGGGTAAAAAAAACACGGCTCATTCCGATACGATAGAACCGGCTGTTGTGGGAATGGGCTTACACTCGTCTTGGCGCTGGATTAGCAAGGAGGAGTTGGTACTAGGGGTCGGGAAGGGAGTTGCACACTGCTTGTTCGGCAGTATTAGTGCCGAGAATATGTGGCGGTGCTATGCTGGCGCGGGAAGGAAACTAATAAGTCTATGTGTGGAGGAGCTTAGCCCGTAAGAACTGCTCTTGTGCAAACATGTTTTACATGTAGCACATTGAATATAGGGTGAACATAAATATTCTACCACCAATCGCAACAGATCCAATCTTTTGTTCCGGGGTTGCTGTTGGATTATAAGTTGTGATCTATTGAAAGCAACCGTGAAAATACCATTGGGTTATACAAATATATGGGAAGCAACAACAAAAAATTAAGTTACCAGGCTGATATAAACGGTTTGAGTTGAAAATGCTTAAACAATAACTGACTCAATAGTGTGTAGAAGCTTGCGGAGCTAAAAATTTACATCATTGTGTATGACGCGGTAGAAAATGCAAAAAAAAAAGAAACAGTAAACGTCAATGTTCAAAATGTCAGAAAAATTTGCAAATTAACCAACAGGATCAACACCCAACATACATCGAAAAAATATTTCTCCAGCCTTGGAGGTATCCATCGTTATTTTCAAAATTTTCTGCAACATTTGAGAATTTCTTCTCTGACGATAACATCGAACCTAGTCGGTCAGTGCAGGGGGGTTACTCTGCAAATGCTATTCGAAAGCTGTCAAATAACACACTTTTTTTCCAAATGCGAAAGAAATTTCTTTCAGGACATCGTAGATGGTAGATAAATTTGATCGGTGTGGATCGGCTCTTGGTGTCTTAGAGGCGAAGGAGTTCTCCACCCGTGGGATTTATCAAAGGCCGGATCTCTCATTACAGGCTTAACGATAGGTGGAAGCGTTTAGAGTCCTGCCGAGTGTCAAGCAGTCCCCAGTACCCCAGAAGAATTTATTCAGATTAAATGTGGTGATCATTAAAGGGCGCATGCGGCACGTATAGGCCTAGAACACAATACCAGAGGAAAATTTCGGGAGCGGAAGATACCAATTATCAAACAGTTATACTTTTCTTTATGCAGTGGTCGGAATTATGGACTGTGTCGAAAGAAGATGGGATGGAGTATTTAATAGCTAGTTTCTTCAGCACTGACTGAAGTGAAGTTTAGGCGGTTCATCGAAGCTTAGTGATTGAATAAGGCAGAGATTAGAATATGTTTTTTCATGAGATTCGGAACATAGCACGGTCACATCTGAATTCAAGCCGTCAGAAGGACTTTCCCCCCGATAGAGCTAGTATTGTAAAGAATTTATGTGTTATATATAGGTGTAAACGTAGCATAAATATGGGAATGCCATAGATAAGTAAACATAAAATATTTCTGAGCCTTGTATAATGATTAATGCTTATGATGAATATGCTTCTTCATGAGATTCGGAACATAGCACGGTCACGCCTGAATTCAAGTCGTCAGAAGGACTTTCCCCCCGGTAGCGCAACTCCAGATAGAGCTAGTGTTGTAAAGAATTTATATGTTATATATATTTGTAAACGTAGCATAAATATGGGAATGCCATAGATAAGTAAACATAAAATATTTCTAAGCCTTGTATAATGACTACCAATCCAATTTCCAATAAAGAACTAACGAAAGGGGGCAACACGTTGGCAAAGTAATATATCCAATATAAAGGATCTGGTCTAAATTTTTGTTTCTAACTAATGAATTTCTTTCACAAGGCTCTTAAAGTTATGCTTTTCTGAACCTTTAAAAAAAATTTCCAAAAATACAATTTATTATATTTTATCTTATCTTAGTATTTTTCTCATTCCAAAATCTGTAAGAAAACCACTCCAAAGCGCTTTTTAAGAAATATTAAGTTTCCTGGCGTGCCATTTCATGCACCCGAAAATTCGATACAGAAAATTTCAGAAATGCTTAAGTTTACAAACGTATAACTAAAAACTATGTTTTCTTTTTCATTCTTTTAAATGAGAAAAATAGGCCTTTTTCTTTATAAAATACACTTAAAAAAAAAAAGATTCCCTTTTTACAGCTAGGAGAGTATTCTCTATCACTCAAATGCCAACAAATACTGTAAAACACAAGCGGTAGTGTTCTGCGTTAGTGAATCTCAAATAATAAAAAAGAATTTCCCGCTGGCAATCTGGAGGTAAAGGTAAGGAGCTTTAAGGTGTAGTGGAAGCCCTAAGTGCGCAGGTGTAGGCCCTCAGTCCAGTGGGTGCAAAAGGTAACGTGCCTGTACATGCACATATTGCGTACAGGGCTACAAACATACTATTACCTACCTCGCAGTCAAGCAGTCGTTTCCAGAGTATTCGGAGAACAGCGTCACATCCATCATTCAACCGTTCGTGGTTCAGGAAAATGCAAGAGTCGCAGCAATGCCAGATAACGCCGTCAGTGCAGAACCCCGCGCAAGCTAGTCCAACGTACATTTATTCACCAGCGTTCGACAATTATCAAAACCATGAGTATATGTTATCACAAACACATATGTATAGACAGCTAGTCACAGCAGTTAGAGAGCGACACACGATAAAAGAGATCGCGTCTATTCTACCGAGTATTCGTCAATTCAATTCGTGCAAAGGATTGAGCTGCTAAGAGAAGTTTATAACTGGAAAGACTCTTTGCTTACATTCGCCGTATTGAGTAAGCTTAAAGGTGTCACCAAGCAGTGGGCAGATGCGTTTGGTCGTGTATTCTAATTAGATTTCCCCATATGTACATAATCCTGCTGATGCACACATACCCTTGATAAATTCAAAAATGAGAAAATGATAGAGTTCTATTATAGAATGATTACAATAGGCCGTCGTGAATGAATTGACGACGCGTCAATTAATAGATACATAATTAGTTTTCTTTGGGTCGAAAATGTAAAGCGCTATTGAGTGCTTTGAACTTAGAAAAATGTACAGGTTTATTGCAATCATTACATAATATTACTGCCAGTGATATGTATATATTAGAGAACAAGTGGAACAGAGCAGAAGTTTATGCCACTTTGCTCTGACCGTAACAACGAGTTGAAAGAAGCAGAGTGAGGTAAAGTTGACATGCTACAAGTGTAAAGAAAGAGGGCACATAGCAAGAAACTGTGTACTACAAAAGAGTAGTGACACGAAAACCAAGGGTGGCAAGCCAGTAAATAGTCTTGAGAGTGCAAAAGCAGCAGAAGCATAAATACAAGAGTAGAAGAGGAAGAAGTGGCAGTTAACAAAATTCAAATTAAAGTGAAACAAAGAGAGTTGCTCAAGAGTGTTAGTATTTTGGGTAAAGAGGAAGTTCAATGCAATGTTTTGATAGATTCGGGTAATGCACAATAATTAGTGAAGAGATCGATTGCTAATAAATGCTGTGAGCGTTTTAGACCATACGATGAGAAGTTTATTGGGTTTGCAGGCGGTGAGGTAGCTTGCAAAGAGAAAATCGTAACGAAAATTAAATTTGATGAAGTGGTGTATGCAGCAAAATTATTAGTAATCGATGATTCGATAATGAAGTACGATGCGTTGATGGGAATCGATTATCTCTCAAAGGGTAAAATAGTTATCGAGGGTGGCATGTTTAGTATCAAGGCTATTGATCGCAGCGCAGTTGACGTAGGGAATGATTTGCAGCCAGGCCCTGAAAAAAAAACTAGTTGAGTTGTTGAATAACTATGGGCATTGTTTTGGGGAGAAATTACCTGAGCTAGGAAAATCTAAAAGTTTTAAAATGGATATAAAGCTAACAAAGAAACCATATAGCATTCCGATACCAAAACAGCAGTCGATAGAAAATATAGTGAAAGAATTAGTAAGTTTAGGGATAGTTCGTGAGTCTAAATCGCTGTAGGCATCTCCTATCGTTTTGGGGCAAAGGTCAAACGGAGAGGATAGGCTTTGCGTCGATTTCCGAGAACTCAATGCTATCACCGAAAGGCAACCAACAGTCGATGGTGTACTAGCTACATTGGCAAATAAGAAATTTTTAACTACTCTCAATATGATGTCGGGATATTACCAGATCGAGCTGAAAAAGACATCAATGCCGTTCACCGCATTTGTAACTCATAGAAGGTGGTCAGTTACGTTGATGAAGTGTTTGTCGCTAGTAGTTCTGAAGATGACAATTTGCAATACTTGAAAGAATTCCTCGATATTATTGAACGAGAGGGACTAACACTTGGCTTTCGAAGTGTGCGTTCATGAGGCGCACTGTGTCGTTTCTTGGACATGAGATAGATGAAAATGACATCAGGCCAGGCGCGTGAAAAACACTGGCCATACGAGATTGTCCTGTACTTCGAAAGCCTTTAGAAGTTCGTCGTTGTCTTGGGCTCACGGGTTTTTTCTGTAAATTCGTAAACGGGTACGCATTAATAGCCAGACCATTAACAAAGTTGACGAAGAAAAATTTCGAGTTTGTGTGGAGTTCGACATGCGAAGATGCGTTTAGAAAATGATAGATAAGATGCGAGCTCACCGGTTCTCACTATGTATGATGTAATGAAAGCCCACGAATTGCACACGGATGCGTCAAATAAGGGGCTTGCAGCGATTCTGCTGCAGCAAGATGAGAATGACAATCTCAAACCGGTAGCATATTTTGGAAAAGCATGCGTAGGTGCAGAGAAAAACTATCACGCATACGAGTTGGAGGTACTTGCTGTTGTCGAGGCATACCAACGACTGCGAACGTTCCTTTTGGGTAAGCATTTCACTATAGTAACTGATTGTCAAGCTATACCCAGTGCAAGGTTAACGAAACCGAATATCTCGAATATGATTACCAAGGATGCCATGAGTCTGACACCAATCGAGAAATCAGCACCAATGACTGCTAGTAACATACAATCACTGACAGTTGAAGATTGGGTATCAGTGATACAACAACAAGATGCGAAATTGAAATGATGACAGTGGTCATCGAGGCGTCGATGGGACTATGAATACAGCACTGAAATACTTTTGGTTCCCTCGCATGAGAAATTTTGTCAAATCGTATAATATATCGTGCATTGACTACTGCTACCACCGCACCTAAGCCGTAAACAAGGGGAGTTGTTCGGTATGGACATTCCAAAACTTCCGTTTCAAGTATTACACTTAGACCATCTGGGACCGTTCATTAAAAGCAAACGCGGGTACGAATATATTCTGGTGATAGTCGATGCTCTAACCAGATATACAATTATTGTTCCCACTAGGTCGACGAAAACGAAACCAGTAACCGACGCACTCAACCAGCTTACTTTATATTTCGGCCTGCCGCAGACGATAGTAATAGACCGCGGTACCGCATTCACGTCCACAACTTTTGCATCATTTTGCAATTCCAACAATATAAAACACATTAAAGTTGCCGTCCGTACGCCACGGGGAAGTGGATTAGCCGAGCGGGTAAACCAAGCAGTATTAAGCTATCTGAAACCATCCACCTGCGAGCCGAAAGATTGGGACATTCATTTGCGATCTTTGCAGTAATCCCTCAATACTAAGATAAATTCGACAACGAAAAATGCCGCAACAGACCTAATATACGACTTTCCACTAAGTGACATTAGCGGTAGTAAAATGCTAGCCGCAATGCAAGAGGTTAACGCGCTACTTCTAATTAATGGTCGCCGCAGTGAGGCCATTGGCAACATCGAAAACGAATAGAAAGAAAGGTTCGATAGCACTCTAAGCCAGTGAGGTATGCTGAAAATGACTTGGTCTTGTTGGCTGCTCCTCCTTATAGCTCCGGCAAATCACGAAAGCTCCAACCGCAATACAAGGGACCTTACGTTGTTAAGAAGGTCTTACGATTCAATCGATACGTCGTCGAAGACGTAGATGGGCATCAGTGCTCTCAGCGTAAATATTCGACAATTGCAACCAGACAACATGAAGCCACGGTGTTCATTATTCCCACAAATCGATGACGAATGTGATGAAGGCGAAGATTAACCAAATCGGGACGATGTTGGATGTCAGGAGAGGTCACCTTTAGTTTACGCATGAAGTTCCATCACTAAAATGTGCTCATTAACTATGTACTTTTCTCTCATTTATTCATATTTCTTTACTCACACTTACACATACACAAATGAGATGTACCTACAAAATCACTCTGCCCTCAGCGGAGTTAGTTCGGAATAAACCTTCAAACAATTAACAGGCCTTAATTCATTAAGCGGTCATTCAATCTGCATGGTTTGCTTTCTTTCCCCTTCCTTTTCTTATCTTTCGTTTAATTCCCTTTCCTTTCCTTTCCATTCATATCCCTTCCTTTTCTTTCCCTCCCTTTTCCTTACTTTCCTCTTCTTATCTTTCCTTTTTGTGCTTTCCTGTTCTTTTCCTTACATTTTCTTTCCTTTCCATTCCCTTCCTTTCCTTTCCCTTCCTTTCCATTCTTTTCCTTTCCTTTTTTTACTTTGCCTTTCCTTTCCATTACTCTCCTTTCCATTGCATTCCTTTCCTTTTCTTTCCCTTCCTTTTATTTCCTTCCTTTTCCTTTCCTTTGCTTTCCATTCCCTTAATTTCCTTTTCTTTCATTTTTTTGTCTATACTTTCTTTCCATTCCCTTCCTCTCCTTTTCTTTCCTTTCATTTCCTTACCTTTCCTATCCTTCCCTTCACTTTCTTTTAATAAACTTTGTTTTATTCTTTTTTATCTTATTTCATTTATTTTATTTTATTTCAATCAATTCAAATCACAAATACAAAAACAAAACAAACTTCGGTGTTTAATACTCTTTATGAGTAATCATTTATTTTGTTTTTGTAAACACTGTTTGTAGGTATCGGCAATGAAGTTTTCATACTTACTCATATTTTACATTGCTTGTTTAATGTCTCCAACAAAGCAACTTTTCGTGCTCTCAGGAGAGCCGCTGACACTGAGCATAGTAGCCAGTGATCAATACAATAACAAAAACTAAAGCAAAAATGCATGACACGTTTGCTCACACAACAGACGCTATATAGTGCGAATACTTGTTTTTCATTGGTCCTTCTCCAACTCTTCGCACTCACAGTGAGAGCTGATCACACGAGTAATACAAAAACATGCATGACATGTCTACTCACACAACTACGACTTTATTGTGTCAATACATGTTTGGCATTTGTGTTAGTGTATTTTTAAACTAATTTTCCAATATTATAATAAATTTTCTTTTTTTAAGTTTTTTTGATTGACGACACTGCAGTTTGGCAATACCTATCCATAGATATATAATTGTTAATACCTTAAATGTATAGTTTGGCCATAAAGTGGGACAATTTTACCTCAGCTTGCGCATTTATATTATAGATTAAGCTCCTGTATTTTTTAATTAATTAGTGTGTAGTCCAGTGTTCTTGTGAAAGTTTATAACATATAATTTCTTCGTTGTTTTATACTTCAGTTCACTACAGGTTTTTAAATCTATCTAACACACATTTTTTCAATTACTTCCTGTCTTGTAATGGGCATATATCTATGTACCGCCAACATCGTTACCACGCCAACATCGTTAAACCACGTAAAGAGAAGGGATGAATAAGATAGGATATTCAACAATTGTAAAGCATAATGTACAATATTGTACATATCAATATTTTAATTACTTGTCCGGTATAGAATTCCATGTAACGGCGACGAGTTAACAAAACTTAAATTAAAGACAAGGATTTCTGGCCACAAGTCGAATATAAAATTAAGAAATGATGTTTCGGAAAACAAGACCGCCTTGTCGTCTCACTGTAAGGATACAGGACACTATCCTGATTTTGAAAGTGTATCAATTTTAGAAAAAGAAAAGTGAACAAATGCGACAGTGGTGCTTCGCTGGAGCGGCCGTGGCTCGAAAGCACCGCGGTCGAATTGTGATTTTGAAAAGAAATAAGAAAACGAGAATTCTCGTTATAATAAAGTGGCCGTATATTTGGATAAAATATAATTACAGACAATTGCTTTACCTTTTTAATATTTTGATGCGGTGGAAAATCCTGAGGTGGCCGTGACGATGTGACTGCGTTGAGTGTCGCTGAAGAAGTAGACGGTATTCTAATCGAGGACAACCGTTGAACCTGAAAATTATCCTCCGGTTTTAAGGGGAGGTGAACCCGCACATGCACACCAACATGCATGTATATGTGTGCATGCCCACAGAGGTGGGTGGGTTGGTTTTAGTGATTGGAAGGGCGTTAAAGTTACATAAGGGTGGCACAGTTTTTAGGAATTTAGGCATCTCGCCTAAACATGCCGGCCCCCTTGCGATACGCAACATCTTACCCCGCCACAGGATTTCCCACCACGCATCCTCTTAAGCTACTGACTTCAACTAGGATGGTGAGTGTCGGCTGGCGCAGTCACAGCCGTCTGCCTCCGAACTGCCTCCCGAAGTTTGAAGTTCTGTCTCTGGTGGCTCCATCGTTTCGCACCTAGAGCTAAGGAATAGGAGGAAGAAACTTTAAAAAATAAAACGCTGTATATTTCTTGCCAGGAAATTGTTTATATTATTTATTAAATAAAAACCGAGAAAAAGAAAACGATGATTTTACGATATTTTATGCTTAAATCTAACCTTACATGCTACATGCCCCCGATAGCACAAAGCCAAAAATAGCGCTTTGGCAATGAGCCAAACGACGCTGGTAGCGTGCCCGAGGTTACGACGTCGGCATATACGTCGCCCCTGTGCACGAGTTGTATCGGCGCCGCTGTATAGAATTGGGGATCTGCCAGCCGGATGTGCTGGTAAGGAGCAGCGATCTGGGCGTCCGCGTTATGCACCGGACTGATTCGGCGCATATGTTTCACGCACAGGCGGTGACAGCTTTGTTCTTCCCGTGCTTGCCGCGGATGCGGAGGAAGCAACCGCGCTCCCCGCCCGAGTAGGTGGTGTGCAGCCCTAGCTCTTCCGCCAGCCAGCGGTCGATGACTGTGCGAGGGGAGCATGCATCGAGAAGCGCACGAATGCGGTTATAAGTTTCAACGGCAATAGTAATAATGCCGACTTATATGAATGTCTAATAATATTATAATATTCTACTGAAATTAGTTGTTCGTTTTCCCGCACGGCACGGTAGCGACAAGTTGATTGCGGTTGTCACCTTATATTTCGATTCGCCACTGGCCCTCAAGCAGAGATTTATTTTTCATTCTCATTTGCCTGGTCGCCGTCATAAGTGGCGTTCCGTGCACACAGTGACATTTTCGGTACTTGGTTTCGGTACCGAGCTGGGTAGAGAGCGTGAATGTGGTGGATGTTAGGGTTTATTTTTTATTGTTTTGTGGGCAAAACAGTCCTACCCCCTCCGAAAACAACAAAAAAACCAAAAGCCCCGAAGAAAATGAAAAAAAAAAAAAAATTTTTTCTTAGCTCGAAAAAAAAACAATTTTTCCAAATTTTTTGTTTGAAAATTTATGCAAAGTTATTACTTTTGTATTCTAATATAAGCGGAATCTTCGCCGATCGGGTACGAACGTAGATTTCGGCGACCTATTTACCCCGCAGTGAATGGGACGGCTTTTGGCACATCGGGTTTTCGGTACCCGTTGACCAAAAATATAGCATCACTAGCGTGGTGGTTAATTATTTGCACACATACATATATGTGCGTACTCACGATTTTGCAAAATTGTGGAAAAGAAACAAAGAAAATTAATTGATTGAAACAATTCATAATTTTCTTGTTTCCGGTACGCGTGGGTCAGCAGCAGAGGTAAGTAACATTGTTTAAAAGTTCAAAAGTTTTTTAAATGTATTTAACCAAATTTTTTTTCTTTTTCAGATGCACAAACGGTAAATGGAGATGCTGCTGTAGAGGATCGCCTGCCGGCGCATGGAAATAAGTTGGGGAAGGTAAGTGTACAGGGTGGCTCATGAATTTTGCTACATTAAGAAACTCAAATAATTTTTTTTTCAGTGTATGGAATTCGTTTTTCTTTTATTCATGTTTCAGCTCATTAAATTTTATTAAATATAGCTTAATTAGTTTTAAAAATAATGGAATTTAAATGCCCCCCCTGCTCGTCGATGCATGTGCGGCATCTTACCAAAAAGTTGTTCATTACTGCTTGGAGAGTTGAGACAGGAATAGCCGCAATTGTTTCTCGAATGGATTGCCTTAGTTCATTCAAATTTGTTGGTTTTGCTTTGAAGACTTCCTGTTTGCAATAACCCCACAAGAAAAAGTCAGGTGCAGTAAGGTCAGGCGACCTGGGTGGCCAACGGAATGCGGAGTTTCTGGATATCAGCTTATTGGGAAATTTTCGTCGCAATTCTGTCATAACAGGTTGGGCTATATGAGGAGCTGCACCATCTTACTGAAACCACACAGAGTTGAAAGAAATTCTCATTCGGCGTAATTCTGGATAGAAAAACTCTCTCAACATGCTCAAGTAACGGTCTCCAGTAACCGTAACGGTGTGACCGTTTTCTTCGAAGAAGTAGGGCCCGACAATGCAGCGTGATGAAACTGCACACCACACTGTGACACGAAGTGGATGCAATTCCGTCTCATGGAGTATCTGTGGGTTGGAAGCACTCGATATTCGACAATTTTGTTTATGTTGCCGTTTAAATGGAAATGGGCCTCGTCAGACATGAAAAGACAGTTCAACATGTTTCCATCCTCTTCCACCATTTGAAGCATCTTCTGGCAAAATTCCAAGCGAATCGGCAAGTCTGCAGCGTTCACTTTGTTGGCCATTTGAATTTTATATGGGAATAAGTCCAAATCTTTGTGCATAATTGACTGTAATGACTGTCTGCTTACACCCATTTGAGCAGATAAGCTTCTTGTCGAAACACGTGGATTGTTTTGTATGGCAGCAGCTACAGCAGCGATTGTTTCCTCCGTTCGAATTGAAGGGTTTCGATGGTAAGGTCTTCTGTTGACTGTTCCATGCTCGGCAAAATTGTTTACAAGTCTTATTATGGTCCATCTGCTCGGAGGATTGCCGCCAAACGTGCGCCTATACTCTCTTTGAACCGAAACTACGGACTCCAGTGCGTGATAGCGGCGGACAATCCAAATTCTTGTTTCAGTGTCCCAGTTATCCATTTTTGTTAAATGTAAAAATCAATCTGCAAAATAAAAAAAAATTAACCAGATTCATTAAATAGAAAAAAAGTTATTTAATTTTTTTTTGGTAGCGGCTTTCATTAGCCACCCTGTATATTAGCGCTGCCCGAAACTCTGTATCGGTTCGGTAGCAGCGCAAATTACTTAGGAACAAAAAAAATGTGTCTCACACGCTGTGGCGGCCGGCGCATGCTTTGCGACACATTTTGTGTGTATAAGCATATATGTACGGAGATTTCTATGCAAATACTAATGGTTTTCTTTCTTTTCTTTTCAGGTGATCGAAATTTTTATGCAATTTTACTTGTAAATATTCAATAATTGAGTCCATATCATGAAGACGCAATAAATCGTGTTTATGTAAATAGAGTATAGTGGCAGCCATGGCGGTAACAGCCCGTTCACCTTCCAACAGATAACAATTGCGACACAAAAATCATTTAATCGAGTATAGAATCGCATCAACATTATGTTTCAGAAAATGTTGATGTAATTGGCGCATCATTTTCGATAATATACGATCATGATGTTCCAGGAAACTCGTCAATTTGGGGAAGCCCTCAATAAATAAACCATGCATAGCATATTTACGATCAATTATCAATTGATTGAGCGCCCAAAATGCTTCCTCCTCTTGCATATACAATAATAGTGCACCAGCCAAACATGCCATACCCAGACAATAACCCAATTCTGGATTATATATACTATAGGTATTTAGCACATTAAATAGAGAGCATTGTTTAACGCTATACCGTTGACGATAATCGAGATTATCACAAAATTTACGATTCACATCGGAATCAATTTGTCGCACCTCAGTCGAATATTTGCGTGCCAATGATAACATCGAAGCATATATATCACGATTAGCTGCTATTAATTCGTCAACATTCAGTAATTTTTTCCACGCTGGCCAACGCATACGATCTGGTATACCTTTGAAAACGCGTCTACGTATTTTCTCATTATGCGGATTCCAATTGCAAAGCATTTTTACCCATTTTTTATCACGCTCCAATTCAATTTTGGCACGTTGCAGCTCCTGAGAATCGCGGGTTTCGGGTAGGCGGGAATCATACATGAAGGCATATTTGTATGTAATATGATAAATTTCAAATGTGGGATTCTCCCAGGGGTCCACCACATTCGCCGGATCCAAACCCAGTGAATAACGATTGAAAAATCGCTTCACGTTCATCGGCAGCTCGTTGCAGTAACGCCTCTTGTTCATCCAAAGCGATTGTTGTACTTTTGCTATTGACATTGTGGCTTTTTTGTGTTGGTGCATCACCTCCAGTTGGTGGTGCTGCTGTTGCAACAATTGCTGTGGGCACTAAATCAGTTGTGTGACTGTTTGGATTTGTGTGCGTAATCGTTGTATTTGTGGTTGTTGCTGTTGTATGATTATTGTCGACGGCGGGTGTAATTGCGGGCGGCAAGATATTCGTCATCTTATTCACATTGCTGTTAGTGTTTGTAATATTGGCGCTATTGTTGCGATTATATGCGGTATAGCAGATGGATCTGAGAAGGGTACCGGTGAGATAGCAGGAGTTATGATAGCAACTTCTGTTTGAGTTAATGGTGCCACCACTGGCAATGTTTAACGAATTCTGGCAAAGCTTGCAAATCGTGTGGTAAAATGCGTACATCATCTGTATTGGCTATGGTTCCAAAGTCAATGAATATCACACGGTATTGTGGCTTCGTAGCAGTCTCACTCTTGAAAGCGTCGACGTGGGAGTGCAGCACAAACATACCCAAGATAAAATAGTGAGTTATAATTGTCAATATAAATGATGCAAAAATGCTGTGCTTGGAAATCTAGACAACGCATAGAAGTTAATTCTGGCACTATGTTATAAAATATGCGGTTTATTTTGTTCTCCCACCAGTTTGACCAAGTATGATAGGATAAACCAGCACAGCATGTGATATAAGGTGCTTTCGCAATGCTAAACGTATTTCGTTGGCAACTTGTGTACACACCGCTAAACGCTGCGTACAACCACAAGCACAACTTGATAGCAGCAGCACTATAAATGGCCATTAAACTGTAGTTTGTTGGCGCACAACTGTAATATAAAAACAGTGTAAAAGTGTTTGAGTCGCGCTTCAAAAAAATAGCCCTTAGTCGGTCCAACACCGGCTACGCGGTCCACAGTATTTCTGCGCAGAACACACTTTTTGCACCTTTCGGTACACCCTAATCTGTGATTACAACAACCACATGAAATGACAGAAAATTTCCAACTTTGATTTCAAATATCTCTTCAGGAAGACAAAAACTCGAAATTCCGCTTCCGGATTATTGTTACCGAGGTCAAAACGCGCCTTTTGATACCTTTCCTGATAATTTCGGATGTGTTTTAGTAGTTGTCTCCTAAAGGTAAAAATTACCGACTTTCAAACTCACTGATTACGTCACGTCCCAACAATCGGTAAATGTTTTTCAAAATACTTTATAGCAAACTTGCTACAATAAGCGATATGTAGGCCTTCTCAGTTTTAATTTATTTGAAAGTTTCAGGTAGACCTTTTATAAACTTCAAGAAAAACTGTTACCAATAATTTCAATTGAAAAGTGACATGCAAATTTTTATAAAACTTCTGAAAAACCTATTTGTCAGTTTTTTTTTCTCTTTTCAACTTATAATATTTCCAATTCTTTTCAAACAAGATTTTATATGAGACTGACGGCGAAAAAGCAAAAATCATGGCTGCATCTTAACCACTTCCGCAAGCTGGTAATAGTTGGTTTAAGTTGCAGCATTCAATGCATGATTGGAACTTAGTTATTTAATTTAGTGCAATAGCTAAATAATATACAAAATATGGTTTGAATAAAGTTAAAAAAAAACTTTTAGAAAGCTTTCTTTAAAATCTTTTTTGTAGGTTTGAATTAATAAGCCTTTTATCAATGTGTCGTTGCAATTACACGTTTATTTTTAAACGTTTTATAAGCGAAAAATCTGAATTTTGTAAGCTTAATACTTTTTTCCGAAAGCTTTTTAAAGATTTATTTAAAGTTTACTTTGCTTGTTGGGTTTCTACGTTTGGAAAATATTGTTTATTTGGAGTGTTACCATGTTTACGTATAAGTATGTATGATGGGGGTATGTGTACGAGGGTGGCACCATCTGCTACCAACTTGTCGTGGCAGATGGGAAGATTTTCAGTGGCAGATTGGTTCGCCTTTCTGCGTTAGGTTTTCTGTAGCCTCGTTCTCGAGAGCACTTACCCTTTTTTGTGGCAGAAAGGTTCGCCCTTCTGCGGTAGGCTTTATGGTGTCCTGGTTAAGGGTAGCGAGTGAAGGGTGCAGTTTTGGGATACAGGAAGTCGAAAGGTGTAGGAGGAGAGGGAGTAGATGGTTAAGATGAGGCAGCGGACCTCTCGCCATCCATTCCTTCCATAGGGAGCAGAATCAGCTTGACCAACGGTCTTCTGATCTGACCCTTTTCGGTTGCAAGGTCACCGACACGAACCCGGTTATCTTCTACGTTGGTAACTCGGCCGAGCCTCCATTCGTTCGGGAACAAGTTGTCTTCTTTTATGACAACGAGATCCCCCACCTTCATATTCTGTTTTGGATGCTTCCACTTCACTCGTTTTTGAAGTTCGGATAAGTATTCCACTTTCCATCGCCTGCAGAAGGTTTGATGAAGAGCCTTGAGCTTCTGCCACCTATTGATAATGGAGGCAGGGCTCTCATGCACCTCTGGTTCTGGCGGAGCCAGACGACTTCCTGTCAGGAAGTGCCCAGGGGTCAATGGCTTCAGGTCCGCGACCTCATTTGAGGCTGGACTACGTGTGAAAGTCCTCGGTCAGGCGATCCGATTTTGGGATGTCGTTGAGAATTTTCTCAACATTCGAAGTCCATTTCCGTAGTGGGAAGCCAGCGGAGAGTAAGACTTGGCGAATCTCATTCCTCGCATTAATGGCCGATGCGAGTGTGTGTCCCCCCGCTAGTACGTCATCTACGTACATGCCTTCCCTTAGTATGCTAGATGCTGTAGGGTGCGAACTCTCTACCTCATCGGCTAGTTGCAAAACGGTTATAATTGCCAGATAAGGCGCACAATTAACCCCGAAAGTGACCGTTTTCAGCTCGTAAAGGCTTATGGGTTCTTGAGGCGATGTTCGGTAAACAATCCGTTGGAATTTGACGTGATCATCGCTCATCCAAATTTGCCTATACATTTTTTCGAAGTCACTATTGAAAACGTACCGATACAGTCTCCATCGCAGTATAAGTACTGGAAGATCTGATTGTAGTACTGGGCCTGGCAGGAGAATGTCATTTAAACTTGTACCATTTGCCGTTGGGCTTGACGCATTAAAAACGACCTGTACCTTTGTGGTGGTACTCTCCGCCTTTACTACGGCGTGATGGGGCAAAAAGTAGTTGTCCACCGAATCGGCTGGTACAATGGGATTAACTTTTCGCATGTGCCCCAATGTCTCGTATTCAGACAGGACCCTCATAAATTCTTTCCCTGATTCCGGGTTCTTTGCTAAACGCGTTTCATTCCGGAAGAATTGCGAACACGCCCGCCTAAGGGAGCTTCCTATATTTCTCCTATCTGGGTAGTCCTGTCTGAATGGAAGAGAGACGACATATCTCCCATCCTCTCTGCGACTCGTAGTTTCCCTATATAAATCTTCGCAGTACTTGTCATCTGCGTTTGGGCTTTTATTTCTGGGCAGATTTTCCAACTCCCAGAATGCTGTAAGCTGTTTGTCCAAAGCAACTTCGCTATAAAAGGACACTATGTTTCTGGTTGGATTCGGTGCTTCTATGCGTCCGGTTAATATCCAACCGAACACCTTTTCTTGGGCGAGAAGTGTACTAAGTATATTCTTTTTCAGCCCACTCAATATAATTTGCGGATATACGTCTCCGCCAAGTATGATATCAACTTCCTCTTTGATGTAAAATCTTTTATCTGCCAAAACTAAGTCTGAGAATGCCTGCATAGTCGTAGCGTCGATATGGCAGGATGGCAGATTCCCAGTTAGCTTGGCTAGAATTAGCACTGATGTTGTTAAGCTGAAGCAAGCAGAATCAATCAGTGCTCTTGCTGGGAAGTCTGTACCATTATGATGAATGGTTACTCGAGTTGTCCTGCGCACACCTGCGATTGAATGCACATGGCAGGATTTAACATTTCGGTTTACGGCTGAACTAGATTTTCACCTTACCGTCTCTCTTGTGCCTGTTTTGAAGTTGAGGCAGCATTCTCAGCATGACACTGATTAGGGCTGGTGGTTGCCTGCGTCTGAAGAGACTCCGCATGCAGGAGCGTATTACGTCGAGAGTGGCACTTGTTGCAGTCGAAAGAACTGGTGCACTTCGACACAGTATGTCCTGGGGATAGGCAGTTCAAACAGCCCTTGGTGGATTTGACAAAATTAATTCTCTCCACCGGAGTTAATTTAAGAAAACGGGGACAGTTTCGTAATCTGTGGGCATTCGATTTGCACTTTATGCACAGGAGTTTAGCCACATTTGCTTGGTATGTACCAAGTCTTTTTGCAGGGGTTTCGTTGGCATTCCGCGTACTTTGCGGTTTTTGCACTTTCGAAGAACTCCCTATGAACCCAGACACTGTTTCGAGTGTCTGGAAGCGGTTGGACAAAAATTTGTCCATATCTTCCCACTTGGATATTTCCACTTTGTGGTCTATGCTTTGCTCCCATAGACCAAGCAATTTCGTCGAACACAAGTACGTAATAATTGCATCCCAGTTCGAAGTGTCAATTTTATGACTTCGCAGGGACAAAAGGCAATTATTTATTTCGCGCTACCACACTCACTCTCTACCTTTTTCAAGTTAAACAACATTTGGAGTTGCGAGTTCACTAAGATGCGTTTATTCGTATCTCTCGCATAAGTTTCTCCAGGCCGTATCAAATCCCTCATTCATGTGCGGACATTTTTTAGCGATATCTTTTGCTTCACCTTGTGTCTTATTGTTCAGATGGAACAATTTCTCCAGAGGTGTTAGGCGTTTGTTCAAGATGCATATGGCCGAAATGTTGGCCATGACAGATAATCGCCCTTGAAAACTTCAGTATCACATGGAGGCAGGCGGATATTGTGTTCAAATTCGGGCTTTTTCAGTTTTATTTTCTAGTGTTTTGTATGTCGCTTGGTGTGTAGCCATATCTGACATGCAGCGTAAATATACTGCATATGCTCTCTTATACTTCTGTTTAACAGAAACTATACCAGTAGCCTCTAACTTGTCTGAATTAAGTAAGTCGTCATAAGCCGTTCTGGTTTTTCTCCACATTGCTTTCAAGTCCTCTTGTTGACGCCCAAGAGTGTACTTGCTGTGGACTGAATCCTCTAATTCATTGTAGTCTGATTCGAATTCAAAAATCGAATCAGCCAGCCTAATGAAACTTTCCATATTTTGGACTTAGAGGATATGCAGAATGAAAACAAAACCGAAAAAAAAGCTGAAGCTACGATGAAATTCTCAACCGTACATGATAAATGCTGAATAGAAAAGGTAAAGGCAGTATTTTACCCAGGAAAATCAAAAAAACCCAACTCAATAAAATTTCAATCAACTCAATTGATGTATATTTAAATTCAATTATATTTATTTATAGTTAATTTTATTCATATATTGCAGACTTGGCCGATTTGTCTGACGAATAGTTTGTTTGCTACAGAAGCAAAAATTTAAACACAATCTCTGTGACTTACTCGCCACCCACACGTATAAGGGGAATATGTATATATAAATAAATGTGTATATGTTGCCGCAATAAGAAGTACACAAAAAAACACAGATAAAGTGGGCGGTGTATCAAACGAGCGAAAGTGAATATTAAATTAAAAAATGTGATAACAAAAGAAAAGTGCTATAAAATTAGTGAATTTAATAAGAAAACAATAAACTAGCCTTCGATTAAAATGCTATTCTGTATATTACCGGAGAAAAAACAAGTGAAAAAAACAAAAACAAACTGAAGATCGAAAGGCTAAGTGAACTTATTGTGAAAGTGAGGTTATGTTACCTCTTGCCTTGCGCTGTGTCCAAAAAAACCTTACCACTGGTGGGGGGATAATTCGTGTATTATGTTGGTTGTGGTATGTGGCAGAGTGTATATGGCAGAGTTGTTTGGCTTTGTTGGGAATTGCGGCAATGCGTTTATGGCAAATCAAATATTGAGTTTTTTCCAATTCAAATTGAGTGTGGTTATGTGTGGCACCTTTTAGTATTGACCCGCTTAATTAATTTGTTGAAAAAATGTTGGTGTTGTGGACTGTATAGGCTGGTTCCTTTCTACGGGGAAATGGACCATGAACAAATGCGACAGTGGTGCTTCGCTGGAGCGGCCGTGGCTCGAAAGCACCGCGGTCGAATTGTGATTTTGAAAAGAAATAAGAAAACGAGAATTCTCGTTATAATAAAGTGGCCGTATATTTGGATAAAATATAATTACAAACAATTGCAATTAATATTTTGATGCGGTGGAAAATCCTGGGGTGGCCGTCACGATGTGACTGCGTTGAGTTTCGCTGAAGAAGTGGACGGTTTTCCAATCGAGGACAACCGTTGAACGTCAAAAGTATTCTCCGGTTTTAAGGGGAGGTGAACCCACACATGCACACCCCCATGCATGTATATGTGTGCTGACAAAACACGAATATGCATGCATGCCCACACAGGTGGGTGGGTTGGTGTTAGTGATTGGAAGGGCGTTAAAGTTACATTAGGGTGGCACATTTTTTAGGAATGTAGGCATCTCGCCTAAACAAAAAGCATTACCACAAACGTTATACCTTGGAAATGCTACATATTTTGAACACCCCTAATAATAAGAGAATACATTTTAAGTCGGATACGGACCACTGTGCCTATGCCTATCGAAATTTGATTTCGAAACAACAACAACACACACGGTACTCAGCAAAATAGAGTCGGCGACTCTTTTCTGGTTTTTGCAAAAAACACCAGCGCAGCAGCAAACGAAATGATGGATGGGATGTACATATACACATTAAGCTAAGTCTTGTTACAGGTGTTTTATTGTTGTAATTTTAATTTTTAAATTGTTTACTTTTGCGGTACTTTGTATTTGTTTACCTCTTGTCATGTTTTTTCTCTCTTCGCTACCTTTGTAAGAATTATTTCGTCGTGCTTAAATTTAGTCGATGGACCATATTCATTTGAGTAAGTCGAATTGGAATATGTATGAATGCATATACGAGGTGTGTTCAAAAAGTATCGCGAATTTTGTGTTTTTTCAAAAATTATTTATTTATTCATGAATATCTATTTTGTCCCCTTCAAAGTAATCCCCATGAGATATTATACACTTCTGCCAACGGTTTTTCCAATCTTCGAAGCACTTCAAAAAATCATTTTTTTGTATCTTGTTCAGCTCCTCCTTCGATGCCGTCTTTATCTCGTCAAGAGAAGCGTAACGTCGTCCTTTCATGGACCTCTTCAGTTTAGGGAACAAGAAAAAGTCACAGGGGGCCATATCTGGGGAATACGGTGGCTGCGGCATCATTAGTGTGTTGTTTTTGGCCAAAAAGTCGCGAACAAGCAACGATGCGTGAGCAGGGGCGTTATCGTGGTGCAAAAGCCAATATTTGTTCTTCCACAAATCCGGGCGTTTCTGGCGGATTGCTTCGCGCAAATTGCGCATAACTTGCAGGTAATATTCCTTATTGACCGTTCTTCCCTGTGGCAAGAACTCATGATGCACCACGCCCCTGCAATCGAAGAAAACTGTCAGCAAAACTTTCACATTCGACCGAACTTGGCGCGCTTTTTACGGTCTTGGTTCGTGCGGCAGCTTCCATTGAGATGATTGAGCTTTGGTTTCCACGTCATAACCGTAACCCCACGATTCGTCACCAGTTATGACCCTCTGGAGCAAATTTGGGGCATCGCGGACAGAGTTTAACATCTCATTAGCAATGTTCATGCGATGCTGTTTTTGGTCACAATTGAGCAATTTTGGTAAAAAAATAGGTAAAAATCGAAGACGATCCAAAACACGTGCAAGCAAAGCAGCTGTCAACAATTAACTGAACATTCAAAATGGCCGAGCTTGTCGGCATAAGTGAGAGACATGAGTACCAACATAACGCCACAAAAAAATTCGAAATTCGAATATACGTAACCAGCGAAAATTCAAAATTCGCGATACTTTTTGAACACACCTCGTATATGTTATTATTGTTTTAGACCCTTAGTCCAGAAGATGACTTCAGAATGAAGTCGAAATATCGACACGAATAAAATACACAAAGAATAAAAATTGTGGGTTTTATTTAAATTGGCCTTTAGCTCAACAAAACATCAAATATTTTATAAATCAACAAGGCTATTAATTTTTCATCAAATATTTTATAATTGTGTAAATAAAAATCTAACATTGCTAATAAATAAGACCATTATGACGCATGGCACAGGGTCGGCCATCACAAAAGAATTAAATATTAAAAATAGGGATACAGCCCTACGAACATTTATAACCGCTTTTAACCACCCCACAATTTGGTTTACATTGGATCCAAGAGATTTGCTAAACGCTGTTGCCATGGCACAGGAGCTGCATTCGAATCAAATGCGAGCAAAATTTGCTTCGCAATTCTCAAAAACCAATCAAACCATGGGCCCACGAGGTCCTCCACATGGAAATCGTAGAAATTCAAATTTCCAAAATATTTTGAGATATCCACAAAGGAATACCCAGACCAATGAAACATATCAAAATCGTCCAAAACCAATGGATGTAGATCAATCATTTCAAGTATTAAACAGACCATGTGCAATCAAACCAACCACAGGTAAGGGGTAATTGGCAGAAAAATTATCAATCAAATAATGTACCAAAGAGCACAAACGAGAGTTCACAACTTAGCACCCAGCCTCAACAGAAGATACAGCGAATAAATAATATTAACGAGAACCATTTTTAGAGTAAATTCTGATTTTCCCTATATTGTTAAATCGGATAGGAAAACAGGGCAAATATTTAGAATATTGATACATACGGGGGCAACAAGTCCGTACATATGTCAACAAAAATACTTTAGCAGTTAAGAAGAGGGTAAGGTTCGACCATCAAGGTTCGACCATCATACAATATTTCCATAATATCAATTTACTTGAAGTTCAGGAACGATTTTATGAGATTGGAAATTTAGAGTGATTTCCTAATTGGAATTAATTTCTTAAACAAAATCGGAGCCAAGATAGACATTCCTAATCGAGTGTTGATTTATGGTGATAACCAAAAGGAAAGAATACACTTTTTTGATGATTTAATTATGTTAAACCCCTTGGGACCAAATAGTCCTAAGGTGCCAGCCGATGGTAATACCGGCAACAAAAATATTAAATGTTTATTGAGGCATGTTTCGTGGAATGAAGTACCGAGAAAGAAGAATTTACTGTCTGAACAGGTGCAATTAACGTAACCTGATTATAATAAGAAGTTTATTCTGACTACGGATGCGTCAAATGTAGCTTTGGGTGCTGTGTTATCACAAGAGGGTAAACCCATAGTATTTATTTCAAAAACATTGAATTCTACTGAATTGAATTATGCAACCAATGAAAAGGATTTATTTTCCATAGTATGGGCATTAAAGGCTTTAAGGAATTATATTTACGGTGTGAATGATTTAGAAATACCTGATCATCAACCTGTGTCATTTGCAGCCTCTGAAAAAAACACAAATATTAAAATTAAAAAATGGAGATCATTTATTGAGGAATTCTCACCGAAAGGAGCAAAAGATTTCGTTGCGGATGCGTTGCCAAGACAAATACTAAATAGCTTAACTAGTTATGAAAAGTCATATTAATCAAGTGATTCAGTAACAAATACTCAACATTCTGCGGAAAGCATTAATGAATATAAATATTGCGAAACAAAGAAACCATTAAACCATTTCAAAACAGCAAATATTGATAAAGAATATAGAATAAACGTCTTGAAGACGATTTCTAATTTTAATAACAAACGAATGTTAACTGAACATGACATACCCCAAAATATAGTTGGGGTTTGAAGGAATATATAACCCAAAAGTAACGGGAATATTCTACACACCTGAAGTTCTTTACGGGATAAGGAATGTTTTAAGAAAAGCATTTCCAACAATAAAATTTCTATACGCAAGATTGGTTGCTAATTATATCACCAATAGAGAAGATCAAGGAGCGATTATTGAACAAACGCGTAATAGGGCACATAGAAATTATAGGGAAAGTTTGGCTCAAATTAGGCAACAATATTATTGGCCATTGATGATAAAACAATTCAAGCAATATGAAAAGAATTGTAGCAGATGTAATAGTAATAAATACGAAAACCATCCAAAGTTGATTTCGATAGGTGAGGCACCTGTACCAGAAGGAGAACAAATCAATATCGATATTTTTTTCGCACAAAAATTTAAATTTATTAGGTGTATATATTCTTATTCGAAATATTTAGCTGTAAAATATATTGAGGATAAAATTTTGGGACTCTTACAAACATTTCCAGATGTTAAGGGTATAGTTATAGATAACACTACCCGACAAAATTTCAAAAACTTCCATTTCCTCGACATTTGATGCATGATTCCTATGTAGAATTTTTTGCTGATTCCAAATATGAAATCAGATAGTTTAAAAGTAGAGCAGTTTTAGAGATATTTTTAAATTTAAATTTTTGAGCTAAGAAAAAAAAGTAGGATTACTAATCTGTCGATAGCTCCGCCATTACTGTCTCGATTTTTATCTTATTTCATTTCATTTTAAGATGATAAGGACTACCATTTCCACCAAAGCAAAACTAACACAGTGCTGCAGTGATTTTATACTTTTAAAACGACCTAGTAGAGGTTGTTCATTTGGTCGAATGTTTAAAAAATTTCTAACACCCCCAAAATCTTTTTTTAAAGTCAAAAACCCGTTTTTGTTTTGTTTTGCGTGTTAAAAATTCATTGAAAAATAAATCGATTTAAAAATTCTTAACGGGTTTGAATAGCTGAATGCTGACACTTTCGAAATATATATAGTGTTTTGTTCATTTAAAAAGAGTAAGATGTGTTTTTTACGCGAGAACTTGTATTCTTTGGAAATTTTCCCGTTTTTCCGATTTTGACGTCATTGTTTTGGCACTAATTGGGAATGGATGATAAGGCTATCACTACCTAAAGATTCCAATTCCTTTTTTTTTTTGGAATTCAATTTTGGAAATTTGGTTTACGGAAAAAATGGGAAAGAAAAACTAGGCCGCAAAAAAATTTTTGTCAATTTTGAAGAAGTAGGCGTGACGCCGCCCACTTTTCAGCATAAAATTTCTGATATTTTCAAAGGCAATCGCTTATAATTCAATCTTGATATACATATGGTTGACGGGGCGTGGAGTATGTATGTATGTCTAGTATGTTATAATTAGAGTAAATATGTATTGTAGTAAATAAGGAAATGTTAAGAATAATTTAGTATGTCGGATCCTATTACAAATTTGGAGCATTAGTATGATGCTTGGTTAGAGTGGCGCGCACTGTGGTGAAACTCACTTGCTAGACAATTTTAAAAGAATTAATAGTAGGCGATGAAATCAAAGTGACACTTAAAGTTACTTGTCTTAAAAAGGTTATAAAGAGTTGATAGTAGGCGATGAAATAAAAGTGACGCTTGGATTTACTTGTCTTAAAAAGATTGTAAAGAGTTGATAGTAGGCTATGAAGCAAACGGGAGGAGAAAACATTGAAGGTTTTTTTGGACATTGAGTTTTTGAAAGGGAAAAGTGAAAGTTATCAGTGCGCGTCAAACTAATAAAAATCGTAATAATGGATCATCCTGCGACATCAGAAGTGGGCAGTGTACCTGAAGCCCCTTATACCGGTGAATCAATAGAAGAAAATATGTGGAAAAAATGTACGAGCAACAAAACCAAGACTTTGTGAAGCTGTTAAAATCAATCAGTTCATCATCATCGTTTGCAAATAATGACGTTCAGCTTCCTGAATTTGATCCAGATGGACATAACGTTAATGCACGTGCTTGGTTATCTACAGCGGATATGTGTATGAGGGAAAAACCATTGAAAGGTTCGTCGTTGATGTTAGTTTTGAGCAAAGCCTTAAAGGGACAAGCAGCTATTTGGCTAACACAAATTTATTTTTCGGAGATGACATGGAACGAGTTTAAGGACATTTTTACGTCAAGATTTGATTTCTCCGAAACAAATGCTGCATTTATGATTCATCTAATCAACAACAAACCAAAGGAGAACGAATGTTTCGCATCTTATGCTGCAAGTATAGTCACATCCTTGTCGTCGAAGTGGAATAATCTTTCCAATGAGGAAATCATTGTTTCAATGGTATTGGCACATTTATCACAGTTCGATTCTCGCATACATCGGGCTGGCATTTACGACAAACATAGAGACGCGAAAGCAGCTTCAACAGGAGTTAACCTCAATGTCATTTTTAAAAAAGAAAGGTTTGTAGCGGTACCAATGATTATGACCGTTTTGTTACCAAGCGTCAAAAGGTTGAGTTTGTGTCTTCTATCAAATGTTTTATTTGTGGAAAGCCTGGCCATGAGGCTTCAACATGCAAGTTTCGCTTTGGTAAGGATGGAAAATCAATTTCTGCTAAGAGTGAATCAGTTAATAAGAATATTCCTGGTAACAACAACGCTTCAGTAACCTGTTTCCGCTGTCAGAAACTGGGTCATTATGCTTCGCGTTGTCCAAGTGTAATCAAAAAGACTGTGAGTGCTGGTTCGTCAAGCAACGCTGCCAATAAGAGGGTTGACGTTTGTAAAATAAAATCACCATTAGGCATTTTACGGCAATCAGGTGAGCAATATAATTTTTGTTATGATTCAGGAGGTGGTTGTTCCCTCATTAAAGAGTCTATTGGTTCCAAATTTTGTGGTAAACGCTTTAATAATGTTGTGAATATGACGGGCATTGGTCACGCGAGTGTTATTAGTACTATGCAGGTTTTAGCCATAGTTGAAATTAATACGATTTTTATAGAAATTCTTTTTCATATTTTACCGGATAGTCACTTAGCATATGATATTATGATCGGCAGAGAAATTTTAAATCAGGGAGTGACTGTAAAAATGACTTCAAGCGAATTGATTTTTAGCAAGCTTGATGTGGAAGTAAACCTCTGTCAGGCAGAAAGTAAATATTTGGACTTTGAAACGGTCGTTACTGATATTCCTATACAGTTTGAATCAGAGTAGTTAAAATTTTAAATAAATACAAACTAAATTTTACGGAAGGTACTCCTTGCAGTTCTACTGCTGTGGCCCCGATGCAAATACGCCTTAAGGATCCCAATAAAACAGTTAATCGACGTCCTTACAGGTTGAGTTCTCAAGAGCAACATGTTGTGCGTAATAAGATAAAAGAATTATTGTGTGCGGGTGTAATACGACCCAGTTGCTCTCCTTTCGCAAGTCCTATTTTACTTGTCAAGAAAAAAGATGGCTCTGATAGAATGTGTGTTGATTATCGTCAATTAAATGATAACACAATTACAGATCGATTTCCTTTACCACTAATAGCGGATCAAATTAACAGACTTCATGGAAGTTATTATTTTACCACTTTGGATATGGCTAGTGGTTATCATCAAATACCCGTTCATTCTGATTCAATTGAAAAAACAGCTTTTGTGACTCCTGAAGGCCATTATCTTGCTATGCCTTTCGGATTGCGAAATGCACCGGCGGTGTTTCAGCGTGCTGTTATGAAAGTTTTAGGTGACTTAGTTCAAAGTTATGTTGTGGTATATATGGATGACATACTTGTGTTAGGGACGGAAGACATACAGACTAGTTTGGAGAGGATAGAATATGTTTTGAAGCTACTTACGGATGCGGGATTTTCATTTAACTTGAAAAAGTGTTCTTTCATGAAACGAAAAGTAGAATATCTAGGGTATGAGGTAACTGATGGTACCAATTTTATAGATGTTGAAAACTCTGGAGATGGACAAAGTGTATAAGACTTGTAAACTTATTGAAAATATATGAGAAATGAAATGGAAATGTGCATACATGAATTGATATTTGAATTATTTTAAAGTTTAGCCACTGGATGGAAGTGGTGTAATTGTTTTTATATGTAACCACTGGATGGAAGTGGGTGAATTAATTTGAAGTTTAGCCGCTGGATGGAAGTGGCAAAATTGTTTTGATGTGTAACCACTGGATGGAAGTGGGTGAATTAATTTCAAGTTTAACCGC
Source organism: Merzomyia westermanni (assembly GCA_949987695.1). Lineage (NCBI taxonomy): Eukaryota > Metazoa > Arthropoda > Insecta > Diptera > Tephritidae > Merzomyia > Merzomyia westermanni. The sequence goes on from OX465289.1 coordinate 114,962,843, forward strand.
TGGATGGAAGTGGCGAAATTGTTTCGATGCGTAACCGCTGGATGGAGGTGGTGGTAGTGAGAAATTTGTTAATTTACTTAAAAGTAGTATTGATTAAAGACAATTTTGAATACAAATAACTTAAAATTGGTTTTTAATTTGCTTTCCGTCACAAAGGTAATATTTACTTTAAACAAAATGTTTGCGTGGAAATATAAATCAGGAATGGCCGAATGGGATTTACGGAAATATCACACGAGGACGTGTGACGTGTCAGAATGGCCGTGTCGGATAATATTACAAATTTCGAGCATTAGTATGATGCTTGGTTAGAGTGGCGCGCACTGTGGTGAAACTCACTTGCTAGACAATTTTAAAAGAATTAATAGTAGGCGATGAAATCAAAGTGACACTTAAAGTTACTTGTCTTAAAAAGGTTATAAAGAGTTGATAGTAGGCGATGAAATAAAAGTGACGCTTGGATTTACTTGTCTTAAAAAGATTGTAAAAAGTTGATAGTAGGCTATGAAGCAAACGGGAGGAGAAAAACATTGAAGGTTTTTTTGGACATTGAGTTTTTGAAAGGGAAAAGTGAAAGTTATCAGTGCGCGTCAAACTAATAAAAATCGTAATAATGGATCATCCTGCGACAAGTATAAATAAGTTGATAATATTTGAATAAAGAACAATCATTCATGGTGCTTGATCGGAACAACAACCTTATTTGCAACTAATTATTTGGAGTATATTTCATGGCGATCCTGCTAGCTAAATAGATCCTGCCAGCTCAAATAAGCATATTGCTATTATACTTTTAGCAGACTGCTAAGATCTAATCAGCAGACTGCTATTTTTCCACGTAGCAGACTGCTGAGATCCTGGCAGCATATAAGTATCAATGAGAGCTGTAGTAGTGCCAGCCGAGGTAATACAAAAACGTCCAACAAGCGAGGGGAATCAACAACTATGGTAGAGGATAACGCCGGCAAATAGCAATGATAATCAGCTACAGCTACAAGTCCAACAACAAAGGGACGAAGGTGGTAAAGCAACAGCATATCATATCATATCATAGCAGCAGCATATCATATCATACATGTATTTTTATACCTAGTAGTGCTACGCACACAAGGTATACTAACTTCAGTCGCCTAACGGCAGTACGTAACGGCATAAACGGATCGAGATAGATTCTGACTTATATATATCAAAATGCTCAGGACGAAAAGAGAAATTGGTTAAGCCATGTCCGTCCGTCTGTGAACACGATAACTTGAGTAAATTTTGAGATATCTTAATGAAATTTGGTATGCGGCTTCCTTGGCACTCATCTCCGAGCGCTATTTAAAGTCGGTGACATCGGACGGTAGCCACGCCCACTTTTTACACATAGAATATTTTCGAAAACACAAAAACAGTGATTACTCAGTACATAATACACCTATAAGGATAACATTTGCTGTATACATTGAGATTGAGGCATAAAATAAATTTTTTAAGAAGTTTTTGAAAATGGGTGTGGCACCACCCACTTTTGATTAAGTAAAACTTCGAAATAATATTAATCATAAATCAAAAACCGTTCAAGATATCGAAAGGAAATTCAGCACGCAGGTTTCCAGGTATGCAAGGAATGTTCCAGGAAAAAATGGGCGGGATCGGTTAAGGTCTACGCCCAGTTTTTTAACATAGTTCTGAAAAATTCTTTTGTAAAATTTAAAAAGCGATATTTCTACAACTAAGCAAGTTATATCAATCAGATTTTGCACACATAAGCTTTTTAAAAAAGGGCGTGGCGCCGCCCACCTTTCAGCATAAAATTTCTGCTATTTTCAAAGGCAATCGCTTATTATTCAATATTGATATTTCAATAAAAATTGGTCAGCTGCTTCTCAGTGGTATGTATTATACTCCTGCCAAAAATTAGCGAAATCGGAAAACACACAAGCAAAATATTCCGGGACGTAGTTAATAGTCCACTGCAATAGCGAAGTTATATATCTTTTTTGATTTTCATACCTTTCATAAACATTAAATGTATGTAAGTATGAGAAGAGAAAAGTTCACTAAAATGATCAGCACGACGAGCGGAGTCGATATAGACATGTCCGTCTCTCCGTCCGTCTGTCTGTCTATTTGAACGCAAACTCGTCTCTCAGTTTTACAAAAGAATGCTGAAATTCGTTGTTTGCTTTCGCCATTTTATAACATACTAGCAAACCCGGTAGAAGTTGTTTTGACGTTTTGATACATAGAATATATCTATATAAAATGTCATTAACTTGAACCAAATAAACTCCTAGCTATACCGAACTGCAGCTTTACATAACCTGGGGGCTTTTCCCAAAAGCTATATACAGACTATGTCGTGCCCAGCGAACTGCTGAACCTATCGTGAAAGTTCAAGGGCAAACCAAAACACAAAATACGTGGGCGTGGCACTGCCCACTTTTGAAAAATTATGTAGATATTGACTAGGTGACACAATTAATTTAGACCAAAAAAGTTCGGAGTTATGACGAATTGAAACTTTATATAGCCTGGGGGCGTGGCTCCACCCACTTTTCCAAAAGTATATATTGTCTATGCTGCACCCAGTGAACCCAAGTATACGAGGTGTGTTCAAAAAGTATCGCGAATTTTGGGTTTTTTAAAAATTATTTATTTATTCATGAATATCTATTTTGTCCTCTTCAAAGTAATCCCCATGAGATATTATACACTTGTGCCAACGGTTTTTCCAATCTTCGAAGCACTTCAAAAAATCATTTTTTTGTATCTTGTTCAGCTCCCCTTCGATGCCGTCTTTATCTCGTCAAGAGAAGCGTAACGTCGTCCTTTCATGGGCCTCTTCAGTTTAGGGAACAAGAAAAAGTCACAGGGGGCCAGATCTGGGGAATACGGTGGCTGCGGCATCATTAGTGTGTTGTTTTTGGCCAAAAAGTCGCGCACAAGCAACGATGCGTGAGCAGGGGCGTTATCGTGGTGCAAAAGCCCATTTTTGTTCTTCCACAAATCCGGGCGTTTCTGGCGGATTGCTTCGCGCAAATTGCGCATTACTTGCAGGTAATATTTCTTATTGACCGTTCTTCCCTGTGGCAAGAACTCATGATGCACCACGCCCCTGCAATCGAAGAAAACTGTCAGCAAAACTTTCACATTCGGCCGAACTTGGCGCGCTTTTTTCGGTCTTGGTTCGTGCGGTAGCTTCCATTGAGATGATTGAGCTTTGGTTTCCACGTCATAACCATAAACCCACGATTCGTCACCAGTTATGACCCTCTGGAGCAAATTTGGGTCGTCGCGGACAGAGTTTAACATCTCATTAGCAATGTTCATGCGATGCTGTTTTTGGTCACAATTGAGCAATTTTGGTAAAAAAATAGGTAAAAATCGAAGACGATCCAAAACACGTGCAAGCAAAGCAGCTGTCAACAATTAACTGAACATTCAAAATGGCCGAGCTTGTCGGCATAAGTGAGAGACATGAGTACCAACATAACGCCACAAAAAATTCGAAATTCGAATATACGTAACCAGCGAAAATTCAAAATTCGCGATACTTTTTGAACACACCTCGTATATTGTGAAAATTTCATAAAGATCGGTTGAGTTCTTTGGCGCCTATAAAATACACACATTTTTATGTTAATTGATATTAGAGGAAAAATTACAACGATATGCACAGCTATGGTATGGGCTGACATGTTTCGAAGTGCCCAACTTCTCATCAGACCCCTTCTCGGACACTGGGATACGAACCCAAGTGTCTGCACCAAAGTCGCTGTAAGAGTACTCTAAAAACTAAGCTATGATGCCCTGTAGCGTCACGATGCATTTTTCCTCTAATGTGCCATTTGCTAATTCCTTTTATACATTCTTTGTTACGTATATTTTTATATGTCAACTCAAGGAAAGTGGAATATTTTTAGGCGCGTTCATAGAACAGTTTTAGATACAAAAGGGCTTTTTTGCATATCAACACTTCCGTGTTATTTGTTATGCACCCGCACTGTACCTGTATCCATTATAGTTATGGTGATTGTTGTTGGAGCAAAGCTCAAATTTTTATGTTTGTTTGTTAATTGATATTAGAGGAAAAATTACAACGATATGCACAGCGATGGTATGGGATGACATCTTTCGAAGTGCCCAACTTCTCATCAAACCCCTTCTCGGACACTGGGATACGAACCCAAGTGTCTGCACCAAAGTCGCTGTTAGAGTACTCTAACAACTAAGCTATGATTCCCTGTAGCGTCACGATGAATTTTTCCTCTAATGTGTCATTTGCTTATTCCTTTTATACATTCTTTGGTACATATATTTTTATATGTCAACTCAACAGTGTTAGATACAGAAGGGCTTTTTTGCGTATCAACACTTCCGTGTTATTTGTTATGCACCCGCACTGTACCTGTATCCATTATAGTTACGGTGATTGTTGTTGGAGCAAAGCTCGAATTTTTATGTTTGTTTGTTAATTGATATTAGAGGAAAAATTACAACGATATGCACAGCGATGGTATGGGATGACATGTTTCGAAGTGCCCAACTTCTCATCAGACCCCTATGTGGACACTGGGATACGAACCCAAGTGTCTGCACCAAAGTCGCTGTTAGAGTACTCTAACAACTAAGCTATGATACCCTGTAGCGTCACGATGCATTTTTCCTCTAATGTGCCATTTGCTTACTCCTTTTATACATTCTTTGGTACATATATTTTTATATGTCAACTCAAGGAAAGTGGAATATTTTTAGGCGCATTCCTAGAACAGTTTTAGATACAGAAGGGCTTTTTTGCATATCAAGTAGTGCTACGCACACAAGGTATATTAAGTTTAGTCACCTAACGGCAGTACGTAGCGGCATAAACGGATTGAGATAGATATTGACTTATATATATCAAAATGTTCAGGACGAAAAGAGAAATTGATTAAACCATGTCCGTCCGTCTGTGAACACGATAACTTGAGTAAATTTTGGGATATCTTAATGAAATTTTGTACGCGGGTTCTTTGGCACTCATCTCCGAGCACTATTTAAATTGGGCGAAATCGGACTATAGCCACGCCCACTTTTTATATATAGAATATTTTCGAAAACACAAAAAAGGTGATTACTCAGTACATAATACACCTATAGGGATACAATTGGTGAATACATTGAGATTGAGGCATAAAATAAAAATTTCAAGAAATTTTTGAAAATGGGTGTGGCACCGCCCACTTTTGATTAAGTCAAATTTAAAAATTCAGCACGCAGGTTTCCAGGTATGCAAGGAATGTTTCAGGAAAAAATGGGCGGGATCTGTTAAGGTCTACGCCCACTTTTATATGAAAGATTTTTAAGAGGATCGTAGATATATTAAATAGACAATAACATTTATATTTCACTTTTAAAGTTTCCGTAAACAAAGAAATCCAAAAACTTAAAGTTTTTGAAAATGGGCGTGGCCCCACCCCTTTTATAGTGGACTATTCCACAAAACTTTTTATGCCATAACTCCGGCAAAAATTGATTTGTCGAAACGAAATTTGGTGATAATGTTCTATATATAAAGGTAACTGTTTGCTGCAAAAATGGGCGAAATCGATTAATGTCCACGCCCAGTTTTTTAACATTGTTCTGAAAAATTTTTTTTGTAAAATTTAAAAAGCGATATTTCTACAACTAAGCAAGTTATATCAATCAGATTTTGCACACATAATAAGCTTTTTAAGAAAAACTCGGCCGCAAAAAATTTTTTGTCAATTTGGAAGAAGTAGGCGTGGCGAAGCCCACTTTTCAGCATAAAATTTCTGATATTTTGAAGGCAATCGCTTATAATTCAATGTTGATATTTCAATAAAAATTGGTCAGCTGCTTCTCAGCAGTATGTATTATACTCCTGCCAAAAATTAGCGAAATCGGAAAACACACAAGCAAAATATTCCGGGACGTAGTTAGTAGTCCACTGCAATAGCGAAGTTATATATCTTTTTTGATTTTCATACCTTTCATAAACATTAAATGTATGTAAGTATGAGAACAAGAAGAGAAAAGTTCACTAAAATGATCAGCACGATGAGCGATGTCGATTTAGCCATGCCCGTCTCTTCGTCCAACTGTCTGCCTGTCCGTCTGTCTATTTCAAGGCAAACTAGTCTCTCAGTTTTACAAAAGAATGCTGAAATTCGTTGTTTGCTTTTATGCCATAACTCCGCCAAAAATTGATTTGTCGAAACGAAATTTGGTGATAATGTTCTATATGTAAAGGTAACTGTTTGCTGTAGAAATGGGCGAAATCGGTTAATGGCCACGCCCAGTTTTTTAACATAGTTCTGAAAAATTCTTTTGTAAAATTTAAAAACCGATATTTCTACAACTAAGCAAGTTATATCAATCAGATTTTGCACACATAAGCTTTTTAAAAAAAGGCGTGGCGCCGCCCACTTTTCAGCATAAAATTTCTGCTATTTTCAAAGGCAATCGCTTATTATTCAATATTGATATTTCAATAAAAATTGGTCAGCTGCTTCTCAGTAGTATGTATTATACTCCTGCCAAAAATTAGCGAAATCGGAAAACACACACAATATTCCGGGACGTAGTTAATAGTCCACTGCAATAGCGAAATTATATATCTTTTTTGATTTTCATACCTTTCATAAACATTAAATGTATGTAAGTATGAAAAGAAGAAGAGAAAAGTTCACTAAAATGATCAGCACGACGAGCGGAGTCGATATAGCCATGTCCGTCTCTCCGTCCGTCTGTCTGTCTATTTGAACGCAAACTCGTCTCTCAGTTTTACAAAAGAATGCTGAAATTCGTTGTTTGCTTTCGCCATTTTATAACATACTAGCAAACCCGGTAGAAGTTGTTTTGACGTTTTGATACATAGAATATATCTATATAAAATGTCATTAACTTGAACCAAATAAACTCCTAGCTATACCGAACTGCAGCTTTACATAACCTGGGGGCTTTTCCCAAAAGCTATATACAGACTATGTTGTGCCCAGCGAACTGCTGGACCTATCGTGAAAGTTCAAGGGCAAAACAAAACACAAAATATGTGGGCGTGGCACTGCCCCCTTTTGAAAAATTATGTAGATATTGACTAGGTGACACAATTAATTTAGACCAAAAAAGTTCGGAGTTATGACGAATTGAAACTTTATATAGCCTAGGGGCGTGGCTCCACCCACTTTTCCAAAAGTATATATTGTCTATGCTGTACCCAGTGAACCCAAATACATATTGTGAAAATTTCATAAAGATCGGTTGAGTTCTTTGGCGCCTATAAAATACACACATTTTTATGTTAATTGATATTAGAGGAAAAATTACAACGATATGCACAGCGATGGTATGGGATGACATCTTTCGAAGTGCCCAACTTCTCATCAGAACCCTTCTCGGACACTGGGATACGAACCCAAGTGTCTGCACCAAAGTCGCTGTTAGAGTACTCTAACAACTAAGCTATGATGCCCTGTAGAGTCACGATGAATTTTTCCTCTAATGTGCCATTTGCTTATTCCTTTTATACATTCTTTGGTACATATATTTTTATATTTCAACTCAACTGTGTTAGATACAGAAGGGCTTTTTTGCATATCAAGTAGTGCTACGCACACAAGGTATATTAAGTTTAGTCACCTAACGGCAGTACGTAACGGCATAAACGGATTGAGATAGATATTGACTTATATATATCAAAATGTTCAGGACGAAAAGAGAAATTGATTAAACCATGTCCGTCCGACTGTGAACACGATAACTTGAGTAAATTTTGAGATATCTTAATGAAATTTTGTACGCGGGTTCCTTGGCACTCATCTCCGAGCGCTATTTAAATTGGGCGAAATCGTACTATAGCCACGCCCACTTTTTATATATAGAATATTTTCGAAAACACAAAAAAGGTGATTACTCAGTACATAATACACCTACAAGGTGGCGCAAAAGTAAGCTTCCGATGTTCAGCGCATCGGTTGTGGCACGTGCAGTGTGTGCTGTTGCACCGTCTTGTTGGAACCACATGTTTTCCAATCCCAATTCATCAAGTTGCGGCAAAAAGAACTCGTTGATCATTGCTCTGTAGCGCTCACCATTCACAGTAACCGTTTGGCCCCGACCGATTATTGGTCAAATAAATAGTCAGCAATATTCCGCGTTCTGGAGCAGTGTAGCGTAACATTGTTTATTAACGTGTATTTCGCATGTGTTTACTACACAAATGTCAAAACAGAACTGACTTTAGGGGCCAATGGCAAAATTTATAGCATTTTCTGATAGGAGGATTACTTTTGCGCAGTAACCGTTTTTCACCGACCGAAATAAATAGTCTGCAACATTCCGCGTTCTGGAGCAGTGTAGCGTAACATTGTTTATTAACGTGTATTTCGCATGTGTTTACTACACAAATGTCAAAACAGAACTGACTTTAGGAGCCAATCGCAAAATTTATAGCATTTTCTGATAGGAGGATGACTTTTGCGCCACCCTGTATAAGGATACAATTGGTGAATACATTGAGATTGAGGCATAAAATAAAAATTTCAAGAAATTTTTGAAAATGGGTGTGGCACCGCCCACTTTTGATTAAGTCAAATTTAAAAATTCAGCACGCAGGTTTCCAGGTATGCAAGGACTGTTTCAGGAAAAAATGGGCGGGATCTGTTAAGGTCTACGCCCACTTTTATATGAAAGATTTTTAAGAGGATCGTAGATATATTAAATAGACAATAACATTTATATTTCACTTTTAAAGTTTCCGTAAACAAAGAAATCCAAAAACTTAAAATTTTTGAAAATGGGCGTGGCCCCACCCCTTTTATAGTGGACTATTCCACAAAACTTTTTATGCCATAACTCCGGCAAAAATTGATTTGTCGAAACGAAAGTTGGTGATAATGTTCTATATATAAAGGTTACTGTTTGCTGCAAAAATGGGCGAAATCGATTAATGTCCACGCCCAGTTTTTTAACATTGTTCTGAAAAATTTTTTGTAAAATTTAAAAAGCGATATTTCTACAACTAAGCAAGTTATATCAATCAGATTTTGCACACGTAATAAGCTTTTTAAGAAAAACTCGGCCGCAAAAAATTTTTTGTCAATTTGGAAGAAGTAGGCGTGGCGAAGCCCACTTTTCAGCATAAAATTTCTGATATTTTGAAGGCAATCGCTTATAATTCAATATTGATATTTCAATAAAAGTTGGTCAGCTGCTTCTAAGCAGTATGTATTATACTCCTGCCAAAAATTAGCGAAATCGGAAAACACACAAGCAAAATATTCCGGGACGTAGTTAGTAGTCCACTGCAATAGCGAAGTTATATATCTTTTTTGATTTTCATACCTTTCATAAACATTAAATGTATGTAAGTATGAGAACAAGAAGAGAAAAGTTCACTACAATGATCAGCACGATGAGCGATGTCGATTTAGCCATGCCCGTCTCTTCGTCCAACTGTCTGCCTGTCCGTCTGTCTATTTCAAGGCAAACTAGTCTCTCAGTTTTACAAAAGAATGCTGAAATTCGTTGTTTGCTTTTATGCCATAACTCCGCCAAAAATTGATTTGTCGAAACGAAATTTGGTGATAATGTTCTATATGTAAAGGTAACTGTTTGCTGTAGAAATGGGCGAAATCGGTTAATGGCCACGCCCACTTTTTTAACATAGTTCTGAAAATTTTTTTTGTAAAATTTAACTAAGCAAGTTTGCACACATAATAAGCTTTTTAAGAACAACCAGGCCGCAAAAAAATTTTGTCAATTTTGAAGAAGTAGGCGTGGCGCCGCCCACTTTTCAGTATAAAATTTCTGCTATTTTGTCTTGATATACATATGGTTGACGGGGCGTGGAGTATGTATGTATGTCTAGTATGTAATAATTAAAGTAAATATGTATTGTAGTAAATAAGGAAATGTTTAGAATAATTTAGTATAAATAAGTTGATAATATTTGAATAAAGAACAATCATTCATGGCGCTTGGTCGGAACAACAACCTTATTTGCAACTAATTATTTGGAGTATATTTCATGGCGATCCTGCCAGCTAAATAGCAGACTGCTATTATACTTTTAGCAGACTGCTAAGATCTAATCAGCAGACTGCTATTTTTACACGTAGCAGACTGCTGAGATACCGGCAGCATATAAGTATCAATGAGAGCTGTAGTAGTGCCAGCCGAGGTAATACAAAAACGTCCAACAAGCGAGGGGAATCAACAACTATGGTAGAGGATAACACCGGCAAATAGCAATGATAATCAGCTACAAGTCCAACAACAAGAAGACGAAGGTAAAGCAACAGCATATCATATCATAGCAGCAGCATATCATATCATACATGTATTTTTATACCTAGTAGTGCTACGCACACAAGGTATACTAACTTCAGTCGCCTAACGGCAGTACGTAACGGCATAAACGGATCGAGATAGATATTGACTTATGTATATAAAAAGGCTCAGGACGAAAAGAGAATTTGGTAAAGCCATGTCCGTCCTTCCGTCCGTCTATGAACACGATAACTTGAGTAAATTTTGAGATATCCTAATGAAAAGTGGGTGAAATCGGACGGTAGCCACGCCCACTTTTTACATATAGAATATTTTCGAAAACACAAAAAAAGTGATTACTCAATACATAATACACCTATAAGGATAACATTTGCTGAATACATTGAGATTGAGGCATAAAATAAATTTTTTAAGAAATTTTTGAAAATTTTTGATTAAGTAAAACTTAGGAATAATATTAATCATAAATCAAAAACCGTTCAAGCTATCGAAAGGAAATTCAGCACGCAGGTTTCCAGGTATGCAAGGAATGTTGCAGGAAAAAATGGGCGGGATCGGTTAAGGTCTACGCCCAATTTTTTAACATAGTTCTGAAAAATTCTGTTGCAAAATTTAAAAAGCGATATTTCTACAACTAAGCAAGTTATATCAATCAGATTTTGCACACATAATCTTTAAAAAAAAAACTCGGGCGCAAAAAAATGTTGTCAATTTCGAAGAAAACGGCGTGGCGCCGCCCACTTTTCAGCAAAAGATTTATGCTTTCTCAAAGGCAATCGCCTATAATTCAATATTCTCTCCGTCCGTTTCTCTGTCTGTCTGTCTGTCTATTTGAACGCAAACTAGTCTCTCAGTTTTACAAAAGAATGCTGAAACTCGTTGTTTGCTTTCGCCATTTTATAATATACTAGCAACCCCGATAGACGTTGTTTTGACGTTTTGATACATAGAACACATCTATATATAAAATGTCATTAACTTGAACCAAATAAACTCCTAACTGTACCGAACTGCAGGTTTATATAACCTGGGGGCTTTTCCAAAAGCTATATACAGACTGTGTCGTGCCCATCGAACTCCTGAAGCTATCGTGAAAGTTCAAGAGCAAAGCAAAACACAAAATATGTGGGCGTGGCACCGCCCACTTTTGAAAAATTATGTAAATTTTGACTAAGTGACACATATATCCAAATTTCATTAATTTAGACCAAAAAAGTTCGGAGTTATGACGAATTGAAACTTTATACAGCCTGGCGGCGTGTCTCCGCCCACTTTTCCAAAACTATATATTGTCTATGCTGAACCCAGTGAACCCAATTATATATTGTGAAAATGTCATAAAGATCTGTTGAGTCCTTTGGCGCCTATAAAAGAAACACATTTTTTTATATCTATTTTTGTTACGCACGCAATTTATATTACCTCATTCGGCATAAACGAATCGAGATATATATTTATTAATGTATATCAAAACGTTTAGGATGAAAAGTTAAATATCCGGGCAACTAGTTAATACCCCACTGCAAAAGCGAAGTTGTGTTTTTTTTTTTTATATTCATAACTTTAATGAACATGAAGTGTTTGTACGTATACTGAAATGATCAGGAGGATGAGCTGAGTCGATGTAGCCATGTCCGTCTCTCGATACTTCTATCTGTCTGTCCGTCTGTCTATTTGAACGCAAATACGAACTGAAAGTATTAAAATAGACCTGCGTAAATTGAGATGACATAATAGATCACTACTAGGTATATAATGTTCGGCTCCACCCGAACTTAGACTTCCTTGTTTTTTTTTCTGTTATTACACTTTATGTGTTTTTTTTTTTGGTCTGAACAATAGCGTTGGAAATTAATGAATTTGGGGGAGATCGACCACTTATCAGTAGTATAGTGCGTTCTCTTCACCTGTTGAGTTAAACCCACATGGTACCAATGTAAGATCTGGATCACTCAGGTCATACCTCAATTCCAAACTTTCATTATCAGATATCCACTAAAAGATTGTCTTACCATGAACATATCAGTAAAAAAATTTAATAAAAAAGTTGATGAGCCGTAACCTTACACTTGGCGAGCGGTGCAATGCTCACAATTCCGAGTTTTCCTTGTTTAATTTTTTTTTCAATTTGAGTAACGCCGAAATCTGAGGCAAATATCACTTAAGTAACTCCAATTAACTTCTACTATTTTACTTCTAAATTTAAGAATTTGCACAAAAAAGACAAGATTTTGCTGGCTCACACTGATAAAAGAACTTCGTTTTAACAAAGCCGTATGTTGCGGCAAAATACTTCCTCGGTTTGGTTTCTGTGGCAAAAGTTGCGGGTGTGGACTGTATAAATGATTGCAACTGAATTTTCCAATACAAAGGCGGCTCCCGTTTACAATTTAATATTAAAGGTTTATACTTTATTTGGACTTAATGTGCCATAGCAAAAATTTATGAAGTAAAAGGCGGGCGGTTGGTTCAGCAGCAAGATATGTAATCTCACTGTAATGAAAACAAATGGCAAAATACTCGCGTTGCCAATACTGGTGAGTTAACCCTTATGCTATGAAAAATGCAAATTAGAATCCAACATGCCGCCGCCCTTGATACATAATACGTTCAACTTAATATTATGGTCAATATTTCAAAGCTATTGACAATTTCTTAAACATAAAATAGGTTTCATAACAATTTATAAATATGTTATTACATCAGATATTTTGAATATCATAAGTATTATAAATCCGCAGTCTTCAATGACTGCAATAGATATTCGAAGATGTCTTTCCCTATACAAAATTCAGTCTTCAAGTACTTCAATACATATTTTCAGAATATCCTTACTTTTACAAAATTAATTTTTCAAATATATTAAAAAATTTTAATTAAAAATGAGATCTCGAAGCCTTTAAATTTTACAAAATGGAATTTTCGACAAAAACAACATGAAAAAATCATTACATACAAAGTAAATTATTATTGATTGTCTGATTAAGAATCGCAAAATAAATCTTCTTTGGTCGGTAGAAGGCACAGTCTGTCTACAGGTCGAACGTACTCCCCAGTCGCAGTTTTAACGGTCACGACTCGCACGTTTCCATCAGTCCCAGGGTGGCAACGAATTATTCTCGCAAGTGTCCACTTTCTAGGTGGAGTTTGTTCATCGAACAAAGCTACGACGTCTCCCTCTTCGTAATTTAGCGAAGATCTAAACCACTTAGTTCGACGTTGCAAATTTACCAAGCATTCATCTCTCCATCGGCGTCAAAAATGTTGTCGTATCGCTGAAGTATATTTCCGCAGAACCCTTGACCCTCAGGTGTTGGGATAAACTTCAGTGGTTTGACAATAAGGAAGTGGCCAGGCGGTAAGGCTTTAAGGTCAGTCGAGCTGGTTGGAGCAACGCATAGGGGGCGGGAGTTGACGCAGGCTTCAAGTTCTGTTAGCAAGGTGCTGAACTCTTCGAATGACAATAGGTTTCCTTCCAGAACGTGTTTGACCTTCCAATATCCACCCATATGAGGCGCGGTTGGTACGTTCAACTGCCACTCTATGTTGGAGTCTGCTAAAAATTATTTTAACCTTTCATCTGCCATACACTTCTCATAACTTTCACGAAGTTCTCTGTCAGCGCAAACGAAGTTCGTGCCTTACAATACCCTCGACGATTGATGAAGTGTTTGAATGCGTTGAGAAAGGCACTCAACGATAAATCCCCCACAAACTCCAAATGCATTGCACCAGTACACATGCATATAAATGAACATATGTAGCCCTTCGCTGACTTTGACCCTCTTCCATGTTCAAATTCGTATGAGTACGGACCCGCGAAATCTATAGCTGTGCGAGCGAAGCAGCGAGCATAAGTGGTACGAGATGAAGGAAGATCGCCCACCGACTGAACGGATGTATTGTGATTCAAGCAAACGCATTTAACGCACTTATGGTACATGCTTCTAATCAAGTTGCGGGCCCAATCAACCAATAGCGATGTTGAAGAACTACATTCATTATGCGCTGCCCAGCGTGTAGAGTGTACAGATGTACGTCGGATGTTATTAATTTCGACAGTGGCGAATTTTTAGGTAGGATGATAGGATGCCTTGCATCCAGCGCAATATCTACGGATTTTATCCGGCCTCCAACCCTCAAAACACCCGATGAATCAAGATATGGTTGCAGACGCAACAAGCTACTACGCAGGGGAACCAGTTTTTCTAGGGATACGACTTTTTTTTAAGCGTGTGATTCGTACTAGCGCGGGTATTATGAATAAATCTTACGACATAGGCGATAACCCTACGTAACTTTGAAAATGATGAATATTTAGTCATGACTGGCAAGCAATGCTCGGATACCGTGATATGTACGGCAAGCCTCTTGCGTAGACCAAGCTCAGTTGAATGCGGTTTATCTTTGTCGTACAAAAAATCTGGACCGGAAGAAGTTTTCGTGGTGTTATACCTCTTGATGCACAATCTGCGGGGTTCCATTCGGAGCGGACATGGCGCCAACACTCAGGCGGTAAAACTCCGTGTATATCAACCACTCGATTCGCGACAAATGTTTCCCATCTACTTGGGTGTATATCGGATAACGAACATCGTTCCAGCTTTGCAGTATATTTCGTACGAGCTTAGAAGCAAGATGTGCTGCGTATAGCTCCAATCGAGGTAAAGTGGTAGATTCGATTGGCCGAGATAAGAGAGACCGTGATTTGTCCTGTGCTTTGAACTGTGCGTGCACCAGTCTACAAATCAACCATATAAAAATCTCGTTGTATGATGGCAGCACCATTTCGCTTTGTTGTAGTGGTGTGCCAACGAACATCCAATCGTTGAGCGCGTTGCCAGTCGTCGGTTTTACGGATGCATTGAAAACGACTCTTAATTATGTCGCAACACTCGGCCCCTTTGTGACGGGGTGGTGGGGCATATAGAACGTCCGACTCGTCGTTTCATATTCGGCTTCCATGTGGTTCATGGTGATGAGCTTTTGCATGAACTCGTTGTACCTTAAACGTAAATCGTTGTGAGCGGCGAATTTCCTCTCTATGCGTAAGAGATTACGAACAGCGTGGTTTCGTGAGTCTCCAAGCGGTACATCCGGTTTTAGCGGCAATTGGACTATGAAACGGCCATCTGGTGTTCTCTTATGCGTAGACTGGAAGTGATCTTCGCAAAATTGTTAAATTGAGTTGTACCTCACATCCAAAGAGCGCCAACCGAAGACTGTGCGTTGTGTCGTAGGCATCCCGCATGGACCCTTGCGAATT
Source organism: Merzomyia westermanni (assembly GCA_949987695.1). Classification (NCBI taxonomy): domain Eukaryota; kingdom Metazoa; phylum Arthropoda; class Insecta; order Diptera; family Tephritidae; genus Merzomyia; species Merzomyia westermanni. Next base: position 114,978,390 of record OX465289.1, read on the forward strand.
TCCGTACAGATGAGCTTATCCATTACGTTCATACCGATCAATAAGTCAATACGACCAGGCTTCATAACTTGTTAGTCTGCTAGAGGCAGCCCCCGAATATGCGGCCATGCAGTTGCGGCTTCAATTTGAGTAGATAGATGACCCGTAGTTTTCGGCAAAATCAACGCATTGACAGCGTTGCATTCATTTGAAAAGTTCGAAGATAGCGAAAGTGAAACTTTACCGCCAAACGTCGGACGCGTCACGAAGGAGGCGTGCGACCCAGAGTCAAACAACAATCGAGCTTGTTGAAAACGACCTCGTTGAAAACAATCTCGAATCCTTACAAGCGCAGTAGCCAGCAAAATGGTTTTGTTCGCACGCAAGGGGTCAGTATTAGTGTCCAAACACGAAGACGGGGTTGTCTGTCAAAAAGCGATTGCGAAAACGGTTGTGTTGTTTCGTGAAGTGGTATCTGCGACGGCGTGGTTCGAACTGGTTGGTTGGGTTTCGGCGGGATTGCTGCTGTTGGATGTGGTTGGAGTTCCGTGTAGTAGCGTATGGTGACGTTGGCGACAAATGTTGCAACGAGGCTTAAAATGCCCCGAACTTAAACAATTTATGCACAGATTCGATTCCTTAACAAATTTAACTTTAGCGCTAGGGTCTAGGCGACTGAACTTTACGCAACTATAAATTGTATGAGTGCCCTTACAACAAGGACAACTCGTACTGCTCTGATCGAGTATGGCGTGGAAAGCTTTGGTGGTTTTGCTAGCAGTGATAGGGATCTGCACCGGGTCTCGAGAAATGTTGACAGCTGTTGAAATGATGGAGGCTTAGAAGTGAAAGTTCCCCTTGCTTTCTGGTCTCAAACTCTAGTTTGCCCACTTTTTCCTAGACTATCCAGTCGTCCCAAAAATCAACATGGCTGCCTAACGCTTTTAGTTCACGAATGTGCTGCTGATACGGATTCAAAACAGCTTTAATGGAACTGGCGGTGCCACTAGGGGCTTTGCGGATATCGGCCATTGCCTTGAAATGCGCTTCAGCGATAACTCGCATGGTTTTGAAACGGGACTTCAGCAAGTCCTATGCCTCCTTATAATTAGCGTCACAAATTTTAAAACCGCTGATAACCTTCAAAGCTTCACCCTTCAAACAGCTGCGTAAGTAATGCATTTTCTGTCCGTCCGGCAGTGCAGCATTATAATCAACGAGTGAGCAGAACGAATCATAAAAACCTATCCATTCAGTTGAATGGCCCAAAAGGGTAGCAACTCCATTTTTGGTAGACGAATGGACGCAGAAACGGTTGTGGGTTGGGTTGCATTTAAGTTTGGAGAATTGGCGAATTTTATTATTCAAATCAATAATACGTACTACTCTACTACTCGTTGAGCGCAGACGTGTTTTCACTCGCCCTGGTATTTTTTAAGATTATTTATTCATTTTTAATTATATTAACATCACCGCCGTTCTCAATAAACTTTAATAATAATGGATAAGTCTTGCGGAAAGTGCACTAAAACATTTTCAAGATCAGCTTCAGATTTAGTGCCTTGTGGCGGTTTTTGCAGAAAAATATTTCACTGGGCATGCTGTGAAGATATAGCGGAGTATGACGTGCGCAAACTGGAGGTAAATCGACACTTAATTTACCTTTGTGACGAGTGTGTGGATGTGCCGGAAAATTTAAGCAGGGCTATTGAAAGAGTCCTTACGAATCAAAAATCAAGTTTTGATCAGGTCTCAAGCGTATTTAACAACAAAATTGAGAGCCTGATGAAGCAATTTGAAGCCTTAAAAAGTGACTTGACTCTTTTGTTTTCACACAACAACAATTTCACGGCGGCTGCGACGAGTGCCAATACATGTGCACATCAAACACTCGCTGTCCCGTCAGGCGCTAAATCGCCTAAGAAATAGCGAGTAATGGGCAAATCGTGAAAAATAAGAAAACAAAAGATAAACCGAATACACACACAAGACTCCCACCATCTACCACATTCACTGGAGCGACTGATATAAATGAAAACACTGACTCGCTTACAGAAAGCGGCAATAATCGCAGTAACACTACCCCACTGCTATTTGAGGATGAGTCCGCAGAAAACAACAATCAAACTCCACCTGCAGACAATACTGCTGCTAACAGCGACATTAACACAAACGCAAACGTATCTGGAAATGTGCAGGCAAACATGAACGCAAAGCCACGTTCATTTGTTGTGGGTACAAGTACACGCTGCGATCTCGATGTCGCTGTCCGAACCAGATGGTTTCATGTAGGCTCTTTTAAACCCTCCGTTAAAGCCACAGATATATCTGCTTATATAACTAAGCACACAGGTATAAGAGAGAATTTTATATATTGCCACAAACTAGTTAAAAAAGGTCTGCCTACAGAAGGAATAAATAGAGTCAATTTCAAAATTCGAATTCCATCTTCTAGTAGCGACAAAATATTGAACCCGGAGTTATGGCCGGAATATGTCAAAATTCGTCAGTTTGATTTTTTTCAAAAGACTGCCCCGTTGGAAGCAGCAAAATAAGTGATGCCTCTGCTAAAAACTCCAAGCTATCAATCTATTTCCACAATGTCGGTGGTACAAACAAGTGACCTTTATCGGTCAGCTGCTACGCACGACTTCGATGTGATCATACTATTTTAGATTTTTTATCTATGGAAATTTTTGATAACTACTACGAGGTTTACCGAAAAGACAGAACACTGCAGCCTGGAGTAACTAGAGGCGGCGGAATTCTGGTAGCAGTGGCTTCTTCCCTGGCAAGTCGTGGAGTGCAACTATCTCACACAGATAGCAACATTGAACAAATCTGTGTTACGGTTAACGTCGACGAAACATGCCACGATGGATTTAACGAAATATGCTTTATTGTCAGTTATATTCCACCAAATAGTACTTACAATATTTATAAGTCACATATAGATAATATCAGCTCTATTATGGACTCTCTTTTGCCTTCCCAAACACCATGTGTCTTGGGTGACTTTAACCTAGGCTCTGTTCAGTGGGTGAAAAATCCTTAAGACGGATCTTTAATCCCGTTTACCTCTAAAAAAGACGTCGAGGATCTACTTTGTGATACACTGCATTCTCTCGACTTATTCCAGATAAACGATATTGAAAACAATTTAAATAGAATATTAGATCTAGTTTTCGTAAACAATGACGTCTCATTCAATTTATCCAATTGTGATCTTCCTCTGTCCTGTGAGTCGGTTCATCATAAAGCAATCAGCATCCGGTTCTCATTCACATACGAGGGTAACTCTGAAGAGCCTGAGTACTTTTTCAATTTCTCTAAAGCAAATTTCACTGCCCTCAATGGTTTTTTTGAATCCATTGACTGGAACGCAATTTTTGGCCTCTCAGATTTATCAAACATGTATACTAATTTCAAAAAAGTTATAGAGGAAGGGCTTAACCTATATGTCCCAGTGTATAAAAGAAAGAGATCTTTTACTCTGCCTTGGTACACAAAAGAGTTACTAAGGCTGAAAAATCAACGAAACAAGGCGCACAAGAAGTTAAAAACAATAGGTTCTGATGAGAGCAAAAATGAATTTGTCAGATGCAGGAAAAAATTCGAATGTTTATCCAAATTCTTACATGACAAATATATTAACTCGCTTGAGACCGACATAAAAATTAACCCAAAAACCTTCTGGGTATTCGTTAACTCAAAGCGAAAAACCAATGGTATACCGAGATCAATGGAATATGGCGGCAACGTTGCCTCGTCTACTAAAGAAGCTTGTGAGCTATTCGCCGATTTCTTCGGGTCGGTTTTTAATAGGTTTAAAACAGTCGGTACGTCATATGATATCTCCACCTTGGTTGAGTCTGTAAATATCGTTCAATTAACTGTTAATGAGGAAAAAGTCTTTGAGTCCCTTCTAAAGTTAGATGCATCTAAGGGATCTGGATATGATCTGCTTCCGCCCTTGTTTTTTAATAACTGTGCCGTCTCTCTTTACTCACCCCTCACAAAAATCTTTAACAAGTCCCTCGAAAGCGGTCACTTCCTTGACGAATGGAAAATAGCATACATATCTCCAATCTATAAATCCGGCCTACGAAACTTAGTAGATAACTATCGTCCCATCGCCAAACTATCAATCATTCCAAAACTCTTGGACAAAATCGTAAATGACCACTTCTTCCTATCTTTTAAAAGCTACATTGTAACACAGCAACATGGATTTTATCCGGGGAGATCTACCACCACAAATCTCGCCACGTTCATAAACTTCGTAGTTAACGCGATCGATGACGGCGAACAAGTGGACACTTTGTACACCGACTTCGTCAAAGCATTTGACAGTCTAAACCATGATCTGCTGATCAAGAAGCTAGAGAAACTTGGAATTCACTCAAACGCCCTAAATTGGGTCGGTTCATACCTTAGAAACAGGAAACTAGTAGTGAAGATAGGCAGCAGTACCTCCAAACCTATATTGGTCTCCTCAGGCGTCCCGCAGGGAAGTCATCTGGGCCCATTGCTGTTCTCTTTGTTTATAAACGACATCAGCCAGTCTTTGAAATTCTGCCGTTTCTTGATGTACGCCGATGACTTAAAACTTTATTATAGAGTCAAAAGTATGAGCGACTGTATTCAACTGCAACTGGATATATCGGCGTTGATATCCTGGTGTAAGTGTAACGGTCTTTTTTTGAATTTTTCCAAGTGTCATGTGATCACTTTCACTCGGAGAAACGACTGCATAGTCAACAGGTACCACTTCAACGAAAGCGACTCATTCAATCGTACAGCGACCGTCAAAGACTTAGGACTCGAAACTAAAGTTTGATTTTCACAGAGAGAGTATAATTAGTGCGGCAAATTCTAAACTCGGTTTCCTTAAACGAAACTCCAAAGACTTTTTGGATCCGCTGACCCTAAAAAGTCTATACACTAGCCTTATTAGATCCATCTTAGAATATGCCTGCATAATTTGGGACTCGGATTTCGTCACACATTCTAACCGGTTAGAAAGAGTGCAGAGGCGGTTTACCAAATTTGCTCTTCGCCGTATGTTCACCTTTGAAACTATGCCACCTTATGAGCTAAGGTGTAGAATTTTAAACCTACAATACCTTGACAGTCGAAGAAAAATTTGCGGTATTCTTTTTATTAAAGATATTTCTGACAACAAGATTGACTCCCCGGAGTTACTCTCACTGCTTCCCTACTATACCCCAGAAAGGTACCTAAGGGAGAAATACACTTTCTACATTCAAACGCGCAGAACGACGTTTGCTACAAATGAGCCCATTCACAGGATGATATCCTTATGTAACTCTGTTAGTAATTATGCGGATTTTCACTCAATCAGAGAACGCTTTAAAGCTGATATTATTGATTACTGCCTATACAAATAATCTATAGCCGCTTAGTTACGACTTGTGCAACTTTTATACTTGCTTTTAAACTTGCTGTTAAACTTATCTGTTTGGTTTGTTCTTTTTTATTCAAACTTGTTAACTAGATGTAAGTTTGTATTTTTATTGTAACTTATCTGTAAGGACTAAGTCCGGTAGATTAAATAAATAAATAAATTTCGGTTTTGTCGATTCCGCATGAAGTGTCCACCTCATCTTGTGCAGCGTTGAATCGAGCCCATTGATCATTCAAAAGTTGCAAGTAACTCTCTACTTATTCGATGTCTATTATTGATTGCGGGAAGACATATTTAACTAAAACTTGCAAATCTACGGCTTTCCAATATTGCTTGCGGGTATAACTAACATTTTGACGAATTTTCTGTTATGGTATGCGTAGAGGGCAAAGGAAAGTCGAGTATGTACTTTTGTATGTTTATATCCTATTGTTTGTAGATAGAACAATGCATAAAAGGAGATTGCAATCCTGGCTAATATGTAGGTGTGGGTATATAGGGGAAATGAATGTCGAAGCGATTTGAAAGTTTTGTAATATTTAGCGAATTTTATTATTCAAATCAATAATACGTATTTTTGCAATATACACGCAGTTTTTGTGAAAATATATGTTGGCTTTTGTCTTTGTTGCGAGCAATCCTCGATGGATCAATAAATGTTGCGGCAAAATACTTCCCTTGCGGTGCGGTCTGGTTTCTGTGGCAAATGTTGCGGGTGTGGACTGTATAAATGATTGCAGCTGACTTTTCCAATAAAAAGGCAGCTCCCGCTTACAATTTAATATTAAAGGTTTACACTTTATTGTCACTTAATGTGCGATAGCAAAAATTATGAAGTAAAAGGCGGACGATTGGTTCAGCAGCCAGATATGTAATCTCACTATAACGAAAACGAAATTTACAAGACAAATGTCAAAATATTCGCGTTGCTAATACCGGTGCGTTAATCCGTTATGCTACTTAACTAATAAATCTGAAAAATGCAAATTAGAATACAACACCGTACACGAAATGGAAGAGGAAATATAATTGCTCTATGTTGCAACCAGTGTGACCAGGTGATAGAAAAAAAAGAGGCTAAATCGGCAAAAAAAAAATGGTTAGGAAAGGCTAAAACTAAGAAAAAAAGAAGCTAAAAAAAGGCAGAAATTTTTTTACGAAATCCATTTAAAATTTTTTATTTTAGTTTAAACTATTTGTATAAAAAGCTGTAGACATAACTTAAAGGAACTAATCTTGTTTCAACACATATCAGGCACATTTTCCTTGACTAGGAATTTTTTCAAATAAATACTATAGAAAATCACAACCAACTAATTAATTATATAATATTTTCTTTGATCAATCAGAAGTGATTGTATCTGCGTAAAAAGTTTGGGTATTTTTCATAGAGATAAGAGCATCGGAATTTCAAAATCCGTGCAACATTTCGATAAGCGTTTTAACGAGTTAAGCATTTTAATTTTTAATCTGTTCCTTAACTTAGTTTTTAAAATGTTCATGGCACTAAAAATTCTTTAAACCTCCGCATTACCGAAAGGTACTACCAAAAAGTTAAATACGAATTCGACCAGTTCTAAAAGGGGGGGTTCGTTTAATGAACTTATATGTTCCCGGACTTTCGCCCAAAATTCAATGGTAGAGGTCACACTTGTCCACTGCAGCTCAATTAATTCTACTTGGCTTGGAGAATACAGACATTTCTTCTTGAAAGTGAGAACATACATCCGGCTTTGTAACTTTCAAAGAATTTTCAACTGAAAAAAAAAAATTTTCTTTTGTAAAGAGTTCATATTATCAGGTAGGCGATGTCCCCATTAAAAATAGTTGACAATTTTTACGAATAATTATCTGTTTTCGTCATCAATACTACCTTCATTCAACTTCAATTTTACATATTCCTCGAAGTTGTATGAAAAATATAGTGTTGGGACAAGAAAAGTTTTGGAGTAAAAAAAGGCTAGAAAAAAGCCACGAAACTAAAACCAAAATTATGAGGCTAAAGGAAAAAAAAGGCTAAATCTAGCCTAGAAAAGGCTAACCTGGTCACACTAGTTGCAACCTGTTTAAGTTCTATCTCATACCTGAATCTTAACGATTTCCCACTATTCGCTTGGCAAGCATTGCCATTTAAGTTCTATCTAATACCTGAATCTTAACGATTTCTCACTATTCCCTTGGCAAGCATTGCCAGATATTGAGTAAGGCCCTGCCACAGCCTCAATAAAAAGTAAATCAATAGTCAGAAAGTATATAAACCGTAGATTTAGGTGACGTAAGTAATTGTTACACGCAAATAAAACTAATAAGTAAACTGCCCATCACAGTTTTTGACATATTTATTATGCTTGGATTTTTATTGTTTGAATTTACATTTTCATAATGAAAATTTTTTAAAGAATAAAAATAAGGATTTCTATACATTGTTTAACAATTTAATTTAATAAAATAAACTTTATTAAAAAATATTATATGTGGATATTAATCTACAGTGTCCTATCCCCACTTTTGTGTAATTCCTACATATCTAAGTTCCTCTCTCCACCAGAGGGTATCTAGATCGTGTCTTACTCCGATGACTGCACGTTTCGGGCGACTGGTCTCTCCCTTAATGAGCTGTGCTCAAGAATAAACTTTTACCTCCCATCTTTGTCCGGTTTCTTCCCTGGGCGAAATCTGGCATTGTCACCGAATAAATTTTCGGCCTCCTTATTTACGACGTGGACAGTGCAGGTGAACATGGAATTAGACGTCTACGCCGACGGCACAAAGCTTCCCACTGTCACACATCCCAAAATCTTAGGGATCACGTTTGACAACATGCTCAACTCGATTGCCTCCAAAGTATAAAGCCGGAACAAAATTTTGAGGTCACTAGCTGGCAGCACTTGGGGAAAAGCAAGGCAGTTTGCCAGCCACCTTCACAGCGAGGCAAAAACGTTCAGAGTTCAGAATAACAGCGAGATGTTGGCCAGGCAATTCCTTTGCAATTGTTGCAAACAGCAAAATCCGAACAGACGCCTGCTCGACGAAAACAAGACAAGAGTCATGTTGGCCCAACTTCGTTCTGGATACTGTTACAGATTATACTCTTACCTATCCAGACAGAACCCTGACATGCCAAATGTCTGCACGACATGCGGCGTGTCTCCCCATGACACTAATCACCTATTTATCTGTTGAACTGAGCCGACTCTTCTAACACCAACAATGCTAGATAAGGAAAGGACGACTAGGCAGGGCACGGATCAGTAACACAACAACAAAAACATAAGTTTTCAACATTATGGGCAAATTCTTATTGGGTATATATGTAAAATTTCCCTTTTCCTCATTAATTACATACATTTTGTCATTGAGTGTTTTTTTGACCTAAATGCAACGTGACGCTACTTGGGTTCGTATCCCAGTGTCCGAGAAGGGGTCTGATGAGGAGTTGGGCACTTCGCGACATCTCATCCCATACCATCGCTGTGCATATCGTTGTAATTTTTCCTCTAATATCAATTAATTAAAAAGAAAATCGAACAACAAATTTTGTATGTTGCCACAATTGATTTTAACGACGAGAACACTCCCCGTTTTGGGGAGTATTGTCTGAAGCGTCAGCGTAATTTCGCTATCACTGCTGAGAGCCACAGTGCTCGTCACATTAAATTCAGACTGCCGCTACCACCTCTCATTGCAGGTCAACACTTCTAAAACCTTCCGAGTACGACAGATATTAGCAATGACAAGCGTCAGCCTACTCCTCTTTCTCTTCCCCAAACGTCCACGGGTGTCCGCCCAGAACACAGCATAGATGCACATTCATTTATTCTACCAATCTCAGCCTACAGGACAATAGTGCGGCCCACGGCAGTCGTAAGAAAAATGCTAACAAAGTTCGCTGCATGTGGTGCCATAACGAGGCCGATTATATCATGTACCACAGAAGCCCTGCACGTGATATCCTACCATACCAAATACATAACCTGCATGTGGTTTGTCCCTGCATATCTTCAGAAGAGCTTGATGACGATTTTTAGAATTTTTAGAATGACCGTGCCCGACCTTGTGTATCAAAGGTTGCGCTCCAGGTAATATGTGCTCAGCACCACCCGTACCAAACAAATATTTTGAAATTGTTTAATTTTATATTTGTTTATTTTTAAATTTCATTTTCGTTAAGGTTTCAAATAAATGTCAAACAAATTGATATTAAAGGCAGTCTTTATCCTTTTCAAAAACTGAAATTGTTTTTGTGATTTGAGTTTCGATAAGTTTTCGTGCGGCGTGTCTCCCCATGACACTAACCATCTATTTATCTGTTGAACTGAGCCGACTCTTCTAACACCAACAATGCTAGATAAGGAAAGTGACGACTAGGCAGGGCACGGATCAGTAACATAACAACAAAAACATAAGTTTTCAACATTATGGACAAATTCTTATTGGGTATATATGTAAAATTTCCATTTTCCTCATTAATTACATAAATTTTGTCATTGAGTGTTTTTTTGACCTAAATGCAACGTGACGCTACTTGGGTTCGTATCCCAGTGTCCGAGAAGGGGTCTGATGAGAAGTTGGGCACTTCGCAACATCTCATCCCATACCATCGCTGTGCATATCGTTGTAATTTTTCCTCTAATATCCATTAATTAAAAAGAAAATTGAACAAAAAATTTTGTATGTTGCCACAATTGATTTTAACGACGAGAACACTCCCCGTTTTGGGGAGTATTGTCTGAAGTGTCAGGGTAATTTCGCTATCACTGCTGGGAGCCACAGTGCTCGTCACATTAAATTCAGACTGCCGCTACCACCTCTCATTGCAGGTCAACACTTCTAAAACCTTCCGAGTACGACAGATATTAGCAATGACAAGCGTCAGCCTACTTCTCTTTCTCTTTCCCAAACGTCCACGGGTGTCCGCCCAGAACACAGCATAGATGCACAATCATTTATTCTACCAACCTCAGCCTACAGGACAATAGTGCGGTCCACGGCAGTCGTAAGAAAAATGTTAACAAAGTTCCCTGCATGTGGTGCCATAACGAGGCCGATTATATCATGTACCACAGAAGCCCTGCACGTGATATCCTACCATACCAAATACATAACCTGCTTGTGGTTTGTGCCTGCTTGATGACAACTTTTAGAATTTTTAGAATGACCGTGCCCGACCTTGTGTATCAAAGGTTGCGCTCCAGGTAATATGTGCTCAGCACCACCCGTACCAAACAAATATTTTGAAATTGTTTAATTTTATATTTGTTTATTTTTAAATTTAATTTTCGTTAAGGTTTCAAATAAACGTCAAACAAATTGATATTAAAGGCAGTCTTTATCCTTTTCAAAAACTGAAATTGTTTTTGTGATTTGAGTTTCGATAAGTTTTCGTCAGTATTTCAAACAATAAATACAGGAAAAATACGTAGTGTCATTCGGGCATTAGGAACAGATTTTTTTTCAACGCCAAAATAACCTATCTTTAGGCGAAAAATAGATATAAATAGACGAAATTAATTTAAAAGCCGCTGTTGTTTTATGTGGTTCATTTATGTGCCATAAACAATGAATAAAAATTAACCAAAAAATTGAGATTGTCATTCACTGGAATCGCAAAAGTTGCCAAAATACATTTAGAGATTTTTAGCGATCGAGATTAAGCTTTAGCGACTTCCAGAATTCCGCTGCTGCTTTTTCTGCTCAGTAGCAATCGGTTTATTAAGACGACTAGGTAATTAATTGACCGACTTGCGTATTTCGTCGACGTCTTCAAATTCTACCATCGTCGAGTTGAATTTCGTAGTGAATATCACCGCATATGGATATGACTTTACCGAATTGCTTTCACTCGAAAAGTAATGCATACCACAAACTCTCAAATAAAAAAGTATATGGATCGATAGATATAGTTAAGGTAAGTATAACTGTGTTATTTTTTTAGGGGGAAACAAACCCAAACAACGGTTATTACAGCTCAAAGTTGATATTAAGCATTTTTAAATTGAAATTACTGAAAATTTTGATTAGGGTTGTTGTAGAATACGCTGAACTGCTTCATGCATTCCCATATTGTTGCTGTTGACACATGAACGGTTGTTATAAACATGACATATACATGTATGTACAATAGAGCGCGTCACCAAAAAAAAGTCGGCCGTGCCTCCCCTCATATGAAGTGTTTTTGAAAAACATTTAAAAAAAAAAAAAAATTTTTTTTTCTTGCGTTTCGTTGTGGTACTTACCCACCATATCTCAGTTTCTACCACCCTAATGTAACAACCTAATCTCAGTTAATTGAAGACCGTAAAAAATCATAAATCTTTTGCGAAAAAAGTATTTCGATTCAACCAGTAGAACCAGAAAAATAACACAATTTATTTTTAGTCTAAAGCCATACAAGAAAAAGTAAATTTTATTTATTTTCCTCGCCCGCGAAACAGTTAGTGAATTTGTTTGTTTTGTAACGGAAATTTTAGTCCATAAAATTTTGTCGGGATTCAAGCTTGCTGTATTTCTGCCGGCTCTCGAGCTAAGATAAAATATGGCCCATGCGTTGTTCATCGGTGACCGCCATTGCAGATTCATGAACTGTATGAACAAATCGCTCGGTATTTTGGGAATGACAAGGATATGCTGTGAAAGAGATCAGTGAAAATGCCGATAAAAGAGAAGCAAAGAAAAATTAATGGTTTTCGTTGTGCATACCTGGTAATTCAATTATTTCATTGGAATATTGTAATGCTCCGAGGTGATCTTTCGCGAAGAACTGCAAGCATGGTGGTTCAGCCGGTTCGAATCTATCGCGGTCTATTACATTAAAATATTTGTCACTCTCGAAATTTATGAAATTATCCTCTTTCGGACCAAACATTTGACGAACACATCTATTAGCTTCTCTGCGGGCTGCTAAGATCCTCGTGTATCCATCTGAACGGACGAATGGATCTGTATCGGTTATCATCGATATCAAAATATTTACTGGGTGCAGAAAGTACGAGTTATTTTTTATGACCAGACGGACAATATTTTGAATGTCTTGTGGCAATTGGCGAATCCATGTGATGTATTTGAAAACAAGACGACATCCGTGAATTGCAAGTGGTTGGTTCTTAACCAGAAACCAAAAAGTCAGCAAGTGTTTTTAGTGTTATTGAGGGTTGCTCGCGGCCGCCGTGGTGTGAAGGTAGTGTTGCCAGCCTACCACACCGAAGGTCCATGGTTCGAGCCCTGGTACAGGTAACATCAAAAGTGATTTGAAAAAAAAGTTTTTCAAAACGGGTCGCCCCTCGGCAGTGGTTTGGCAAACTCTCCGAGTGTATTTCTGCCATGACAGGCTTCTCAGCAAAAATTCGTCTCCTTTGTAGATGCCGTTCGGAGTCGGCAAAAAACTGTAGGTCCCACCAATTTGTAGGGAAAATTCAAATCGGCACACCACAAATTGGAAGAGAAGCTTGGCGCAAAAAAAATCTCTTAGGAGGTTTATGATGATATACCTGTTGTATATCGCGCCATAGATAGAGGGTTGCTCGCACGTTGTATAATAGCGAAGAATTCGAGACGCTGTTGTCCGCCAAAGGTACTCATAGCACCGGGATTCTCGCTTGCTAAACTCTCGTCACACTCTCCTGTATGAACAGCCCGGACCAAACGATACAAATATAATTGGTCGCCCCGAATATTGAAGTCCTCATTATTATCTGGCATCTCACCCATTGGAATGCGTTTAAAATCACAATCAACAAAACGCATTTTTAAAGTTTTTGCAGTTTTTAACACGCGCCAAGTAAAATGACAATTGATTATGATGTCAAGGGCAAAACATAAAACAGAAAAAAATAGATAAACAATAGTCCAGTTAATTTATAAAAAAACGGTCTACATAAATAAAAATGTATAAAGAAAATAAGGCATCTAATGTATGGCGGTCAACTAAAAACAAAATTTGTTTTATTTCGAATTCTACTGAATTAATTGAAGTACTTTTTTCGCAAAAGATTAACGATTTTTTACAGTCTTTAATTTGCTGTTATTAGATCGGTACATTAGGGTGGTAGCAACTGAGATATGGTGGGTAGGCACCACAACGGAGCGCCTGAGATCAATAATTTTTTTAGGAAAAACCCAAAAAAAATTGGTGTATTACACTTTAAAATCCGACCATAAATGCCGAAGATATGAAGAAAAATGCAATTGGGCGACATCTAGGGTTGCTACAAAAAAAAAAAATTTTTTTTTAAATGTTTTTCAAAAACACTTCATATGAGGGGAGGTACGGCCGACTTTTTTTTGCCTATAAGGCGAGACGCTCTAATGTGCAATGTGCATACTTGGAAAACTACTCACTCCAGAATGGACATTTCCCTAGAATTTGATCAGGTCCACCGGTTTTGGAGTTGGGAGTTAAAGTAAAGAACGGGCACGGGCAATGAAACATACAGTTAATAAGGTACTTTAAATTAAAAAAAACAGGTTTAAAAGAATTTGGACAATTTTTTTTTGCGAAAGTTGCATGTTATGAATAGTTTTACAGTGAATATATTAAACACATATTCAAGAAAATATTCTAAATCGCTTCAGTAGTTTTCGAGTAATTTCAATCTTAAAAAATGCTTAGTATGAACTTTGACTTGTAATAACTTGTTGTTGCTTCCCCCACTAAAAAATAATGATCCCAACTTTTTTTTTTTTATTCCAGAGTCCGCATTTGTTCCAACGTGTCGCTCGCTGTTATCTTTATGTCGTCCAAAAATACTTTCACGCCTGCCATATCTCCCACCAGCTGCTCCAAAAACCTTTGTCAGGCGTGCTTGCAATTCCAAACATCATCCGCGTCAGCTGGAATAAACCTTTATGTGTGTTTAGTACTTAGTGCTCAGTAGTACTACTATTCGTTGCGTGCAGACGTGTTTGTTAACTGCTCTCGTTATTGCATACTTCTAATTTGTTTTTAATCTTGTTTTATAATGGATACTTTTTGTGGTAAATGTGACAAGCAGTTTTCAAGATCTCGTGACACCGAGTTAGTGGCATGTCAGGGTTTCTGTAAAAAAATATTTCACAAAGCCTGCTGCAAAGGCATTTGTAAATATAATATTGAATTAATTAAAACTACTCCTCATCTACGCTATTTCTGTGATGAGTGCGTGAATGTGCCAGAGAATCTCTGTAAAGCTTTGGACGGGGTTCTCGCCGGTCAAAAGCATGGGTTCGAGCTCTTAGCGGGTATTTCTGATAACAAATTCAAGGATTTGACAAAAAAAATCGACGACTTAAGTAATCAAGTGGCCTCTCTTCAATCATCCAACAAAAATTCTGTGAGCAAAAACAATGCGCATGATAAGTCGAAATCAAAGTTTACGAGCAGCGGCAAAAGGGACAATGTTGCAAACATTGGTGCTTTGTCTGCCGAAATTAGTGCACTGAAAACTGCGGTTGCTAATGCTTGTGTCAATAACCCGAACAACAACAATAACAATAATGATACTAATTGTCGTTCTACTGGCGAAACAGGTTTTTCATTTTCGCCTTTGCCTAATGACAATGCTACAAACATTGGTGCTTTGTCTGCTGAAATTAGTACACTAAAAACTGCGGTTGCTAATGCTTGTTTCGATAACCCGAACAACAACAATAATGATAAAAATTGTCGTTCTACTGGCGAAATGGGTTTTTCATTTTTGCCTTTGCCTAATGATTCTTGCTTACTTTCTGCTGCTCCCCTCACTGGTTCCCCTTCTACTGTCGGCAATGCTGCTACAAATGATCAAAGAGATGGTCAAAGAGATGCTGATATTTCGCCTGTTCATCGTCAATGCGCTAATGCTCTTATCAACACTACTACATCCACCACTGCTACAAGTGATTGTGCTGTTGTAGCCATTGTTGCTGCTAATGGGATAAATAATAACACCGCGCGTCAAAGTAATGGTGTTGGTCGGAGAAGTATTGTTTACGGCCGGAACGAAAATACAGAGCTTGAAGCTGTAGTTAAGAAGAAATGGGTACATATTTCTTCATTTAAGCCTTCGGTGACTGAGAAAAATATTATTGAATATGTTGCCAAATATACTGGTATTGATCCAATTGACCTTTCTTGTCGTAAGTTGGTACGAACTGGTGTCCCGCTTGATAGCTTGGAGAGTGTCAATTTCAAGCTTGGAGTTACGCCTGCCCTGCTTGAAAAAATTATGAACCCTTACGTTTGGCCATCTGAGGTTAATGTGCGGCCCTTTCGATTTCACCAAGTCGGAAATAATGTCGCATAGCCCCCTTTCAATATTAAGCGAAACTGAATCTGGAAATCATCTTAATGTCAATACATCTGGAGCTCTAAAAATATATTTCCATAACATGGGGGGTATGCGCACAAAATCTAAAGAAATTTTTGTAGCTACATCACGTTTAGATTACGATGCCTTCGTGCTTGTGGAAACTTGGCTCAATGAGGACTTTTTCGATGAGGAATACTTCGATCCTAAAGTATTTCATACCTTTAGGAAAGATAGAGATCCCGTGAAGACTGGTCTCCGTAAGGGAGGTGGGGTTTTAATAGCTCTGAAGAAAAGTTTGCGTTTTACGGCACATCAATTGCTGCATGAGGATTCTCTGATTGATCAACTGTGTTCGCATTTTTGGACCGTCTGGCTCTATTTTTGTCTGTGTTTCGTATATACCACCGAACAGTTGTGAAAGTTTATATAATCTACATATCGAAAATATCTCTAAAATTTATGAGAGTAATACTCAGGCTCATTTTTGTATTCTCGGGGATTTTAACCTACCTGATATAGTGTGGTTAGACCTTCAGAATAACGGTATTCTAACACCTACCAATGTTTCGCGATCAACGGAAATAAATCTTATAGATAGTATTTTAAGTTGCAATCTTATTCAAATCAATAACATTTTTAACTCACTTTCTAGATTGCTTGATCTAGTTTTTGTTGATGAGAATTTAATAGTGGGTCTCTTTGAGAGTACTTTTCCATTATGTGCGTCTGATAGACATCATGTTCCTCTTGCTATCTATTTACAAAATTTTGATGCTATTCCTACCTCAGCTGTGATGGGGAATACTTCTTTTAACTTTCGGAGTGCTAATTTTGATGAGCTGAACAATACATTAATTGAATTGGACTGGGAAAATATATTTTCTTCCGGTGAAGTCAGTGTCTGTTATGATATTTTTTTATCGAGGTTGACTGAGGTTTTCAACGCTCAGATCCCTCTTTTTGGGCCTAGGGTGCATAAACTCCCCTGGTATAACAAAACGCTTAAGAAATTAAAAAATAAACGTAACAAATTTCATAAATTATATAAAGCTGACGCATCTAATACCTTTCTTAGAGAACAATACACTCTCAGCGTGAAACAATTTAATATTCTTGATAAATTCCTTTACAATCAATATGTGAGAAAGCTCGAAAATGACTTAAAAGAAAATCCAAAAGCTTTTTGGAATTTTATTCGCTCTAAGCGTAGGTCTTCAAATATTCCAATTTGCATGAAATACAATGGCAAATGCTCCCAGTCTCTCAATGAAACTGTCGAACTTTTCGCTGAATTTTTTAAATCTAATTTTGATGATGACACTGCCTTTCCGACTTGCAGCCAAACGCCTACAGCTGTCCATGAATCTGTAGATTTCGGCTCTCTTATAATTTCTGACGAAGACGTTAGCAATACATTGTGCACACTTAAGCCATCGTTAAAATGTGACAGTGATGGCCTTTGTGCTTTTGTTTTGAAACATTGTAGTTTATCGTTAATTTTCCCTCTTTGCCATATATTCAATCTGTCTCTGACTTCGGGTACATTTATTACTAGATGGAAGAAGACCTCAATATCTCCTATTTTCAAATCCGATTCCAAAAATGATGTGTCTAATTACAGACCCATAGCTAAACTCATAGTGTGTTCTAAGCTATTCGAGATAATTATAAAAGAGAAACTAACTTTTGTGACCAAGAGCATTGTTGAGTCACGCCAACATGGCTTTGTAGCTGGCCGCTCTACAGTCACTAACCTGGTTTCTTTCTCTGATTTCTGCATCTCTGCATTTAGAGATGGTTATCAGGTAGATACCATCTACACAGATTTTTCGAAAGCCTTCGATAACGTCTCCCACAAAATATTATTAAACAAACTTGAGTGCATTGGATTTCACTCTGTCTTTTTGAATTGACTGAAATCTTATTTGTCAAATAGGTCACAGTGTGTTGAAATTGAGCACTGTAGCTCTCTTCCTTTTGTCGCAACGTCAGGGGTACCTCAAGGTAGTATTATTAGCCCTCTTTTGTTTGTTCTCTTCATTAATGATATCGGGTCCTGCTTTACTTCGTCTAAGTTCCTTTTATACGCCGACGATCTTAAGGTATTTCGTAGAATTAATGATCCCTCGGATGGCTTGCTTCTACAACATGAGCTAAATAATCTTGTCGACTGGTGTATTGCCAACAAACTCTATCTTAACGTTAAGAAATGCTTTCATAGGTCGTTCACTAAGGCTTCTAGAGTCCTTTCTACTTTCTATGATATCTCAGGTGACCCGTTGGCCTCTGCCAAAGAATTTGTTGACCTAGGTGTTGTTTTTGACACTTCTTTTTCATTTGTTAATCATATTTGCTTTGTGCTTCCAAAAGCATACCGAAACCTTGCTTTCCTTCGTCGATATGCACAGGACTTTCAAGATCCATATACTAGGAAGTCACTTTATTTATCCTTAATGCGTTCAAAGTTAGAGTACGCCTCAATTGTGTGGAATCCAATATACAGCTGCCACTCAGCAAGAATCGAAAGGGTACAAAGGAAATGCATCCGGTTCTGTCTTATATCGTTAAATTTCGATGACCCGATTCCCTCCTACACTTCGCGCTGTAAGCTTATTAATTTGCAACCCCTTGAATCCAGGCGGGTAGTGCAATTACTTCGGTTCGTCTATGACCTCATTACTGGCTCTTTGAATTGTTCAGCTCTTCTTGAGATGGTATCATTTAATGTGCCAAATAGGTGCTTAAGATCATTCTTGCCTTTTTATTTGTATGCTACCAGGGCCAATTATTACTATTTCGACCCTATTTTTCGCGCCCTCAAGGAATTTAATAAACTCTCAAGGACTCTTTCTATTGATTTTTCTCTCTCGAGAGCTACTTTCAAGTCACCTCTTGATATTTATTTTTAATGATAAAGAAAATAATTTAACTTTTTCTCAATACTTTATCGTACTTGTTACTTTACTGTTATATGTCATTGTACTAGTCTGTAAGATTTTTTATCATAGACGAAATAAATAAATAAATAAATAAATTTAACGTCAACAGTCCAAGATTTTCTGGATGGATTTAAAGTTGCAGGTACGCTTTTGTCAAGAATTTTTTGTAAATTTCTCGCCACCTGCCATTGCGCTAAAGAGTTGATCTATTGTAGCTAATGGATGCTCATCAACTATTAATGTCGTGTTGACCTTCAACTTATAATCCCCACAGATACGGACCGTACTATGTCTCTTAAGTACTACTACAATTGGCGTAGCCCAGTCTCTTTAGTACTTCTACAATTGGCGTAGCCCATTCTGTTTTGTCGACCCTCACCAACCTGTTTGTCAATTTAATTTTCCGCAGCTTTCATTAGTGGCAACAGCACTCGTCTCGCTTTTATGCGCAATAGATTTTACTTAAAATTTTTCTGACAACAGCGGGTATTTTCTTAAAATGTGATCTTATCTTGAACTTGACAAAACCTTCACCGTTGTATGTCGTTTCAATTGACTCTAAAATTATATTTCAGTTCATCT
The DNA here is from genome assembly GCA_949987695.1 of Merzomyia westermanni. Taxonomy (NCBI): domain Eukaryota; kingdom Metazoa; phylum Arthropoda; class Insecta; order Diptera; family Tephritidae; genus Merzomyia; species Merzomyia westermanni. Next base: position 114,997,583 of record OX465289.1, read on the forward strand.
CAATTTCCTTAAACTATTCTCGCCCAAGCAAAGGTTGGCGGTCGGAGCAAAGAATATACATTCCCCCCCACCGGTGGTTTTGCTAAACAATTGCAAATTAATTTTATTTACAGGTTCGCAGTACAAATACTTTTTTGCATCTTTAACGCTAATAATTATCACTGGGGACCTAGTGTCAATTTCGAAATTCATCTCAATATTATTTATTTTCAGTGTGCAACTTATGTTTTGGCCCGGTCGCGATAACGTTTAAAATTACTTATTTAACCGTTGCTTCCAAAGCTAAGTTCTTGATTGGGCAGCATTACTGCTACAATAAACTGACGTTTTCTTCATTCAATCCTTTTTATACAAAATTCTCTTATTATAAGTTACAAAATTCAATCAAGGAATATTACCTGCAAGTTATGCGCAATTTGCGCGAAGCAATCCGCCAGAAACGCCCGGATTTGTGGAAGAACAAAAATTGGCTTTTGCACCACGATAACGCCCCTGCTCACGCATCGTTGCTTGTGCGCGACTTTTTGGCCAAAAACAACACACTAATGATGCCGCAGCCACCGTATTCCCCAGATCTGGCCCCCTGTGACTTTTTCTTGTTCCCTAAACTGAAGAGGCCCATGAAAGGACGACGTTACGCTTCTCTTGACGAGATAAAGACGGCATCGAAGGAGGAGCTGAACAAGATACAAAAAAAATGATTTTTTGAAGTGCTTCGAAGATTGGAAAAACCGTTGGCACAAGTGTATAATATCTCATGGGGATTACTTTGAAGGGGACAAAATAGATATTCATGAATAAATAAATAATTTTTGAAAAAACACAAAATTCGCGATACTTTTTGAGCACACCTCGTATTCTTCATATCCCCATGACTTTCCCTATTAAATAACACGCTATTTGGTTTTTTACCTGTATTGTTGTATTATACTGTTGAACTGCCCTCATAATCGATTCAAAATCAATAATTAAACTGTGTTCCTGTTTCAAACATCGATATATTTTTATTAGCGTTGAATGAACCCTCTCTATTTGTACATTGCTAGTACTGTGACGCGGTGCACAATAATAAATTTTTATGTTGAACCTTTTCAATAAAGTCTTAAATTGTATCGTACTAAAGCCTGGTTCATTACACTATGCGACACTATCGTTACCACAACAACAACAACAAAAAAATATCCTCGACATTTGATACATGATTCCTATGTAGAATGTTATGATGATCCCAAATATGTAACCAGATAGTTTAAAAGTAGAAAAGTTTTCGAGATATTTTGAAATTTTAGTTTTTGAGCTAAGAAAAAAAGTAGGATTACTTATCTTAGAATATCTCCGCCATTACCGTCTCTATTTTTATCTTAATACATTTCATTTTGAGGTGATGAAATACCATTTCCACCAAAGCAAAAATAATTAAAATCGAAAGTGACGGAGTTATGGCGAACAAACAAATTTCCAGTTTTTTTTTTTTCTACAATCATCCTTTTTTTTGTGATTTTCTTTTAACGAAATATTAAATAACCTACTGGCTTTACAATGTGAGTCAATAGCTTAGTCCTTAGTAAACATTTTGGCACTTTCCGGATTATATTCAGTAGAAAAATGGTAATGTTATAAGAGATTAAGTCAGACCTGTTAAGTAATGATTAATAATCATAATGGTTACCGGTTTGATTGATTACTTTTTGGAAAGCATATTAATGATTGAATACCCATTTTTTTTCAGGTTTTAATGATTATTTTTAAAAACAATCATAATTTTTTATTGATTTAAAAAAAAAATCAAGGAAAATCAAAAATAAACAAAAAATTATTTTTGATTACTTTTGATTGTTTTTCATTATTTGATTACTTTTGATTATTTTTGATTGTTTTTGGTATTGTTTCAGACAAACATAAGCACATACATGGAAATATGTATGAGCGATGTATAAAGTTCGTGTTTAGACAAGTTTTGAAGAAAAATCAAAAATAATCAAAAAATATATATTTTTTTACTTTTGATTGTTTTTCATTATTTGCTTACTTTTGATTATTTTTGATTGTTTTTGGTATTGTTTCAGACAAACATAAGCACATACATGTAAATATGTATGAGCGATGTATAAAGTTCGTGTTTAAACAACTTTTGATCGAATTAAGAATATACGTATATACAATAAAGTGCATACATACTGGTATGTAACAGTAGCACGTGAAGGCTGAATCCGTAGGAAATAAAGGAATCGGCGGAAACGTTGCTTGTCGCAATGGTTTAAGTACAGAAAAATGACATTATATTTAGTTAAATGTTCTATGATAAGGTCGTTTTTCAAAAAGCATAGCCATCTTTGTATAAGGTTGTCTCTTATGGCGAATATAACCCCACGTGAGATAAAATCATTACAGCAAACAAACATTTCTCAAGTGCTTTATTATAAGGCATGCACGCACATTAGAAATACGGACCATATACAATTTACATAGCGATATGTTACTCCATACAGCAGGAAAGAAAGTACTATCCAAACTGCTATCTATTCCACATAGAACCTATTGCGCGACTTCATTACTTTTATTATTAGTTTTATATTTCTTGACAACTCAACCCAATAGCATTCGCAAAGATTGGGTTGTAATAAGCTGAGGTGGCCCGATAACGCATTGCAAAGGAGTACTAGTCGAGCACTCCAGCATTACAAAAAAATAACGCAGGATCCAACGGTTTTTGCATCGTCACGGTTCAGTACTACTAATAAAATTAATTATTAATTATTAACATTAAGACCGAGCTTCTTCTCCAATTTTGTAGTGTGCCGCTTCTAATTATTCCTGCGAAGCTTTTTCATAGAATAAATCACTCGTAGGGTTGCCTATTACTGCAGAAGACGACCCTGTTTTAAAACTACTTTTTTTAAACATTTTTATGTTCCCTGCCCCGTTATTCAAACGTGAGATCTTCGGTGTGGTAGGCTTGCACACAACCACCACATCACGAATGCTGCCACGGTTCACGACTACATCTTAATAACACTCTCAAATCTGCTGGTATATCCAAATTAGCACACGCGGGCAATAAACTGTGATGTTTCTTATAACGATAGAGCAAAATAATCAAAAGTAATCAAAAACAATCAACACTTTTTTTTATTAATTTTTATTAATTTTGATTACTTTAAATTTTTTGTTTGTTTATTGTTTTCGATTTTTTTTCCAATTCTGATCGATTAGTAATTGAAAATTTCTGAAAACAATTAAAATAATCACTAATGATTGAAAAAGCTATTTAATCAATTGATTACTAATTACTAATCAAATTGAACAGGTCTCACAATCTTGTATTTAATTTAATTTTTTTGTATATTAAAAGTGTTTAAAAGTTAAAAGTTTTCGCCGTTCTGGTACATTTTGTTCTTCTCGAAGAAGGAACCAGCAAAAATGGCCCATCATAGCTTCATTCCACTGTCCTTGGCATCGCAATTCCATTTCTTTTATTTCTTCGTGGAAACGTACTCATCACTTTCATCACACTGGTTGTCAGGGAACAATTCCAAATGGAAATGGATGAAATTAATGTTTAACGACATATTTACGCCTGGGAAGAAATACGATAACTGCATAACGCAATGAAAAAAATAAGTGAAGGTCTACATATACCTATTTTCTCATAGTTTGTTCGCAAATCATCGATCATTTGTTTGTAATGTTCAATATGAGTATTTTAGCTGGATCTTTTCCTGCAGATTTAAAATGCGCTGTTGTCATTCCTTTATTTAAAAAGGGTAACAAAACCGATATAAATAATAACAGGCCTATTTCATTACTGTCTTCCATTTCAAAAATGTTTGAAAAACTTGTTAAAGGTAGAATCCTATCTTTTCTTGACAATAAGAACTACTTCAGCCCAATGCAATTCGGGTTTAGATGTGGGCGGTCAACAGAAGATGCCTTGTTGGACTTTTGTTCCTTTATATACAGGGAATTAGACAATAAAAAGCACTGTGCTGGGGCTGTTCGTTGACATCACGAAAGCTTTTGATATTGTAGATCACCAAATCTTATTAGATAAATTGTATTGTGCGGGCTTCCGTGGGTTTATGCATAATTGGTTTAAATCTTATTTGTCAGGAAGAATCCAAAAAGTAAAGTTTGGATGTAGTATAAGTAATCCAGTTACAATTAGCTTAGGAGTACCTCAAGGATCTGTCTTAGGTCCTATACCATTTTTGGTCTACCTAAATTCAATATTCTCGCCGCCTTTCTGCGGTAAAACTACAGCCTTCGCCGACAACCTTGCTATCGCCTATGGTTCATCGAACTATCTGGATTTGGTAGCAGGAGTCAATAATGATGTACATTTGTTAAGAGTGTGGTTTGCAGCACATAAGCTTTCTGTCAGCAAGAAAACGAAGTTGATGTATTTCAATTTTCATCCAAAGACCTCCCCTGATATAGCCATTGTATTCCATGCTACAGACTGCAAATGTTTTGCACTAAATAATTTTCTGCTCTCTGGTACATCGTTTAATGCTGAAATAAACTGTTGCGATAAGTGTTTCGCTATTGAAAAAGTAAGCGACTTTCAATATCTTGGTGTTTGTGTTGACCAAAACTTGAGTTAGTCTACGCATATATCTCGTTTGAAGTCCTAGGTTTGTTCAAACGCAACACTTAAGACTATTTATTACGCTTTAGTCCACTCCAAGCTCCAATATGGAATAAGCTGCTGGGGTGGTGCTTCATTTAACAAAATCCAGCAGCTTCTAACTATTCAAAAATGGGTCATAAGAAAAATATGTAATGTTAATCGTTTTCACCACACTATGGAGTTGTTTAGGGATCTGAAAATTCTTCCAGTTAAGCATATGTACTACTATAAAACGTTAAAGATAGTTTTCATTCGCTGTGGGTATCTACATAGTCTGAGGCAAAACTCATATGGACTTGTGTATGTGCCTTCATCTCGTACAACCAATTTCAACAACTTCTTTTCGATTGTTTCTTGTAAAGTTTTTAATGCGCTGCCTGCATCTATACGTGTAATTAGGAATCTGCGTGAGTTTTTGGGAAAGGTTAAATCTTTTCTGCTAGAAAAATCACATCAAAATTTTGCTGAACCTTAGCACTTAGAAATTCGAGCTAAAACTGTTATTTCTTAAGATATGTACATATTGGTTTAATCTAATTTATTACTTATTGTTTTAATCAAACTTCACCCCCGCACTTTTTACATGTTTCTAAATTTTATTTTATTCGGAGATGGCATTCGATACTAAAATATATTATCTTTTTACAGAATGCCTGACTTTTCTTTCTGTAATATTGAGAAATTTAATCTAAGTTACTATTGTAATACATATATATATGTTGATTTGAAAGAAAATGAATAAATCTAATCTAAAAAATCTAAAATCTAATCTAATTTGGGCTTCTAATGTTTCCTAGAAAATTCGCACAAACTGCACAAAAATAATTCCATGCCTTAGCCTCGTCCACCGATAGAGCTAAATGAAAACTGGCGTCCTAAAAAAGTTTTCTAATTTGGCATCTGATAAATGTGGAAACGTTGACTTAAGATGATCAATTGCGCGCGTGTTGCTATTTTTCAGCGAAATTTTTGAAAAGACTCAGTTTTAAATTTAAGGGAGATACATAGTATAATTTTATGTTTCTCCACTAGTGGCTCAAATTTAATGTTATCCTATCCAACGGTAAATCCTATTCTATCTGGCCAACATGTTTTAGAGTAATGATCCATACACGCCCGACTGTCACATTTGCACAAAAAGTAGCAGTCTTTCGTATAGCCCTGCTGCAAACCAGTTAGTCACGCAACGACTTTAAGATCCGAACAAATCCTTCAGACGAGTTCTTTATATTTGATAAGGTCAAGGATTTTCTACATGGATTCAAATGATTCTTTCATACCAACTGCGTGTGCCACTTGAATTGATGGTTTTCTGTTACACTGGTGCAACAAAACAGCCTTTTAACTCAGCTTACTGCTGTCGATAAATAGGCGCCATTCACTAGACTCATACGGGTCTCCAAACTCTTTGAACAAACTGTTTATATCATTGCAATAGCAAATATTATCTTCCTTGCAGTAGTATTTCTCAAAACGTTTGTGACGACATCTGTAGTATGTAACTTTAACCTCAGAAGTCACAAATCCGCGTTCTTTCATCCTTGATGCCCACAGCTCCGATTTTTCCTTTGTCAAACCTAAATCTCTGATCCAGTCATTAAATTCTGTTTGCGTAAGCGGCTTATTAACTATTTGTTCTTTAAAATCAGCTAATTTTGTTGATTTGGACAAACAAAATAAGAAACGTCTGGGGAATGCGAGATTGGTTTAGTAAACCATTGCACGTCGGCATACTCAACGCTGCGATGACGTCCGATTTGATTTACTTTGTATTTATTTTGGGCCAATGTTTAGTTCTAATTGTGGTTTCTCGAGCTTTTTGGCCTTCCCCTTTATTTTTAAAATTTTCTGTAATTAGTACTTTCGGGAGCGCGGTTTGAAGTGTTAGTGCTTTTCTATAAATAAATAAAAAAATGTCAATATCATGTCTTCATCACGACGTAGTTGCGTCAATGACCCAAATGTATTTTGCTACATTTGAGGGGAATACACAGTAAAAAAATTCAGGAAAAGTATAACAGATTTTATAAAAAGTGCTTATTTTTTGTACTTTAAATTGCAAGTTGTAGACAAAAACAAGCCGTGGATACCTCGAATAGTTTGCAAAATGTGCTGTGAACACTTGAGATAGTGGGTCAATGGTAAAATAAGCCCTATGAGATTCGGAGTGCTTATGCAATGGAGAGAACAAACAAATCACTTCGATAACTGTTACTTCTGCTGTGCCGATTTGCGTGGTGGTAATGCTAAAAAAATGATATATCCAAACGTTCAACCCGCTAAGAGACCTTTACCACATTCAGAGGAAGCACCGGTTCCAACATTTTATTCTACCCGTGAATCATCGAATAGTGAAGTGTCTAGCGATAGTGATATCGAAGAAATAGCGTCTACTGAGCCAACAACTTTTACCCAAGTAGAATTAAACGATCTAATAAGGGATCTTGAATTATCTAAGGAATCTGCAGAAGTGTTGGCTTCTAAATTAAAAGAAAAAAACTTGTTGGCTACAGGTACGAAAGTGACACTCTACCGTACAAGAGAGCAATACTTGCTACCATTTTTTAATTCGGAAAATGATATGGTTTTTTGTTCAGATGTGCAAGGCCTCCTTCTCAAAATGGTTCTTTCAGAATACCACCCAAATGAATGGCGTCTCTTCATAGACAGCTCTAAATGAAGCCTTAAGTGTGTTCTTTTACACAATGGCAACCAATATGGTTCAATTCCCATTGCTCATTCAACTAAATTAAAGGAAGAATATCAAAATATTGCACTTATTTTAGACAAAATCAAGTATAACGAACATAATTGGAGTATTTGTGTAGATCTAAAGAAGGTTAACTTTTTGTTAGGACAACAAAGTGGATACACCAAATCTCTCTATCTCTATGGCGCGATATACAACAGGTATATCATCATAAACCTCCTAAGAGATTTTTGCGCCAAGCTTCTCTTCCAATTTGTGGTGTGCCGATTTGAATTTTCCCTACAAATTGGTGGGACCTACAGTTTTTTGCCGACTCCGAACGGCATCTACAAAGGAGACGAATTTTTGCTGAGAAGCCTGTCATGGCAGAAATACACTCGGTGCCAAACCACTGCCGAGGGGCGACCCCGTTTTGAAAACCTTTTTTCAAATCACTTTTGATGTTACCTGTACCAGGGCTCGAACCATGGACCTTCGGTGTGGTAGGCCGGCAACACTACCTTCACACCACGGCGGCCGCCAGATCCCCATGTTTTTATTGCCTGTGGGATAGTCGTGCCAAGCACCAACACTGGACAGAAAGGGACTGGCCTGTACATGAGATGTTGAAAATGGGAAAGCAGAATGTGATAAACCCACCTTTAGTTACAAGAGATTCTATTATTTTGCCACCCTTGCACATTAAACTGGGTCTAATGAAACAATTTGTGAAGGCGTTAGATAAAAATGGACAATGTTTTCCTTACATAACGAGAAAATTTCCTATGCTAAGCATAGAAAAAATAAAAGCGGGTATTTTTGATGGCCCACAGATAAGAATGTTGATAAAAGATACTGATTTTTCAAATTCAATGACCAGTTTGGAACTGCTTGCGTGGAATTCGTTTGTTGAAGTTACTAAGAACTTTCTGGGAAATCACAAGTCAAGGAACTACTCTGATATTGTTAACAACATGCTAGAGAATTACAAAACTTAGAATGTAACATGTCCTTCAAAGTCCATTATCTCCACAGCCACCTAAACCAGTTTCCGGAGAATCTTGGTTCCTATGGCGAAGAACAAGGCGAACGGTTTTACCAGGACCTAAAAACTATGGAAGAGAGGTACCAAGGCCGATGGGATCAGCATATGATGGCTGACTACTGCTGGGGAATGCAACGTGATTGTCTTGCCATACCTCATTCACGAAAATCACGTAAACGAAAGTTTTTATGTAAATAAAAAATTAATAATAAAATAAATAACAAAAAGCTTCTTAGAATATATTAGGAAGATCTACGCTGATATAAAAAAGTTATATGTCTTTGAAAACAGAATTAATAGGAGACTGTTTTAAAATAATTTACACATGCACTGGTTGACAAATTATTCGAGAAAACCGTGATTAAAAATGAAAAAATTTAACAAAAAATTGAATTTTTCGCATTATTTTGGCAATTTCTCTGAATTTTATGAAGACATATTAACAACCTGTATACTGATAGAAGCGGCGAAATGTACTCTTTTCAGCGACATGTGTTCATAGAATAAACAGAAACAAAGTTATGGGGCCATACATGCCTTAACCTCTTAAAAAGGGGTTCTTGACCCTATCTAGAAAACTGTACGTAGCATTAAAAAAGTAAGTATACAGTTTTTATCAGCGTACCGAGTACTACCAAATTTGGTTACAAGTAGAGCTGCACCAAACCAAAACTCTTATTTTGTTGACCTGTGTAATATTTCACTAAATTTTAACTTCAACATTTATAAACAATATATAAAAATGTTCTGCTTCCATCAGCGTCGAATGCCCCGTTCGCATGTCTTTATTGCTGTTGTATATGCGCAGTTTATATTGTCGACGTCTTCTTCAAAATTCATTGCGCTACCTATTTTTGTTGTATGCTCAAACCTTCCAGGGTCATTCTTGTTCTCTCCTTTCTCCCAATGTCTAAAATTGTCACATTTTTGAAGTCCGCTGGGTGTCCTTTATTCGTTAAATGTTCTGCTAGTGCTGTTTTTTTTTTCGCTTCCAATCTATGTTCATTTAATCGGACTCGCAACGATCTCTTCGCCGTTCCGATATAGATTTTGTTACACGTTTCTTCTGCGCTTCCATTGCATTTTATTCCGTACACACATTTTGTTGCTCTTTTTCAATTTTTTCTTTTGTTTGTGTAAAACTGTGTTTAAAGTTTTGTTACGTTTATACGCAAATGTTATATTGTTGTTCCGTGTAATGCTACCTAGTGTTTTGTTGTCTGTTAGCCCTGGTATATATTTACTTTGGTTAAGCAAAAATAGCAAACAACTTCGTAACACATTGGTCGACGCCATATTGCCGGAACGGAAAATCGTACATGTTGACTATCGTGAATCAAGTAAATAAATAAATTAAAAATTGAGTACCGGAAACTCGTACTTACTTAACACCAGACTTCCAGGTACTTAAGCTGTTCCGCTCAAGCACCATGAATGATTGTTCTTTATTCAAATATTATCAACGTATTTATTCTAAATTATTCGCAACATTTCCTTATTTACTTCAATACATATTTACTCTAATGTCATAAGGTCAAGAAATGCTCAAGAAACCGGTCCTGACTCGTATCTGATCATGCGAGATACACATTGATTGACATTTTATAAAGAAAATCCGTAAAGAAGGCCATATGCAAACTTTCAAATAAAAATAACTTTAAATTTGGCTTCCAGGTAAAATATAAAAAAATTTCTTGAGCGTTTTCTTGTGAACTGCATTCAGCTCTTAAGTATTTAGCTAAGCGTGTGAAACGCTGGCATTGCTTATTAATATTTTGGTGAAACAAGACGGACGTCGTAATTAAAGACGTATCAAATACGCGTGTTCAATTTTGTCTCTTGTATCGCGGCGATTTTGATATTGTGCGTCTTCATAAAGTCAGTTATATCCGCGATCTTTCCAGCTAATCCGTTACAGTTCAGCTGCAGAATTTTGAAGTGTGTAGGGGGGGAGACGGAGACATACTAGGCGTGAGGGACGGATGCGTTTGCCTAGATGGAGGTAAGCTAAGGCCTAAACTATGTCGCAGTCTAGAGTTGACAGCGCCATGGCCGATGTTGTCTGGCGTGGAGGGCGGCTGTGTACTGCAACAGGGGGCTATGAACGAATCCGTCCAAAGGTTACCGTTTGCGAGCCCAGAGCACATAAGGGTGTGACACAGGCCAAGGCAATTGTTGCACTTGACCGATGTCGCAGGGGTATATAATCTTTGCCGACAAACGGTGCAGGTACTGAAAGGTACTAGGAGGTGGTGTTCCTGACCCACGTGCAGGCTGGAAGCAGGGGGGGGGGGGGGGGGGGGCATTAGGGGCAGAGACAGAGGGGACTGACGCTCGGCGATGCTCATATCTGACCTATTCTGGAGGGAATAGGAGTTTTGAGCGGCCGTGCGAGATGGCGACGCTGGTGTGCGTGAGCGACAGTCCGGAGTGGGTGAGGCAGGGTTGGCAGCGGTGCTGCCAGTCGTATAGACTGAGCCACTATTGTGACTATTGAAAGTAGGTAGAAGCGGTAAGGGAGTGCCAGAGCGGCGACTACCGCGGGACGTGCTTGGACGTGTACAGCAAGGTGCCTCAAAAGTACAAAAGAAAGTACGGGGTCTGTGGATGGCAGGGTTAAGCCCTGAACATCCGGATTTATGTAACCATCTCTTACACTTGGCGCATTGTAACGAATACCACCGTTTAATATAAATTTTCTTCCAGCAAACGCAGCAGATCCAGTCACTTGGTCCAGGATTGGGTTCGACCCCAGCCCGTAACAAGAGAATGGAGCAACCCAGCTGCCAGGGTTTGCTCCGAGGATGACAATTTAAGGGTGGGACGGGACAGATTGGACAGGGTTACACTGAAATAACAGCCCTTGGCCGGGTAAAAAAACCCGGGTCATTCAGGTGCATAGAACCGGCTGTTGTGGGAATGTATGTACAAGGTGGCGCAAAACTAAGCTTCCGATGTTCAGCATATCGGTTGTGGCACGTGCAGTGTGTGTTGTTGCACCGTATTGTTGGAACCACATGTTTTCCAATCCCAATTCATCAAGTTGCGGCAAAAAGAACTCGTTGATCATTGCTCTGTAGCGCTCACCATTCACAGTAACCGTTTGGCCCCGACCGATTATTGGTCAAATAAATAGTCAGCAATATTCCGCGTTCTGGAGCAGTGTAGCGTAACATTGTTTATTAACGTGTATTTCGCATGTGTTTACTACACAAATGTCAAAACAGAACTGACTTTAGGGGCCAATCGCAAAATTTATAGCATTTTCTGATAGGAGGATTACTTTTGCGCAGTAACCGTTTTTCACCGACCGATTATTGGTCAAATAAATAGTCAGCAATATTCCGCGTTCTGGAGCAGTGTAGCGTAACATTGTTTATTAACGTGTATTTCGCATGTGTTTACTACACAAATGTCAAAACAGAACTGACTTTAGGGGCCAATCGCAAAATTTATAGCATTTTCTGATAGGAGGATTACTTTTGCGCCACCCTGTATGTATATTGTGATACACTACACCTCCTCTCGTTAAAATGAATGCTTATACATTTATGAGGTCAATGTATGAGCATTCTATTTCAATTCAATTTTATTTAAATTATCAAGTAATTCTATATTTTAATATTTACAAATGGATAATTGTTTTTATTTTTTCTTTTTGTTGATATCGTTTGTTTGTTTTATAATGTTGTATATTTGTATCAAGGAAATGTGCTTAAATTTGAGATTGCTTAAGTGTGTTGTTTTTGTTATTCTTGTGTTTTTCTTTTTTACACAAGAACTTTTAATTTTATGTTAACAAAAACTTCTTTTTCAACGTACTTGTATTTGTTTAGAAGAAGTGCAGTGTTTTTAGTCTATTAATTTAAGTCTATTTTTATGTACTATGATTTTCTTATTTTCGATGCTTAAAGTAAAATTGTTATTCCTATCAATATTTTCTACTCTATAGGGCCCTTTATATTTACTATTTAACTTATGACCTGCTTCATCTTTAACTAATACTAAATATCCTATATTTATCCCCTCACTTTAACAATTTCTATCATAGTTAATTTTTTGTTTTTACTTAGACTGTTGTACTAACCTATTATCTCTTTGCTGTGCTATTTGTAATCTATACTTAATTTCCTTATCATAAGCCTCATAGTTATACACTGGGCTAATTACATTTTCTTTTAGAAATTCGTAGGTGAGGGGTATTTTTTCAAAAACTAGTTCAAATGGACAGTAACCATGTACTGTGGAAGGTGTTGTTTATAACAATAAGAAAAATATTTAAGGTATTCATCCCAATCGTTTTTGTCAATGGATATGTAAGAATTGAATGTTCTATGGCTACGCTCAACAGTACTTAAAGTTTAATGGTGGTATGGTATTGAGGTTCTATGCTCAATTTTTAAAAAGTTTGCATAGTTCTTCAAATAAGCTATTTTTGTATTCGGTTCCCATATCCGTTATGATGGTTTTCATACTACCATAAATCAGAATGAAATGCTCAAACACAGCTTTAGCAACTGTTATTGCATGTTTGCTTTGAACTGGGATCGCAATCGAATATTTAGTTAGATCGCATACAATAGTTACTGCATATTCATTTTCATTTATTGATTTCGATAATGGTCCGATTGTGTCAATTTGCACTATATCAAAAGCTTTCGGAGGTGTCTCCGTTATTGTCATTGGTTCTTTCAGATGCGTATTAGTTTTGTTTTTCTTACAATGCATAGATTGTTTAATGTATTTTTTAATGTCATTTTTCATATTTTTCCAGTAGTATTTTTGTTTTATTTTATTAGTCATACGATTGATTCCTGGGTGGCCACCAAAAACAGGATCGTCGTGATATTTATGAAGAATTTCTTTAATTTTATCAATATTTCTCACAAGCATTACCTCCGGAGTTAATGCAATAGTTAAGTTTTCGAATATAATTAAACAATTTGTCTCCCAAGGAAAACTGTATTTTCACAAGTACTAAAAAGGCAGCCACCGTGGTGTGGGTAGTGTTGGTGGCCTACCACACCAAAGGTCCAAGGTTCGACCCTGGGACAGGTAACATAAAGTGGTTTGAAAAGGTTTTTAAAAAGGGGTCGCCCCTCGGCTGTGGTTTGGCAAACTCTCCGAGTGTATTTCTGCCATGGAAGGCTTCTCGTCTCCTTTGTAGATGCCTTTCGGAGTCGGCAAAACACTGTAGGTCCCACCAATTTGTAGAAAAAAATTCAAATCGGCACACCACAAATTGAAGAGAAGCTCCGCGCAAAAATCTCTTAGCAGTCTTATGATGATATACCTGCTTTATATCGCGCCATACTACACACACTTAAATTGCCGGCTTCTTCAATAACTATTTTGCGTGTATCTATTTTGCTACCAATTTTCTTTCCTTTTTGAAATGTAATTTCGGAGGACCAAAAAGCAGATGGACTAGTATTTTCACTTCATATTTGCTAAGCGTATATTTTAGGGTTCTCATTGTGACATATATTTTCTTAATTTTTAATAATACTACTGGATTTTTTCTTGGTTTCTTATCCTGTCATAACTTTCATCTCTTGTAGGTCTTAAATATAAATTCGCGATAAAGCGGCTGCTACATTATTTTCTTTTCCAGCTATATACTTCACACCAAAGTCGTATTCTTCCAAATCTAATCTGATTCTAGCTAATTTAGATGAAGGGGACTTTTATCGAAAAAATAAATGTTAAAGGTCTGTTTTAATTGTGGATTTTCTACCATAAAAGTATGGTCTGCCCTATGAATAGCTGCTATTTCTTTTTCAACTGCTGCAAACGAGGCTTCAGAGAAGGCGACACCCTCTAGTGCGATTTCTTCGACTTCATGCTTGAGAAGATAAATCGAGCAGCAGAGCGGAACCGAAATGGTAAAATCGACTACAAGAGAGTTTAAATGCTGCCTTATGCCGATGATATTGATATCATTGGCCTTGATATTGATATCATTGGTCGTAAGCTCTGCCTTTACTGGCCTGGATCAAGAAGCGAAATTGGTCTTGCATTGAACGAGGACACGACCTAGTATTTTCTGTCTTCAATGAAAGAATTGGCGCACCTGCGCCTGAGCAACTCCGCCACTGTTGATATTTATAAATTTTAAACTTAGAGAGAATTCGTCTATTTGGGAACCAGCGTTAATACCGAAAATAATGTAAGTCGAGAAATTCAACGGAGAATCACTCCTGTCAACAAGTGCTACATTGGGCTGAGTAGACAAATGAGGAGTCCTCTCGTTGTTGTTTGTAACTACAAAAACATTCCCGAAATGTTTTGGGGAGTGTCGGCGAAATTGACAGTCCTTTGCCAGATATGAACCCTTTACGCTCCGTTACTTCCTTGTAGTACAGGCCCGACTGTCGCAGGAGCGATTTAGTATGACCAGTAAAACATTTTAGGTCATATCACCTCTCCTCTTGAAGGAAGGATGTGGGTAATGAGACGTGAGAGGCATCATATCCCTAGATCAGCCCTCAAGTTGCACGTCATTACCTTTGTACATTTTAGTCGGGTATATTCTAAACCCCCCACCTGCAGAGTCTAAAAGGTCGATACCACCCATGTAATGATTATATGGCAGCACTTAGGAAAGGCAGGGAAATTAAGCAATTTCAAAAGCATTTTACCAAAACTGCCGTTAGGACCCATTAAAGAGAATAATTTATAAATTGTATGAAATATAATAACTTTACTAATTATCAGTAAGCCGATTTCTACCCCAATATTCGGTGGAAATTGAAAGCTCTACAAAAAAAAATGTATTTACTTTCTTCACTAATCTTACCCTTACAAAGTTATTCAAGGTCAACAGTTGAACACGTTTTGAAACACATACAGATTCGTTTATGACGAAATCGAAGAAATGCGCAAGCGTTTTTGCCGGCAATATGTACTGCATCCTACGGTTGACGAGGAAATTAGATTCGCAGCCAGGGAACCGCACAAGCGGAAATACAGTCAAGTGTCCATTGCTACCATAATGATAACGATTGAGGAGGCCATTCGGAAGTCTAAAAGTCCAAATCTATAGGCCCAGACGGCATATCCATGCTGATGTTAAAACATCTCGGTGATGAGGGAGTAAAATACTTAACAGTGCCATAAACACTCGGCCAAAAACGCCCGAATGACAGGACCGTATTGGTTGTGCTTGACCCGTCAAAAAACTTCCAACCTTCCCCTGGCTAAAGCGTTGTACCGCTTCAACTCTTCCCAACTGCCTAAGGCGTTGGGACGCCAATTATCTGAGGGGCGGGCAAGCATCTCTGGAGTTTAGAGGCGAACGATCAAAGCCTGATAGGATTAAACAGGGGATGCCACAGGGTGGAATCCTATGCCCGCCGCTCTTGCTTCATTACTACATATTGAGGCTGCCCTCCAGAGGGTGCCTCCATCGTCTCTTACGCTGAAGCAGGCAAACGTTATCCTTCTACTAAAGCCTGGTACACCAACTAAATAATGGGAGTCGAATCATGCGTTATATCCTTTCGCATGTAGTGAAGACACAGGATACAGTTTGATTTCTTGCTACACCGCTAACCTGCGGCTGGTCGACCGCATTGCAATGGTTCCGCAAGTTGCACATCCTCGCTGAATGCAATAAAACTCAGATAAGCTACCCAAGGACAGGACTGTCCATAATTGATATTATATATTCCACTATTTTCCCTGGCTTAAACGTTTGTAAGTCAACTGCCTGAGTGGATGGCAAACATCTGTGGAGTTCGGAGAATTGCCACATATCGAAACTTCCCTCCCCAACAGAGGTTGTCTCGATCATCTCATACGCTGATGATTACACGATCTTGGCAACGCGCCCTTTGGTCGAAAATCAACTTTTATCTTATCCAGTTTCTTCGCCCTCGGCCTTATTTACGACTTGGGCGATGCAAGTGTACATGGAGTTAGACTTCCACGTCCACGGCATTACGTCTCCAACTGTTCCACATCGCAAAATCTTACGGGTAGCTTTTGATAACTTGCTCACAGTTGCGATTGTCACCAAAGTACCCAGCCACAACAAAATCCCCAAGTCACTGGAGGGCAGTACTTGGGGAAAAGATAAAGAAACGTTGCTTGTGCAATTGTAGCAATACGCAACACCCAACGAAACACCTTCTTGAAGAAAATCCGCCTCCCCGAAAAGTTAGCATACATGTGTGGCAACCATCGAAAACAGCTGATGTCGATGTGGTGAAATTGTGCTGAAATCAATTGAAACCAGTTTTTGTGCCAATGCGATGGCAAATTCTCTCTCTTTTTTTGCGACAACGGCACGAGGCGGCCGGTGATTAAGTATACACTTTTGTTAAATGAGTAAAATGTTAGTTTGTAAGTCTTTTGTAGTACGCTAAATAATAAAGCAATATATTACTAATTTACCGCTGCTTTTCTTGAGTACGCTACAACTGGTGACCCCGACGGTGAGAAATAAAAACCAGTGGAAACAGTTCTCCAATTGGTAGTCTCACACCGGAGTAATAAATCTAACCTTAAAATGTCGAAAAACGAGGAGCAGCAACCTAATTTGATAACTAGCCCTCCACTTACTGCAGACCCGAATCAAATAATGTCTGCACGCGTAGTCAAACTTCCACCGTTTTGGAAGGATAACTGTATTCTTTGGTTCGCTCAAGTGGAAGCTGCCCTCGAAATCGCCCAAATTCGTTCAGACGCAGCGAAATAAAGATACGTCCTCGTTCACTTAGATGAGACGACACTGCCGTTTGTCGCCGATATAGTGACTTCACAACCCGATGAGGAAAAGTACACCGCCCTCAAAAACAGGCTGATCAGCACTTTTGAAGACTCGGAAGACACAAAATTTCGAAGACTCTTGCAAGGACGAGAGTACATCGACGGGAAGCCCTCGCGCTACCTACAACGCCTTAGAAATCTTTGCTCTCGAAAAATACCAGACGAAATATTACGCACTATATTCTTGGAACGACTGCGCTCGAACGTCCGCTGCGTCTTAGCAATCAGCGCAGCACCAGATCTAACCGCACTATCTTTGCAGGCAGATAAAATCTTCCATGCCCAAGGTAGTATCATGTCCCTTCAAAATGGTGTTAGTGAAATGCCGACAAACCAAACCGAAACAACCCCAAATCAGAATTGTTTCGACGATATTAAAGCAGAAATACAAGCGCTTTCACGAAAAATAGACAATTCTAAAAACGCGCGTAAAGCCACATCCGACAGCAAGTATTGTTACTACCACCTTCGCTTTGGCAGCCAAGCACGAAAATGCCGCCAACCATGTGAGTTTAAAAAAGCAACAAAAAATCCGGGAAACTAAACAGACCTTCAGTAATCTTGGTAGGCACCGCTGAAGGTCCCTTCACATCTCGCCTGCAAATCACAGACATTAAAAACAACATCACTTTCCTGGTAGACAAGGGTGCGGACATATCTGTTCTACCACGGAAAGGGCTTCGAAATTTTGTACCTAGTTCCACGAAACTATCACTGTTTGCAGCAAACGGTTCGACGATACCCACTTACGGGTCGAAAACCATAACAATTGACATCGGACTCGGTCGTATATTTATTTGGGAGTTTACAGTGGCTAACATCGCACACCCGATTCTCGGCGCAGACTTTATCAAACATAATGGGCTTCTAGTTGATCTTCGAAACCGAAAGCTACTGACGTCTAACACACTGAATACAAACGCCCACGTACAGCAGCAATTTCACGAAACGCAGGTGCCACCAATATTAAAACACAACGGAACACCAACGTCTGTATCCGAAGTATATCCGATTTCGATGTATAACCCTGTGTATCATATCTTAAAAAAGTTCGACGTGGTCACAAAATGCGCCAAACACAAAGTCCCTGTATACAAAATTAATCATTACATAAACACACACGGCACACCCGTGGCGGAGCGTGCCAGAAGACTAGCTGGCGATAAATTGGTAGCAGCAAAGAAGGAATTTAGCCAGATGTTGCTGGAAGGCATTTGTACACCATCAGACAGCGAATGGGTAAGCCCACTCCATTTAGTAAAAAAGAAAGACGGTACGTGGCGGGCGTGTGGAGACTACCGACGTCTCAACAAAGTCACAACACCCGACCGTTACCCTATTCCACATCTACGGGATTTCACATTATTTCTGCACGGTTGCTCGGTGTTCACCACACTAGATCTTGACCGTGCATATTATCAGATTCCGGTCGCACCTGAGGACCGACCTAAGACTGCTGTTATAACGCCTTTCGGACTTTTCCAATTTAATGTAATGACCTTCGGGCTGTGCAACGCTGCTCAGACCTTTCAGCGCCTTATGGACTCGATTTTTCGAGATCTCGATTATTGTCACGTCTATATAGACGACATTTTAATCGCCTCTTCATCCATAGAAGAGCACAAACAGCACTTGAGCACAGTTTTGGGGCGCTTAAAACAGCACGGGCTTTCGATAAAATTACAAAAATGTATGTTCGCACAACCAGAAGTAATATATTTGGGCCACTCGATAAATAGTAAAGGTATCAAACCTACTGACGAACGCTGCGAAGCAATCCGCACGTACCCGAAGCCCAAAACAGTTTCTGACCTACGTAGATTTCTCGGATCCTGGAATTTCTATAGACTGAATATGCCTGGAGCAGCGGAAGTGCAGGCGCCGCTGGTTGCCCTGACTGCCGGCGCTCGAAAGAATGACAAAACCAAAATCGTTTGGGACAAATCAACAACTGAGGCGTTCGAAAAATGCAAACTCATTCTCACACACGCCGTGCAGCTAGCATATCTGGCACCAGACGTACCACTCACATTGCGCTGTGACGCATCGGACCAATCAGTTGGCGCTGCACTGGACCAGGTGGTCAACAACGAGATACAGCCCCTAGGGTTCTATACAAGTAAGCTTAATAAAACCGAAAAAAATTACAGCACATACGATCGCGAGTTGCTACCTATTTTTAAAGGCATTCAGTTTTTCAGCAATTTAATTGAGGGCAGAGATGTTACAATTTTAGCCGATCACCGACCGCTCGCATTCGCATTTTCACAAAGCTCACATAAAGCGTCAGCACGCCAGCAACGCCAGCTGCAATTTATTAGCCAATTTACTACGCAAATAACGTATGTACAAGGAAGAGAAAACATCGTCGCTGATGCCTTCTCCAGAGTAAATTCAATCTGCCTACCTGTGAATATATCCACAAAAGAGATCGCCGAACAACAATCAACAGACGAATCATCTACCACTTCGCTAAAACTTCAGCAGTTTGATGTTAATAATGACGGTACTAAAATATTTTGTGATACATCAACTGGAAGGTTAAGACCTTATGTACCTTCCAAGCTACGACGCAAGATATACGACCAACTACACAACGTTTCACACCCGCATACACGCGCCACCCAAAGGCTTATTCAACAAAGCTTTGTTTGGCCTCACATGAAACGAGACGCTTCTCAGTGGACAAGAAACTGCTTAAGCTGTCAACGATGCAAAGTAAGCCGGCATGTTAAAAACCCACCCCAATTGGACCCAGTTTTTGTGCCAATGCGATGGCAAATTCTCTCTTTTTTTGCGACAACGGCACGAGGCGGACGGTGATTAAGTATACACTTTTGTTAAATGAGTAAAATATT
This sequence comes from Merzomyia westermanni, assembly GCA_949987695.1. Lineage (NCBI taxonomy): Eukaryota > Metazoa > Arthropoda > Insecta > Diptera > Tephritidae > Merzomyia > Merzomyia westermanni. The sequence goes on from OX465289.1 coordinate 115,017,577, forward strand.
AGTTTGTAAGTCTTTTGTAGTACGCTAAATAATAAAGCAATATATTACTAATTTACCGCTGCTTTTCTTGCGTACGCTACACATGTTTGTTGTTTGTTTGCGTTTAGGGGCAAAAGCAGTCCCTTAAGGTTTTGGAAAGTGTGGTCGGGAGTGACAGTCCTTTGACGGATATGACCCCGGTACGCTCCGTAACTCCCTTACGGTACATGCATGACTATCGTGGGAGCCATTTGGTATGCCCAGTATGTATGTATGTTGGCATACTGAACCCTTTCGGTTCATAAAATATTATTAGTATAATTTTCTTAAATATTTTTGTTGTTCTGGACACGAGTAAACTTTCTTTGAACTCTTAAGATGGCTTTCAGTTACTACACAAGATGCTCGGATCAAGTCGTCAGATTCAATGCGGGATTCGACGATAATAAAAGAGCAGACAAAATTCGATTTAGAAGTTCCCAAACGGAATTAATCGGTACTTGGTCAAAAGGCAGGGGAACGTACGAGGAATGTTTGCGCTCGTTAGATGATGATGAGACCGAAGCGGTAAAAGCTAATAAATCATCAACCCTTAAGGACTATATGTCTCGTCTATCACGCATTAGTGAATACCTACAGCAGGCCGAAGCAGCCACTGCTCCTGCCCCAATCCCTGACCAACTAGTCACCTCGCCAAACAGCCTACGATTACCACATTGAGACACAGACTTATTCCATGGGGATTATGTTTCGTGGCCATCCTTTAGCAATCTTTTCACGGCGATTTATAGAAATAATGACCGACTCAGTGAAGTCGAAAAATTTTACCATTTGCTTCAAGAGACAAGTGGTGAAGCGAAGGAAATCGTAGCAAAGGTTGCATTGACCAACCTAAGCTTCGGGAGGGCATAGGCAAATTTGAAAGAGGCATACGAGAACAGACGGGTTCTTGTCCACAGCCATTTGAAAGTACTTTTTTCGCTTCCGGTCATTCGGTGCATTTCTAATGGCCTTGGAAATGCATGAGGTCAAGGTGAAGAATTGAGATCCAATCCTTATTTTTCTATGTTCGATTTTTTTTATTTTATTATGGGCGATTTTGATCGTCTAACATAGCTCGCCAGTCGTTTCTTCTCTCTCTCTCTCTCTATGGCGCGATATACAACAGGTATATCATCATAAACCTCCTAAGAGATTTTTGCGCCAAGCTTCTCTTCCAATTTGTGGTGTGCCGATTTGAATTTTCCCTACAAATTGGTGGGACCTACAGTTTTTTGCCGACTCCGAACGGCATCTACAAAGGAGACGAATTTTTTGCTGAGAAGCCTGTCATGGCAGAAATACACTCGGAGAGTTTGCCAAACCACTGCCGAGGGGCGACCCCGTTTTGAAAAACTTTTTTCAAATCACTTTTGATGTTACCTGTACCAGGGCTCGAACCATGGACCTTCGGTGTGGTAGGCCGGCAACACTACCTTCACACCACGGCGGCCGCCGTTTCTTCGCTGTGTTTTAATTCGCTGAACTATGTCGGCGTCTGCGTTAAGTTCATACAGCTCATCATTAAACCTTCTTCGGTACTCGCCGTCGCCAACGCGTAGAAGTCCACAAATCTTTTGAAGAACCTTTCTCTCGAATACTCCCAGAGCCGCCTCATCAGATGTTGTTAGTGTCCACGCTTCTGCACCATATACAGGGTGGCTGATGAATTTTGCTACATTAAGAAACTCAAATAATTTTTTTTTCAGTGTATGGAATTCATTTTTCTTTTATTCATGTTAAAGCTCATTAAATTTTATTAAATATAGCTTAATTAGTTTTAAAAATAATGGAATTTAAATGCCCCCCTGCTCGTCGACGCATGTGCGGCATCTTACCAAAAAGTTGTTCATTACTGCTTGGAGAGTTGAGACAGGAATAGCCGCAATTGTTTCTCGAATGGATTGCCTTAGTTCATTCAAATTTGTTGGTTTTGCTTTGAAGACTTCCTGTTTGCAATAACCCCACAAGAAAAAGTCAGGTGCAGTAAGGTCAGGCGACCTGGGTGGCCAACGGAATGTGGAGTTTCTGGATATCAGCTTATTGGGAAATTTTCGTCGCAATTCTGTCATAACAGGTTGGGCTATATGAGGAGCTGCACCATCTTGCTGAAACCACACAGAGTTGAAAGAAATTCTCATTCGGCGTAATTCTGGATAGAAAAACTCTCTCAACATGCTCAAGTAACGGTCTCCAGTAACCGTAACGGTGTGACCGTTTTCTTCGAAGAAGTAGGGCCCGACAATGCAGCGTGATGAAACTGCACACCACACTGTGACACGAAGTGGATGCAATTCCGTCTCATGGAGTATCTGTGGGTTGGAAGCACTCCATATTCGACAATTTTGTTTGTTTATGTTGCCGTTTAAATCGAAATGGGCCTCGTCAGACATGAAAAGACAGTTCAACATGTTTCCATCCTCTTCCACCATTTGAAGCATCTTCTGGCAAAATTCCAAGCGAATCGGCAAGTCTGCAGCGTTCAGTTTGTTGGCCATTTGAATTTTATATGGGCATAAGTCCAAATCTTTGTGCATAATTGACTGTAATGACTGTCTGCTTACACCCATTTGAGCAGATAAGCTTCTTGTCGAAACACGTGGATTGTTTTGTATGGCAGCAGCTACAGCAGCGATTGTTTCCTCCGTTCGAACTGAAGGGTTTCGATGGTAAGGTCTTCTGTTGACTGTCCCATGCTCGGCAAAACTGTTTACAAGTCTTATTATGGTCCATCTGCTCGGAGGATTGCCGCCAAACGTGCGCCTATACTCTCTTTGAACCGAAACTACGGACTCCAGTGCGTGATAGCGGCGGACAATCCAAATTCTTGTTTCAGTGTCCCAGTTATCCATTTTTGTTAAATGTAAAAGTCAATCTGCAAAATAAAAAAAAAATTTACCAGATTCATTAAATAGAAAAAAAGTTATTTAATTTTTTTTTGGTAGCGGCTTCCATTAGCCACCCTGTAGCAGGACGGGTGCTATGAGTGTTATTTTCGTTCGTCGAGAGAGGACTTTACTTTTCAATTGCCTTATTGTTGGTGTTAATGCTGCTTCCCAGGTAAATGAAGTCCTTTACTTTTTCGAAATTATTGTTGCCAACAGTGACATGGTTGCCAAGGTGGGAATCCGTTGACTTTTTGCATGATGACAGAAGGTACTTCGTTTTGCCCTCGTTCACCACCAATCCCATTTTCTCCGCTTCTTTTTCTAATTTGGAGTAAGCAGAAGTTCCAGCGCGGTTGTTAAGGCCAATGATATCAATATCGTCAGCATACGCCAACAGTTGCACGCTTTTATAAAATATTGTTCCAGCGCGGTTAAGTTCTGCAGCTTGTATTATTTTTTCCAGCATCAAATTAAAGAAATAGGTAGGGGGTCACCCTGTCTGAAACCTTATTTAGTTTTAAACGGCTTGGAGAGGTCCTTCCCAATTCTGTCCGAGCTGGTGGTGTTGCTCAAGGGCATTTTACACAGCCGTATAAGCTTTGCGGGGAAACCAAATTCAGACATAGCGGCGTATAGCTTTTAAAATCAACAAAGAGATGATGTGTGTCGATTATTTTCTCACGGGTTTCCTTTCCAAGATTTGTCGATGGTAGATTTACCAGGTCTGAAGCCACACCGATAAGGTCTAATCAGTCCGCTCACATCAGGCTTCAGTCCTTCGCACAATACGCTTGATAGGACCTTATATGCGATATTCAAAAGGCTGATTCCGCGATAGTTGGCGCAGTTTGCAGAATCGCCCTTTTTGTGGATTGGGCAGAGAACACTTAAATTCCAATCTGTAGGCATGCATTCATCCAACCATATTCTGCATAGAAGCTGATGCATGCGCCTCACCAGCTCCTTGCCTCCGTATTTGAATAGCTCTGCAGGCAAACCATCAGCGCCAACTGCTTTATTGTTTTTCAATGGGGATATTACTATTCGCACCTCATTATAGTCGGGTTGTGGAACATCAATTCCATCATCTTCGATTTTGGGCTCGGGTTCGGTATCTTCTCTGGTTTCTTACTCAGTTTCTCCGCCCACCAGGTCGCCGTACTCATTCTTTCAGGAGTTTGCCTCGAGTTTGAAACCTTCCGTCATTCGCCGAATTATTTGATATAAGTTTCGGTCGTTTTTCCCGTTGGCCAGAATCGTAGGCTCCTTGATTTCACGCTTTTCTGCCTCTCTTTTTTTCGCCCGGAAAAGCCGCCTCGCTTCCCTCTTCAACTGGCGGTAGTGCTCACACATACTCCTCGTTGCATTTGATCTCAGCGTTGCCTTGTAGGCTTCGTCCTTTCTTTCCTTTGCGTTCGCCGGAATCCAATTACTTCTTCGGCTGCGGTACGGAGTGCTCCTGAGATACGATCCCACTGCTCATGCATTCCTTCCCCTCCGGGTAGGGGAGAGAAATGAAAGAATATACCCGGGGTAAGGCATGCCAGTAAAAAGGCGACAAAAATCCCGGTCAGCCGGACCGAGAGCTGGGCTGGGCTCTACCGGTTAGTGAGTAGTCTGGTCAACACTTCCTGAATGTGGCTTGTTTTATACATACTGCGTAAGGGGGGTGCAGGCTACTTGCGAGTCCAACCAGGGGACTTCTCTGGTACCACGGGGAACAGGAGCCCTAGGGCGGCCACAGCGTACATGTGTTTTGCTCCGGCATTCTCGTGTGTGTTGTGGCTGCCTTACCTGTTCGCTGGGAACGGCCCTTCGGGGAGTTTCGTGGTGGCTGTGGTTCAACCCAGGGAGAGCCTACACTTCCTGGGCTACGACCGTTTAACGACTCTCTTTCAATGGTGAAAATGCTTGATGTATTCCTAGAATGCATAAGTGTATTATTGGTGGGGTGTATGCCCAATTCGGAGGACTCTATGTGGTTAGGTATATTGTCAAAATCGAAGTTAAGTTTGGAGGAAAGAGAGTCGGATGACGGCCGTGGCCTCATGAAGTGGCCTCGATCTTGTACCGACCCTTTTGAAGAAAATGCTTGATGTATTCTTGAATACATCAAGTGAATAATGTGGTAACCGAAGAATCTAATGATTCGGAGGAACTAAAAGCAGAACTGACGAATAAATAATAGTTGTAATAACAGATGTAAACAAGAAGAATGATTATCAAAGCGTTAATTAGATGATAATCAGCTGAGATATATGATGACAATATGAGTAAATAAAATGCTGAACTATAATAAATAATAGTTGTAATAACAGATGTAAAAAAGTTGAACTATGTCAGAATGATTATCAAAGCGTTAATTAGATGATAATCAGCAGAGATAATATAATAAAAGTTCATTCTGGGCCAAACTTTGTTTGATCCACGATATGAACAATTGACGAAATCGGGGTGCCGGACCCATAGCACTGCAGAGGTTTAGATAGCCCTCGAACCATACCAAGGTAACTAGTACGGCCGCCCACGTACGTTAATTGGTACCAAAAACTTGTTTTGGGCGCTGATCAAACGTCCCATTTGATCCAGTGTTGAGAGCACCGTGGAGTTAAGCCGACTTGGCAGGTATCCACGATAATGAAAACACCCACTGCTCATGCATTCCACTAGGTTGAATTGTGCTCTCGGAGAGCAGGTGTGAGAGGCGATCTTCGAAATAATTGGCGGTCTGATGCGATTGCAGCATTTCGACGTCCAGCTCTTACTGCGTTTTTTGTTGCGCCTCTTTTGTCGTACAGAGTATTTTTGTTTTATTTTGTTTAACGTACGATGTATTCCTGGGTGGCAGCCAAAAACAGGGTCGTCGTGATATTTATGAATAACTTCTTTAATCTTTCCTATGTTTGTCACACGCATAACCTCCGGAGTTAATGCAATAATTAAATTTTTAGAACTTTGGTACCAATTTCTTTAACTTTATCCACTCGAGTATAATCAAACAATTTGTCTCCTAAGGCCAACTGTACTTTTACAAGTCCTTAATTGCCGGCTTCTGTTATAAGCCTGGTAAAGAATTGTCCTTAGTCAATCTTCGCCTCAACAATTAGGTTGCTTGTATCTAATCAAATTTTCTTTCCTTTTTTGAAATGTAATTTCGGAGGATTGAAAACGAGCTGGACTAGTCTTTTTACATCATATATTATAGGGTTCTCATTGTGACATTTATTTTCTTCATTTTCTTCATTTTTAATATTATTACTATTATTTCGCTTAGTTCCCGATCGAGTCGTAACTTTCATTATTTTGCATGCTTCTACTGACATTTCTCTAAGATCTTTGATATCTATTCGTGATAGTGCGTCTGCTACATAATTTTCCTTTCCAGCTATATACTCCACCTCAAAGTCAAATTCCTCCAAATCCAATCTAATTCTAGTTAATTTTGATGAAGGTTTTTTCATCGAGAAAAGGTATGTTAATGGTCGATGGTCTGTTTTAATTCAAAATTGTCTGCCATAAACGTATGGGCTGAAGTAAGTGATAGCCCAGTGAATTGCTGCTAATTCTATTGTTGCTTTATTCATTTCGCAATTGGTAATTGTTTGCCTTCATATTATTACTAAGAACTATGCCACAGGCATATCCACTAGCATCTGTTGTTATACAAAACTCCTTACCAAAGTCTGGATACTGTAAAATATTTGGACTAGTCAATGCCTCCTTTAAATAGACAAAAGCCTTTTGACATTCCTCTGTCCAGTCAAAGAAAACATTCTTTTTACATAATCCTGTTAAAATTCTAGAATATGATGAAAAATTTGGCACAAATCTTCGGTAATAATTGCAGAATGCCACAAATCGTTTGACTTCGTCCGCAGTTTTTGGTACTGGGTACTTTTGACCAATTTCAAACTTACTTGGGTCTGGCAGAATTCCTTTACTCGTGCATTTATGTCCAAGATAAGTGACTTCTTGACTAAAAATTAAACAGTTGTCGGGGTGTAATTTTAAATTATATTTTCTACAGGTTGAGAATACGTCTCGCAAATTTTTCATCATGTGATTTTCGGAACAACCTAATACTACTAAATCATCCATATATAAAAATGCTTGTGAAGGTTTAAGACATGCGAATGCTAAAGTCATCATTCTTTGAAATGAATGGGGGGCCACTTTCACACCATATGGTAATCTTTTGAAACGGTATCTCCATCGTCTGCTGTAAACGATGTAATATCTCTAGAGTTTGATTTCTAATTTTTTAATTAATTTTTCTCTTCCTAATTAAACCAGAATGTCATCGATTCTTGGAAGTGGAAATTTATCTGCAACTAATTTTTTGTTTACTGCTCTACAATAAATCACTAGTCTCCATCTTTTTTCAGTGTTACCGGGTAGTGATTTTTTGGGTACTAACAGAATTGGGCTATTGTGTTCTGACGTAGATGGTCTTATTATCTCATCTGTGATTCATTTTTTGACGGGTTTACTTATTTCACCTCTATGCGCTTGCGGTAATCTGTAACTTTTTATATAGACTGGATTGTCATCTTTCATGTACAGCTTTTGTTTGTAAAAATTGTTAGTAGTTATTGGTTCTGTTTCTAGTGCAAATATGTCAACGTATTCCGTACATAATGCTGTTCTGTTGCAAAGGGGGGGAAATATTTGTTTAACCTTTCAAATTTTTCTTTATTATTAGTTTCTGTTTCAGGTTTGTTTTTTATAATAATGTAGTCATCTAGGTTTTCTGTATTTATCTCATATTCCTGAATAGTAGCATTTTTGTCTGTTGTATTAATAATTCTTACAAATGTTTGATATGGATTTACTATGGTGTTAACAATAAAAATGCCTTCAGCTAGTTGTTGATGAAGTATAAATAATTCTTCATTATTCTTATTCTTCTTTAAATGGTCATCTAACCGCCTGGGCGATTTTGACCGTCCAACATAGCTGGCCAGTCGTTTCTTCGTTGCGTCAACTGGCGCCAATTGGAAACACCGCGGGAACCCAAATCGGTCTCCACTTGGTCCTTCCATCGGAGTGGTGGTCTCCCTCTTCCTCTGCTTCCTCCGGCGGGTGCCGAAAATAATACCTTTTGGGCTGGAGCATCTTCGCTCATTCGCACTACGTTGCCTAACCAGCGAAGCCGCTGTGTTTTAATTCGCTGAACTATGTCGGCGTCTGCGTAAAGTTCATCATTAAATCTTTTTCGATACTCGGCGTCGCCAACGCGTAGAGGTCCACAAACCTTTCGATGAACCTTTCTCTCGAATACTCCCAGAGCCGCCTCATCAAATGTTGTTAGTGTCCACCCTTCTGCACCATATAGCAGGACGGGTGCGATGAGTGACTTGTAGAGTGTTATTTTCGTTCGTCGAGAGAGACCTTTACTTTTCAATTGCTACTCAGTCCGAAGTAGCATTTGTTTGCAAGAGTAATTCTTCGTCGGATTTCTAGGCTAACATTATTGTTGGTGTTAATGATGGTTCCCAGGTAAACGAAGTCCTTTACTATTTCAAAATTATTGCTTCCAACGGTGGCTTGGTTGCCAAGGCGCGAATGCGCTGACTCTTTGCATGATGAGAGAAGGTACTTCGTTTTGCCGTCGTTCACCACCAATCCCATTTTCTCCGCTTCTTTTTCTAATTTGGAGTAAGCAGAAGTTACGGGATAGGAGGTCACCCTGTCTGAAACCTCGTTTAGTTTCGAACGGCTCGGAGAGGTGCTTCCCAATTGTGACCGAGCTGGCGGTGTTGCTCAAGGTCATTTTGCATAGCCGTATAAGTTTTGCGGGGAAACCAAATTCAGACATAGCGGCATATAGGCAGCTCCTTTTCGTGTATCGAAAGCGGTTTTAAAATCAACAAAGAGATGATGTGCGTATTTTTATTTGCTCTCTTAATTTTATTTTTTCTTCATACGAAGTTGCAAAATTTAATAATTGATACTTTTTGGCTATTTCTTTTTAACTTTTCTTCCGCCCCGTGTTTGTCCTTTCCTTTTTATTGGGGCAGGAACTTCCTGTTGCCTGTTTAACCTATTCCGTCGCCGATACTCTTCAACAGTTGTCGGTAACGGACCTTGCTTCAAAACTGTAGAGGTTTGAGGAACCTCTTCAGTGGCACTTTGAGGAACTTCAGCTTCGCTGGCTCGCTTGTTTTCGATAAAAAATGTTTGCTTCCTTTCAAAGATGGAATCGAACTCCTCTTGGTTTGGCTCTTGCATAAGGAAATAGCCTTAGTGTTAAAAAAAAGTTCTTAAATCGACCCTAAGCAGAAGTTTGTAAGCATCTGCTATTTGGTGAGCAACGTTAAGTCGCTGGAGGAAATTAAATTAAACAAAGTAAGGAAGTCTAAGTTCGGGTGGAACCGAACATTATATACCTAGTAGTGATCTATTATGTCATCCCAATTTACGCAGGTCTATTTGAATACTTTCAGTTCGTATTTGCGTTCAAATAGACAGGCGGACATCGAGAGACGGACATGGCTACATCGACTCAGTTCATCCTCCTGATCATTTCAGTATACGTACAAACATTTCATGTTTATGAAAGGTATGAATATCAAAAAAGATATACAACTTCGCTTTTGTAGTGGGGTATTAACTAGTTGCCCGGATATTTTACTTTTCATCTTGAACGTTTTTATATACATTAATAAATACTAGTATATCCCGAGGTCGAAATTCGACCACCTTAAATTAGTTTAAGTTATTAAATCCTCTGTAATTTGAAAACTAACCGAAAAAAATCAGTCCATTAAAGCCCGGTAATCATAAATAGGAGATGGCAAAAACAGTCCTTAGGAATGATTGAAAGTCCACCATCAGAGTCACCACTCCTTTCAGGTTCGGTCAATATTTCAATAAAAAAAATTTGGATTTGATGGACATATACCACCAACATAGCTAGACTTATAATATATATAATGGTTACTTCAACTCAATGTGCTCAGTGAGTGAAAATATGTCCACCGTTTAGACATGGTTGCCATATTGTAATTTTTTGGGTATTAGTATACAGGCAGTGCTTTTTGTAATCCATTTACCGGCAGAAAATTACAAATTCCATTTAGCAATTTCGACTCAACGACGCACATTCCTATTTTGACTCCGCTTTCTTTTTGATCTGAAATTTTAAATTATAGGGCGGCCATGGCTGGTTTGGAATCCCGTTTTAATATTTTACAGTAAAAATTTACTTTTAATTATAAACACTTAGGTTTTTCAGGATTTTAATGCATCTAAATACCCGACCGAGAATAGAGGGCATTAATACCTTTGAATCTCATTTTAATTATGGAATTTTACAAAAAAAAAAGTAGAAGTTTGATTACGAATTAAAAAAAATAAAATTTGAATTATATGAGGAGGCGACTATGGCTGTTTTTGAGCCTCATTTTTATAATGGAGTAAAAATTTTAATTTGGAACTATTGTTTGCAATAAAACGTGTGAGATATGTTGAAAACAAATATTTTATGATGTATCGACCGAAAATAGTGGCCACGAATACCTTTGAATCTCATTTTCATTATAGAATTTTACAAAAAATAGAAGTTTGATTGCGTTTTTAAAAAAAAATTTAAAATTTTGAATTATGGGAACAGCAGCCACTTTGAATGCTTTTGAATCTCATTTTTATAATAGAGTTCTATTAAAAAATTAAGCTAAACATTTTCATTTTGAACTATTGCTTGCAATAAAACGCGCGAGATATGTTGAAAACAAATAGATATTTTTTTTAAGATTTTGGTACAGTTCAGTATAGTAGAGGGCAACTCTCGCTCAAAATCAAATTGGACAGACACGCCGACGCAGGTGTATACTTTAACTCAATTTGCTTAATGAGTAAGAGAATGAAAATATTTCACCGTTAGGAGTGTGTCCACACATACATTTTTGATTGAAAATGAATTTAGCTGGTATTTTAAAGTTCCTTAAATTTCTCAATATAAGCATGACTCCGGTTTCCATTTTGGTTTTCTGGTTTTGGGTATACAGACAGTGCTGTCAATTTAGCAATTTTCCTTTAGGTCTGGCTTTTTTTAAAACCTATTTAGCGGGGGAAAATTACAACTTCAGTATATGGTTTCCTGGTATTTTCCCTCAACCACAATTTAGACTTGTATAAAGACATTTCATATTGAATTTTATAGCATTTCAATAATATTTTGCGATATATATGTAAATGACCTCAACTTATTATTTCTTTTGGGTGTGCGTATAAGACCTTGAGTGCTATATCAATGAGGAAAAAGTAAATTATTTAAAAAAATTCATAAAACTGTAACTATGTGAGTATTTATCTTACATATTTTGTTATGGTAAATTTTTAGTAATTTTCTTGGTTTTAACAAAAGATTGCTTTAAGAACTTAACAAATTCAAGTCAAGGTAAGAAATTCAATTTTAAAAACAAACAAAAAAAAAGTGTCCGGAACCTGGGCTCGAACCATGGAACGCACGCGAGACGCTTATGCCTGCTTCAGAAAATATTTCCACCATTAGGAGTATACATACATATCCATATGGCTTTTCAAAATGAATGAAACGTTCATTTGGAAGTTCCGCAAATTTCTCAATATTAGCGTGACGCCGGTTTCCATGATTGTTTTTTTTATACAGGCAATTTTCCTTTACATCTGGCTTTTTTCAAGTCCATTTAGGGCGAGAAAATTACAATGAAATAATGATTTTCTGGCTTTTTTCCTTAACCACAACTTAGACATACTTAAAACATATTTCATGTTGATTTTTAAGGAACGTTATCATCTTTACTGGTCAAATTTAGTCTACATATGTAAGGGTTCGGGTTATACGTCTGCCCTTTGACAAATTAAAATATTTGCAGAAGAAAATAGTTGATGTCTTCAGGAAAATTGACACGATTCCTAACCACTTCGTAAATGTAAAATTGAAGAAGCTACAAACAAGGTTTTTGGTTTTTTGTATTTTGTCTCATCGGAAAAACCGGATAAAAATAATGAAAAGTATCGAAATTATCTACCGAACTATGATAAACTTCGAGATTTCTATCGAGCTTCTCGTTCCGATGGAATTGAGTTGTGATATATATGAATATTCTAATATTATGAGGTCTTAAACCGAAAAATATTAGGTAAAAAATCCAATAAAAACAAAAAAAAAATCAAGATAAGAAGTTTTCATATATTTAAAAACAAATTCAATTTAAAAAAAAAAACAAAGTTGTACAGAGAACTTGTACTCGAACGCTTACCACCTGCGCTACTTCGGTATGTAGAACAACGCAGTCAGATACTGTAGTTAAGCGCCACGGCTTTATGCAGAAAACTTTAGTGAATTATTACAAACAAATGAAGCACTATTTATTAAAGAAAATATGCCTCTGCACGGGTCCCTTTCCATAGGAAGATAGCAAAATACATAATAGGGATTATGCATGTTGAGGTAAGATATACTCTGGCAATTGATTATATGGAAAAAATGTTAGCCTATTAATAAAGGGTGGCGCAAAACTAAGCTTCCGATGTTCAGCATATCGGTTGTGGCACGTGCAGTGTGTGCTGTTGCACCGTCTTGTTGGAACCACATGTTTTCCAATCCCAATTCATCAAGTTGCGGCAAAAAGAACTCGTTGATCATTGCTCTGTAGCGCTCACCATTCACAGTAACCGTTTGGCCCCGACCGATTATTGGTCAAATAAATAGCAATATTCCGCGTTCTGGAGCAGTGTAGGGTAACATTGTTTATTAACGTGTATTTCGCATGTGTTTACTACACAAATGTCAAAACAGAACTGACTTTAGGGGCCAATCGCAAAATTTATAGCATTTTCTGATAGGAGGATTACTTTTGCGCAGTAACGGTTTTTCACCGACCGAAATAAATAGTCAGCAATATTCCGCGTTCTCGAGCAGTGTAGCATAACATTGTTTATTAACGTGTATTTCGCATGTGTTTACTACACAAATGTCAAAACAGAACTGACTTTAGGGGCCAATCGCAAAATTTATAGCATTTTCTGATAGGAGGATGACTTTTGCGCCACCCTGTATATAGATATATCTCGATTCGTTTATGCCGAATGAAGTAATATAAATTCTTTACCTGGAGGACCAATGACTCGATCCAGAGCAGATCCAGCAGAACAGTACCGCGGATGGGGTAAATATAGGTGGGAATCACACTAGCCCCAATCGGGAGGATCATCGATATTCCAACTTTGAACTAAATAGAATTCAGCAAAACATTGATGATTCTATGCATCGAGCATGTGAACAATCGACGCAACGAAACATTAGGACCCCTTTTTCTTAAATATAAATTTGAATCAAAACCAAAATGCTAATACAAATGGTCCTATAGAACCAGCGTTATCTAGAGATTTACCGAATTCCCAACCTCCAGTTACTATAGAGCCAAGAGCGTTTAACGGAAGTAATGATAGTCAGCATTGTCAGAGAGACATTAATGTTAGTAGCCATAACCGCGTTCCAACCAAGCAACTTCTAAGATAATCAATAACTGGAAGCTAATATTTGATAGGTGCTCGGAGAAAATGTCCGTATTAGAATTTATATATCGAGTGAATGCATTAGTTGTAAGCTTTTGGCGAAGAGATTTTAACGCACTTAGTCAAAACGCACATATCTTATTCGAGGGAAAGGCTAGGAATTGGTATTGGAGATACCATCGCTCTGTACGTACACTTAATTGGTATGGTCTCTGTGAAGCTTTAAAGAGCCAATTTAAGGACGCCCGTACCCACTTTGATATTAAGGAAATTATACGCGATCGTAAGCAAAAGTCTGGAGTCCTTCGAACAATTCTTTGAATCAGTTGTGACGCTAAGTGATAGTTTACGCACTCCTATGTCAGAGCAAGAACTAGTTGAGACACTATTACGTAACATACGCCCTGAGGTTAGACTAGAACTCCTACACCTAGACATTTCAACAGTTTCGCAATTACGGCGCATGCCGACGTAGAGAAAATTTGTTAAATGTGCTACGAAACGCCTTAATGATAAAGCGATTAATCAAAGTATAGATCAGACCCTATGTGTTGCAGCGATTGAAAGAAAGTGCTGGAACTCTTACGGTTGTGGCCTAATCGCATTTTTTTGCCAAATTGTCCTAATTGCAACAACCAGGAAAACAGGTTGAGGGATGTCTGCAATCCCTACAGCAGACATCCGAATATAAACCAATACACTCTAAAAACAGCATGTAAACTTACCATAGAAATAAGTTGACCTTTTAACAAAAAAGTGTGTAGTACCGCAAAAAAAATGCTTAAATTTTATTCTAAAAAATTTTGTGTGTAATATTGCGATTCTTATAATAGCAAGTGTACATCGTTAACGAATTTCGAACATTTATTGTGTAAATGTCAGCATATTTACGCATATAAAATGTAAAATTCAACAAGTGTGTTTACACGTACACAAGCTATGTTTCAAACTAAGCATGTACTCGTATAGCATACAATTGCTCTCAATGTTTAGTTTTACACATAAAATCATGCCAACATCGCGAGATCGTGCATGAAAGGCATTGGTGAAGGACGCTTGTGCAAGAAAAGACATAAAACGTGGTGCTGCAGTGGTTTATTTAATATATAATAATATATGGTGTTTAAAACTGATTGTTGTTGGTTCTTAATAATATTTATAAGTCTAGGTATATCAATTTATGTATATTAAAGAGTTACGAGTGTAATATATGTGAAGTGAAACTAAAAAATTTGCTCGTATACCAAAAGCATTTATATATACACAAAGGAAAAAGAAATGTTAGTTTTAGGTGCTTGCAACCAATTTGTTCAAAAGCTTTTTCAAAATATTATCTTTATAGTACACATATTTATAGACACCATAGTGTTAAATACAGTAATTCAGCAGATTCTTCTGATAAAAGAAAATATGAGTGCTCTCTTTGTCATTACAAATCTAATAACAAACAAATTTTATCGCGTTTATACATTCATTTCAAATCTGCTCACAAAATCTCTTGTAATTTTGAGTCTTGCCATAAATTGTTTGCTACTTATTGTGGTTTTAAGTCTCATGTGTATAGAATACATCAATTAAGAAAATACAAAGGTGATCATGCAAATCAATTAACGTGCAATTTAATTGCGGAGGAAAACATAGATGCAAATGGGTCTGACTTAGTTTTTACTCCCAATAGCTACATTAATGAACATTTTGCAAATTTGCTTATTAAATTGAAATGTGGTTTTCATGTATCGGAAATTGCGCTTAATTTTCTTGTGTCAGAGCTACAAGATGTTTTAGCACTGCAAACGAGTGAATTAGAGAAAAAGATGAGTAAAGTATGTGAAGATCTTGATATAGCTAAATATAAACCAATGTTGGTTAATGTAGCAATTACAAATTCTTTGGCATCCAATGTTACTCAATTCGAAACACCTTATATAAGAAGCAAATACTTACAAGAAAATAGAAAGAAATATTTATCGGCCATGATCAGTACCATAAAAAATGTTGTTTTCATTTTATTCCTATCATTGAAACATTGAAATCCTTGATGCATGATAAAGTATTTTTTAAACTTTTTAATGCCGATAAAATAAACAAAAATAGCACATACTATGATTACAACAACGGTTCCATATACAAAACTACGCCTTTTTTCAATGAAAACGCCAAACGAATTGAACTATTACTGTTTCAGGATGCATTTGAAAACTGCAATCCTTTGGGATCATTTAAAAAAAAACATAAACTAGTAGGAGTGTACATGATGGTTAGTAATATTCCAGTTCAATATCGATCCAATATTAACAATATTCAACTTGTCCTATTGTGTATTTTGGAATCGAAAGGGTATTTCAGCCTCTCATTAAAGATTTACTTGAACTAGAAAACACCGGAATTGACATAAAGATAAATGGTTTGGATAACAACTATCGTGGAAGCACAATAGCAATGATTGGTGATAACTTGGGCAGCAATCAAATCGGCGGATTCAATGAAAAGTTTAGTACTAGCAACTATTTCTGTAGGTACTGCCTTTATAAAAGGGAACATTTAAACGCGTTTGATATTAATATGTTTGAAGAACGTAATCCTACAAATTACGAAAACTGTTTAAATGAAATGTATCCTCTGAATATGGGAGTAGTGAAAAACTCATGCCTAAACAAATTAGCGTATTATCACGTCTGCAGTGGTTTGCCTCCTTGTTTATCCCATGATTTATTTGAAGGAATAGTTCCCTATGATTTAATGATAATTTTTAAATATTTT